>CM028345.1:61241148-61889981 GCA_016618105.1 Dendrobium huoshanense
AACCTAATTCAAAAGAAGTTGGGTTTGAATTTCCAGATTCTACCATTTTGAAAAAACAGGTTAGGTTTAGGTTGACTCAGCACCTGAACTCAACTCGAGTTAACTAGGAAAACGCCCTGAAGAGTCGCGTCCTTTCCGAGCTAACGTGTCGTGTTGAATTCTCGCGCCTGATGTGAGTGCTCTAACAACTCGTATCGAGTCCAATCCGCATCGAGTGATTGACTGCATCTAATGCCCGTCGTATCGTATACATCTGCGTTGACATGCCTGGCCTGCATAAAGCCTTGACCGAGTGATCGCGGTCGCCGACTTGCCATATTCGGCACTGCCTTGCCTTACTGTCCTGGGCATCGGTCCGCCATCCAACGCCTCCTTCGACGACATTCCAACAGTGGCATGTTGATGTCATCATAGAGATGGGCATTGACTCCCAGGCGCTAGTCTGCACGACTGGTAGATGCGAGCCCTTGACATCTGCGCATAAGGCGTCCCTAGTTTACAAAAGCTTGTTAGGCCGGGTCAACACGGTAACTCGATGGGTCGTGTAATGGTCTGTGTTTTCGACCAGTTTGAAAATAGGGTTAGGTTTTAGTCAACCTCTTTGGACCGGGGTCAATTCTAGGTTTGACCCGAAACCTGGATTTTACACCCTTATGTATAGTGAAATGTGGCAAAAGGAAGAAAAAAATTATAATTGGACCCCATTATCTCCAAGTAGGTATTGCGAGATCTCCCCAAGAATGCCTACAACATCCAGGGTCATGGACTGGATTTATTATTCTGTGCGGAGTCCGGATGGCGCCCGGAGACCAATAAAAATGCGTCATGTAACCCCATTGTTGAGTATCCAGCTCGGTACCCACACTCGGTACCTCTTGGTACCGCTGGGTACCCAGCGTTTAATCGGACGGTTCTCCCCGTACGGTGTCCGCACAGAATAATACCCCCATGGACTGATAGAAGATCCTATTCAATACTTGAAAGGTATTAGTTGTTCACTCTCGGGCTGTGTTGTAAAAGTTGGAGAAAGACAATCACTCGTTATTTTAAAATTACATTCTGAAGGTTTCTTTGATCTTGGGTCTACATTTAAAGTTGTTGGATGATTCTGTTGATTATCTTTATTTTTATTTGTAATGACATAAATGAAGGCATATAGTATTAATTGATCAATTAAATGAATTATATAAATGATTGATATATCATCAATACTGATTTAAAGGCCTCTAACTTTTCAATCTTGACCTCCATCTAACCCAAAAATGCATATATTAAGCAATATTGTTTATTAACCCCCTTATTTAGTCATCACTTAATTGCCCTTGGCTAATATTCATCAAACATAACTTTTTTTTTTTCTTAAAGATTGCATACAGTATAATTTATCTCCAACCATTTTGATTATCAAAATATGAAAGGAATTGAGCAAAATCTAATAAACATTCTCATGAAAATATTATAGTTATTTTAAATTTATTTTGTTCACTACCTATCTTTCAAGAGAATTTATTAGTTAAAGAAATGTTGAGCTATACAACTCATCTTGATCTATTGGTTGAAAATTTTGACTATCAACTAAAAGGTCATGAGTTCGAGTCTAGTGTATTTGATGTGTGTTTGAGTTTGACTTAATTGGCCTAAACTCGAGATGAAAATCTATCACAGTAAGTCCCTCTTATTCTGAACTATCATTGAAAGATTTATAATAATAATTTCCGATTTCTTATGCATATTAAAGCCTGCCGACACTTAGTTTACATACTATCAGACAAAGAGAATCCCAAACTCGAGATGATAACACTATCAGAAATTTAAATTTTCATTTAAATATGCTGATTTTTTTATTCAAATTAAAAGATTTATGTCATAATTGTTTAGCAATTTTTATGCTCAATAGTGGCTATTTAACACAACCTTCAACTTTTTCTTATTTTGGGGCTTAAGACTCAATAACTATAATGTTAAATTTGTGGAGTTTTAAGAGGATAGAATGGAGGAAAAAAAAATTATGTAGTCGTAACACCACGTAGTGAGACTAGGGGTGTCAATATTGGACCCGACCCGAAAATTTCGGGTTTGGGTTGACCCGAACCTGAAACGGGTCGGGTTCGGGTTCAATAATTCGACCCGTTTCAAAAATCGGGTCAGGTTCGGGTTGACCCGTCAACCCGAAATTGACCCGAAAATGACCCTTTTTGACCTGGGAACTCGAGATTGACCAAATTTTGACCCGTTTTTGGACCCGAAAAGTGAAGTTTGACCCGTTTTGGACCCAAAAACTAACAGTTTTATGTCCGAATCGGGTCATTTGGGTCGGATCGGGTTGACCAGGACCCGAAGCGGGTCAAGTCCGAAAAACCGACCCGTTTACATAAATGGGTCGGGTTTGGGTTGACCCGAATAGTATTGGATCAGTTTCGGGTTTGACCCGACCCGTGACTCGGAATTGACACCCCTAAGTGAGACAATGGCTTGACCATGTTGTTGTTATGGCCAAATTTTAGAAAGAAGCACGGTATTTTCTAAAATTAGTTTAAGGAGCGTATTTAAAAAAAAATTTAAAAAGAAGCAAAATAGCCAAATCATTTGGCGTATTCTGAATAAGCTAAATGATTTGGGGTATTCTGAATAAGCCAAATGATTTGGCGTATTCAGTTAAAAAAAAAAACAATTGACAGGGAGAGAGAGAATGTGAAAGAGTGAGAGAGAGAGAATGTGAAAGAATAAAATAAATTAGTAATATTAAAAATTCATTAGAATATATTTTATTAAATTATTAATATTAAAAATAATATTTCCTTATATTTTTAATTTTTATCAATATTTTATTAGAATGAAAATTTAAAAGATTTTGTAATAAATTAAATTGCTCAAGTAGATGTAATAGGGATGAAAATTTCATCCTAATAAAAATTTGATAAAAATACGTTGAAAATATAATGAAAAAGTTAATTAAAAATATATTATTTATTCTTGTTTAGTTTAATAAAAATGTTTTTATAAATAATTATTTAACAAATTAAATTGCTAATATTAAAAATAATTTTTATATAATATTTAGTTATTTATATATATAAAATACTTTATCTATCCTTCTTCTATATTATTCTTTCAATACCGTGCCCTCTCTCTCCAATTTTTCTCTCTCCTCCTCTCTCTCTCCAACTTTTCAAAATGCGCCAAATGATTTAGCTCATTTGCTCATTTTTAAATTTTTTTTTAAATGTGCTCCTTAAACTAATTTTAATAAATAGTATGCTTTTATCTAAAATTTGGCCTAAAATATATTCGATTATATTTGATTTGAAATTCTTGAAGTGAACTCAATCAGATGCTTTATTTGTCAATGATTCTCTTATACACATATCCAATACAATTGGAGTTGATGGGCAAAACTTTAGAAATAGAATGCTTTATGATTATCATTTTAAAATGAGTGTCTTCAAACTATTAAGCTCTTCTTATATATTGAATGCCCTATCATAGCTTGATAATGTATCTTATATAAGCTCGATTAATTATATTTGATAACAATCACTTAAAAGAATTACTGAACATTAGTTGCTCACTTATATTATTGATATGCATACGAATAATGAGTTTTTATTTTTAATCAATATTACTGATCTTGCAAAATAAATTGTTAGGATAAATAATAATTATGTATACTACAAGCTTGTTACTTTAGCAAGTTTTATCAGTTGTTACTGTACAAAAAAAAGAGTATTCCATAATGAGAATTGTCAAAGATTGATTGCATAATAGGATAGGTGATGATTAGTACATAGATTGCCTAGTAACATATATAGCAAATAAATGTATACATTTATTCTTAATGAAGTTATAATATATATATATATATATATATATCAGGATTATAAGTCCTTAACAGAACAAAAGCTCATTAAAAAAATATCATTTGACACAAAACTTAAGAACAATTGTTCTAACCTATTACAATAAACACACAAATTAAAAAAAGAGACCAGCGAAATACACTGATGGAGAGCATATGGAAACAGCCCAGTCCATCGCAATGAGAAGTCCAAGCATATGCAACCTACAAGGAAAACCTGAAAAGGAAGTAGCCAAAACCGATACGATGAACAAAGGCATAAACTAACAAAAATCACAAACCAACCAGCCAGGAGCATAAATCCAACAGAGCCTGCAGGCCCAAACAAAAACCAACCCCCCAACCACAAATCAAGCAAGCCAAAAGGCCAAACTCCCCAACCAGCCTACAGAAGCCAAACAATCACTCAAAACAACACCAAAACACCAAAAAGATCACACCCAACAGTCAGAAACCATGACAACACGCCCAAGCAATTAAAGAATTAGCACCCAACAAGCCCAGTAATTATTTATTTTTTATTTTCTCATTCTATGCTTGCCAATATTTTAATGAAGTCATAATATAATATTATAAAAAATACAAAATAGGTTCAAAATTTATAAGCGTTGCTCATTCATCAATCACAATGAAATACACAATTTTACTTTAAATAATGTATTATCTATTGTAGTTTTTTAAACGTTAATTTATTTATGTGATAAATTTACCAATTTTTAAAAAGGTTATTTATTCAGTCCCACCATTTAACATAAATTTAAGAGTTTTTATTTCGTCTGATCTATCAAAATTTATTAATTTATTAATAGCAGAATATTTTAAATTGTCAATTATACTCTCAATCAAAATAAAAATTTCAGGCAACGACAGAATTTTGGTATAATATTGCTTGTAGACTATTCACAGCAGCTATCTTATCTTATTGAGCACTGATATTTTGTGGGCATGTAGCTGTACAAAAATATTATAATTCATAAATACAAATATATATATAGTTGTGAGCATTTTACTCTTATCCTCAGACCATTTTTAAATATATTATTCTATTTAACTTTTCATACATTTACAAAACTCTTCTGCAAATTCTAAAACTCAGAAGAGCTCAGAATTTGGATAAATTATTATGTGCGGAGATCAAATATGGATAACCTTGCGGTTTGCCTCTGAGTTCACTGAGTTTCGGGTCTCTGTGCGTAATAATCTCTTCTGAATTTGGAAATGAAATCATTATTACTTAATACTTACGCATAAATTATGATTTCTGAAAGACAGAAAAAAAAGAAATATGCTAAAAATAAGAAATCGGGTAAAATTCTCATTTAAATGTGTGGGATCATTTATATAAATCTTATTTTTCCTACTTTATCCTATTAAAAGTCAAATTCTCATTTAAATTTGATAAAAAAAGATAAACTTTAATACTTTTTAATTAAGTCTATTAAAGTCTATCTCAGCTTTTCTTAGCATAAGTCAGATCTAATATATTTACTCTCCTAATCAGGTCAACTAAAAGCCGACATTTTATATGATCAAATCATTTAAGATAGATCTCAAATCTTATTTTTCACTGGAGCTACACTAACCTTTTCAAGTTTAATTTACTCGAAATAAAAAACAAAACAAAAAAATGCTTAAGAATAAATTAGACCCTTCTCTTGGATGGAAAGAATGGCTCCTTGATAGTAGACATATCATTGTCACTAGGGGTGTCAATTTTCGGGTCACGGGTCGGGTTCGGGTCGAACCCGAAACTGACCCGGTACTATTCGGGTCAACCCGAACCCGACCCGTTTTTAAAAACGGGTCAGTTTTCCTGACCCGAACCCGACCCGCTTTGGATCCGGGTCAACCCGACCCGACCTGAATGACCCGTTTCCAACAAGAAAATGGCTAATTTTTGGGTCAAAAACGGGTCAAACTCCTCTTTTCGGGTAAAAAACGGGTCAATCTCGGGTTGCCGGGTCAAAATCGGGTTTTCGGGTCAAAATCGGGTCACTTTCGGGTCAATTTCGGGTCAAAGGGTTAAACCGAACCCGACCCGATTTTTGAAACGGGTCGAAATGTCTAACCCGAACCCGACCCGTTTCGGGTTCGGGTTGACCCTAACTCGAAATTTTCGGGTCGGGTTCGGATCAGGTTTTTGGGTCGTGTCAAATATTGACACCCCTAATTGTCACACAGTATAGTCTAGATGGATAAGATCAGTAAAGCATGAAGCTCAATTGGACAAAGCTCCATTGCTTCAATTAATTGCTCAAATTTTCAATCGTCATCCTTTCCACAGTATAGTCTTGAGGGTAGGACAAATGAAGGAGTGGATGGAAACCTTATGACAAAAAAAGAATGAATATCTATATAAAATAAATTGAGTTTTTCAAATTTGAGCATTAAGTTAAAGGACATGAAATGCCATGATGAACCACCACCTCCAAAATGAGTGTCTTTGAGGGGAAAAATTATTAGGTCAGGTAACCTGACGCAACTCTATATTCGGTGAGTAGTAAACAGGCGCCACGTGTTCTCACTATTTACCGCGCGGTCCAACAACCCGACCCGGAGCGGACCCGGGAGTTTGCGTATTGCTCGGTATTGCTCGGTATTGCTCGATTTTGCTCGACAAAAATGAAACATACATTTCTGTGAAGACCAATACCTTGCAATTTCGAGCAATACCGAGCAATACCAAGTTCTTTTAGGTATTACTCGGTATTGCTCGGTATTGATCTTCACAGAGCGGTATTTCTCATTATTGCCAAGTAATACCTAGCAATACCGAGTAATACCTAGCAATATCGAGTCAATACCGAGCAATATGCGAACATAGTAATCCTGGATTCCGGTCCGAGTTGGGTCGTCGGGCCGCGCGGTAAAGGGTAAGAGCACGTGGCGACATATTATTGGCTACCGGACATAGAGCTACATCAAGTTACCTAACCTCATTCAGAATTTAGCTAAGCTTCGTTTGTGATAGTTTTCTTAATATTTTTAAAAGAATATTTTTAATGCAAAAATTTCTTGAATTAAAAATTTTTGTACTAAAAAACTGTTTTAACTAATAAGAAAGCTATTCAAAAAGAGGCTTAAATTTTAACCAATAAATAATTTTAAAAGATTTATTATTATAAGAATGATCTTTTTTTATTTTTTTATTTTTTATTTTTTAAGAATGATCTAAACTGATAGTAATGTTAGTTTTGTGTGCAACCTGACTGCGTAGATTAGATGGATTAGGATCAGAGGTTTTAGCACTGCAACACTTCAAACTAACATCGTGGTGCTTCAAGGCTGATTGAATAGTTTTCTTTCTCATTTTTCTCAAGGGTGACGTCCCTTGGTATTATTAACTTTGATACGGCATGCAAAAATTATCCTGATCGGGCACGAATCTTGATGAAAAATCAAATTGGAAACTTCCGAAATTAATTTCTGGAGCATATGAACTCCGATTTCAGCGAGCTTACAGTCAAACTGAGCGTCTCAGAAATACGAACCCAACGACACCAAGATCAACCCAATCTGAGCCCAAATGAGTCCGAATCAAGGGTTCAAAGCGCTGTTAGAAGGTTCAAACCGCAATTTGAGTTACCAAACGGTTTCCGATTTTGACGAGCTTATACTCGAATCGAGCGGCTCGACGAGACAAATCCAAAGAGCCCAAGATCATCGATATCTGACATCATTAAAGCCTTCAAATGCCCAACGAACGATGCATGATCAAAAGATTCGATATCAGCCGTCCATTCAAACCACTCCCAATTCGCCCTTGATCTCACGCCTATTTACGGGCTATGCCACTCCAGAAAAACTATAAATAGAGCCCTCATTCTACACCAAGGGGGTAGGAGAGAGAAGAAGAAGAGGAGAAAGGGGAAAAGGAGATTCCTCACCTCCTCGACCACCGCCGGAGCTCTTCCTGCCGCCTGAAGATGCCGGAACTCTGTCGGATTTTCAGGAAACGCAGGAATTCTGCACAACTTCCACGTGATGCTGAAATCCTTCCCAATTAACAACAGAGTCCCCTACTGATGCAGAAACTCCGCCCAAGTGAAGCTGGAGTTCTCCTCTGCCACCAAAGACGTCGGACTTCTACCCGACGTCGGACCTTCACTCTTCGCCAAGTTTCTACCCGACGCCGGACTTCTACCAGTTATCAGACTTTGCTGGACATCTATGCGAAGATGTATTTCTTTCCATTGATGGACTTCTACCTGATGCTGTCCTACTGATCTTCGTCGTCATACTACAGTCCTTCCGACCTCCGTCGCCAGCCGACTACGGTCCTCCTGACTTACGTCGCTCGCCGACTACAGTCTTTCCGACATCCATCGCCCGTTGAATACGGTCCTCATGACTTATGTCGTCCACCAACTATAGTCTTTTCGACCTCTGTCGCCCGCCGACTACGGTCCTCCTGACTTACGTCGCCCGCCGACTACAGTCTTTCGTCGCCAGCTGACTACGGTCCTCCTGACCTACGTCGCCCGCCGACTGCAGTCCTTCTAACAAAGCGAACTTGTCAATAGTGATTCCTTGTATTTACATCATGTAATGTACTCCATAAGATGTACATCAAGCTAAGACCTTCCACCAAGGAAGGGCCTCATTTGTAACCGACTGCAATACTAGTGAATTCATTCAAACTGGGCTAGGCCCCGTGGTTTTTCCCCCTTTTACAGTGGTTTTCCACGTAAAAATCTTGGTGTCTCATAAATGCTAGACCATCTCTCCTTATCTGATTGCGTGCCAGATTTTCGTACAACACTAAGACGATAAACTTTATATTTCTCTACTGCCGCGAATACTCCTGGACGCAACAGTTTGGCGCCGTCTGTGGGAACGTGGTTCCCGAATGGGGGGCAAATTTTGCTCCAATCTCAAAAGATCACTCATAACATCAATATCATAAGAAGCAGATGCGGACTGGGGGGCAACTTTGACTCAAACCATGGTCAAATAGATCCTCCAATACCTTCAACACCAAGTTGATATTTCAGGAATATCCGAGCAAATGCAAGGATACTTCAAATCAATTGCAAGCTTTATACAGTCTCTTGTTGGACTTCTACTCATTGGGCAAGGTCTTAACCTCGACCTCAAAAAGACAATAACGGTCTAAAGATAGACTTTCTTCACATTTGATTCGGGATATACGTGGCGTTCGCCCCCTCCAATTCAAAGCAAAATCAATCCCAGGGGGATTCGATTCAACCTCTTTCATACAGGTTAACATCGTCGAGCAAAGGCTCCGACATACAATCTCGGAAAGGTCTCACATCCTTGGTGGATTCTCCCGACCTCTTCCACACAGGTTAACGTCGTCGAGCAAAGGCTCCGACATACAACCTCGGAAAGGTCCTACATCCTTGGTGGATTCTCTCGGCCTCTTCCACACAGGTTAACGTCGTCGAGCAGGGCTCCAGCATACAACCTCGGAAAGGTTTCACATCCTTGGTGGATTCTCCCGACCTCTTCCACACAGGTTAACGTCGTCGAGCAGGGCTCCGGCATACAACCTTGGAAAGGTCTCACATCCTTGGTGGATTCTCTCGACATTTTCCACACAGGTTAATGTCATCGAACAAATGTTTTAACATACAACCTCGAATAGGTCATACATCCTTGGTTAACGTCGCCAGAATGCCGTCAAGGGACTTTTATTTAACTTCTCCACAAAGTTAAATTTCTACATGATGTTGAATTTTCTCTTGTCGCTGAATTTTTGCCATGCAGGACTTTCGTATGAATTCTGCTCGTCAGCGGACTCCTACCCGATGTCGGACTTCTGCTCGTCGTCAAACTTCTGCTCGTCGATCAATCTTCGTCGGTCTTCTACCCGATGTTGAACTTCTACCCGACATCAGACTTCTGCTCGTCACCGGACTCCTGCTCGTCGTCAGACTCCTGCTCGTTGACGAATTCTCGTCGGTCTTCTACCCGACGTTGAACTTCTACCCGACGTCGGACTTCTGCTCGTCAGCGGACTTCTGCTCGACGTCAGACTCCTGCTCGTCGACGAATTCTCGTCGGTCTTCTACCCGACGTTGAACTTCTACCCGACGTCGGACTTCTGCTTGTCAGTGGACTCCTACTCGTCGTCAGACTACTGCTCGTCGACGAATCTTCGTCGGTCTTCTACCCGACGTTGAACTTCTACCCGACGTCGGACTTTTGCTCGTCAGCAGACTTCTACTCGTCGTCAGACTTCTGCTCGTCGACGAATCACCGTCGGTCTTCTACGCGACGAAGGACTTCTCCTTTTCGTCGGATTTCTGCTCGTCAGCGGACTCCTACTCGACATCGGACTTCTGATCGTCAGCGGACTCCTACTTTTCGTCGGATTTCTGCTCGTCAGCGGACTCCTACTCGTCTTCGGACTTCTGCTCGTCAGCGGACTCCTACTCGTCGTCAGACTTCTGCTCGTCGACGAATCTTCGTCGGTCTTCTACCCGACGTTGAACTTCTACCCGACATCGGACTTCTGCTCGTCAGCGGACTCCTACTCGTCAGCGGACTCCTACTCGTCGTCAGACTTCTGCTCGTCGAAGAATCTTCGTCGGTCTTCTACCCGACGTCGGACTTCTGCTCGTCAGCAAACTTCTACCCGACGTCGGACTTCTGCTCGTCAGCGGACTTCTACCCGACGTCGGACTTCTGCTCGTCAGCGGACTTCTACTCGTCGCCAGACTTCTGCTCGTCGACGAACTTTCGTCGGTCTTCTGCCCAAGGCCGTACTTCTACCCGACGTCGGACTTCTTCTTGTCGTCGGACTTCTCCTCGTCGGCAGACTGCTAATCGCCATCAGCTTCTCGCTTGAATGCTATTTGCAACGCATTCTCGAACTCTCCCCTTTGGCTCCACACTCGATCGTTGACTACTAACGGGCTTCAACTCGATCGTCCATCGCAAGCAAACCTCCGCTCATATGGAGAAGAGATCCCGTAGGCTTCTGCGCGCGAGGAGGGGCGCTAAGTCGAGCATGAAAGAATTCCAACTCGCAAATAGCGGAAGCCTCAACCGCCAGTAAGACGGAGGGGGAGGAAGAAATCCCGTAGGTTTCTATCGCCAGTAAACCGGAGGGGAAGGAAGAAATCCCGTAGGTTTCTATCGCCAGTAAACCAGAGGGGGAGGAAGAAATCCCGTAGGTTTCTATCGCCAGTAAATCGGAGGGAGAAAGAAGGAGGAGTTGCAAGTTTCCTAAGGGCCTAGGAGGCCTATTTATAGGTTTTGGAGAAAAAGGGGGGAAGTTATTACAAATTTCGGAATTATCCTATTTTAGAAAAATTTTAGGAATTTTTTGCAATTTTTGGGGATTTTTTCAGAATTTTTTGGACCCAAAAATAGCAAAAAGCTATTTTTGGTTGTATGTGGGGCCCACATTGGCGGTGCAGCGCGAAACGACGCGATCCGTGCCAAAAAACGATCCGCGTGAGCGGCCCACGGATCGCGGGCCGCTGTTCAGCGCGGCCGCTCCCCGGCCGCGCTCCGCGCGGTCAAGGAGAGACCGCGCTCCGCGCGGTCAAGGTGAGACCGCGCTCTGCGCGGTCAGGTGAGACCGCGCTCCGCGCGGTCAGGAGCGACCACGCTCCGGCGGTCAAAAAATGACCGCTCCGCGCGGTCAAAACCTCGCAACCACGCGCGGTTCTGCAAACCCGGCGGACGCCGCCGGCGGCAGCGGCGGCCGGCCGGCCGGCTGGTTCGGTCGCCTTGACGCGTCCGGACCCGATTTTTGTCCCGGACGACCCGATTTGGACGTTTTTGGGGTCTCCGGACACGTTTTTTGACGTTCCGGACTCAATTTCGACACTTTTGTAGCTCAAAGGAGCCTCTACAATCAAATTTGAGTGAGCAATTAACTTTCGGAACGCAATTTTTTGCGATTCGGCCAATGTAAAAGTTCGGAACAAGTATTTTCGGACTTCTGGAGCTTCGATGTCCGAAAATAGGGGGGCAACTGATACGGCATGCAAAAATTATCCTGATCGGGCACGAATCTCGATGCAAAATCAATTTGGAAACTTCCGAAATTAATTTCTGGAGCATATGAACTCCGATTTCAGCGAGCTTACGGTCAAACTGAGCGTCTCAAAAATACAAACCCAACGACACCAAGATCAACCCAATCTGAGCCCAAATGAGTCCGAATCAAGGGTTCAAAGCACTGTTAGAAGGTTCAAACTGCAATTTGAGTTACCAAACGGTTTTCGATTTTGACGAGCTTATACTCGAATCGAGCGGCTCGACGAGACAAATCCAAAGAGCCCAAGATCATCAAATTCTGACATCATTAAGGCCTTCAAATGCCCAACGAACGATGCATGATCAAAAGATTCGATATCGGCCGTCCATTCAAACCACTCCCAATTCGCCCTTGATCTCACGCCTATTTACGGGCTATGCCACTCCAGAAAAACTATAAATAGAGCCCTCATTTTACACCAAGGGGGGGGGGGGGGGGGGGGGGGGGGGGGGGGGAGGAGAGAGAAGAAGAAGAGGAGAAAGGGGAAAAGGAGATTCCTCACCTCCTCGACCACCGCCGGAGCTCTTCCTGCCGCCTGAAGATGCCGGAACTCTGTCGGATTTTCAGGAAATGTAGGAATTCTGCACAACTTCCACGTGATGCTGAAATCCTTCCCAATTAACAACAGAGTCCCCTCCTGATGCAGAAACTCCGCCCAAGTGAAGCTGGAGTTCTCCTCTGCCACCAAAGACGTCGGAATTCTACCCGACGTCGGACCTTCACTCTTCGCCAAGTTTCTACCCGACGCCGGACTTCTACCAGTTATCAGACTTTGCTGGACATCTATGCGAAGATGTATTTCTTTCCATTGATGGACTTCTACCTGACGCTGTCCTACTGATCTTCGTCGACATACTACAGTCCTTCCGACCTCCGTCGCCAGCCGACTACGGTCCTCCTGACTTACATCGCCCGCCAACTACAGTCTTTCCGACATCCATCGCCCGTTGAATACGGTCCTCATGACTTATGTCGTCCACCGACTACAGTCTTTTCGACCTCTGTCGCCCGCCGACTACGGTCCTCCTGACTTACGTCGCCCGCCGGCTACAGTCTTTCATCGCCAGCTGACTACGGTCCTCCTGACCTACGTCGCCCGCCGACTGCAGTCCTTCTAACAAAGCGAACTTGTCAATAGTGATTCCTTGTATTTACATCATGTAATGTACTCCATAAGATGTACATCAAGCTAAGACCTTCCACCAAGGAAGGGCCTCATTTGTAACCGACTGCAATACTAGTGAATTCATTCAAACTGGGCTAGGCCCCGTGGTTTTTCCCCCTTTTACAGGGGTTTTCCACGTAAAAATCTTGGTGTCTCATAAATGGTAGACCATCTCTCCTTATCTGATTGCGTGCCAGATTTTCGTACAACACTAAGACGATAAACTTTATATTTCTCTACTGCCGCGAATACTCCTGGACGCAACAAACTTGTCTTTCTCTTTTATTTTGTGAGTGAGAGAGGTGCAATAGAGGAGAGAAGCAAGGGGAAAGTGAGAGAGAAGAGAGATATATACTTATTTCTCCCAATGTTCATAGTGGATTTCTTGGTGTGATGTGGCTCTGTCTTTTTTTTTTTTTGGGGTTTTTTCATGTTAAATCCTAGTGCCCTTTAATTCCCACTACATTTCTATTTTTCTTGTTTGTTTCATTGTGATGTTTTACTTCCATCCCCAACAATTGATATCAGAGAAAGGTTGTTCTATTCGAGTATGAGTAATGACGGACGAAGCAAGATACAAGATTGAAAAGTTCAACAATTTGAACTTCGCATTCTGGAGAATGCAAATTAAAAAAATTGCTGTATCAGATAAAAATCTTAAAATGGGGGAAAACCACAAAGTCTGACCCAGTTTAAATGAATCAACTATTATTTACAGTCGATTACAAATGCGGCACTTCATTGTGGGAAGGCCTTAGCTTAATGTAATAAATATACATCAAATAAAATGCATTAAATAATGGGACCTGAAAGAATCACTATTGATATATTAGTTTGGTCGGTAGAACCATAGTTACCTAGCGACGGAGGTCAGATAGATTGTAGTCTAATGACAGTGGTTGGAGGGACCATAGTTAGCGGACGATAGTGGTCATAAAAGACGGTTGATTGACGACGGAGGTTGGAAGGACCACAATATAGCTATGGAGGTCGGAAGGACCGTAGTCGATGGATGATAGTGGCCAGAAAGACTGTTATCTGGTGAAGGAGGTCGGATGGACCACAGTCGGCTGGAGACGGAGGTTAGAAGTCCGATGATAGATGGAAGTCTAGTATCAGGCAAAAGTTCAACATTGGATGAAAGTCTAACCACTGATAGAAGTCAAATAGAAGTCTAACGATGGGAAGAAGTCCGATGACAAGCGGAAGTATGATGTCGGGTAGAAATCTAGCCACGAGCAAAAGTCCAGGGTCGGGTAAAAATCTGGCAGTGGATAGAAGTCCTGTGATGGACAGAAGTTTGATGTCGGGTAGAAGTCAGAAGAAAGTCCCATGAAGGGCTGAAGTTCTGTGTTAGGTAGAAGTCCGATGAAAGTCTGGCGACCGCCAAAAGTCCGACGACAGACAAAAGTTTGATGTCGGGTAGAAGTTAGACTACAGTCTCGCGACGGGTTGAAGTCCGACGACGAGTAGAAGTCTGATGACGGGAGGAAGTTCGATGTCGTGTTGAACTCTGATGAAATTCCAACGACGGGCAAAAGTCCGACGAAGGGTGCCAATCTGGCATCGAAAAAAATCTGGTGGCATGCAGAAATTTGGTGTCGGTCGGTGGCCGGGAGGTGGTTGAGGAGGAGCTTGGTGGCAAGAGAACTCTTCCTTCTCTTATTGCTTGGGCCTCCTTCCTCATGAGAAATGATAGATCTATTTATAATTTTCTGAGACTAGCATTGCTTGTAAATAAGAGGTAGATCAAGGGTAAATTGGAAGTGGTTTGAATAAGCAGCCGATGTTGAATCCATTGATTGCGGAGCATGTCACGTTTGCATATTGTTTGATAATCCAAATTAGCGATTGAACCTTCCAAATATGCTTCGGGCCATTGATTTGGACTCCTTTGGGCTCATATTGAATCAAATTTGGTGTCGTTGAGTTCGTATTTTTGTGACTTTCAATTCTACTGTAAGTTTGCTGAAATCAGAGTTCAGATGATCTCCAATTTAATTTTTTAGAATTTCAACTTTATTTTCCCTCGAGGTTCATGCCCGATCAACATTATTTTTTGATGATATATCAGTAATAAATTCCAAATTATTAAATTAATTTTTAAATGAGCATAATATTCTATTAATTAATTAAAATTTTATTTTCACTCAATTTAAAATAATTCAATAGCTTTGATCTTTATCATAACTAAATTTAAGATAGGATATGTTGACTAAAAAATTTTATACATGATTATGTCTTTTCCAAACGAACAATAACCCCTCATATATTAAGCATAAATATAAATTTAAGCTATATTTCTACACATATAATTATTATATCAAACTATTTTTTCATTTATATATATTTAATATTTTTTACATATAGAGATTATATATGCCTATATAGAATCTTTTCCTTTCCTCCAAACTGAATCTTCTTTATCTATCTAATTATTACTACACTTTACATAACAATTTTAACAAAATTAAACCAAATCATAATCTCCTTTAATTGGATTAAAATCTTCTAAAATTACAAACTTTAGTTTTCATGCTCTGAATTATTTGATGCGGACTACACATTACTTAACACGGTTCTGCAGGTGAGCAACCGAGCCGATCAAATGCTGAGTACACAACTCTGAACTTTGGTGTGTACTTGACGGGAGATTATTAGGTGCGGAGTGCGGACGGGGAGAACCGCCCGCACAAGTCTTATTCCATGCTGGGTGCCGCTAGGTGCCGCTGGGTACCGCTGGGTGCCTCTAGGTACCCATATTTGTACGAACGGTGTACACTCCACTCCTAATAATTTTTCGTACTTGACATGATTGAAATAAACAATTATATATTCCTTATAAAGATTGCTTACACATTTATTCAATGCATATCTAATTAGAATTTGTTTTGGAATGGGGTATCTACACGTTGTCACATTCTTAGGAGGTGAATGACGGCATAACTAATCCTTCGGTTGAACCTAGCCGAGCCAAACCACGATTTGCTACTCCTCTCAAAGGAGGCGTGCCGCTTGAGAAGAGATTCGAACATAGGATGGGAGTAACCATGGACGGAATCAGCTTTAATTTTCAGTTGGGACAAACTTATAACTAACTGACGGGTTTCGACATGTCTGGTCAGGTTACGGGGTCAAGAGGCAGCGCCTCTGAACAAATTTTGATTGTAAGAATATTTTTGGAATTCAAAATAATAAATAAAATGATGAATTCTCTTTACTATTTCTCTTTATATTTAGTTCACCGTTTCTTAATAATAAGACCTCTACACAATTCGTTTTATCATTATGGGGGCAATTGTTTGTAGACCATAGTATTTTAAAAATTTTAGGGGGGCAATTGCTAAAAAAGCACTTGTAATAAACACAAAAAAATATATGGAAGAGAACAAATTACCTAAATAATCATATGATAACTTTTTATATAAAAGATATTTTAATTTTTTAGGGGGACAATTGCCCCCCAACCAATAAAGGGTTCCGCATCTCGGGGTAGCCAATTATGTTCGCCTACCAACTAAGCTAAGCCCGATGGGTTAATTAGAATCTTCAGTTGAATTTACTCACTCACACCTAATTCATCATTCAGTTTCAGATATAAAATACATATAATGAATGCCTACGAATTTTTTGAATTTTTGCCGTCCAAACTTGTTTGAATCTACTTGAATTCTGTGAAGTTTAGGGTAATTTGAGCGAGTTTAAATCTATTTTACTGACATCACATCGCTGATAGCACGATGTAATAAGCAAACATAACTGTGACAAATACAGTGTTTATGTAGTAAATCAACCATTAAAAATTCAAAATAATTTTCCAAAAAAACACAAAAAACGAAGGAAGCTTTTGTTTGCCACCAAATCCACCGCCGCCGCCACCCACTTGATCTCTTTTTTGGCTCCTTACAAAGCCCAATACAGCGCAGGAGAACAGACGGAAGGAAAAATAACGAGGAGAGATGATTCCGCTTCGGCTCCCCATCCTTGTAGCAGCTACTGCTTTACTCTCTATTCATCTATTTTCTCTGGTTTCTTCTCTAAACCAGGAAGGTCTCTACCTTCTCGAAGCCAGGCGCGGCCTTTCCGACCCCGACAACGTTCTTGCCAACTGGAATTCCCGCAACTCCACTCCTTGTAACTGGACGGGAATCCTCTGTTCATCTTCTTCAGTCACCTCTGTCAACCTCGCGAACTTCAACCTCGCCGGCCCTTTCCCTTCTTCTCTCTGCCGGCTCCCCAATCTCTCTTTCCTTTCCCTTTCGTTAAACTACATCAACTCCTCTCTGTCCTCCTCCTCTCTCCTCTCCTGTACTTCGCTAACACACCTCGACCTCTCCCAAAACCTCCTCGTCGGACTCCTTCCATCTTCATTGCCTTCCCTTCCCTTGCTTGGATTCCTCGACCTTTCGGGTAACAACTTCTCCGGCGCCATTCCTTCTTCATTCGCTCTCTTTCCATCCCTTCAAGTTCTCTCCTTGACTGGTAATCTCCTCAATGGCCTCATTCCTTCTTTTCTGGGCAATTTGTCTTCTCTTCGTCAGCTCAATCTATCTTACAACCCCTTCGCCGCCGGTGTTATACCTTCTTCATTATCTAATCTTACCAACCTTGAACAGCTCTGGCTTGCAGGCTGCGGTCTTGTCGGCGACATTCCTCCTGGTCTGGGCGGGCTCTCCAAGCTAAAAAATCTTGATCTTTCCAGCAACTTCCTTACCGGTGTCATCCCTGAGTCACTCTCCAGCCTCGCCTCTGTTGTTCAAATCGAGCTTTATAACAACTCTCTCAGTGGTCACCTACCAGCTGGACTCTCCAACCTCACTGCTCTTCGTCGAATCGACGCCTCCATGAACCATCTCTTGGGTTCGATTCCGGATGATGTTTTCTCCATTCCCAATCTGGACAACCTCCACCTTTACCAAAACCAGCTGACCGGTTCCATTCCCACCACCGCCGCCTCGGCGTTGAAGCTCCTCGAGCTTCGGCTTTTTGCGAACAATCTCTCAGGCAGTCTTCCGGCCGGTCTCGGGGCGCGCTCCCCGCTCGTGGCTGTCGACTTATCCGAAAACCAGCTCTCCGGCGAGATTCCGAGAGGAATCTGTGACGGCGGTCTGCTGCGGGAGCTTCTTCTAATAGAAAACGACTTCACTGGAACCCTCCCATCGGGCCTTGGCCGTTGCTCCAATCTCAACCGTGTGCGGCTCAGTAACAACCGGATTTCCGGCGATGTGCCACCCGGGATGTGGGGACTGCCCCATGTCTGGATTCTTGAGCTTAGCAACAATTCTTTCACAGGCGGAATCACTCCTGATATCGCCGGCGCCGCCAATCTTTCCAAGTTGCTCATCGAAAAGAACCAGTTCACTGGAAACATTCCGGCGGAGATTGGTTTACTCTACAAGCTCTATGATTTCTCAGCCGGCAACAACCGGCTCACTGGCCCCTTGCCTGAATCTCTCGGAAAGTTGACTGAGCTGGGGCAGCTCGACCTCCACAACAACTTGCTCTCCGGCGAGTTGATAACCGAGATCCAATCTTGGAGCAAGCTCACTCTTTTGAACCTTGCGAACAACGAGTTCACTGGTGTTATTCCGCAGGAGCTCGGAAACCTGCCGGTGCTGAACTACCTCGACTTCTCCGGCAACAACCTCACCGGAGAAATCCCATTTCAATTACAGAACTTGAAACTGAACCAATTCAATCTATCTGATAACCAGCTCTCTGGTTCCATCCCTCCCATGTTCCACAACGACGCATACAAGACTAGCTTCTTAGGCAACCCCGGCTTATGCTGGGATCTATCCGGGCTCTGCCCAAGCTCTACCATTAACAGCCGGAGCCGAACCAAGTACTTGTGGCTTCTCCGTTCCATTTTTATCCTCATGGCCGTAGTATTAATCGTCGGAATTTCTCTCTTTTACTGTAAATACAAACAGATCAAGAAGGCAAACAAGGGGCAGGAGAAGTCCAACAAGTGGATTCTCACTTCATTCCACAAGTTAGGATTCAGTGAGTATGAGATACTAGATTCCTTAGATGAAGATAATGTGATCGGAAGCGGTGCCTCCGGTAAAGTCTATAAGGTAGTGCTTGGCAACGGCGAGGCTGTGGCAGTGAAGAAATTATGGAGGAATTCAAAGATGAATGGTGAAAGCCATGACCAAGCTGCAGACGATGCTTTTGAAGCAGAGGTAACGACTTTGGGGAAGATAAGGCATAAAAATATTGTTAAGCTTTGGTGCTGCTGCGCTCATAAGGATTGCAAGCTACTTGTCTATGAGTACATGATCAATGGGAGCTTGGGCGACTTGCTGCATAGTAGCAAAGCAAGTGTTTTGGATTGGCCGACAAGGTATAAGATTGCGGTGGACGCGGCGGAAGGGCTCTGTTACCTTCACCATGACTGTGTTCCTGCGATTGTTCATAGAGATGTGAAATCTAACAATATTCTTTTGGATGCTGGTCTTGGAGCTAAAGTTGCAGACTTTGGGGTTGCAAAGGTGGTGGAAGGCGTTGAGAAAGGGCCCAGATCTATGTCTGTTATTGCTGGTTCGTGTGGATACATTGCTCCAGGTATGTGGAATTCAAATTTTCATCTTGCTCTGGTTTTAGTAAACTTGTTCTTCTTCTTTGTCATGTTTATATTTTCTGAGAAAAGCTTAGGATGAAAATTGCTATGTTGAACTTAAAACTGTATGATGTTTTCTTGTTACAAGACATTTTTTTTATATATTTAGTCAATGGTAGGAAGTGTGAAACCAAAGGGCCCAAACAATATAAATCCCTTTTAATTTCACACTCATAACAAGAACACTTAAAACAATCATAGATGAGTATTATATCCCAAGTAAAATTTAATTACAGATATCCTTAATCAAAATCTTAATGGTATTTTGGCTTATTTTGACTTCTTTAAATATGTCATGATTACAATCTTATAAGAGAAATATATTTTTTTCATTAATTTGATCAGGTTTATTAGAGCACAATAAGAATCTTATGAATGTGCAAATGGCTTGACTTATTTGGCATCATCAAGGGGGCCAAAATATAATTACTTATATTGTGAATATTCATGTGTATCATGCATAACCTTGAGAATTCAATTGAAATAAATAGTATTATTACCACGGATGTTTAGGGGAAATTATTTTGTACGGTCACTGGGCTGTTTGGAGACGAATGTGAAGATGTCATGTCACCCATTACATAGCAGCGGTACACAACAAAAAAGTCACGTGGCACGTCCTGATTCTCGTCCGAACGCAATCTGGTGACCGCACAAAATAATTTCTCCTTCTTTAGTCCATACTAGTTACTAGTTTAGAAAGATTTCCACATAAATTCTTGACCTTCCATGAAAAGATTTCTACTCACTTGCTGAACTTAGTCATGAATCACACTTCACACCTTCCATCTTAATGGAATTGTTCTTTCTGATTCTTATGGACATTGTCTTTAACTCAATTTAGAAACTATACACTTTTCTTTTGGAAAAGGATGTTTGCCTTTACTTTTTTTCAAGCTATTCTATCCTGTTTTACCATAGTGGACTTGGTGAGTTCCTGTGCTTCCATGTGCAAATATGATCTGTTTCAATGCTTCCAAGCGTTGATGCTCACTATGGCCTACAACTCAAGGCTTGATTCATCAAAATGGCTTTGCTGTACTGATTGTGACTGCACATATCTAGCTTTTCCCATATCCTGCATTTCCTTTTTCAAAATCTTCATCAAGGAAGGAGGTTTTTTTTTCTTTTTTGTTTAAAGTTGAACTTGATATTTGTTTTCTTTTTTCTTTTAATGGATTTCTACTTTTCTTTTAATGGATTTATTTTTTGCTTTTTCATTACTCGTGTATTTTATTGTTATAACAATCAAATATATTTCAGAAATCATTAAAAACATATTATTGATGTATTTGATGGATGTAAACTTGGCTTTTTGTTTGTTTTATGCTCAGCTAAAACTCGATAATAAACAAGTCGAATGCAAATAAAACTTTCAGTTCGTAGGAAAGATTAGCAGTAGAAGCAACAATAACAACATTAAGCCTTTATCCCACTACGTGGGATCGGCTACATGAATCTTTTTTCTCCATTATGTTCTATTAAGAGTTATATTATTGTTTAAATCTAATAAAGAATTGTCATTCTATTAGACAAGCTATCTTATTGAGTAACAAGAGAAAAATTTATAAGGAGAGAGAACGATAGAAAGAGAATCAATTATGCTATGCTTTCGTGCTTACAATCTAAAAAAATCTTACCAAGTTGACATGGATGCAATTCACAATTATAATGGTACACAATTCCAGTAATCCATCCAAATTCAAGATCCAAACAAGCTATCAGTGCTTAGAAATGTACATTAGATGATTATTGCAAAATATTTCATAGTTTAAGCTCTGCAAACTTATTCTAATCCTGAGTACAGACAAATGAAGCATTCTGCTTCATTCAATCCATACATGAGTTGTAAATCTATTGAATATTTAATCGTTGATCTGTGTTTAGCAAAGCTAATCTCTCTAATAACATCTGCAGAGTATGCTTACACTCTACGAGTAAATGAAAAGAGCGACATTTACAGCTTTGGAGTTGTCATCCTTGAATTAGTTACAGGAAAGCTTCCCGTAGATCCTGAATTTGGAGAAAAAGATTTGGTGAAGTGGGTTTGCAGTACAATACAGCAGAAAGGAGAAGATCATGTGATAGATACCAAGCTTGATATGTGCTATAAGGTGGAGATAACCAAAGTCCTGCACATTGGCCTCCTCTGCACCAGTTCTCTTCCTATCAACCGTCCCACCATGAGAAGGGTAGTCAAAATGCTTTATGAAGTGAGCTATGAGCAGAAACCCAAGCCATTGCCAAAGGATGGGAAGCTTTCTCCTTACTACTATGAAGATGATCAGAGCATTACCTCTGCATCTGTGGGAGATGATGAGACAAAGAATTTAGACAAGTGCTGTTCTATCCATATAGATCCAAATTTAATAGGGTGACTTGTTTAAAGTACTTATTGGCAGTAAGTTCTGAATTAGCAAATTAGTGCCTGACCCTTCCTATTCTGTGACTGATTCCTCTTCTTCTGCACGTTTGACATTTTTTGAAGTGTGCTGAAGATTGAGTAACCAAATGTAGAATATGAAGAGTCAAAGTATTAGGCTTCGTTTGGGACAGCTTTTTTATGCTTCCTAAAGCAGTTTTATAGTACGAAAATTAATTTTTTTTACTAAAAAGTTGCTTTAAGAAGCAGTATTAAACCGTCTCAAATGAAACCTTAATTTGTTTAATTCTGCAGATGTTTCATCAGTGTATAAATACTTCATTCGATATTAATTTAAATGCCAGACTACTTGAGGAGTATAATGTAACTCAAGAACTGGAAGGAAGTGATTCTGTTCTTCCTTGGACAAAAGGCTGGAATGGACATGGCAGCTTTCAGGATTGCCTTCTTCTCATTTGTCCTTTATCAGTAGAATCAAAGAAGGTTTCTGAATGTTTGTTTTGTTTTGTTTTGTTTTGAGGGTCTCCTCTACGAGAGGATTTAGAGAGATTTTATGACTTGTATTTCTCATGGTGGTCCTATATAATTTATTGTTGGCTTCTGGAAATCAATGCAGCTCGTGGTTGTATACTTACTAAAATTAATGATAGATTTTCTTTTTATTTTTGGTGACTGTTGGAGGTAATGATGCACTGCTCTTCCCCTTCTCATGATTGTCGTATGACTGATGGCAATGGGCCCTTGTAATAAACTCTTGATAGTACCAAACTTAACTATCTGTAAGTATCATAAAATAATTTTGAAAGCGAGATAGAGTGAGGAAAGAATGGCGAAGGGGGACTACTGGATTTTTTTAACCATATTTCCCTCTCTTTCTTCTTCTTCTCTCTCTCTCTCTCTCTCTCTCTCAGCTTTAATCTTTTGCAGTCGTTACTAATTATTATTGTAACTTTGATAATGTTTATATGAATTTTGTTTTGTTTTTCAAAGTGTGATTATATTAATCTAGTAATTAAGAGCAATTTTTTTTTTTAAAGTTGGGTACTAAATCTTTGTCTGGTTGGGAAAACTTTCGGTCTAAATTTTTTTGCTACTTTCAAAAAAATTTTGTTTCAGAAAGTTGTTCAAAATGAAGCCTAAAGTGAAATGCATCGGATTTGTTGTGTGATAGAAAAGTCTTCCTCAAACTTAAGGGGAAATTTTATAAGATGGTGGTTAGACATGCAATGCTTTATGGTGCAGAATGTTGGCCATTAAAGACAAGCATAATATTAAGTTAAGTGTTGTAGAAATAAGGATGTTCAGGTTGATGAGTGACTTCACTCTTAGAGATAGGATACGAAATGAGCATATACGTGAAAAAGTTGGAGTAGCTTTAGTGGAAGATAAGATTAGAGAGAGTTGGCTTAGATGGTTTGGTCACATAAAACGACAACTTTCTGATGATTTGATTAGGAAAGTAGATGAATTAGATTTGACTTATGTTAAAAAATGTAGAGGTAGACCTAAAAGACTTGGTTAGAAAATATTAGAAACGACATTTCTTTATTAGATTTAAATGAGAATTTAACTTTTAACATGCCACAATAGAGAAATAGGATTAATGTAGCTGACCCTATATAGTGGGATAAAGGCTTGATGATGTAGTTGTTTGTTATTGTATATTGATGTACTTTACATAAAATTAGTCTCTTTCTATGAAATGTGTTCTTAATTTTATATACAACGTGCTATCTCTTAATACGAGGATGTATAAGTTGTTGTGATAACACCCCCTTGTAATAACCCATTTGAATAAGAAATGAAGAATTCATGTGCAATCTTTTTCCTCTCTTCCCTCTCCCCTCTCTCTCTTCCAAGAAGCTCAAGAAGAGCCTTCCTTTTCCCCAAAGTATTCATGACAAGTTGTATTAGAGCTATGTGGAGGTGGAGAGAGGTTCTTGCCCGACGAATATGAGGAGCGGAGGCAGTTGCGTAGGTGGATGCACGAATCAGACTAAACAGGCAGCCTCAGAAGCTGGGCCATGGTTTTATTGCAGTGAGGCAAGAAGTTGCCCAGTGCCGTGATCTAGACACGCAGATAAATACACGAGTACTGGAACATGCGCATGCTCGAGGAGATCCTGTGCGGATCCCGCAACAGCTGTTTGTGCGTACATGATCAACAAGAACTGCACATCTAACCACGCAAGACACACAGGCATGCTTGTGAATCAAGCATAGAAGGGCTGGGGCCGTGAGTCACGCAGGAGCAGCCTGTGGACGGAGGAAGACGAGCCGACATTTGTGTTTGAGGGACTTGATTAGGTAGTCAAGAAATCTCCTTGATGCTTGTGTCGCGATTCATTTGCGGCCGAAAGATGAGCCTGACAAGCTGGGTGTTCGAATTGGATGTGTTGGAGAAGTGGAGACAAAAGCAAGGTCAAGAACCTCATGGAGACAAAAATAAGATCAAGAATCTCATTGAGACAAGTTGGTCGTGGACTTTGGATGGGATGGGTCGTTCATGCAAAGTCATAGGTCCGATCACGTAGAGGTACCTAAGATGGGAAAGTCAGAGTGTGCTCTATGTTAGAGCACGAGCATGCTTAATAAGAGCAAGTGCGTGTGCTGGATGCAAGCAAGAGCAGGCAATGCATAAGGCACGGGTGTTTGGATCACGAGAGGAACAATGATGGGTGTAGGCACATGTGGGTTAGAATGCCCTAGAGCGCTAGCTAGAACCGTGGATTGAAATGCACAATGGAGGCCAAACATGATCGGGATGGGGCTTGGCTCAACAGTTTTGCTTGTGGAGTTAGTGAAGGGAGCAGGGAGGCACAGATTCTTGCGAACATGTGGTTCATTGATTGTAAAATCTTGACCAATGTGGAGATTTTTGAATTTTGATCAAGTTTTAGGTTAGTTGTTCACAAAGACACTACATCAGTGTCCAATTCCTATATATAGGATGTGTAGATTGTTGTTGTTATAACTTGAAGCTTATTAAATAAATGAATTAATTCATGAAGAGTTCTAGTTCTTCATTCTCTCTTGTCCTTCTCTCTTTCTTCCAAGAAAGGTCAAGAAGAGTTTGTTCCTCAAGCAAGATCCTAACAGTTGTGATAACACCCCCATGTAACAACTCATTTGAATAAGAAATAAAGAATTCATTTGCAATCTCTTCCCTCTCCTCCCTTCATCCTTTCTCTCTTCGAAGAAGCTTAAGAAGGATCTTCTTCTTCCTTGAAGAATTCCTAACAAGTATAATTATAATAAAAAATATTATAAATGTCTAATAATTTAGTTATATTATATAATATTTAGTTATATTGAGGAATAAAATTTGACTGAAAAAAGTAATTGCATAGTTTATAAAATAACACATTTAATACAAAACTTACTATAATATTTAACATAATATTTTTTTTCATAGATTTAATGTCGACGAGATTTTGTAAGTTGATGTTCATCTAATGCTCTTTAAGCTTCACCGTTATATAATTTACTCAATTTTATTATGTAATATATTTTCAAAATATTTACTTATTATATAAAAAATAAATAAAAAAAGAATATTTATGCAATGCCAATTATCATCACTTATCAGAAGCGTGAAACATGCGTGGATGAAAGGCTGATTGATGATAGTTGAATAGGAGGGCAGTTGTCTTGTCGCTGTTGTAGGATGTATGTGACAGCCATTAGATACCTCTACGAAAGTAGAAATTATTGTGTAGAGTCTGAACATCGAGTTATATTCAAATTCTAATAAAAATTTAATATGTTATTGTATATAGTGTGTATAAATTTATACACAATATATATAAATTATGTGATCATATATATAATATGTACAAATTTATACACATTATATACAAGAATACATATCGTATTTTTTATTGGAGTCCGGACATAGAGATGCAACTCTACATCCGAACTCCACACGTAATATTTCTTCTACGAGAGAGCTTGAAATGTGAAGACAAGGATCAAAAGAGGCTAAGCTATCAGAGAGCTGTAGAGCAGGCAGCATAGGCATTAAAAGTTAAAACTTGTAGCTGTAACAATGCTTATTTTATCATTAAAATTTATGTGTGATCTTTTAAGGCAAATTTGCATTCAGACTTGGATTAGCATGTGTTTGTTTATATAAAATAATCATTAATATGGTTGTAAAATTTGATAGAAAAGAACAAAAAAAAAAAAAAAAAAAAACACTTTATAATAATGATCAGGATGTATTACACTTTAATGAAATTATATCTTATGCATGTATGGTTTCTTATGCACGATTGAGATTGGTTAAGCATGATAGAAATTTTATTAACGGTTTTCTATTTGGAATTCTTATGGCTTCATTCTTCATGATCAAAATGGGTAGAGAAGAGAGATAGAGATAGAGAGAGAGAGAGAGAGAGAGAGAGAATGGATCATCTATTTTTTCCCTATTTGATTCCTGAAGACTTTTTAGAAGCAATTATGGCTTAATCAAGTTTTTTTTTTTTTTTTTTTTTTTTTAATAGAAAAATTCTTTACATTTAATGAGATATTTACCCATGTAAGTTTATGAAAGAGAATTTGATCTATTTTACTATTATTCTCACATATACTTATTCATACATTTCAAAAGAATCATACTCGGCCGTCAACAGAGGTTGCAAAAACTGTATTTAAGCGACGGTGTTTGGAGAGAACAGTCTGAAGATGGTTGTTAAAGAGATCGTAGTTGGCGGGTGACGGAGGTCGAAAATACTGTAGTTATGCAACGGTCGTCGAGAGAACTGTAGTTGGCGGGCGATAAAGGTTGGAAAGACTATAGTCAGTGACGGTGGTCAAAATGACCATAGTTGGCTGGTGACGGAGGTCGAAAAGATTGTAGTTGACGACTGTGGTAGGAAGAACTGTAGTTGGTGGACAATAGTGGTCAGAAAGACCTTATTCGGGCGACGACGGTCAAAGAGACCATAGTCTAGAGATTGTGGTCAAAGAGATCTAAGTTGACGGGTGACGGAGGTCGAAAAGATTATAGTCAGGGACGATGGTAGGAAGGACCATAGTCGAAGGGCAACAAAATTCAAAAAGTCCGTTGTCTAGTAATGATGGTTGAAAGGATCATAGTCAGATAATAGTGCTCGGGAAAACATTGTATAGTAATTGTGGTTGAAAGAACTGTAGTTGGCGGGCAATAGATGTCAGATAGATCGTAGTCGAGTAATAGTGGTCGGGAAGACCATAGTCAATGGGCGACGAATGTCATAAAGACTGCAGTCGGGCGACGATGGTCAGAGAGACCGTAGTCTGAAAATGGTGGCCAAAGAGATCATAGTTGGAAGATGACGGCTATTGAAAAGATCATAGTAGGCGATGTTGGTCAGAATGATTGTAGTTGATGGATGATGGAGGTCAGAAGTACTGTAGTTAGTGATAGAGATCAGAAATACTATTTTATGGTGACAATTGATGGCCGGGCATGAGTCCAGAGTCAATTGGTGACTAAGCGGAAGTCAGTCGATAATTAATGGTCAGGCTTTAGAAAATAGTAGAAATATTATCCCAAATAAAGCCTTGGTCAACAAATGAACTCAACCCAAGGTGAAAATAACTTGTCAAGTTACACCTTGTGACTTCTCAGTGGATGATTTCCTTCAATTCAATGAGAAAAAAAAAGAGAAAGAAGTATTGTAATTTGGAGAGAACTCTATAATACTTGAGATGAATGAACATAAGAGAAGGAAGCTCAAGAAAAAAAAAAAAAAAAGTTAACAGAAACACTTGTAACTCAAAATTAACAATATAACCTAAATTTTCAAGGAGAAGCTATATCAAGATCACTGCTATCTCCAAAGCTTTGAGGAAAGCTACCTTAAGAGTCAAGACTAATCTAAATTTTCATGGAGAAGATTGTTCATTATACTCTTGTAGTCATGGCTAGAACTATAACTTCCTAAAAATGTCAAATTTACACGAGGAGATGGTCCAAGTAAAAGTTCATGATTGTATTAAATTCCCCTATATTGTAGTAAAATTATCATGCAAGATGATGATATTTTGTCCCAACATTTCTCAAACTCTCAAGCACACATATTTACTATAATTTTTTATGAAGACATTTTTTTTTTTCAAGTTTCAAATAACATTTCTAGGTATTTTGAATTTTGCCATCCAATGATATATATATATATATATATATATATATATATATATATATATATATATATATATATATATATATAAATCTTTGCATTTTCTAGAAATAGAAGATTTATAGACATGCCAAAAAAACAAATAAACAAACAAACAAACAAATATGAGAAAATATAAATAAATATGGCCTTTGTGTATATCATTTTGGTGTTTGTGAGATTCAAAACTAGTTTTTGACATTATAGATTAAATTTTTATTTCTTGAGTCTCAATAAAGCCATTAAACCCAATTTTGATAAAAAAAAAACAAATCTTTTTCATAATTTTATGAAAAGTGGTATTAAAAAGCTTATTGCTAACACATGAAGCTATCATATGTATGAAGTTATATTTAAGGACGAGGACATTAGTTTACAACCCCAACAAAAGGACTACATTGATACTCAAAGAGTCAGAGGGTAGCCTTTTGTTCAAAATTTTCTTTGGTTGTAACTTTTGGATTGAATTTGTCTTGATATAGCATAATTTTAGACAAAAAAATTTTGTTGTTCAGAAATAAAGGCAACTTTTGGGATCATGAACTTTCCATCTGATCAGGCATACATTTTAACCGGTTGGGCAAAGCTCAGGTGCCTAGTTTGAATCCCCTGGACGACAAGTGTAAGCCTTAACCGTCGGCTTGGGTAAATTGGTGTGGGTTGCCCGCTAGGTCGATCGAGTTTTTAACTGGCCTATAAATAGTGTTTCCTCGTGTCAAAAAAAAAAAGAAAAAAAAGAAAAAAGAAGGCATACATTTTAATAGAAAATCTTGTATTTTAACACTTTCATAAAACTATCTCTAAATTTAAAAATATATATATAGTAAAAATGACCATGTGAATATGATTATTCCAGTAATTTTAAATACCCAAAATTCATTCATGTAGGATGCACTAAGCTTTGCCAATAAGAATTAATCATGATAAATTTAAACTATATAATATGATATTTTCATAAAGGAAAAAGTAAAAATTTCAACTAATTAGGATCAGTTTAGGATAGCTTTTTGATACTTTGCTTTTCAAACAACTATCACAATTTTATTTGGGTATTGATTTCTTGCTGCTTTCTCAAAATTTTATGTGTGAAAAGTTGCTTTTTATAATTAGAATTACTAATTAGTTAATTTTCTTTTAATAAATTTATAACAAACTTTATAAAAAGTTATAATTGTTCTAAATAGGCCTACTAGAAATCATCATGATAAAGAAGATTAGGATCCACTCAAAATATCATTGCTCATTAAGCTTTTCACTAAGATTTGGGTCCTCATGGATCATCAAATTAATTACATCATGCATAAGTATGATTCTCATCTGTTAATCCTATCATTAATCCTAAACTAGGGCTTCAATTGGGACAATTTTGTTACTGTTTTGTAAAGTTATATAGAGAAAGAAGTTTCTTAAAGCTATTGTAGAAAGTAGCTTTCTAGTAGTTTTTTTTTTATTGAAATCAATAAAAACAATAGTGGCCAAACATATTTTATTTTTGCAGAAAAGCAAAGCAATAAAAAGCTATAAAAATTGTGATTTTAATCATAATTAGAAAAATTATTCAGTTTCTTTTTTAAAATTAAATATTATGACCCGAAATTCTAATAAATAAAACTGAACATTTAATTTGCTTTTTTTTTCAAAATTTAAAATAATCCTTTCATAATCAACGGCGTTAAGGGAGTTTAGCTATCATGAACGTTTGTTTGGGCGGATTTTTACCTTTTCTATTTAAAAATGGAAAAATTATTTTTCGGTCGCTGTTTGGATGGGACGCTTCTATAAAAATGCATTTAAAGGAACTTCATTTATCTACTGTTTTGAGAAACTTTATGATATTTACTTCTTCGTTAGAAAACTCAATTTCATAAATCAATGTTTCTAAAACTAACTTTTACAAAAGGAGAGGAAGAACCAACCGAAGCCAAAGATATGAGATTGGTGGGACTTCCTCCACTAAGGAATTAAGAAAGGGCACCATGCATTAACTTGCAAAAGTAGTTGGACATCGCTGGTTAAGAAATTAATTCATGCATTAGTCGGGGCAAATGCAATCAATTCTTCCATGGCCATTTCTTGATTACAATTTTTACAAAATTTTTGTCATTGATATAAAGAATATTAGACTTGTTGCGTCCAGGAGAATTCACGGCGGTAGAGAAATATCATATTTAACGTCTTAGCATTGTACGAAAATCCGGCATGCAATCAGATAAGGAGAGAGGGTCTAGCATTTATGAGACACCAAGATTTTTACGTGGAAAACCCCTGTAAAAGGGGGAAAAACCACGGGGCCTAGCCCAGTTTGAACGAATCCACTAGTATTGCAGTCGATTACAAATGAGGCCCTTCCTTGGTGGAAGGTCTTAGCTTGATGTACATCTTATGAAGTACATTACATGATGTAAATACAAAGAATCACTATTGACATATTCGCTTTGTTAGAAGGACTGCAGTCGGCGGGCGACGTAGGTCAGGAGGACCGTAGTCAGCTGGCGACGGAGGACTGTAGTCGGCGGGCGACGTAAGTCAGGAGGACCGTAGTCGGCGGGCGACGGAGGTCGAAAAGACTGTAGTCGGCGGGCGACATAAGTCAGGAGGACCGTATTCAACGTGCGATGGATGTCGGAAAGACTGTAGTCGGCGGGCGACGTAAGTCAGGAGGACCGTAGTCGGCTGGCGACAGAGGTCGGAAGGACTGTAGTCTGACGACGAAGATCAGTAGGACAACGTCAGGTAGAAGCCCAGCAATGGAAAGAAATCCATCTTCGCGTAGACGTCTAGTGAAGTCCGATAACCGGTAGAAGTCCGGCGTCGGGTAGAAACTTAGCGAAGAGTGAAGGTTCGACGTCGGGTAGAAGTCCGACGTCTGTTGTTGACAAAGGAGAACTCCGGCTTCCCTTGGGCGGAGTTTCAGCGTCAGAAGGGAACTCTCTTGTAAATTAGGAAGAATTTTAGCATCCCATGGAAGTTGGGCAAAATTCTGGCATTCTCCCGAATATTCGGCAGAGTTCCGGCGTCTTTAGGCGGCAGGAAGAGCTCCGGCGGTGGTCGAGGAGGTGAGGAATCTCCTTTTCCCCTTTCTCCTCTTCTTCTTCTCTCTCTTCCCTCCTTCCCCTTGGTGTAGAATGAGGGCTCTATTTATAGTTTTTCTGGAGTGGCATAGCCCGTAAATAGGCGTGAGATCAAGGGCGAACATGGAGTGGTTTGAATGGACGGCCGATATCGAATCTTTTGATCATGCACCGTTCGTTGGATATTTGAAGGTTTTAATGATGTTGGAATTCGATGATCTTGGGCTCGTTGGATTTGTCTCGTTGAGCCGTTCGATTCGAGTATAAGCTCGTCAAAATCGGAGACCGTTTGGTAACTCAAATTGCGGTTTTGACCTTCCGACAGCGCTTTGAACCCTTGATTCAGACTCATTTGGGCTCGGATTGGGTTGATCTTGGTGTCGTTGGGTTCAAATTTCTGAGATGCTCAGTTTGACTATAAGTTCGTTGAAATCGGAGTTCGGGTGCTTCCAAAATTAATTTTTGAAGTTTCCAACTAGCTTTTGCCTCGAGATTCGTGCCCGATCAAGATAATTTTTGCATGACGTGTCAAGACTATTTAGATTTACTAAATTGTATAAATTAAGTAGAAAATAGCAGAGATATTGTGAATGGTCATCCTCGCTTTTAATTATAAATAATAATACTATCTCTTAAATGTCATTAGGAAAATAATTATTAAATGAAAGGAGATTTAATGAACTTATAGTGGATTTGTTCTATGTTAATCACCACCAGCCACAGATATCATCTAACTGGCATTGTCGGATCATTATCACCTGACTATCATTATCATACCAATATTTTGCCCAACTAGCTATTTGACCATTGTCGTTTTGGACATATAGTCCATTTACCATCATTTGACTGGTATCATCCGACCACCACTCTGCTTGACCAGTGTCGTCCGATTATCATTGCACTATTTATTTCATTTGACTATCCTCATCATTCCTCAAATATTTCTTGAATAATCTACATTACATTTATAGAAGGTCAGACTAGTGCTTCCTATCTATCCTAATTTTAGAGAAAACCTAATTTTTATATCATGGTTGATTATTTCAACTGGTCCGTATGGCTGGGACCGGAGAATTTAGGGTATATTCAGAAAGTGGTTTTTGAAGGTGTGCCTAGTTTCTGTCCTCATTGTAAAGCCATGGGTCATAAGAAGTCTGAATGTATTAAATTATTCCCTCATTTGAGGCAGGTTGGGGATTCGGCTCAGCCGCGCCGCAGGTGGCTTATGTATCTGATCCCATAGTGAACTATGCTTCTCTGGCTCTAATTGACCGCTCTCGTTCTACGGTCTGTGATAACTCCGTCCCTGTTGTTGGGTGTGTTAATCCTGTGTGTGTTTCTCCGGATGGTCAGGAGGTGTCTACTATTGATATTAATTCAAGTTGTGTTGATCATGTTGTTGGGGGTGTTGATGATAATTTGGGGGTTAACACAGTGACTTTGGACTCTGGTTTAGCCTTTGGTGTTTCTGTTCCTATGGGATTGGAACCTTTTGTGGTGAATTATGAGGTTTTGCATGATATGCCTGATGTTTCTCATGCTAGTGTTGGTGTGGAGGCCGGTGTTTTATCTGATGTTGTACTGCCTATTTGTGTGCCTGTTAATTCGTTGGTAGATTTGGATTTGGTTAATGCTGATGCCCCCTCAGGTTCCACTCATTTTTCTCCTTGTGTCCCTGTTGTTGTTGGGGGAGGGGATCCTTTATCTGTAAAGAATAATGGTGCTCCTTGCGGTGTGAATTCTGTTGATTCTCCTTTACCTAATGTTAAAGTGGCGTCATGTGAGGCTTTTGTTGGAGGTGATGTTATTTATGGTGAAGGTTTGGTTATTCTTAATTCTTTTGTGGAAGTGCCTGTGAACTTAATCGAACCCCAAGCTTTGGTGTATCATGAGGGTTCACTGTTTGTCTGAAGTTGAATCCGATTCCTCTTCGGAGCATTGTGGAGGTTCTGATCCTGGACATGATTTTAAATTGGTTCGTGACCGACCGATTGTCTATGTCGGTTCTCGTGGGAGGTCTCATGGGAGGGGCAGACGGGGTCGGTAGTTCTCTGTGTTTGCCCCTTATTTTTCTCTCTCTAGTTGGTTTTTTCTTGCTGATTCGTTCGAGTTTTTTGTTGGTTGTGGATGTGCTGGGCTATGATGTGGCTGGGGCTCGTTTCTTCTTCGTCATGGCTCATGGCAACCTTTGGTCTTGATCTCTTGTTCGGATGCCTTGGCTGGTTGGTTGGATTATTTTCTTCGTGGCTATCTTCACCAAATTGGAGGGTCTGTGTGTGGTTTCGGGGAAGCTGGGAGCCTCGGCCAATTACTGAGCCTTCTAATTGTGTTCTTTTTGTATTTTCTTATACTTTTTTTTTTCTTTAGCTTCATGACCTCTTGTATTTCTTTTTTGGTTTAATATATTTTTAGTTTTGAAAAAAAAAAAATCAACTGGTCCGTTTCTCTTTTTTTTTTTTTCCTTTTATGAGATTTTCATATGCAATCTTCATTCTTATCGATTAGTGTGTTGAATCTTTTGTTAAAGTTAGGGTGAAAAACACTCTCTATCATCATATACTATCTAACATGCAAAAAGTCTGAAACTACTCATAAGGTGGTTAAATTAAAAAAAAAAAACAATAAATATTTTACTAACAATTAAGCAAAAAAAGAAGCTTGATTTACAATAGAAAACCGATAATGTTTATGATATCAACCCATTTACTGTATGTCAAGTGATTCAAAAGTTAGACAATTAGTTACAAAGTAAATAGTTATTATTAGGTTCAATGCAATGCCAAGCCATGCATGGATGGCCAAATGAATGGACAAAATGTTTTCATATTCTTGGTCAAATTGAAATTCTGAGGATTGAAGGCCAAACATTTAAGGAAATAAAAGCAAATGCAGAGCTCTTTATTTGATGGCCAAGGCAATGTCCTTGACTGAGTTGTCTCCTTGATAGATTCTTATTTATTGTAGGTTGTGATGGAGAGAAGTGGTTGAGGATATATCTTTAATTGCTTTCATATTAATTTTTTTACTGTTGTACCATCATGAATTATGATTTAACTATGAGAAATGTTGAAATTCAAACGTTCTTAAAATTTACAAGTTGTGAGCCTCATTAGGGTGATTAAATATCAATTATTTGTCTTATTTTTATTTAAAATTAACCATTAATTTCATTTAGTCAATTTTTTTAGTCAAACTTCTAAAAAAATGAGTAATATTTACATAGAAATGTATGTTCATACACATCTAATGTGTGTAACTTGTAGGTACATAGACAGATTCAATCCAAGTTGCGTGGCTAGGAGAAACACTCATTGAAAGTAATGCTCACTCAAAGGAAGCCTCACCCTCTGGGGCAATTACTAGCACAAGACTATTACTCACCCCAACGGAGTTCACAACATATGAGTTCACCATTAGAGAATTAAATCAAAGATACGCTCATTGTTGGTGGGTTCATCAAAAGCATTCACCTTGATAGTTGTGCATATTAATTCATATATTCCAATGTAGGTAACTTGCAGGTATATCAATATATTATATCTAAGTTACATGGCTAGATGAAACACTAATTCAAAGTAATGCTCACTTGAAGGAAACCTCACCCTAATGGCAATTGCTAGCACAATACTGGTATTAATTCCTTAGCAGAGCTCACAATATATGAGCTCACCTTGATAGTTGTGCATATTAATTCATATATTCCAATGTAGGTAACTTGCAGGTATATCAATATATTATATCTAAGTTACATGGCTAGATGAAACACTAATTCAAAGTAATGCTCACTTGAAGGAAACCTCACCCTAATGGCAATTGCTAGCACCATACTGGTATTAACCTTAGCAGAGCTCACAATATATGAGCTCACCCCTAGATGATTGGATCAAGGATGTGCCCATTCTTGGTGAGTTCATCAAGATAATTCATGATGATAGGCATTTGTCTTAAGATAGAAGAACTCTCTTTCAAAGGATTTGATACCCTTAGTAGTTGTTTCTCAGATAAGGTCATTTGCGCCTTCCACGGGTGTCCTAATGAAAGCAACATGAAGCACACACTTATAGGGCCTATGATCCCGACTCTGTTGGCTAAGCATGTCTACCAAGCTAACACGCCTACCAAGCTTTAAAGATTGTGGAGAGGTTGATGGTTGTAGAATATGATGCATCGCATCATAAGATTGTGACTAGATTCTAATAGGTAATTTAGTGAAAGGGTTGATTTTACATAATATTTTGGCTAGTCAGGCTCATCTGTTCAGAGTAGCGCTTATTCGAGTGGATAAGCATTGATCAAGCTTGGTGCAAACTATCTGGTTGGTTTAGTAATCCTTGGTTAATTAGTCTTAGAGGAGTAGCAGACGAATGCTCATTGATACAATTTGCTTTATGCCAAACGTCAAATAGACAATGAAGTAGATTTTATGTGTTAATTTGGCAGGTGAATCTAGTCATTTCTATGTAATGGCAAGTTGGAAAAAGAATATGGCTGATGAGCTTTTTGGGCTATATTTTGTATCATAAAAAAATTGATAAGATTAAGGGCATCAACCATCTTAACATATAGACAATCCTGATCATGAAGTACCAAAAATTAGGTGTCACAATGTCCAATCAATTGTTTATATTATTTTGATTATCTAAACAAATTAATCCATTATAAATATGACTATATACATCACAAAATTCAAGTAGTGATAGTGCATTTTTATTTATGTAAATCTACGGCCATATGCTATTTTTGTTCGGCTTAATCTGTTATTCAACCTGCTGTAAGTTATGGAACTGGTGCTTTTAGGCATTACGTGCTTGATAAGATTAAGGGCATCAAATTTTTGGAGTTATTCTTTATTTATAAATTAATTAATTATTGGGAGCTCCATACAAATTTTTTGGGGGTTATGATGCTTATTCTCTTTTATTGGATGTAGTCTATGGGTTGTTTGAGGTGGAACAATACTACTACATTTGCTTCAAACTTTTTATAGATACTTCTTTACAGGCTGCAACTGTGATGACATCGAGAATAATTTGGACTTTTCGTTTGGGACGGCTTTCTTCCTGTTTCTTAACATAACTTTTTAGTAAAAATTTTGTACAAAAAAACTACTTTAAGAAGCAGTAAAAAAACTGTCCCAAATGAAGACAAACGCTACTATTATTAAGATCGGGAATTTCTTACGTTTCAAACTCAAAAAAATGGAACCAAAATCAAAATAATCTATATCTTCTGCAAAATTTTTTTTCCAAGCTTGCCTCCATTTGTTTTTGGGACTCTTTGCTAACTGATTGTTATCTTTTCGGCATCTGAGTTTCTGTTGCTTCTATTTATTTGTTTGCTATTTATGTGCATGATGGAGGGTCTTTTAACATGTTTACCATATTTGCTGGCTGCTACAGTGTTGTTCTACGTGGAAATTATTAAAAAAATATACAAAAAATAGTCTAATAATAAATAGAAAATATCTGCTGGATAAGATGTTAGGATTTCTTGAGCAGGACGAAGCTTTTTGATCTTTTCTCTAATGGAATTTCATATAGAACTGTAACATTGTATGAAATGAGCTAAATAGTTTGGTACATTGAATGAAATATGTCAAACTGTTTGTCGCATTCTGAATATGTCAAATTATTCGGTGCATTCAATGCAATGCACCAAATTTGTTTAACTATTCTACTTCTTTTTAAAAAAATTTAATATTCTGCTCCTACAGCTACTTTAAAATTTGCATGTGTTTCTTCTCGCAATTTCTTGTTTTTAAATTCAGCCCGTACATTTAACGATTTACTGGCATCGTAAAAAGTTATTATTACGATTTCCTTCTCTCTTTCAAGTAGACAAATTCAAAATTATGTATTTATAAATTTTACATTACAAAAAATTCATTTTTCTACTTTAACGCCAAATTAACGTTCAAAGAAAGCTGCTGCTAAGGTCCTGACGTAGCTCTACGTTGTATTCTAATAATTGTTCGCTGCGAATTTTTATTAGGTGCGGTGTCCTGACGTAGCTCTACGTTTGGATGTCAGTAAAATAGTGTCATGTGCTCTTACTTTTTACCGCGCGGCCCGACGACCTGACTCGGACCGGACCCGGGATTGCTATGTATTGGCTGATTCGTATAGGCCGGGGTATTGCTAGGTATTGCTTGATATTGCTCGGCAATAACGAGAAATACCATTCTGTCAAGACCAATACCTAGCAATATCGAGCAATACCGAGCAATACCCCGGTTTTACTAGGTATTGCTCGGTATTGCTAGGTATTGCTAGGTATTGGTCTTGACAGAACGGTATTTCACGTTATTGTCAAGCAATACATAGCAATACCTAGCAATACCGAGCAATACCTATCAATACCAGGTTCCGGTCCGGGTCGGATCGTCAGGCTGCACGATAAAAAATAAGAGCATGTGACGACATGTTATTGACTTCCGGAATAGAGCTATGTCCGGTGGAATAATTGTTCGCTGCTAACGCTGCCTTTCTTTGTCAAACCGCTTTTCATAGTGCGTTCATGGACCAATAATGCCTTCACGTGTGCTTCTCTGTATGATTAAATTTGTGGGGAGCTCCAATAGAACTTTATCAGTAAGACTGGCACAAAAGGAAAGAAGAATAACTAAGTAAATAAATAAAAAAGTTTAGTGGCGTTCACTCATTGGTAAGCACAACAGCTTATGGCCCCTCTTCTTTTCTCATTAGCATAACCTCTCCTTCCCTTTTAGCTCATCCACACAAAGCCGACCACAATACCACATCCCTTCCCCCTTTATCCTAACACACACACACATTACCATCATCCTCATCTCCTCCACCATCACCCATCATCTTTTTTCCATCACATCCCATTTGATGGAGCTATTATATTATAAATGATTAGGGTAGATAATCACTCAAAGAACTCTAATAGGTTAAAAGTCAGAATTAGATTTCATTTGGGACGATTTTTTTATAGCTTCTTAAAGCTGATTTCTAATACAAAAATGTACAAAAATTAAATTTTTTGTACTAGAAAGCAACTTTAAGAAGCGGTAAAAAAACCGTCTCAAACGAAGCCTTAATTTGCCAAAATTTTAATATTAAATTTAAAATTACTCAACATATATATGCAAAATATATGTATTATATATATAATAGCAACATGACTTATTTTTGTTGGTGGAAGAGATCTTAAACAAACACACTTAATTTTAGAGTTTCTAATGAAAATCTAAGTGCCAAATTAAAAATCAATTTGATTTTCAATAGTTTAGCTTTAATATATTTAAAGAGTTTCACATAAATCATGTTGAATTATAATTTAAAAATATTTAATAAAATTAATAAGTTTGACTCAAATCAACATAAAACTCAGCTCATGTTAGTTATTGTTTAGTTAAAATGTATTTGACTATGATTTTGTTTAAGAACACATTCTTGCTATTTTTTAAAATAACTTTTTTTAGTATAAAATTATTTTGAAAGCTAAAAAAATATTGCGACCAAAAGCTGTCCCAAACGAAGCCCAAATTAAAATCGAAATCACTAATTTCGAGTGGAGACCAGCTCGCTCGTATTCAACTCAGTATTTGCTGAATCAGTAATGGTTGAAGGAAATGCATCCTTGTGGTCTTCTTAAACATTCTCCTTGAATTTTCTTTTCTTCTTAGCTTTAAGCTCAGGAAAAATAGCTTCCTTCTGAGAAAGAATCTATCATCATTCTTATCAAGAAATGAACGAGAGTGAGATCCTATAAAAGTGAGATTGGGATCATGAGTTTGATGGTGGAATTTTACTTTTATAGGATCTGATTTTATCAATCGGAACCGATAAGAACAATAATATCAAGTTTTTATCCCACTACGTAAGATCAGTTACATGAATCATTTTCTCTATTGTATTCTGTTAAGAATCAAGTTCTTATTTAAATCTAATAAAAAAGATTATTTTTACTATTTTCTAACCAAGTCTTTTTAGATCTTTCTCTATCTCTTTTAACGTAGACCAATAATAGTAGGGGATTTTTAAAAAAGAGCTTAAGTTAACAATAAATTAGGAGAAGAAGCGTGGTTAAAATAAATTTTAAAAGGAACTGATTCGATAAAGCGTTTGGCGGAATCCTGTTTTTCCAAAGAAAATGTCAAATGTTCGGCAATTTCTTCACAAATCTGAAGAAATTGCAAAAAAAAATTGGCGTTTTCATGTGAGAACGTCAAACCCTTTGGCTTCTTACTCTCTGACTAGCTCGACTCACATTTCGAAGACCGGCAAGAACGAATTGTGAAAGAAATTAAATTTTGTGTTTGCGCTCCTCATAAATGTTTAGATGAGGAACAATTCCTACAATTTTTTTTCTTTTAGTGGGCATATACATTAAAGTTTAATTTGTCATGATTATAAATTAGCATTTTCGCCGGAAAATGGTCAAAATCCATCAGAAATTTGCATTTCCGGCGGTTCAATGCGCTTCGGAAAAGGCCTTCCGGCACAAAATAATTCGCCAGAAACATTTCCAACGAATTTTCTGTTGAAAAAATATTTCCGGCTGATTTTTTTTAGGGATTGGGATTTCTCACTTCCCACCAGAATAAATTTCTTAATAAAGTAAGTACAAAATAGAACAAGTATTGGGATTTCTCACATCCCACCAGAATATCATATAGTCAAACTGTACTAAAGGAAAAAAAGTTCTAGAGAAGCTCAGGTCCAAATAGGAAAGAAGTAAGGAAAACAAGATGGGAACTAGTTCAAGCATGTTGTGGAGACTCCACCCATTAACAATTGGTCATTACTTCTCACAAAGGCTTTTATTTTGTATTTCCTCTTGAAGTTTGATCAACATTCTTCCTACCAAGTTCAAAACATTTTAAATTTGAAGGGTAGAACTTCACAAAATGTAACATTTAAGGCATTATTTTTACTTGGTTTGTCATTTAAAACCCCAAGTTTTTGATGAGGACAATCGGACTAGTGAGATACTAGGCCAGGTACTCTTGCCCACCCCTAAGTACATCAAATCCTATTCTCCTTGTCCCCCAACGACTGATTCCTTTCTGGGCTCAACAATCCACAAAAGAGGAATGGAACTTGTTCGCTTATTATAATTGGTAAGTTTCTTTAGCTTGAAGATGCTTAACGACATGCTTGGAAAGAAAAAATTCTGTATGTTGCAGAATATAAATTCTGTTGCTGAGGGAAAAACTTAAATTGATCAATAAATCTAAATTAAGAAACAACATTATTGATAGTGATTTGAGATGACAAAAGCTAAGACAGCCAAAATATGACATAACAGTTAAGAAAAATAAAAAGTTTTTAGTACTTTGAAGAAAGGCCCTCAAATTCTTGAAGTAATAGTTGTTGATTTCTATATCTTAATAAGTACTAAAACAACAATCATTCTAAAATATAACGGTAAAACTCCCGTCGTCAATCTTTCGAGATTTTTGCGAAAAAATATGAATGTAAATCTTAAAATTGATTCAACTAATATTTGAATAAGAAGGCTACTTATATTAATGTTCTAGGGCGTCTTAGATCTGAAATTTGTAATGTAAAGCTAATTTTGCGGGCATATTTTCTTACCCTTGCTATACATGACCCAATCAGTTAAGTATATTTTTAATTATCTTATCTTCAATAACTATCATTTCAACCTTTCCTTATATAATCATCTTTATTTATCATTTCCTAATTTTAGATGCATTCATCTTAACATTCACATTTATTTCACACCTAACTTTAATATCAATCACAATTTTATTGTTGAATATGCGTATATAAATCTAATAGTCGACATAATTATAATTTTATAAAATCTAAGTTGAGATCTTTTGATACCCTCTTATAAAACAAACTCCTAAGACCATCATGCTTTAATTCTAAAATTTATAACCTGATATATATCTTCATTTTTCTATATAATAGATCCAAAATACCTAAAACAACAACAATTGATCAGTATCTCCTTATAAGGACATTAGTGGCGGTTATAACCGCCACTAAGGCCCAGAAAACCGCCGCTTAACGCCGATAAAGTCGATTTTGCTTGCCTTTGTTGCGGTTAAAACCGCCATTATTCTGGGAATTACTGGCGGTTTAAACCGCTGCACAAAAACGCTTTATAAAAAAGCTACCCCGCCGGTCTTAAAACCGCTGCGGAAGGCCGTTGCAGCGGAAGGCAAAAACGGCGGTTCTGCAGCGGTTTAATGACCGCTGCAAATAATTTTGTGGCGGTTATAACCGCCAGGAAAAGTTAAAATTTATGCTGCGAAAACCTTATTTTTTGGTAGTGTTATCTCCTAATAACATTGAATGGTAATTACAAATATCTCATTCATTAAAATTATATAATTTATATTCAATCTTTTCTCCACCAACTCAAATTCTTGCATCAAATGAGTTCAAATATGAAACAAATATAATAAAATACACAAACGGCACAATCAATTAATCACTATTTAAAGAAAATAATACAAAACGGTAGAAAAGAATAAACCAAACATTAGGTAGCATATTGTTTGGACAAAATGGTTCTCTTCTAAAATGCTAAGTCCCTGAAATCCCAAAAAGTAGAAGAAAAATGGAAGTTTATATTTAAGCCAAAGAAATCTCCTCTCTTCGTATTCTTTGCACAATGTAGAACCAACAGAAAACAAGAATTAATCTTCTTAAACAATCACAAGGACCTATAGTCCGGAGGTAAGGAGAAGCTGCAACTCTGCTATAGTCCAAATATAAGGAACCTATAAAATAGTAGGGGGTGTCAATTTCGGGTCACGGATCGGGTTCGGGTCGAATCCGAAAATGACCCCGCACTATTCGAGTGAACCTGAACCCGACCCGTTTTTGCAAACGTGTCAGTTTTCCGAACCCGAACCGACCTGCTTCGGGTCAGGGTCAACCCGACATGACCCGAATGACCCGGTGCTAACAAAAAACTGTTAATTTTTTTGTGCAAAAAGGTGTCAATCTCCACTTTTCGGGTCAAAATGAGTCAATATCCACTTTTCGGGTCAAAATGCATTTTCGGGTCAAAACGTGTCAATTTTGGGACAAAGGTCAACCCGAACTCGACCAAATTTTCTGATCGAATTCGAGTCGAATTTTCGGATCATATTAAATATTGACACCCTATAAAATAGGAACCTAGAATCTGCTATGGTCGATCACGGAAAGCTAAGTATATCAACATATTTCCCAAAAAAAAAAAAAAGTATATCAACAGGATAATCTGTTGTTCTGACAAGGGGAATCAAATGTGGCTCTGTTGTGGCTAAGCAGAAGCCTGATAGAATAGGAGGAATCGCAAATCGGTTGCAGGCTTAGCAGCTATAGGAGAGGCCAATAGAATAGGCTTGCTGGGTAAATTCATGTGAATAAGAAAAAACTGGTAACATTTATATGGATAGTAAACTAGAGGAAAATTTCTGGACCCGGCCTAGCTTGGGCTTCAAGGGCGGAACCCCTTGGACCCCCTAAATTTAAAATATATATATATATATATATATATATATATATATATATATATATATATATATATATATATATATATATATATAATTTTTTAAGTAATTTGTCCATCTCCATCTATTTTTTAGTTTTTATTACAAGAATTTTAAGACAATTAACACTCCTAAAAGTTTTAAAATACTATGGTATTTAGGCAATTGCCTCCAACAGAATTTAACACATATGTAGAGGTGTCACTAACAAAATACAAAGAAAAATAATAAATCAAAATTTGTTCGTTCTTGAAAGTCGTCTTCAACCGTCGAGCAGATCGCGCGTCATTCAACTTAAAAATGAACTATATCACATTCGCATGAAGGATCAATCCATCCGACAATATCATACCAAGATTAAATCTCTGGTTGATAACATTCCCGCCATCGGATCCAAGATCGATCCAGAGGACATCATCCTTCATATCCTGAATGGCTTGCCACCCACATTCAATTCTTTCAAATCCAATTTTCGCAATTCTCTCCAGCCTATTGATCTTGATCCCTTCCATGCACTTCTCTGCAATGAAGAAATCCATCTTCAACAAGTTATTCTTCAAGATCAACAGGCAACAACGGAGGCTACTGCTCTCTACTCCACCTCTAATACCCAAAATCGTGGACGCAACTACAAAAGATTCAACAAGTCAAAGAACCTGCCGAACAACCCAACTACGCCGGTCTATCAGAATACGCCGTATGCTGCCACCACCACCGCACGACCGACTTGCCAAATTTGCGGCAAGATTAGACACGTCGCCCTCAACTCTTGGCATAGGTGCAATTTCAAAAACGCTCCCACCGATCCTCGTCAACCTCGGGCACTTCTTGCGAACTCGACCTCTACCTCTTCGCAAGACTGGATCGTCGACTTGGGAGCTTCCACCCATCTAAAACCAGACGTTCAGAATATTCAGTACCCAGCACAATACCAAGGATTCGACTTCGTCTCCGTCGCCAACAGTACTTCACTGCCCATCCAAAATGCAGGTCAAGGACTTCTTCCTCTACCCGACACGTCTCGTAAGCTTCGTCTTCACAATCTCCTTCCTGTCCCGAAATTAAAGCATAATCTGTTATCTGTTTCCAAGCTTACAACATATAACTCTATTTCTATAACATTTGATGCTCATGGTTTTATTATTAAGGATATACAGGATCAGCGTCCACTGCTTCATGGGCGTCTTCATAAAGGCCTCTATCAAATTCAAGTTTCTCCGGACACCAACCCGACAGCCCTCTCTGCTACCACTAACGCTTCTCTCACTTGGCATGCTCGGTTAGGACATCCGCACAATCACATCACTTCGGCTCTTGCTAAATATTTTCCAGAAATCTCCACTGTACCTTCTTCATTTATTTGTTCGTCTTGTAATGTGGCCAAAAGCCACAAGCAAGTTTTTAATAAAAGTTTTTCCATTACAACTGCTCCTTTTGAATTACTTCATGCTGACGTTTGGGGACCAGCCCCGCAACCTTCTGTTGATGTATTTCGCTACTATATCATCTTTGTTGACGACTATACGCGCTTCTCTTGGATCTACTTCATGTACACTAAACAAGAAGTGCTATCGAAATTAAAAACATTATGTAATCACATTAAAACACAATTTAACACTACACCCAAAACTCTCCGGTTGGATGGCGACGGTGAATTCATCGGTACCTCATTCAAATCCTTCTTCCAAGAACGTGGCATAAGCCAACAATTCTCCTGTCCTCACACGCCGGAACAAAATGGGCTCTCCGGACGCAAACACATGCACCTTCTTGAACTAACTTGAGCCCTTCTTCACGCATCCAACCTGCCGCACAAATTTTGGGCTGACGCTATCTCCACTGCACACTATCTTATCAACCGACTTCCTTCGAAATCAATCTCTCTTCAGATTCCGTTCCTTCGGCTGCACGGCAAACCTCCCTCATATTCCCACCTCCGCACATTCGGTTGCTTATGCTTTCCTTGGATGAAACCCTATGCCCCCAACAAATTCGCACCTCGATATCACGAGTGCATCTTTCTAGGCTATTCACCTCAACATAAAGGGTATAAATGTTACAACATAAGCACATGCAAGTCGTTAATCTCTCGTCACGTGGTTTTTTACCAAGCTCAATTTCCTTATCACATATCCTCCATGCCTACCACAGACCAACACGCTCACAAGCACGTACAACAACACCCCGCCACTCCTAACTCTTTACTCTACCATTTATGTAATCAACACCTCCACTCACAATCCTGAAATTCAACCCACACCAAAACCCAGCACCAACATTACTTCACTCACTATTCTATCTCCACCCAACACGGCCAGTCCAAGCTCTCACACTCAACCTGCACACAATTCTGAAACTACTCTCCCTCAACCTGCTACAACATTGCATCAAAACATGGCCAATCCCATTTCTTCTCACCATATGCAAACGAGGCTAAAATCTGGAATTTCAAAACCGCAATAATTCCTAAATATTCTAACTCATATCAATCCTCATCCAACCCCGCTCACCTACAATCAAGCTGCAAAACTCAACCACTGGCGAGCGGCTATGAACGAAGAATTTGATGCTCTACATAAACAAGAAACTTGGACTCTGGTTCCCGCTCCACCAAATAAACCAGTTTTGGGATGCAAATGGACGTATTAAACAAAGCTTCTGCCAACCGGTATGGTCGATCGGTATAAAGCCCGACTTGTTGCTCTCGGTTACAATCAAAAGTTCGGGATCAACTACACGGAGACTTTCAGCCCCGTTGCAAAAATGCCCACGATACGTCTTCTATTAACACTAGCCCTCAACCGTAACTGGCAAATTCTTCAACTTGACGTCTCCAATGCTTTCCTACATGGCGACCTTCCTGACGACATATACATGCGCCAACCCCCCGGGTTTCAAAATACGCGTCATCCTTAATTTGTTTGCAAACTTCGCAAATCCCTTTATGGATTAAAACAAGCACCGAGACAGTGGTTCCAAAAGCTCACCGGATTCCTACAGGCTCAAAGATTTGGGTTTAGTCGTTCCGATCCATCTCTTCTTATACTTCATAAAGATCACATTCAAATTTATATTCTAATATATGTGGTTGATTTCCTTGTAACAGGAAACAACAAGCCAGCGATCAAGCTCCTTCTCACGCAACTCTGATCCCAATTCGCGCTAAAGTAACTCGGCGACATCTCTCTGTTTCTTGGAATTTAGGTCCTTCGCACATCAACATGATATTTTTTAAACCAAACTCACTGTTCTTCCAAACTCCTCAATGATGCAGGCTACACAGACTGTAAACCTGCGCCCACCCCAAGCGTGTCGCCGTCCAAGCAACATCCATCCGACAATACACCGTTCTCAGATCCAACTCTGTACATAAGACTCGCCGGATCGTTGCAATATCTCTCTATCACGCTGCCGGACATCGCCTTCGCCACCAATGTCGTTTGCCAATATATGCAAAATCCATCAAATCAGGATTTCAAAGCTCTCAAAAGACTCCTAAGATACATTAAAGGAACTCTATCTTACAGACTGCCGATTTCAGCCGGCAATCTCGAACTACAGTCATACACCGATGCTGACTGGGCATCCGATGCCAGTGATAGGAAATCGATTTCCGGATTTTGTACCTTCTTAGATCCAAATCTCATTTCTTGGACAGTCAAAAAGCAAATCATCGTAGCAAAATCCTCAACCGAAGCCGAGTACCGAGCTTTATCCGCGGCAACCTCTGAGGTAATCTGGCTCCGACGACTAGCCGTTGAACTTACACTACCTTAACACAAACCCACAATAATACATTGTGACAACACCTCCGCCATGGCTATTGCGAAGAACCCTGTCTTCCACGTAAGAACCAAGCACATCGAGATCGACTACCATTTCATTCGTGAACACATCGGCTCCAGTGCAATCCAACTCACAGCTCACATATCCTTCAAAGATCAAATCGCCGAAATACTCACCGAAACACTAGCGCTGGCATGGTTTAACGAACTTCAAAGCAAATTAACCATTCGATCCTCGAATGTCTAATTTGCAGGAGGTTATTAGGACTATTAAACCATTTGTACTTAGTTTATTACCTTTATGCCATTTACACGGTATTAAATACGGTCTCTGTATTACAGCTTTAGGCATGAATATTATTTTCCATTTCCACTTTCTCTCTCTGCGCTGTCCGTCTCTTGCCAATCTCTCAAACTCAAGCTCTATTTATATTGGTGGCTTCTAAGTCAAGACTGATTCACTCTTATTTTTCTAAAATGATGACCAACTAATATTAGTTTAGTCATATTTCATCTGTCAGATCTACTACATGATGTTGTAAGTATAGAAAGAAGAATAAATCAATTACTTTATGCATTCCACAACAATAAGTAATAAACAGAGGAGAGGAAAGAGAGGAAGAAGATGAATGAGGAGAGAGGTGTAATATCAGAGAGAAAGAAACAAGTTTCTTAGCGTGTTTGTAAGGAGAGTTGTTCTAGTTCTTCAAGAAGAAATAGATTGTTGCTATTTTAATTTCTAGCAATAGAAAAACCTTTGGGGCCTAATAATGTATATTTTTTATTTGGGCTCACACAATAAAGATAAAATGTGATAGCATGTATTTTGTCCTAATCACATAATTGTTTTTTGAGTAATTAATTATAAGTCAAATTTGAAAACTGTCTTATCCGTAAGATAAATATTTATATTTTTATTATACTAATCTTTTTTATAATTCTTAGTCACTGATATAAATCTTTAAAAAATTGATACTTGTCAGTATAATTGGGGAGCCATTTTACAAACCAATTTTATCAGTATTTTACAAATAAAATTACCTAATTTATATATGAATTTCATATTAAAAATTAGTTAAATTACATAGTTATATTAATATTTTATTATTATTTTATTCAAATATCTTAATCCATTAACTTGTATCCATTAAAAAGCCATTTAAACTTCCTAAGTCGCCAAGTCGGCTAACAGAGAATGTTAGAGAAATTTAGAGAGAAAATATAGGTGAGAGAAAGAAAAAGTTAGATTTGTAGACTGTATAATAATTTTTGTCAGTCGACCAAATTAGTAAGCATACTCATCTTATTGTAAGAAATCAGTACACTATTTTTTATTTCAATAATTTGATATTTTTTTGATCAAATTTGTATTTCATTTAACGAAAAATGTGAATAATTTGTATTTGTAAAACTGTCATCTTATAACTTTTGGTATGTGCTCGCTCGATCTTATCAATATGAATATTTTGATAGGAATGTTTTGAATTTTAATGGTTTAATTGGAAGTTTGGATTTTTAAAATAAATGCATAGTAAATAAATTTAGTAGATTTATTTGTACTATATGAATGACTAAATTCAGTAGACAAAAATATAGCATTTGCATGTAAGGGAGGTTAGATGGAAGGCTGGTTGTTAACATAAAAGATGAAGACCAATACCAATTGATCGGAAGTTGGACCTAATTAAGATTGATATATAACTGTATGATAATTGGGATAGACCAATTCCAATTGGTTGACAGTTGTGCCTAATTAAGACTTATACCTAAATGGACAACAATTGGGGTTGACTGATACCCAATTAATTGACAGTTTGGCCTGATTAAGATTGATACCAAACCGGGCAATAATTGGGGTGGAGAAAGATCGATGTGCAATAATTATTAACTAATTTTCTCTGTCAGTCAGTTACTGCAAATTCTTTTATGCATATGCTCATAGTAAAGTAGAAAGCTTTATAATTAGGATATTCTTAATTTATTGTTGTATAATCTCATGTATATCAATTTATACTTTCATGTATACTCTTGTTTGAACCTAATAAATGTTATATATATATATATATATATATATATATATATATATATATATATATATATATATATATATATATATATATATATATATATATATATATATATATATTGTCAGATCATATCAATTTTGTTCATTGCAGTGTATGATACTCATGTTGTAAATCATGTTGATTATATAAATTGGGATTAATTATCATACATGTTAAATTATAAAACACCTGCTAATTATTTATAAAAGTACATGTAATATATGATTATGTGTATGTCAGTATAATTCTATTAGTTTTTGGCTAGTTGGAGTCGAATGGCCCCGAGAGTGATGACTCTACAAGAAATCATTGAATTTTCTTAGATTGATGTTTACCTTTCCAGTGATAAGTATATAATAAACTTATATGTGCGTGTGTGTGTTTAAATATAAGTGGATATTAATTAAAAATAATAAATGATTTATGGTCATTCTTAGGTATAATGATACATAGTCTATGTAACAGTACAAACTATTAACTATCGAGATGTTATTTTCTTTGGCCTAAGAGCCTCATAATTTTATCTTGATAGTGTAACTTCTAGGAGGTCACCTATCATAAGATTTCTCAAGGATGAGTATCCTTAACTGAGGAGTTTCTTAATAAAGTTTTAACCATTACGTCAAAAGGCACTTCGATGTATAACAGTTTAGCTAATTTTACTTAAGGAGTTTTAGAATCTCACCTACTTAAGTAACTAACATCCGTGTCAGTATCTTTATCCTAAAATCATCCACTAAGTAGATAGGATTCTAGAGGCGGCCCATACAAGAAGAAAAGGAAACATCGCAAGAGTTGTTAGTGGCTAGGCGAAGAACAGAAAGGAGATTAAAATAAAGGTTCGGAACATGATGAAGCTTAGAAAGTTGCAAATTACCCGCTAGAGTCGGAAGAAGATCTTTACCAGTGTTTTGGATTGGAACTGATTGATCATTTCCTAAGATCACCTGATTAAAACCATTATATGGCCGGGAAGAGTGAATGTAGCTCGAATCCGATGTCAAATGCGAAGAGGCTCCACTTTTCAAATACTAGTCGGCCGAAGATTGTGAAGTAGCTGGCATGAATAAAGCAGCAAACGATTCTTAATTATACCGAGGATCATGACGGTACCAACACTTTATCGCTGAATGACCTTGTTTACCACATATTTGACAGGTAACAGTTGATCTAGGGAATTTACCACCATGGTTTGGTAGAGCAGAAGACGACAAGCCTTTTGAAACAGAGGTGGTCTGACCGCGAGACCGAGTAGAACAACCTCATCCACATCCGTGAGGTGCAGCAAGTGCGACTAAATTACCAGCAAGTTGAAGAGAACTAAGTTCACGAGTTACCTCATGTGCCAAATTAAGTTCTTCACTGCACAATAAAGTGTATAGATAATCCAATGATAACGGTTGAAGATTAGTCATGATAGCTGTTTTGAATGCCTGATACAATGCAGGAAGTCCGTTGATGGTATAATGAATAATATCTTCTGGGTTGAGTGGAGAATCGGCTGCCGCAAGTGAATCAGCTTTGGATTTAATGTTGAGAAGATATTGGGCTATAGTTTGATCCTTCATTGAGCAATGAAATAGCTCATTCTTGAGCTGACTTATGTGGGAACGAGTAGAAGACTAAAGACGTCTGCCTATTGTCGTCCAGATATCTGCACAATGATCAAGGGACAATATATATGGCAATAACACTGATGAAATTACTGAATACAGGGCCACGTCAAGATTTTGATAAATCAAAATCCAAGTATTATAATGAGAATTAATAGTTGAAGTGCCATCAGTATTGGTAATATATTTGCAGTATACAAGCATGATCCATCAAGGAAGCCTTCAAACCCATTTACACAGAAGAGTTTAAGGACTTGAGATCGCCAGGTAGGGTGATTTCCAATAGTGAGCGGAGTTGCAATGACATTCTTAACATTTGTCATTAAAAACCTGAGTTGAGGCGGAATTGGAGTTTGATCCAGTGGCAATCATGAATTGCCATCTATTCCTGACTGAACAATTGGAGAATCAGCTTACTAATTCATATTGAAAAAAGAAAAATCACAAGATGGCCTGCTCTGATACCATGTTAACTAACAACAATCAAATAAAACATAAGAGAAATATGCAGAGCATAAAAGAGAAGATTTTTATATTCATGGTTAACCCATTACAGTGAGTAATGCTATCATATATATATAGATAACCAGTAACAGAATATAGTTAGGAATGGATTGTCTTATGTGTGGCATGGCACATGTAATAGGAATATTCTCCAGGTGCACTATAATGGTTTGATAGTGGCAGAATCTTCTGGATGCTTTGCTGTAACAATCCCTAACATGTATAAAAGTATATTAGGCTTAACGTACGAGCCTCAAAAAAGAGATATTATTATGTGTGGACACTGAACAGTCCAGAGATAAATCAGAATACTCCGAGTCAACCGGTACACAACAGTATCGAGTAAAAAAGTGACGTGACACGATCTGATTGGTCTTCAGACGCCGTCCGGGCTCCGCACAGAATAATTTTTCCATGCAAAGCGGGACTTAAGTTTATTGGCAAACACTTCAGCAAAAGCTTAGAAGTTGTCTTGCAGAGAGAAATAGACCTATAGTCCTTGAGCCACTCTGAATGAAGTGATTTTGGGATTATAGTGATAGCTGAATGTTTGACTTTGTTTGAGAGCTTTGAGGGCTGAAAGAAATATTTAATAGCTGGAAGAAGAGAGTCTACAATATATTTCAGGTGAACTGGAAGAATTTAAAAGTGAAATCATCAAGCCTCTGTAGTTTGTATAAAAAGAGTATTTTTATCTACTCATTAGTGAAATCAGAAATGAAATAGATTTGATCTTTAACAAGAGTCATGCCAAACAGAGCAGTCATTTCTGTGTCATATTCATCCTTTGTTTAACTAAGAACTACATTTCTACAACTTTTTTCTGTTAAAAAATCTGAAAAATACAAAAAAAAAAAAAAAAAGGAAACAAATTAAACAACCATGGAGATACGCCTGAGAGAGCATTATAGTTACATCAGCAGCTCTGTATTTCCTCTGTATTAGATTAAGATAAAGGTGTTTCAGAAACGAATTCAGTAAAGAGCCAAGAAAGAGCTATACAAATCATAAAGGCACAATTTTTACATCATATCAAGAACTCTAGACATCCTTGATCATCTGAATAGGATTATGTCGGCGACTGCTGCTCGCCGGCGGCGATTCTGTGCATCCTCTTGCCTGAAGGCTGCATCATGAGCTCATCGAGTGCACCAAAAAACAGCTTTTTTTAATGGAGCCCAGCATGGAGGAAACAAACTCAGGCTGTTGCTGTTCTCCGATGAAGAAATCGCCGCCTTGAACAAGCTCAGAGTTTTCACCGGCGCTTTCCGCCTTGGAAGCAGAGTCCATGAGATCGCCCATCAGCTGGCAGTCGCTTAACTCAAAAAGGTTGTTTCTTTCTTTTCCGGCATACTGCTGCTTTAATTCGTGCTGTGCCGGAGACTTGATGAATAACGAGGCTGCCGCCGGTGGCGGAAACGGCTTCTCGTCGCATTCCGACAGGAGGCTGCCCTTATGCCTGACTCGGCAGAGAACCCAATCGTCGAGCTGAAATTGATCAAGAGAAAGAGTTAAAGAATATTCAATTCCCCTGTTCTATAAAATATTAAGATATTCGCAGAATTATTACTCGCATGGTTCCCTTATGCTTATGCTGCAAAGAAGTAGTGGAGTGATCAAGTAGACGATATTCATTCATGATCCAATCAGTCTTGCCGCCTTTAGGCGGCCGGCCTCTGTAAAACACCAGAGCTTTCTTAACGCCGAGGCAATGGTTGCCATTAGCGGCCAGTATAGGCTTATCAGTTCCCGTTGCCTTCCAGTATCCACACGCAGCCGCACGGTTTGGCCGGAGGCCATTCGGGTACTTGCGATCCCTTGGACTGAAGAAGAACCATTCACTCTCACCAAAAACCGCTTTTTCTGAAACCAAAAAACACAAATTTTTAGTCATCAAAATCAAATTTTTTTAGTCGATTAATGGATGCCAAATAAAGGAAAGGGTAAATACCGGGAAGCTCCCATGGGTTGAACTTGTAGAGATCGATTTCTGCAATAATGGAAGAATATGGAGGGAGGGATGACGTTATCTTCTTCCTCAGGTAATGGATGATAAGCTCTTGATCTGTGGGGTGGAAGCGGAAACCTGGAGGGAGTAGAGAGCCATTTAAGGATCCACTACCTTCCATCATGGATTAAGGTTGAGAAGATGGAGAAGAAGATTGAAATGGGTGAGAGAATTTTATAGAGAGAGAACTGGATTCATTAAAGAGGAGATTCCTGAATGCCATAGGGGGATACCACAAGGCAAGCTTTTTGTTCTGAGTTGAGTTTTACTTTGAGATTAGTATTGTATCTGAAGATATTTTTTTTATTAATACCTACTAATCCAGGATGTCAAAGAGAATAAGGAGGTAAAATAGAATGGGAAAGTAAGAAGATCATAATTATATTTTATAAATTAATACATATTTCTATTCTTGCACAACATAAAATTAGAAATATGTGATTCGACATAATTAATCTTAATGCTCATACCCTATTTCCTTAATTTTAATTAGAACATATTAAAAGGACTACACTTTTATTACATTTTATTTATTATTTTTCAAGAATCTCCCACTTGGACCACATATATTCCTAATAAACTATGTGCATAACTTTATGAGCTCAAAGTTTTGCAAACATGTACCTGAATAATCTCATCCATTTGCTTATATTAACATAGGATCAAAGCAAACTTCGTTTCATTTAGTTCAACTAAATATATCAATGGTTATGAGAGAATTGATATAGCCAATTGATATTGATCAAATATGAATGTGTAGCATGAAAATTAAATGCTATGTGATATAAACATGCATAGTTCCTACTAGTCAAACTTTATTCCTTACAAACACTCAAAAGAATGTTATTTCTATAAAGAATATAAGGGGTGTCAAAATAAGTTTTTAGGTTTGGTTTGAGTCAAATTCATAATTGTCATACTCGTAACACATTCAGCACGAAAAAGACTCAACATGACCCGCTAATCCGGATGAGTACTATTGGAACTCGGGCACCAGAGTTTATGATTTTGATGATAACAAATATTATTGATTAAATCTTTAATTCTTCTAGTATTTGTAGTGCATATTTTTTGTATGTTAACTATTATTTCAGGCACAACATGCACTCTTATTTGAAGATTTAGGGCTGAAAATGTGGTTTGATAGTGATGCCGAAGCTGCTCCGTCAATCACAAGATACCTGCAAGAGATTGAAACAGAGGAAAAATATGCAAGACAAGAGGCAATGGAACAGTAAACTTTATGTGATATTCTTCTTAATGATCCTTCTTCCCGGTACCCAGGCTACTTCTACCTTCTTGGCTTTGCTATTATCAGCCCTACACGTGGAAAGTGCTGAAAAAGTAAAATAACTAACTAAAGAAACGAGCAAAGTGGAGCACATGCCCACTAACGCCTAAGCAGACACATTAAGCAGTAAAATTCATAATAAAAGGATAATTATCTGAATGCTAATGACTGCACCCAGAGAAGTAATGTGTGCACCGCATCATTCGCCCCCACTTTCAATAGAATCTGTGTCAACAGATTCGAAGTCCGCATTCCCGTCATCAGTGGGAGTATAAGAGTAAATATCCGCAACATTGAATGTGTGCGAGGTGCTGAATTCACTTGGTAAATCTACGACATCTGCATTGTCGTTGATTTTTCCACTTATAGGAAAAGGCCCCCATTTTTTCCTGGTAAGCTTAGAATGATTTCCCGGTGGTAGACGCTCGCGACGCAAGCGAACAAGAACCAAATCCCCTGGCTGAAATAATTTCTCCCTTCGGTGAGAATCTGCAGCTGCTTTATACTCTTGATTGGTCTCCTGGAGGTTTTGTTTGACATCAGCCAATAGTTGAGTAAATTGGTCCGCCAAAGCGTTTGCAGCTTTGTTGTTGATCTTCGGTAATACTGCAACGTCAAGAACAGTGTTTGGCATCTTAGTATATACTATATTGAAAGGACACATACCGGTTGATTGGTTTGTCATAGAATTAAAGGCAAACTCAGCGTGGGATAAAACTTCATCCCAAAGAGTTGGATGTTCTTGTACTAAGCAGCGAAGTAAATTGCCAAGTGTGCGGTTGACTACTTCAGTTTGTCCGTCGGTTTGAGGGTGGTATGAAGAACTTAGTTGAATTTTTGTATTCAATTTCTTCCACAATTCCCGCCAAAAATGGCTAATAAACTTCACATCCCTGTCCGACGTAAGGCTCTGCGGAATACCATGGAGGCGCACAATCTCCTTGAAGAATAACTTGGCAATATTGAGGGCATCAAACGTCTTCTTGCAGGCGACGAAATGGGCCATTTTGGAGAAGCGATCCACTACAACCATGATGGAATCATTGCCGCGTTTGGTTCTTGGAAGACCCAGGACGAAATCCAGACTTAAATCTTCCCAAATCGTCTCCGGAACCGGTAGGGGTAAATACAATCCAGTGTTTTGTCCGCCGCCTTTATAACCCTGACAAATCGCACAACGCTGTATGAATTTAGTTACATCTCTTCTTATGTGGGGCCAAAAAAATCGCCGTTGTAGCTGAGCAATAGTATTATCCCGTCCGATATGAGCAGACATGCCTCCCGCGTGCGCTTCCTGGATCAACCTTTGCCGCCAAGAAGACTGCGAAACACATAGCAAATTATCTTTGAAAAGGAATCCGTGCTGTATGGAGTAGTCAAGTACTGGTTCTTGATTTATGCATTTATTCCACCAGTGTTGGAAAAACTCATCACTAGGATATAGCTCTTGCAGCCCCGATAAACCAGTAAACTCTGTTTCCAATTTAGTTAACATAGCCACCCTTCGGCTCAATGCATCGGCCACACGGTTTTGAGTACCGTTTTTGTGCTTCAACACAAAAGTAAATTTCTGCAAGAATATGATCCATCGCGCGTGCATTTTGTTGATATTTTTTTTGAGAATTGATGTATTGCAGTGCTTTATGATCGCTGCTCAAAACGAAGTCTTAATGCAACAAATAGTGTTCCCATTGCTTCAACGCGCGGACCACAGCATATAATTCCTGCTCGTAAACTGTCCATCGTTGACGAGACGGACTTAGTTTTTCACTAAAAAATTCCACCGGTTTGTTGTTTTGGGACAAAACCGCGCCAATGCCCACTATCGAAGCATCAGTGTCGACCATGAAAGGCTTGTCAAAATCCGGCAGTGCCAATACTGGGGCAGTGGATAACGCTGATTTAATAGCGTTGAAACTCCTCTGTTGCTCTTCAGACCACGAGAACTGGGATTGCTTCAAGACGTCCGTGATCAGCGCCATCACAACACTGAACCCGTGAATAAAACGGCGGTAAAAATTTGCCAATCCATGGAAGCTGCGAATGTCATGTACAGTTCGCGGTGTTGGCCAATCCACCATAGCAGTCACCTTGCGGGGATCTACCTTAATTCCTTCAGCTGAGATGAGAAATCCTAAAAAGGATACTAGTGTCAAAGCAAACTCACATTTGATAAGATTTAAATATAACTTGTTCTGCTTCAGAATTTCAAAGACAGCAGTTAAGTGTTGGATATGTTCCTCCACCGAGGAGCTGAATACTAGTATGTCGTCGAAGTACACCACACAACAACGATTTAGAACTGGCCTCAAGACGTCGTTCATAAGACGCATGAATGTGGCAGGCGCGTTGCACAATCCAAACGGCATTACCTTCCACTCGTACAAGCCTTGACGCGTCTTAAATGCGGTTTTCCACTCGTCACCCGGACGAATTCGAATCTGGTGGTAGCCGCTCCGCAGATCAAGCTTAGAAAATATTTGAGCTCCCGACAACTTGTCGATCATATCTTCCATTCTCGGCATTGGAAACCGGAATTTAATTGTAATTTTGTTTATGGATCGGCTATCCATACACATCCTCCAACTGCCGTCCTTCTTAGGCACCAGCTGTCACGACCCGACCCGACGGGGACGGATCCCGCCCGAGCCGGATCGCGACGCAACCTTCTTATCCAGGATCTGGCTTTGGATTAGGTTACTGAACTGATCTTCCAAATTCTTAACTCAACAGAAAACACAGAACAACAGAGCTACTAAAACATCAAATGCAGCGGAACAAAACATCTATCTTTTTCATTTCATTTCCTCAAAATAATCATCTACAGAACAGTACATGGCTTTCAACAGAAAGAAAGACAGAACAGAAAAGCCATGACTGTACAAAAATCAAAAGTACAAAAGTACCTAATCGGATCAAACTCTGAAACTAATCCTGGACCTCCTTGCCCTTCCCAGAACCTGAAAACCACCAGAAAGCAAGGGTGAGCTCAACAGCTCAGCAAAGCAACAAACCACCAATCTAAATTCTCAGAAACCAAAACCAAACTCATCAGACATAAATCAGATCAGAAATCAGAACAGAATCGGAAATCAGAACTTATACGGACAGATATCAAATCAGAATCGGAATCGTACAGATCATATCAGAACAAATCAACAGAGTCAGAATCAGAATTCAGAAATCAGAATCGTACGGAGCATATCGTATCAGAATCACAATTTCGTACAGAACAGAACAGATACAGAAAACAAAACAGATACACATAGCTAAATGCCCTGACACTGACGGAATCTCTACGGATTCCGGCCCCTTATGCCTCCCTTCCCAGACACTGACTGAATCTCATAGGATCCAGGCCCCTTATGTCTCCCTTTGTGCTCACGGCACCAAAACAGATGTGCTTATAGCACCAGAACAGAATTCATCGGATCCGGAACGAAACAGATATCAAAATGTATATTGAGCTCATTTCAGAATTTCCCGTTTCACTAACTGAATCTCATAGGATTCAGGCCCCTTATAACTCCCTTTTTATAGCTTATTCACATAGCATTTCAATTCAGAAGAAATCCGGACATTTCAGAAATTACCCAAAAATCGGGCAGCACAACGGCAGTATACAGAATTTACACAAAATTTCCTGCAAAGAAAATTTACCGAATTCGCACAGAACATAGATAATCACATTCCAGAACATTTATTCTACTGTACAGAGAATTTACGATTTCACAGAAAATTCCGGTCGACTAAAAACACAGTCGAATCAAAAACACCCGGACGAAAATCTTCAAAATATAGTCAAAACGTGCACACCCGGCACGGCAACGATATACAGAAACTTACGCGGTAAAAACTGAACCAATCGAAAGATACGGACGAAAAACCGTAACGAAAACGAAATCCGGACAGAAAAATACCGCCAACCGCGACGGAACTGAAAATTGAGAAAGACGGAATGTGCCTTACCTCGAGCACAGCAAATTCTTCAACAGTCACTTCGCTCGAAAACGGCTCCGCGTCTTCCCGAAATCAACTTTTCCAATTTTCTCTTTTTCTCTCTCCTCAGAGCTGAAATCAGATATTTTTATTAAAATCTTTCTCTCTCTTCAATGAGCTGATTTGCCTTAAATTCTCTTCAGATCGGCCTGGCCGATCGTCCAGATCGGCCTGGACGATCAGACCAAAATCCCATCGTCCAGGGACGATTTTTCAGGACGATGTTTACTATTCATAGGCGATAAAAACCTCTACTCACTGACTTGTGCCATCCACTGATCGTCCCGGGACGATACCTCGATCGGCCTGGACGATCCCTACAGGAAATCACTTAGAGCAATTCTGGACAGATTCTGGAACTGAAAATACACAGATCGTCCCAGGACGATCCCAGATCGTCCTGGACGATACTGGAGCAGTTTGAAATATTACAATCTCCCCAACTCAGAAAAATGTCGCCCTCGACATTATCCAATCCAAACGCAGTCAAAACAAGTACGGGTACGACCGTCTCATATCAGACTCCTTTTCCCAAGTTGCTTCCCGTGCAGTCCGGTGCTTCCACTGGACTTTAACCATCGGAATCTCTTTATTTCTCAACTTGCGGACGTCGTACGCTAAAATCAATTCTGGCTCTTCCTTGTACGCCAGATTCTCCTGAATCTCAACCTCGTCAGCTGATACCTTCTTCCCAGAGTCTGAAACCCACTTCCTCAGAGTGGATACGTGAAACACATTATGCACATCAGGCATAGAATCAGAAAGCAATAGGCGATAAGCAGATTTTCCAATTCTTTCCAAAATCTCAAATGGTCCAACATACCTTGGACTAAGCTTGCTTACCTGACCAAATATGCTCACACCTTTCATCGGGCTGACTTTGACATACACAAAGTCACCAACCTGAAACTCAACAAATCTGTGCTTCTGATTATAATACTTCTGCTGACGATCTTGAGCGGCTTTCAATCTCTCTCTTATCAAATGAATCTTCTGAGCAGTTTCATCAGCAAAAGTGGCACCCAAAGTCTGTCTATCTCCGACCTCCGTCAGAGTCAAAGGAGTACGGCACTTCCTGCCATACAGAGCCTCGTACGGTGCCATACCGATACTGGACTGAAAACTGTTGTTATAAGCAAACTCAATCAGCGGAATATGATCTTCCCAGCTTCCGCTAAAGTCCAGAACACAAAGTCTCAACAGATCTTCCAGTACCTGAATAGTCCTCTCAGACTGTCCGTCGGTCTGAGGATGAAAGGCTGTACTGAAATGCAATTTCGTACCCAAGCCTTGCTGAATGCCTTTCCAAAGTCTGGAAGTAAAACGTCCATCTCGATCAGATACAATCACACGAGGCACACCGTGCAATCTGACTATCTCTTTCACATATATCTGTGCCAAGCGTTCAACTGAATCCGTCTGTCTGATCGGAAGAAAATGGGCTGACTTCGTCAATCGATCCACAACTACCCAAATAGCATCATTTCCTTGTCGTGATCGAGGGAAACCCATAGCAAAATCCATCGTTACCTCCTCTCATTTCCACTCAGGGATAGGCAACGACTGCAACAGTCCACCTGGTCGCTGATGCTCTGCCTTCACCAACTGACAGGCTTCGCATCTCGACACAAACTCCGCCACATCCTTCTTCATCCCAGGCCACCAGAACAAAAGCTTCATATCAGCGTACATCTTACCACCGCCTGGATGAACAGTGTAGCCTGAATGATGAGATTCATACAGAATCTCCCGCCTCAAATCTCCAAACACAGGTACCCACAACCTGTTCTTACAGAAAATAGCACCAGAATCAGAAATTCGAAGTTCAGGAGTCTTACCAGATCCAATCTGAGCTAGCAACTTCGAATAATCAGAATCTGACTTCTGGGCTTCTTGAATCCTTGCTTCCAAAGAAGACTGAATACTCATCTGAGCCAACTCCAAATCACTGGAGGAAATCACCTCCAACTGCAATCTTTCCAAATCACGAATCAGAAAGTCATCACAAGTAAGCTGAATACCTGAGAATCCAGAAGACTTCCTGCTCAAAGCATCTGCTACCACATTCGCCTTCCCAGGCTGATACTGAATAGTCAGGTCATAGTCCTTGATCAACTCGAGCCACCGCCTTTGTCTCAGATTCAGATCCTTCTGAGTAAAAATGTACTTCAGGCTCTTATGATCAGTAAACATCTCACATGTGACGCCATACAGGTAATGCCGCCAAATCTTCAAAGCAAAAACAACTGCAGCTAACTCCAAATCATGTGTCGGGTAATTCTTCTCATGTGGTTTTAACTGTCTCGAAGCATAAGCAATTACCTGACCATGCTGCATCAGGACACATCCCAGTCCTTTCAGTGAAGCATCACTGAACACCTGAAAACCTTCCGTACCTGACGGAAGCGCCAACACTGGAGCTGAAGTCAAACAATCCTTCAATCTCTGAAAACTAGCTTCACACTCCGGTGTCCAAACAAAAGGAACTGACTTCTGAGTCAGTCTCGTCAGAGGAGTCGAAATCTGTGAAAATCCTTTCACAAACTTCCTATAATACCCGGCCATGCCTAAGAAACTACGTACCTCAAATACCGTAGTCGGCCTTGGTCAATCAGCAACCGCCTGAATCTTCTGGGGATCTACAGAAATACCTTCTCCGCTAATCACATGCCCCAGAAATGAAATGCTCTTCAGCCAGAATTCACACTTGGAGAACTTGGCATACAACTGATGCCTCCTCAGAGTCTCCAACACAATCCTCAAATGTCTGGCATGTTCATCCTCAGAAGCAGAATATACCAGAATATCGTCGATGAAGACGATCACAAACTGATCCAAATACTCCCTGAATACTCGGTTCATCAAATCCATGAAAATCGCAGGCGCATTGGTTACCCCAAAAGGCATAACCAAAAACTCGTAGTGCCCGTACCGAGTACTGAAAGCAGTCTTCACCACATCAGATTCCTTCACCTTCACCTGATAATATCCGGATCGCAAATCAATCTTCGAAAACACCGAAGATCCGGAAAGCTGGTCAAACAAGTCGTCTATCCGAGGCAAAGGATACTTGTTCTTGATCGTGGCCTTGTTCAAATCTCTGTAATCAATACACATACGGAGTGTACCGTCCTTCTTCTTCACAAACAGAACAGGTGCTCCCCAAGGAGAAACACTAGGACGTACAAACCCTCTGTCAACCAACTCCTGAAGCTGAACTTTCAACTCAGAAAGTTCTTTCGGTGCCATCCTGTACGGAGCTTTCGATATCGGAGCGGTACCCGGAAAAACATCGATAGAGAACTCCACATCTCTATCCGGAGGTAAACCAACCAACTCCTCAGGAAAAACATCAGTAAACTCCCGTACCACAGGGATCTCAGAAACAGAACCAACCTCCAGGTTCAGATCCCGCACCGAAGCCAAAAATACTGGATATCCTTTCTTCCACATTTTGCTCACCTCTAACGCAGAAATCAGACTGGAGAGAACACCTCGTAATCCCTGAAATACAACTCTCTCTCCAGCCACAAGCAAACTCACTTGCTTCTTCAGACAGTCAATCTGAGCCTCATATTGACTCAACCAATCCATTCCCAAAATCACATCATACGAAGAAATCGGCAATCGAATCAAACTCGATTTCCACTTCTTGCCAAAAATCTCGATCTCACACAAACAAAACTGTCGAGCAATCAATGGATTCCCAGCCGGTAAAATCACAGACAAAGAAACCGGTAAAACCATCGAATCCAAATGTAAAAGCTCAAAACAATGCTCGGACAGAAAAGAATGACTCGCTCCAGAGTCAAACAAAACACGACAGGGCTGATCAGAAATGTAAACCGTACCTGTCACAACATCCGGAGCATCTCGAGCCTCCTGCTGACTCAAGCTGTAAACTCGTGGCTGAACTGGAGCAGGAGCTGAAGCAACAGAACTACTCTGCTCCCTCTGAAACGTAGGTGGTCTCCGTGGTGCAGAACTAGAACCACCACCTCTACCAGCAAATCCCTCAGGGCGTGGAGGAATAGTCCTCGGTCTTCCTGCTGCTGAACCAACAGGTCTGACTAAACCCTCAGATCGCTGCTCATATCCCATCTGTGGACATTCCGCAATCCTATGTCCCGGCTGACCACACCTGAAACAAAGACCAGCTATCCTGTAGCACTGGCCATGGTGTCGCCGTCCACAACTCTGGCACACAGGTGCCGAACTGACAGATCCAGAACCAGTCGTACTGGTAACAGTACCAGACGATCCTCCGCTCCTCCTGGATTCTCCAGATCCAGATCCAGAAACAAATCTCCTCTTCCCAGAGGAACCACTGCCAGAAGTATCTCCTCCAAATCTCTTCCTACTCGCAGACCACCGCTGCTGAGTAGTCGTCATGTCGTTCTCAATCAGACGAGCTCGCTCCACAAGCTCAGAGAAATCAGTAATCCGGAACGGTATCAAAGGCTGCCTCAAAGTGTCTCGTAAGCCTCTCAGAAACCTGTAGCACCTCTCAGCAGACGTGCTAACCAGCTGCGGAGCGTACCTGGCTAATGCAGTAAACTCAGCCTCGTACTGCATCACCGTCTTGCTCCCCTGAACCAGCCTCAGAAAACTCTCCTGCATCTGCTGTCGTGCAGAAGGGGGAACAAACCAGTCTCTGAACACTTCAGTGAACTCTTCCCAAGTGATCAAAGAGTTCAATCTGCCCTGAAATCTGGCTGCCTGCTGGCCATCCCACCAGTGCTCAGCCTCTCCATCTAACAGAAAAACTGCTAACGGAACCTTCCTGTCTGCAGGACACTGCATCCCGTCAAAAGTCTTCTCTAATCTCCTCAGCCACTCCTCGGCTGCTCTGGGCTCAACAGCGCCCTCAAACCTCGGAGGCTTCAACCTCAAAAATAACTGCAGGTGTCGATCAATGTCCTCAGATCTAACAGTAGAAGCTCTGCTCTGAGTCTCGCTCATCATCTGAGCAACAAGTGACGCAAACTGAGAAAGCGTATCAGCACCGACCACTGGGGCTGTACTCCCCACTGGTGCTGCCTGATCATCACTCTGACCGTCTGTCATGTCTGGGTCTGGCTGATCCATATAGAAAAATCCAGAAAATCCGGAAAACTATCACAAAAACAACACAAAAACAACATAATAAAAAGCCAAACGACCCAAAACTACCTCCCAGACAGACTCACTAATCACTTCCTAAAGCTCTGTTTCACAATTCAACCAGTTTCCAAAACCAGTGCTCTGATACCACAAAAGCTTGTCACGACCCGACCCGACGGGGACGGATCCCGCCCGAGCCGGATCGCGACGCAACCTTCTTATCCAGGATCTGGCTTTGGATTAGGTTACTGAACTGATCTTCCAAATTCTTAACTCAACAGAAAACACAGAACAACAGAGCTACTAAAACATCAAATGCAGCGGAACAAAACATCTATCTTTTTCATTTCATTTCCTCAAAATAATCATCTACAGAACAGTACATAGCTTTCAACAGAAAGAAAGACAGAACAGAAAAGCCATGACTGTACAAAAATCAAAAGTACAAAAGTACCTAATCGGATCAAACTCTGAAACTAATCCTGGACCTCCTTGCCCTTCCCAGAACCTGAAAACCACCAGAAAGCAAGGGTGAGCTCAACAGCTCAGCAAAGCAACAAACCACCAATCTAAATTCTCAGAAACCAAAACCAAACTCATCAGACAGAAATCAGATCAGAAATCAGAACAGAATCGGAAATCAGAACTTATACGGACAGATATCAAATCAGAATCGGAATCGTACAGATCATATCAGAACAAATCAACAGAGTCAGAATCAGAATTCAGAAATCAGAATCGTACGGAGCATATCGTATCAGAATCACAATTTCGTACAGAACAGAACAGATACAGAAAACAAAACAGATACACATAGCTAAATTGTCACGACCCGACCCGACGGGGACGGATCCCGCCCGAGCCGGATCGCGGCGAGCGCACACTTACTTGCTTATCCAGGATCTGGCTTTGGATTAGGTTGCTGAACTGAACTTCCCAAATACATAACCCAACAGAAAACACACAGAACAACAGAGCTACTAAAAACATCAAATGCAGCGGAACAAAACATCTATCTTTTCATTTCCTCAAAATAATCATCTACAGAACAGTACATGGCTTTCAACAGAAAGAAAGACAGAACAGGAAAGCCATGACTGTACAAAAATCAACAAGTACAAAAGTACCTAATCGGATCAGACTCTGAAACTAATCCTGGACCTCCTTGCCCTTCCCAGAACCTGAAAACCACCAGAAAGCAAGGGTGAGCTCAACAGCTCAGCAAAGCAACAAACCACCAATCTAAATTCTCAGAAACCAAAACCAAACCCATCAGACAGAAATCAGATCAGAAATCGGAACAGAATCGGAAATCAGAACGTATACGGACAGATATCAAATCAGAATCGGAATCGTACAGATCATATCAGAACAAATCAATAGAGTCAGAATCAGAAATCAGAATCGTACGGAGCATATCATATCAGAATCACAATGTCGTACAGAACAGAACAGATACCGAAAACATAACAGATACATATAGCTAAATGCCCTGACACTGACGGAATCTCTACGGATTCCGGCCCCTTATGCCTCCCTTCCCAGACACTGACTGAATCCCGCAGGATTCAGGCCCCTTATGTCTCCCTTTGTGCTCACGGCACCAAAACAGATGTGCTTATAGCACCAAAACAGAATTCATCGGATCCGGAACGAAACAGATATCAGATTTCAGATTTGAGCTCATTTCAGATTTCCCCTTTCACTAACTGAATCTCATAGGATTCAGGCCCCTTATAACTCCCTTTTTATAGCTTAATCACATAGCATTTCAATTCAGAAGAAATTCGGACATTTCAGAAATTACCCAAAAATCGGGCAGCACAACGGCAGTATATAGAATTTACACAAAAATTCCTGCAAAGAAAATTTACCGAATTCGCACAGAACATAGATAATCACATTCCAGAACATTTATTCTACTGAACAGATAATTTCCAATTTCACAGAAAAATCAGGTCGACTAAAAACACAGTCGAATCAAAAATACCCGGACGAAAATCTTCAAAATATAATCAAAACGTGCACACCCGGCACGGCAACGATATACGAAAAGTTACGCGGTAAAAACTGAACCAATCAAAAGATACGGACGAAAAACCGTAACGAAAACTAAATCCGGACAGAAAAATACCGCCAACCGCGACGGAACTGAAAATTGAGAAAGACGGAATGTGCCTTACCTCGTGCACAGCAATATCCTCAACAGTCACTTCGCTCGAAAACGGCTCCGCGTCTTCCCGAAATCAACTTTTCCAAATTGCTCTTTTTCTCTCTCCTCAGACGAAAAATCAGATATTTATTTTTTTAACTTTTCTCTCTCTTCAAATCGTCTGAATCCCTTAAATCCTCTTCATATCGGCCTGGCCGATCGTCCAGATCGTCCTGGACGATCAGACCAAACCACAGATCGCCTGGCCGATACTCCAGGGCGATGATCAGGCCGATCCTTATGAACAGTGTCAATCGGCCTGGCCGATCGTCCCGATCGTCCTGGACGATCAGACCAAAACCCAATCGTCCTGGGACGATTTTTCAGGACGATGTTTACTATTCATAGGCGATAAAAACCTCTACTCACTGACTTGTGCCATCCACTGATCGTCCCGGGACGATGCCTCGATCGGCCTGGACGATCCCTACAGGAATTCATTTAGAGCAAATTCTGGGCAAAACCTGGAGCTGAAATGCACAGATCGTCCCAGGACGATCCCAGATCGGCCTGGACGATACTGGAGCAGTTTGAAATATTACAATCTCCCCAACTCAGAAAAATGTCGTCCTCAACATTATCCAATCCAAACTCAGTCAAAACAAGTACGGGTACGACCGTCTCATATCAGACTCCTTTTCCCAAGTTGCTTCCCGTGCAGTCCGGTGCTTCCACTGGACTTTAACCATCGGAATCTCTTTATTTCTTAACTTGCGGACGTCGTACGCTAAAATCAATTCTGGCTCTTCCTTGTACGCCAGATTCTCCTGAATCTCAACCTCGTCAACTGATACCTTCTTCCCATAGTCGGATACCCACTTCCTCAGAGTGGATACATGAAACACATTATGCACATCAGACATAGAATCAGAAAGCAATAGGCGATAAGCAGCTTTTCCAATTCTTTCCAAAATCTCAAATGGTCCAACATACCTTGGACTAAGCTTGCTTACCTGACCAAATCTGCTCACACCTTTCATCGGGCTGACTTTGACATACACAAAGTCACCAACCTGAAACTCAACAAATCTGTGTTTCTGATTATAATACTTCTGCTGACGATCTTGAGCGGCTTTCAATCTTTCTCTTATCAAATGAATCTTCTGAGCAGTTTCATCAGCAAAAGTGGCACCCAAAGTCTGTCTATCTCCGACCTCCGTCAGAGTCAAAGGAGTACGGCACTTCCTGCCATACAGAGCCTCGTACGGTGCCATACCGATACTGGACTGAAAACTGTTGTTATAAGCAAACTCAATCAGCGGAATATGATCTTCCCAGCTTCCGCTAAAGTCCAGAACACAAAGCCTCAACAGATCTTCCAGTACCTGAATAGTCCTCTCAGACTGTCCGTCGGTCTGAGGATGAAAGGCTGTACTGAAATGCAATTTCGTACCCAAGCCTTGCTGAATGCCTTTCCAAAGTCTGGAAGTAAAACGTCCATCTCGATCAGATACAATCACGCGAGGCACTCCGTGTAATCTGACTATCTCTTTCACATATATCTGTGCCAAGCGTTCAACTGAATCCGTTTGTCTGATCGGAAGAAAATGGGCTGACTTCGTCAATCGATCCACAACTACCCAAATAGCATCGTGTCCTTGTCGTGATCGAGGAAAACCCATAGCAAAATCCATTGTTACCTCCTCCCATTTCCACTCAGGGATAGGCAACGACTGCAACAGTCCGCCTGGTCGCTGATGCTCTGCCTTCACCAACTGACAGGCTTCGCATCTCGACACAAACTCCGCCACATCCTTCTTCATCCCAGGCCACCAGAACAAAAGCTTCATATCAGCGTACATCTTACCACTGCCTGGATGAACAGTGTAGCCTGAATGATGAGATTCATACAGAATCTCCCGCCTCAAATCTCCAAACACAGGTACCCACAACCTGTTCTTACAGAAAATAGCACCAGAATCAGAAATTCGAAGTTCAGGAGTCTTACCAGATCTAATTTGAGCTAGCAACTTCGAATAATCAGAATCTGACTTCTGGGCTTCTTGAATCCTTGCTTCCAAAGAAAACTGAATACTCATCTGAGCCAACTCCAAATCATTGGAGGAAATCACCTCCAACTGCAATCTCTCCAAATCACGAATCAGAAAGTCATCACAAGTAAGCTGAATACCTGAGAATCCAGAAGACTTCTTGCTCAAAGCATCTGCTACCACATTCGCCTTCCCAGGCTGATACTGAATAGTCAGGTCATAGTCCTTGATCAACTCGAGCCACCTCCTCTGTCTCAGATTCAAATCCTTCTGAGTAAAAATGTACTTCAGGCTCTTATGATCAGTAAACATCTCACATGTGACGCCATACAGGTAATGCCGCCAAATCTTCAAAGCAAAAACAACTGCAGCTAACTCCAAATCATGTGTCGGGTAATTCTTCTCATGTGGTTTCAACTGTCTCGAAGCATAAGCAATTACCTGACCATGCTGCATCAGGACACAACCCAGTCCTTTCAGTGAAGCATCACTGAACACCTGAAAACCTTCCGTACCTGACGGAAGCGCCAACACTGGAGCTGAAGTCAAACAATCCTTCAATCTCTGAAAACTAGCTTCACACTCCGGTGTCCAAATAAAAGGAACTGACTTCTGAGTCAGTCTCGTCAGAGGAGTCGAAATCTGTGAAAATCCTTTCACAAACTTCCTATAATACCCGGCCATGCCTAAGAAACTACGTACCTCAAATACCGTAGTCGGCCTTGGCCAATCAGCAACCGCCTGAATCTTCTGGGGATCCACAGAAATACCTTCTCCGCTAATCACGTGCCCCAGAAATGAAATGCTCTTCAGCCAGAATTCGCACTTGGAGAACTTGGCATACAGCTGATGCCTCCTCAGAGTCTCCAATACAATCCTCAAATGTCTGGCATGCTCATCCTCAGAAGCAGAATATACCAGAATATCGTCAATGAAGACGATCACAAACTGATCCAAATACTCCCTGAATACTCGGTTCATCAGATCCATGAAAATAGCAGGCGCATTGGTTACCCCAAAAGGCATAACCAAGAACTCGTAGTGCCCGTACCGAGTACTGAAAGCAGTCTTCACCACATCAGATTCCTTCACCTTCACCTGATAATATCCGGATCTCAAATCAATCTTCGAAAATACCGAAGATCCGGAAAGCTGATCAAACAAGTCGTCTATCCGAGGCAAAGGATACTTGTTCTTGATCGTGACCTTGTTCAAACCTCTGTAATCGATACACATACGGAGTGTACCGTCCTTCTTCTTCACAAACAGAACAGGTGCTCCCCAGGGCGAAACACTAGGGCGCACAAAACCTCTGTCAACCAACTCCTGAAGCTGAACTTTCAACTCAGAAAGTTCTTTCGGTGCCATCCTGTACGGAGCTTTCGATATCGGAGCGGTACCCGGAAAAACATCGATAGAGAACTCCACATCTCTATCCGGAGGTAAACCAACCAACTCCTCAGGAAAAACATCAGTAAACTCCCGTACTACAGGGATCTCAGAAACAGAACCAACCTCCAGGTTCAGATCCCGCACCGAAGCCAAAAATACTGGATATCCTTTCTTCCACATTCTGCTCACCTCTAACGCAGAAATCAGACTGGAGAGAACACCTCGTAATCCCTGAAATACAACTCTCTCTCCAGCCACAAGCAAACTCACTTGCTTCTTCAGACAGTCAATCTGAGCCTCATACCGACTCAGCCAATCCATTCCCAGAATCACATCATACGAAGAAATCGGCAATCGAATCAAACTAGATTTCCATTTCTTGCCAGAAATCTCGATCTCACACAAACAAAACTATCGAGCAATCAATGGATTCCCAGCCGGTAAAATCACAGACAAAGAAACCGGTAAAACCATCGAATCCAAATGTAAAAGCTCAAAACAATGCTCGGACAGAAAAGAATGACTCGCTCCAGAGTCAAACAAAACACGACAGGGCTGATCAGAAATGTAAACCGTACCTGTCACAACATCCGGAGCATCTCGAGCCTCCTGCTGACTCAAGCTGTAAACTCGGGGCTGAACTGGAACAGGAGCTGAAGCAACAGAACTACTCTGCTCCCTCTGGATCGTAGGTGGTCTCCGTGGTGCAGAACTAGAACCACCACCTCTACCAGCAAATCCCTCAGAGCGTGGAGGAACAGTCCTCGGTCTTCCTGCTGCTGAACCAACAGGTCTGACTAAACCCTCAGATCGCTGATCATATCCCATCTGTGGACATTCCGCAATCCTATGTCCTGGCTGACCACACCTGAAACAAAGACCAGCTATCCTGTAGCACTGGCCATGGTGTCGCCGTCCACAACTCTGGCACACAGGTGCCGAACTGACAGATCCAGAACCAGTCGTACTGGTAACAGTACCAGACGATCCTCCGCTCCTTCTGGAATCTCCAGATCCAGAACCAGGAACAAATCTCCTCTTCCCAGAGGAACCACTGCCAGAAGTATCACCTCCAAACCTCTTCCTACTCGCAGACCACCGCTGCTGAGTAGTCGTCATGTCGTTCTCAATCAGACGAGCTCGTTCCACAAGCTCAGAGAAATCAGTAATCCGGAACGGTATCAAAGGCTGCCTCAAAGTGTCTCGTAAGCCTCTCAGAAATCGGTAACACCTCTCAGCAGAAGTGCTAACCAGCTGCGGAGCGTACCTGGCTAATGCAGTAAACTCAGCCTCGTACTGCATCACCGTCTTGCTCCCCTGAACCAGCCTCAGAAAACTCTCCTGCATCTGCTGTCGTGCAGAAGGGGGAACAAACCAATCTCTGAACACTTCAGTGAACTCTTCCCAAGTGATCAAAGAGTTCAGTCTACCCTGAAATCTGGCTGCCTGCTGGCCATCCCACCAGTGCTCAGCCTCTCCGTCCAACAGAAAAACAGCTAACGGAACCTTCCTGTCTGCAGGACACTGCATCCCATCAAAAGTCTTTTCCAATCTCCTCAGCCACTCCTCGGCTGCTCTGGGCTCAACAGCGCCCTCAAACCTCGGAGGCTTCAACCTCAAAAATAACTGCAGGTGTCGATCGATGTCCTCAGATCTAACAGTAGAAGCTCTGCTCTGAGTCTCGCTCATCATCTGAGCAACAAGTGAAGCAAACTGGGACAGTGTGTCAGCACCGACCACTGGGGCTGTACTCCCCACTGGTGCTGCCTGATCAGCACTCTGACCGTCTGTCATGTCTGGGTCTGGCTGATCCATACAGAAAAATCCAGAAAATCCGGAAAACTATCACAAAAACAACACAAAAACAACACAATAAAAAGCCAAACGACCCAAAACTACCTCCCAGACAGACTTACTGATCACTTCCTAAAGCTCTGTTTTACAATCCAACCTGTTTCCAAAACCAGTGCTCTGATACCACAAAAGCTTGTCACGACCCGACCCGACGGGGACGGATCCCGCCCGAGCCGGATCGCGGCGAGCGCACACTTACTTGCTTATCCAGGATCTGGCTTTGGATTAGGTTGCTGAACTGAACTTCCCAAATACATAACCCAACAGAAAACACACAGAACAACAGAGCTACTAAAAACATCAAATGCAGCGGAACAAAACATCTATCTTTTCATTTCCTCAAAATAATCATCTACAGAACAGTACATGGCTTTCAACAGAAAGAAAGACAGAACAGGAAAGCCATGACTGTACAAAAATCAACAAGTACAAAAGTACCTAATCGGATCAGACTCTGAAACTAATCCTGGACCTCCTTGCCCTTCCCAGAACCTGAAAACCACCAGAAAGCAAGGGTGAGCTCAACAGCTCAGCAAAGCAACAAACCACCAATCTAAATTCTCAGAAACCAAAACCAAACCCATCAGACAGAAATCAGATCAGAAATCGGAACAGAATCGGAAATCAGAACGTATACGGATAGATATCAAATCAGAATCGGAATCGTACAGATCATATCAGAACAAATCAATAGAGTCAGAATCAGAAATCAGAATCGTACGGAGCATATCATATCAGAATCACAATGTCGTACAGAACAGAACAGATACCGAAAACATAACAGATACATATAGCTAAATGCCCTGACACTGACGGAATCTCTACGGATTCCGGCCCCTTATGCCTCCCTTCCCAGACACTGACTGAATCCGCAGGATTCAGGCCCCTTATGTCTCCCTTTGTGCTCACGGCACCAAAACAGATGTGCTTATAGCACCAAAACAGAATTCATCGGATCCGGAACGAAACAGATATCAGATTTCAGATTTGAGCTCATTTCAGATTTCCCCTTTCACTAACTGAATCTCATAGGATTCAGGCCCCTTATAACTCCCTTTTTATAGCTTAATCACATAGCATTTCAATTCAGAAGAAATTCGGACATTTCAGAAATTACCCAAAAATCGGGCAGCACAACGGCAGTATATAGAATTTACACAAAAATTCCTGCAAAGAAAATTTACCGAATTCGCACAGAACATAGATAATCACATTCCAGAACATTTATTCTACTGAACAGATAATTTCCAATTTCACAGAAAAATCAGGTCGACTAAAAACACAGTCGAATCAAAAATACCCGGACGAAAATCTTCAAAATATAATCAAAACGTGCACACCCGGCACGGCAACAATATACGAAAAGTTACGCGGTAAAAACTGAACCAATCAAAAGATACGGACGAAAAACCGTAACGAAAACTAAATCCGGACAGAAAAATACCGCCAACCGCGACGGAACTGAAAATTGAGAAAGACGGAATGTGCCTTACCTCGTGCACAGCAATATCCTCAACAGTCACTTCGCTCGAAAACGGCTCCGCGTCTTCCCGAAATCAACTTTTCCAAATTGCTCTTTTTCTCTCTCCTCAGACGAAAAATCAGATATTTATTTTTTTAACTTTTCTCTCTCTTCAAATCGTCTGAATCCCTTAAATCCTCTTCATATCGGCCTGGCCGATCGTCCAGATCGTCCTGGACGATCAGACCAAACCACAGATCGCCTGGCCGATACTCCAGGGCGATGATCAGGCCGATCCTTATGAACAGTGTCAATCGGCCTGGCCGATCGTCCCGATCGTCCTGGACGATCAGACCAAAACCCATCGTCCTGGGACGATTTTTCAGGACGATGTTTACTATTCATAGGCGATAAAAACCTCTACTCACTGACTTGTGCCATCCACTGATCGTCCCGGGACGATGCCTCGATCAGCCTGGACGATCCCTACAGGAATTCATTTAGAGCAAATTCTGGGCAAAACCTGGAGCTGAAATGCACAGATCGTCCCAGGACGATCCCAGATCGGCCTGGACGATACTGGAGCAGTTTGAAATATTACATAAATGCCCTGACACTGACGGAATCTCTACGGATTCCGGCCCCTTATGCCTCCCTTCCCAGACACTGACTGAATCTCATAGGATCCAGGCCCCTTATGTCTCCCTTTGTGCTCACGGCACCAAAACAGATGTGCTTATAGCACCAGAACAGAATTCATCGGATCCGGAACGAAACAGATATCAAAATGTATATTGAGCTCATTTCAGAATTTCCCGTTTCACTAACTGAATCTCATAGGATTCAGGCCCCTTATAACTCCCTTTTTATAGCTTATTCACATAGCATTTCAATTCAGAAGAAATCCGGACATTTCAGAAATTACCCAAAAATCGGGCAGCACAACGGCAGTATACAGAATTTACACAAAATTTCCTGCAAAGAAAATTTACCGAATTCGCACAGAACATAGATAATCACATTCCAGAACATTTATTCTACTGTACAGAGAATTTACGATTTCACAGAAAATTCCGGTCGACTAAAAACACAGTCGAATCAAAAACACCCGGACGAAAATCTTCAAAATATAGTCAAAACGTGCACACCCGGCACGGCAACGATATACAGAAACTTACGCGGTAAAAACTGAACCAATCGAAAGATACGGACGAAAAACCGTAACGAAAACGAAATCCGGACAGAAAAATACCGCCAACCGCGACGGAACTGAAAATTGAGAAAGACGGAATGTGCCTTACCTCGAGCACAGCAAATTCTTCAACAGTCACTTCGCTCGAAAACGGCTCCGCGTCTTCCCGAAATCAACTTTTCCAATTTTCTCTTTTTCTCTCTCCTCAGAGCTGAAATCAGATATTTTTATTAAAATCTTTCTCTCTCTTCAATGAGCTGATTTGCCTTAAATTCTCTTCAGATCGGCCTGGCCGATCGTCCAGATCGGCCTGGACGATCAGACCAAAATCCCATCGTCCAGGGACGATTTTTCAGGACGATGTTTACTATTCATAGGCGATAAAAACCTCTACTCACTGACTTGTGCCATCCACTGATCGTCCCGGGACGATACCTCGATCGGCCTGGACGATCCCTACAGGAAATCACTTAGAGCAATTCTGGACAGATTCTGGAACTGAAAATACACAGATCGTCCCAGGACGATCCCAGATCGTCCTGGACGATACTGGAGCAGTTTGAAATATTACACCAGCAATGCAGGCACAGCACATGGGCTAAGACTTGGCTGAATTAGTTGCTTATCTAGCATTTCATCCACTATCTGCTGCAACATCTTATGTTCATTCGGGCTCATTTTGTAATGAGGCAAATTTGGCAGATTTGCTCCAAGGATTAGGTCTATCTGATGCTGAATATTTCTCATTGGTGGTAGTCCACTGAGCAGCTCCGGTGGAGCAATTTCAGAGAATTGCTCAAGTAAAGTTCGGACTTCCTCAGGGAATGAATTCTCCTCTGTGTCATTGTTCTGTTCTTTGACAACCAAAGCTAACAACTGTGATGCTTCCTTCCATGCATTAATCAAGGCCTTCCCCGAGACAGCTACCAGAGACGCCTTAGAATTGTCATTTTTGACATCCAGTTCAGGACTTCGGGGCAGAAGTCTTAAACGTCTACCTTTCCAATCAAAGGAATACATATTAGCTCTACCATCGAAAATTGCGCCCACGTCGTATTGCCATGGCCTTCCCAAAATTAGATGACATACATCCATATCCACCACATCGCAAAGAACTTCGCTTGCATAGTGTTTGCCGATGGAGAAATTTACCTTGCACATGTCTGTTACCGCCATATCAATTCCTTTTTTAACCCAACTAATTTTATATGGGTTAGGACTTTTAGATGTCTTCAGCTGCAACGATTGTACAACTGCACGAGAAATGACATTTTCCGTGCACCCCGTATCAATTAGTACTTCACAAACTTTGCCCATGATAGTGCATTTTGTTTTGAATAAAGCATTCCTTTGAGTCTTGGCGGGTCTTCGAGGTGCCAGAAGTAAGCACTGCAGCACACACAGAACAGGTTCTCCATCATCTCCAACCACATCTTCTGGCCGTTCTTCGACGGTTTCAAAATCATCTTCTTCTCCTTCCTCGTCTTCCCCTTCTAGTAATTGAAGTTGTGCCCGAGTGGGGCACTCATTGGACTTGTGACCCAGCTGAAAACAACGTAAACATTTGAATGTGGCTGGCTTAGCGTACGGATTTTCCTTCACTGGAGCTTTGCCTTTCAGATTACCTCTTGGGTCCAATGCCTTTAGCCCCGGTGTCTGAGGTGGCCCAGCAGCCGTGGATGCTGCAGTTGGCTTAGTAAAACTAACTGATTGTGAAGTAGCGGAATTCTTATTTCCTTCTGCGGTTGGTTCCCAATTTCTCCTACTTTGCCTGCTGAGATAGTGTCTCTTTGACTGTAACTCAACTTTAAGAGCAAAATTTACAGCTTTAGATAGTGACAAAACTGAGTTGAGCTCTAATTTGTCTTGAATAGGTTCCTTCAATCCACTAACATACCTTGCCACCAACTGATTTTCAGATTCGTTGAGATTGTTCCTGGCACTTAACCGATAAAATTCTTCGGTATACTCATTCACCGTCTTGTTCCCCTGGGAGCAATGTTGATACTGTACGTACAGCATCTGCTCGTAATCAGTTGGTAAAAAGTGTCCCCGGAGTAATTGTTTCATTCGAAACCAACTCTGAACTGCTCCCTTGCCATCTCGCCGTCGGGATTGAAGCACTTGCTGCCACCAAGCGCTGGCGCCCCCTTTCTGCAGGCAACATATTTTACTTGTCGTTCCGGGCTAATATCCATATACTCAAAGAAAGACTCAACATATCTCTCCCAATCGAGGTAGTCCTCGATGTGCAACCTTCCGTCGAAAAATGGTATGTCCAGTTTGATTCTAAATTCTCCCTGCGTTCTGTCTCTTCCAGCATACCTCCTACGATTCGGGATCAGTTCTTCTTCTGAATCCGATTGTTCCACCACCCGAGCGTGTTCAAATTCCTCATATGAATCGGTCATCTCCGGCGCCAGATCGTTCCGTTGACGTTCTCCATCTCCCACGAACCCACGTCTCGCTGCTTGTCTCCTAACCGGACCTGCTGTTTGAGCGGCTTGGTTCCTGTCAAGACGAGCATTAATCAACCTTAACTCGCGGCGCATCTCCCCGAAGAAACGGTGCATGTCCCCTGCCATTTCTTCCGTTCGTCTCGCCAATTGGCGGTGTTCGATCCACAGATCTTTCAAGCTGTGTTCGTCATCGGTAGCCACCCGATTACTCCCTTCTGCCATCCTCACTCTGATACCACTATGATGCCGAAGCTGCTCAGTCAATCACCAGATACCTGCAAGAGATTGAAACAGAGGAAAATATGCAAGACAAGAGGCAATGGAACAGTAAACTTTCTGTGATATTCTTCTTAATGATCCTTCTTCCCGGTACCCAGGCTACTTCTACCTTCTTGGCTTTGCTATTATCAGCCCTACACGTGGAAAGTGCTGAAAAAGTAAAATAACTAACTAAAGAAACGAGCAAAGTGGAGCACATGCCCACTAACGCCTAAGCAGACACATTAAGCAGTAAAATTCATAATAAAAGGATAATTATCTGAATGCTAATGACTGCACCCAGAGAAGTAATGTGTGCACCGCATCAGATAGGTTATGCTAAAAGAGTCTATTGTTTTTATTTATTTATTTTTAATTTTTGGAGTCAAATATTGTAAGAGTGTATGCTAGCCTGGTAATCGTGCACACACACAAAGGAAGTAAAAATAATTTTAAATATTTTAATTTTTTTTTGTATGTTTTATTGTACGATATTGATCGTATTATACAATCTGGTGTTACATAAATTCATTTAAAATATTCTATTTTTTAGAAAAAATAGTTTTAAAATATAATTATTCGTACAGTACAAACACCACATCATACCGAACGATCTTTTATAATTAGAAATATCGTCTTTCATTAAATTATGCCAAAATTTGAATTTGAAATGCTTTTTCTATTCGTACCGTACTATGTTTAAAATATTATTTAATTTAATCTTACGATTAATCAATCGAATCTGTTTAATTTTGATATTTTAATTGTAATGTACGATCAACAAAGATGATATTTGATCATCTCATGATTCGTCCTGGATGAACTGCATTTTGATTGAACTAGTTGTATTATATGAATTGTCATTCAAACTAATGATCATGCAGAACTAACATAAAAATTTGAACTGATAATATTGTATGATTCATCATTCATATTGATGATCGTACAATACTAACAACTCAAATCATACACATCGTACTAGACGATCTTTTATGGCTGAATTAAAATTTTAAGATTTTTTGAAGCCCTCTACTTAGGCTTTTTCATAAGACTTTATAAAAGTCTTTTAGGCATTCATTGAGTTTTTTTCTTTTAGAGAAAGCTTAAAAATAGAGACTTGAGCAAGAGAGAGAAAGAGTGAGGTTTGTGAGAAAGGGAGAAGATTCTTGTGGGTTTCAAGGGAATATGAGAGAGAGTTCCACACGGAATTACTTGCACCGGAGTTCCACCATCTGTCAAGGTTTGCTTTGAGTGAAGTTTTGGGAAGAAGATCTCTTTGGTGTCAAAGGACCCATCTAGTCTGCCGCATCGGGAAGGGTGAAAGGGATGCATGATTCTCTACTGTGAAAGGATTCCTGTTCTCTGTCATCTCTAAGAGGGAGAAAAATGATTCAAGGTTCTCTTCCTATGAAAGGATTATGATTCTCTGCCATTTCTATAAGGGAGAAAAATGATTCAAGGTTCTTTACATATAAAAGGATTACGATTATCTACCGCTTCATATTGGTGGAAGAGATTTTGTAAAAGCTTCTCTGCCTAGCTATGGGGGCTAACTAGTGTACTCATTCTAATTTTTATTTTCTGCACTTTATTTTTCTGCATGTTATTTTATATTATAACTGCTTGATTGAAAATATATGATTGATATTATATTGTATTAATTAGATTATCATCACCATCTTTGTAACTTTTGATGAGTGTATTAGCTTTTGCATCAAGTGATAGTATTTCTTTCATCTTAGTGTACCTTAGGGTCAGTTTATTGAGGTCTTACAATCTCCTCAAACTTTCAAGTACAATGGGCCAATATGAGTTAGCAATCTAGCGGGCGGATGCGAGTGTAAGCAGGTAAGCAGGAGGTCAAGAAATGAGCTCGAGTGCAAGTGAGTGAATGAACATAAGTTTGAATAAGAGGCTGAGCAAGCAAGTGATAGACGAGTCAAATGGGTTGTGTTTGGGTTAATGGGTTAATCTGAATGCCCAACCCGATATTTCATAGTTGTTGTAATATATCACAAAACTTATTTCATAGTTAAAGCATATAGACATCAATTTTGTTGTACATTACAACCAATTCATATTTGATGTCTATTTAACAATAACCTATGAAATTAAAACTTATTTCATAGTGGATGTCTATATAACACATTATTGTTGTTGTAATATATCACAAAACTTATAGTTAACTGAAAAAATTTTGCAGCTATATTTCATTGTTAGATGCATCATAATGTGTTGCTAAAGTCTGCTTCCATAGTAGAAGAAGCTATAAGGGTATACTTGGCACTCTTCAAAGAAATTGCTCGTCCATGATGTAGATCTCTGACTATCTTGACATCCAAAGAAAAAATATATATATTAGATAGTCTTAAATCTATAAGAAAGTCGTCCGAAATATTTATTTGCAAATTTACCCGAAAAGATGATGGGAAATTTATCAGAAAATCAGTCAGAAATATTCCAATACAATCCTCTAGAAATCTGTCGTAAAGCCACTTGAAATTCAAAGAAAAATTGTCCGCCGAAAAAAAACCCGCAAGTAATTAATTAGAATTTTTCTGTAGTGAAATAATTTTTTTCTTATTATTCAGGATATTAAACTCATATTTTTTCAAGCATTTCGTATATTGTTGTTGGACTCATTTTATATATGTGTATTTTTTCACACAGATCACAATTATCTATTTTTTTAATCAAAGAACGAATGTGGAATCTAAAGCCATTAATAAGAAATACCAATAATGTTCTAACTAGTCTCATTGTGAGATCAAGCAATTCTTGATTCTCAATCACGTTTTAAGGGTCATGAATCTATACAATACAATAAAAAAATATTATCTAATATGAGTGTCTAACTTGTTGATTGCACTCTCCTTGTAATGTCCAATATCATTATTTAGTTTGAAATATTCCTCATAAATAGAAATGAACTCTTACTTCATATTTGGGTTATGATCAACTTGATTTTTGAATTTAAAACATGTATATAAAAACTTTCATTTGAAACAAAAAATAAGTTCTTCGGAAGCTACTGTCATAAATAATTTAACTCCATTAAGAAATTAACTCTTAATTAATCATTTTCATCAAAATAACAATTAATATAAATTTAATCAATCACAACTTACATCCATGCACTATAATTATGTATCAAGTGAGGTAGTCCTTACCCCGCTCTGCAAGGGTTTCGCCCTAGCTGCCTACTCTCTTAGGAGGAGATCACCTCATCACTTAGGAAAGTTCTCCTTTTTATGCTTGTTTTTCCTTCTCTATCTATGTAAGCTTTCATAGTGTTTTTTTTTTCTTCTAGGGCTTGATTTTGCCTCCTTCGACTCTGTCGAATGGCAATTAATCATGTATGTCTGGTATATCATGGCTTTCTTAATGGTAAAAGAAAATTCCTAAATCTTTAATTTATTGAAGCCTTCTCGGGTGGTTTTCCTAAATATTAAATCATCGACATATAGTGGCATGTCGTTGCTTTGGATTTCTGAGGAGGAAATTTTGGCTCTTGCAGACCCTTTCGAATATTTGTTGGTTGGTTCTACTGCTTGGGGGTTTTTGCTGTTGGAGGCTCTATGTGGATTGTGGGTTGCAGTTTTGTCTGTTCTCCTTTCAGTTGTTTGCTCTCGTGTTGGTGCTTTATATTGGTTGGCCTTTGGTGCTTCATTGAATGTATGGTTTGGGTTTCTCTTTTATGGGCTAGCTTCTTGCCTCCCTAGTTTCTTCTTCTCTTGGTTATTGTAATAGATAGAATCATAGGCCCATTAGTTTTTGATTCAAATGTTGCATTTTTAGAGAGCTCTTGATCCTCTAACACATTGTAATCCATTTTTCCTAATTAATACATAGACCCCATTGTGATGTATATTTATATTTATATTATATTGAAACTATTTAATAAGTGATCCATACTTCCTAAACTAACTGAAAAGTCTTGCATCTTAAAATCGGTAGTTTGTACGTTGCTCATAAGCAATGTCGTATTGCCCAGAAATTAAAATATTGTGTCTATCGAAATTAGATCGACAAATTTTTCTCTTCTTTTATAATTTATAGTAGCATGTGCTATTGAAAATACGGGCGCCCAGGACTGCAAGGTTGGGCTACTACAATAATCCCAATTTTCTATAGTGTATCTTACCAATATACTCATATTGTTCAGACCCAAGCCAAAATATCATTCTTCAATATTATAATTATGACTAATTTCACAAGAATATGAGTCATTGATGGTTGACATAATGACACAATAACTTGATTGATTTTAAGCATTCTTTCAGATTTAGATGCAATTTTAAATAAAGTTTGGGATTTCATAAAATGATTTCTCAAATTAAGGAAAGAAGTCCATATATGAATAATAAGTGATTTGGCTTTCATATCAAAAATGGAGACCATTTCAAAACTCTCATAGAATTGTTTAAAATTTAGTAAAAATGATGAGTAAAAATTTTACTATAAAATCATTATAAGAAAATTGAATGTAAATGCATTTAGGATCAAGAAAACCCTAAGAACAAGCTCCAAATAAACTTAAATTTATAAAGAAAACCTTAATTTAAACCATGAAAATCCCATAAACTAAAATTTATGCACCAAACAAAATTCAAAATGAGTAGCAAGTCTATCAACATCATCATCAAAGTAAATGAAAGCTTTCAACACTACAGGAAAACCTGCTATTACCGGCGTATATAATCCGCCGGTAACATGTGAAATCCGACGGAAATTTTGGTTTCCGGCGCACTTTCCGGCGGAAAGTCGTGCGCCGGTTTGGTTCGCGTCGTAAAAGAACTTCCGGCGTAAAATAATCCGTCGAAAATGTTTCCGGCGGATTTCCGACGAAATTTCCGCTGGAAAAATATTTCCGTCGAAATTTTAATACGCCGGAATTCCAAAAAAAAAAAAAAAAAATTCAGTGTGTCACCTGCCTTCCTCCGCCTGCCTCGCGAACCGCCCGACCCGCCTACCGAGTGAACCGACCCGCCCCCGCCTGAACGCCGGACCCGCCAGACCGCCTGAACGCCGGACTCGCCGGACCGCCAGACCGCCTGCCGCGTTGCGCGCGTGGACGTGACTTCAGCTAGGTTCGAACCCCGCACCTTCCCCTCCGCGCTTCTAAGTATTCCCATCTGCCATCCAAGCAGTCAGCCAAAACATGTTAAATCTGATATATTTTTTTATTTAACTTAAAACACATAATTATTAAAAATAATAAATTTTTTTAAAGTAATTTTTTTAACAATGAATTCTTAAAGATAAAAAATATAATATAATTTAAAAATTAATTATTATATTAGTTAATTTAATTTAATAATAATTTTTAATTTATTTAACTTAATTTAACAAAATAATTAATTATAAAATTTTACTATAATTTACGTTTTAATTTAAATCATTTAATTTTTTTATTAAATTATTAAATGATAGTTTATTTTATTTTATTATAAATTAAGTTATTAAATTCTATAATTGAAGTTATAAGTAAATTATTTATTATATTAAAATTAATTATAATAAATTTTCAAATTATTTATTTTCATAAAATTTTAAATTCGCCGGAAATTCCGCCGAAAACTCTTCCAGAAAAAATCCGCCGGAAAATCCGCCGGAAATTCTGTCGAAAAAATCAGTCGGAAAAAATTGACCTCTATCCGTCGGAAATGCGTCGGAAAAAACGCCGGAAACAATTCCGCCGGAACTCCGCCGGAAAATTCTGCCGGTAATAGACAGTTTTCCTGTAGTGCAAAACTTCAAAAGTACAGGGAAATTTCAATAAAGTCTTTCGAGAAAATATATTAGTTCTTCCTTTAAACTTTTATGATAAATTTAGGAGGGATGGTGACCAAAAGGATTATAAATAGAAAGCTACCTCTAGAAGTCCCCTTCTCAACATTAGAAGGAGAAATACCAAAATTAGGAGGAACCCTAAATGAAACCGCTATACTCAACCCCATCAAATTAAAATAGATCCATCAATAATAGGCAAATAACTCGACAAAATTGAAGACGTACCTCATCTAGATGAAGAGATAATTAAAGAGAAATGTAACTCTAATCAATCATAATATACAAGAAATTAAAGGAGAACATAAAGGAGTTAAACACTATGAGATATGGTCAATTTTTTTATTATTAAATATGAGAAAATATATAATGTAACTAAAATCTCCTAAAACAAGTAAGATGGAACTTAAAATGGAAGATTGCTCACAAAGTAAGCTCAAAGAGAACGACTCCCTACAATGTCATTAATAAAATAGATGAAGTGAACTTGAAACTTGATAGTATCAAAAAACATGATATCCCCATGAATGAGCAGAGGGAGACAAACAAAACAGGGTAGAAGTAATTTTTATCATATTCCATTAGATCTAAATTCTATCTCATGCGAAGCAGTGCAAACTATTGAAACTAGCATCATTTGAAAAAAAAAAAAAAAACGAAAAACATTTTTTATTGAGATGTCGATTTACGACATCTTAATTTTTTTTTTGATCCAATTCTCTCTCATCTCATGTGGATAAAGACCTTTATTAAAATTGAATAATGTAAATCTTGATTATTCTTGTTTTTAGATTACTTGTTATCCCTATTTACTTGTAAATTGTAATACATCATAATTCACTCTTAGAGATGCTTCATCATTTGATTTTGGAGTTCTCCTATACTTTGTAAAGCATAAGCTATTTTGTTTACAAAGTCACTTTCATTTATTATTAGAAATACAAAAAAATGAAGAATATGATGTTCAAATGATATAATTTTCATATTTCAGATCAATCTTAACTAAATAAAAAGATTCATTCATTAACTAACAAAATTGTGACTGCAAATAATGAAAAAAATATAGCTCTCTTATGTCATGTCCTGATCGGAATCCCTTGGAAATTGCCAAATGTCAACGAGATAATCAACTACAAAATATTCCTCATTCATTCTTCTTCGATAAAAACATCAAACATGCATGAAAACACAGACAAGTTCATAAATTTTAATTTCGGAGAACACCTTCAATTAATTCACAAATCCCTTAAATCTTTATTAATCTTCATCACAATAGAATAATACAATTTCCACTCCACTCTTTCTACAGCTTAAGAACAGGTGAATACAGAACATTCATTTCTGTACTGTCTTCATCCTTTATTTAACTAAGAACAATATTTCTACAACGTCTTGCTGTTAAACAAACTCTAAGAAAAAAAAAAAGCTAAAATAACAAAGCAAACAAATCAAACAACCATGGCAATGCGCCAGAGAGGGCAATACAGTGACATCATCAGCTCTGTATTTCCTTTGTACTGGATTCAGATAAATGTGTTTCAGATGCGAATTCAGTACAAAACATATACAGAGCTATATATTTATAAATAATAAAGGCACAAACTTTATATCATATTAGGAACTCGAGACATCCTTGATCATCGGAGTAGGACTCCTCCGTCGGAGAGAGCTGGTCGCCGGAGGCAAAATGGTGCATCTTCTTGCCTGGAGGAAGCATCATGAGCTCATCGAGTGCACCAAAAGAGAGCTTCCTTTTAATGGAACCCAGCATGGAGGAAAAAAGCTCTGGCTGTTCATGGTCTCCAATGAAGAAACTGCTGCAGTGAGCAAGCTCGGAGTTTTCACCGGCGCTCTCGGCCTGGGAAGCACAGCCCATGAGATAGCCCATAAGCTGGTAATCGCTTAACTCAAAAAGGTTGTTACTTTCTTTTCCAGCACTCTGCTGCCTTAATTCGTGCTGTGCCGGAGATTTGATGAAGACCGATGTTACCGGCGGTGGAGGCGATGGTGACGGCGACGGTTTCTCATCGTTTTCCGGCAGGAGGCTGCCCTTATGTCTGACACGGCAGAGAACCCAGTCGTCCAGCTGAAATTGATCAAGAGGAAGAGTTAACCAATATTCGATTCCCCCGTTTTATAAAATATTAAGATATTAGCAGAATAATTACTCGCATGGTGCCTTTATGCCTTTGCTGCATACAGGTATTGGACTGATCAAGTAGACGATATTCATGCATGATCCAATCAGTCTTGCTGCCTTTAGGAGGCCGGCCTTCGTAAAACACCAGAGCTTTCTTAACGCCGAGGCAATGGTTGCCATTAGCAGCCAATATAGGCTTATCAGTTCCCGTCGCCTTCCAGTATCCACAGCCCGCCGCACGGTTTGGCCGGAGGCCATTCGGGTACTTGCGATCTCTTGGGCTGAAGAAGAACCATTCACCCTCACCAAAAACCGCTTTTTCTGAAACCAAAAAACACAATTTTTGAGTCATCAAAATCAAATTTTTTTCATCGATTAATGGATGCCAAATAAAGCAAAGGGTAAATACGGGGAAGCTCCCATGGGTTGAACTTGTAGAGATCGATTTCTGCAATAATGGAAGAATATGGAGGTAGGGATGAAGTTATCTTCTTCCTCAGGTAATGGATGATAAGCTCTTGATCTGTGGGGTGGAAGCGGAAGCCAGCAGGGAGAAGAGAGCCATTTAAGGATCCACTACCTTCCATCATGGATTAAGCAGAAAAGCTAATATTCAACAGGAAGAATGAATGAAGGTTGAGAGGAGGGAGAAGAAAATTGAAATGGGAGAGAGAATTTTATAGGGAGGGATCTGTGTTCATTATGAGGGAGAATTTTTTTTTTTTTTTTTTTTTTTTGTGTTGAGCTTTGCATTGGAGGGATGGTTCGTCGTTTGTATGGATGTGACTTGCATCAGTCCGTGCATTTGTGATTGGACTTTATTGATTTGGTAATTCTAAGCGACCCCACATTAGCCAAAAAAATCCACTTAAAAAGTTTATGGGTAATATAAATTTATTATAAAAAATAATATTTTAAATTACAATATTTTTTCTTGACATTTTCGTTTTTTCATATGATATTTATGTAATTATATATTTAATATTTATTAAAAATTATATTAAAATATATACATAAATTATACTGTATTTTAAATTTTAACAATTTTTTATATTAATTACAAAAATAATGTAACATAATTGAATAAACACTTAAGTCGAAACGGGTCAAACTTAAACCTATTTATTGATTTAGGGTCCATCTATTTTGCTGAAATTGGAATTTATGCTTATGGCTATGCCCTAGCTGCTTCTTGCTGTCAATTTTTCACGTCTGGTGCTACCTCAGACTAGTTGTCGAAACTTTGATGTCTTTTAGGTGCCTGCCCTGTCGACTTCGTCTGATGTCGAGGGGAGTTCTCTGTTACCCTTTTGGATTAGAGCAATGTTTTGATCAAGCTTTTTAATTATCTCGACTATGAAAATTTTTTGCACATAAATTGTATTTAGCTAATGGTTGTTTTATGAAAGTGATAAAATGGACTCTATCCCTTGAGCTATTAGAAGAGTCAACGGTCGTCTCTATCTGGATTTCATTTTCGGAGCTTCGCCCTCACCTATTTTCTCCTCACATTCTTTTCGGTTTGGGTTCTTTATTTAGCCACCCGGTTCACACAGACAATGCCACTATTGTGGGTTCGAGGCGGTCTGTTGCTTATATCCTTGTGGAAATGGATATTTCTAAAACTTACCTTGATTCTATTTGTCTTGGACCTGAGAAATTTGACTACATTCAAAAAGTTGTTTTAGAAAGCTTTCATAATTACTGTGCTCATTACAAAACTACGGGATTAAAAAGTTCTGCTTTTATTAAGTTGTATCATCAATTGAGGAGGTCTGAAGCTATTGTTCAGCCTCGTGTTATTTTTGTCACTCATTCCGTTGTAAACCATATTTCATTGGCTCTAAATAATCCTTCTCTTCCTGCGGATAACATGATTACCCCTACCACTGCTGTTATCAACTCTATTATTATTGAGGACTAGGATAATGTGCCTTTGAATGTTCCTAATGTTGTGCTTAATAATATGCGAGTTGGAAATGAATTAGTGGCTTCTCCTATTAATCTATTATCTAATAGTGTTTCTGTTAATAATATGGTGGATTCTCCTCTGCTTGTTCCTTCTCTTACTAATTCTCTAAATAGTTTTACAAGCAATGATAATAGATTGGATATCCCTAATCTAATTATGATAAGTGATACATCCTCAAAAAATTATCTTGATCGGGCACGAATCTCGAGGCAAAAGCTAGTTGGAAACTTCAAAAATTAATTTCAGAAGCATATGAACTCCGATTTCAGCGAGCTTATAGTCAAACTGAGCCTCTCGGAAATACGAACCCAACGACACCAAGATCAACCCAATCCGAACCCAAATGAGTCTGAATCAAGGGTTCAAAGCGCTGTTGGAAGGTTCAAACTGCAATTTGAGTTACCAAACGGTCTCCGATTTTGACGAGCTTATACTCGAATCGAACGGCTCGGTGAGACGAATCCAACGAGCCCAAGATCATCAAATTCCGAAATCATTAAGGCCTTCAAATGTCCAACGAACGGTGCATGATCAAAGGATTCGATATCGGTCGTCCATTCAAACCACTCCCAATTCGCCCGTGATCTCACGCCTATTTACGGGCTATGCCACTCCAAAAAAACTATAAATAGAGCCCTCATTCTACACCAAAAGGGGGGAAGGGAGGAGAGAGAAGAAGAAGAGGAGAAAGGGGAAAAGGAGATTCCTCACCTCCTCGACCACCGCCGGAGCTCTTCCTGCCGCCTGAAGACGCCAGAACTCTGTCGGATTTTCAGGAAACGCAGGAATTCTGCACAACTTCCACATGATGCTGAAATTCTTCCCAATTAACAATAGAGTTCCCTCCTGATGCCGAAACTCCGCCCAAGTGAAGCCGAAGTTCTCCTCTGCCACCAAAAACGTCGGACTTCTACCCGACGTCGGACCTTCACTCTTCGCCAAGTTTCTACCCGACGTCGGACTTCTACCGGTTATCAGACTTTGCTGGACATCTATGCGGAGATGTATTTCTTTCCATTGATGGACTTCTACCTGACGCTGTCCTACTGATCTTCGTCGTCATACTACAATCCTTCCGACCTCCGTCGCCAGCCGACTACGGTCCTCCTGACTTACGTCTCCCTCCGACTACAGTCTTTCCGACATCCGTCGCCCGTTGACTACGGTCCTTCTGACTTATGTCGCCCGCAGACTACAGTCCTCCGTCGCCAGCTGACTACGGTCCTCCTGACCTACGTCGCCCGCCGACTGCAGTCATTCTAACAAAGTGAACATGTCAATAGTGATCCTTTGTATTTACATCATGTAATATACTCCATAAGATGTACATCAAGTTGAGGCCATCCACCAAGGAAGGGCCTCATTTGTAATCGACTGCAATACTAGTGGATTCATTCAAGCTGGGCTAGGCCCCGTGGTTTTTCCCCCTTTTCAGGGGTTTTCCACGTAAAAATCTTTGTGTCTTATAAATGCTAGACGCTCTCTCTTATCTGATTGCGTGCCGGATTTTCGTATAATGCTAAGACGTTAAATATAATATTTCTCTACCGCCGTGAATACTCCTGGACGCAACAATAAGTATGGGAAGTATTTAATATCTTCTTTTAATGATGCTGCTTTATTGTTTGATGGTAGTTGTGATTTGGGTACCCTCACCTCTCATCTTATGACTGATATTTTAGATGATGTAATTGCGAGGTTTGGTGGTGTGAACAGGTTTGGCTGAGTATCCTTTAGCTGCTTTGGAACCTGTTGTGTTGCCTAATTTTGTGGATGTGATCGTTAATTTTCCTTTTATTGAGGTTTCGATTTCTCTTATTTCTTGTGATGCTTTGCAATCTCAATTGGCTTTGAATTCTATGGATTCTTGTGTGGATGATTGGCTGGATGAATGTTAGTCTTTGTCTTGTCGGGGTTGATAAGGTTGTGCCTAGGAAGGAGTTTCAAGCTTTGTATGGCTTCAATGTGGTTCACGTCGCTGATGGAGTCTTTTTTAAGGGTGCAAGTAAACAAAGGAAGAATAAATCTAAGAAATAGTTTTTCCATTTGGTTGCTTGTGCCTTTTTTTTGGTGTTTGGTTGCTCTCTTGGATGTGGTTGCTTTGTCTGTCTGTTCGTTTGGTCTCTAGGTTGTCTTCCCTTTGTGGGGAACCATGGTGGAGTCTGGTTTCTGTTTGGGGGGTTTGGGTGGGGTCTTCTCGTGGGTATGTAGTTTTCCTTTGGGCTACTCAGTTCCGAGTTTGTCTTCTGGTTTTTGTTTTGGTTGCTGGTGTCACGCCCCAGAATCTAACTTGGAAAGAATGTCAATCAATTGCACAATAATTTACCAGAGTTATCTATAAACCTTCAGTAAGCGATCTATCAGACATTTCTAACATTTAAAACATCAATATAACAGTCGATTCGTAACTCAAAACATCATGTACAATACTCAGGAACTACACTATCAATACAAGTAGAAAAGCTATCCTGTCCTGAGTACAAAAGAATCATCTATCTATCAAAAGAACTAAAAACCTGCAGATCTGGATCAATGCCTATCTCCTGCTCCCGAGCCCTGACCTGAAAATATCAACCACATATAATGAGCTTTACAAAGCCCAGCAGGTCACCTAATACCTATAACTGAAATCAAAGCACGGCAATGTAATCAATATGCATGTCAATCTATTCAATCCAAATCAGTCAATGGTCAATGAGTCAATGCAGCGGAAATTCAATAGTCGATAAAACCAATCAATGCAGCAGCAGGCAATTCGATAAATCAATAGAATCAATCAACGTCGTCAATCAAATCGATGCTATCAAATCAATACGATCTATTCAATTGAAATCAATCGAGAAAGGCGATACGAAGCAATGAATCTATAAAATAGCCAATACAGTGAAGAACAGTAGCGACAGTGAATCTATAAGTCTATAGGCAGCAATACGATGAATCTATAAGCAGTAGTACGATGTCCATGCTATCAATGCAATATCTATATCCATCCATTTCTATATCAATGCTCAATGTCGATGCACAGGAATCAATCAGTGAAATCAATGAAATCGTACGATCTAGTAAATCCAATCAAAGTCGATAAAGCAGGAATCTATAAAACAAAACAGTAAACATGCAATTCAATACTATATACTGAACAAGTACAATCTACTGGTCATGTTGCTGTTGTAGAATCCATATTGCTGTTGTAGATAATACATTGGTTCAATCAATAAGAGCCGTCACTCTTTTCGCCCGTCGGCATATCAATAAACTCCTTATATCTCCCTTCAATAATCAATAATCAATGTTTAAAGGAAAGCCCGTCGGCCCACCATCCTGTACAGGTATCAATATCAATCTCCACCAATGTTCAACCAGGTTCCACTTGCGATCAGTATCAATAGTCAATTCAATCAATAAGCAATTCAATAGTATAAATTAAAGCAATCATATCAATAGTCATATCCATATCTAATCAATCTATCAATTTCATACAATTCAAGAATCGTACGAAAATCGGGCAGCATAACGGTAGTCGGTCAAATTTACACAAAAATCCTGCAAAAAGACACAGTTTCCAAATCTATCCAAATTACAAAGGAATATCAATAACATCAATACAAGACTATCGATCTATAAAATCCAAATCAAATCAGGTCCCGATTATTTTCTATTCGATTATAATCGATTAAAATCACGTAGAATCAATTCCGACCGGTAAAATCTTCGTAGAATACAGTCAAATCGTGTACAATAATCATATCTATGACATACTAAAAGTTGTGCGGTGAAAGTCTTGTCAAATCAAAATCAGGTCGAAAAGTCGACTACGAAAACACAAAACAAATCATATCTCGGTCAAAACACAAAATCTCTGAAAACAGAAACAGGGTTCGGAGTCCTTACCACGAGATCTTCACTTTCCCCAACAGCAGCGTCGGACGAAAAGCGCTCCGCGGTCTCCGAAAACCAGTTTCCTCTTCTCTTTCCTTTCTCTTTCTCTCTCTACAAAATATCTGATTTTTATTTTGATTTTCTCTCTCCTCAAAACGAGCTCATTTCCTTATATCATACATGGATCGGCCTGACCGATCGTCTCGATCGGCCTGGACGATCAGACCAATTCTGGTCGTCCTGGCCGATACTCCAGGGCGATGATCAGGACGATTTTAGGAACAGTGCAGATCGTCCTGGACGATCTCAATATCGTCCTGGACGATTCTGTCCAGAATTTGCTCCAGAAATCAGCTGTTTTCAATGCACTGATCGGCCTGGACGATCCAAACTTCGTCCTGGCCGATTCTGGGAGGAAAATCCAAATCAGAGAGGAACAGTAAGGAAACGAGATATTACAATCTCCCCACCTTAGAAAAATGTCGTCCCGACATTTCCCTAAAGGTACGAAGCAAAACACGAAGCAAACCAAATCGATCAAATCCAAATCCAAAACAAAACTCGTCGAAATCCATACAGAACACACAATGCAATCAATCCAATGTCAATATGCAATGTTCATATGTCAATATCAATCGGTTAGTCAAATCAATCTTACCAGTAGAATCTTCTGGTCGTTGCTGATCCTGATGCTGTAAACTCTGTAGACTGTAGATGCGAGGCACCACTGGAGGTCGTGGCGCAACTGTCTCCCTCTGGTCTCTGACAGTCCTATCATCCATCCGGTTCCCTGATCTCTCACTGTAGGCTCTCGAGCCAACAGTCCTCTGCTGTCCTGTACCCGTGCCAGAACCAGTCCTTCCATCCAGTCCTTTCTGAGGACACTCTGCTGCTCTGTGTCCTTGCTGTCCACAGTGAAAACACTGTCCCGTCAATAGGTAGCACTGACCTGCATGTCGTCTACCACAATGACTGCACGTGCCAGAACCACCAGACGATACTATCGATGCTGATCGTGACGCAGATCCCGATGCAGATCCCTTCGAACCCTCATACCTGCTTCTCTTCTCTCTATCTCTGTCTCTACCCGAATCATCTCGTCGTACATCATCCCTCCTTCTCCTGGTATCCTCGTACCTCGATACTGGTGTCGTCAACTCAATTTCTATCAATCGGGCCCGCTCCACTAGCCCAGAAAACTCGTGGATCCGGAAAGGTACTAGTGGTTGCCTCAGCTCTCTATTCAATCCGTGCAGAAATCTATAACACTTGTCTTCAGAAGTAGGAATCAAGTGAGCAGCGTACCTCGCAAGTGCAGTAAACTCGGACTCGTACTGCATCACTGACTTGCGGCCTTGCTCCAATCTCATGAATGCTTCCTGCATCTGTCGCTGAGCTGACGGTGGTACAAACCACATCCTGAACACTGTAGTGAACTCATCCCAGGTGATCTCAGCATTGGTCTTCCCCTGGAATTTCTCTCTCTGCTGTCCGATCCACCATCTCTCTGCCTCACTCTCCAACATGAATACTGCCAATGGTACTTTCCTGTTCCCCGGACACTGCATGCTATCAAAAATCTTCTCTATCCTCATTATCCAATCCTCAGCAGCCTGTGGTCCTACAGCCCCTTTGAACAACGGAGGCTTCAGCTTGTGGAACATCTGCAAATGTCTGTCAACTTCTTCCTCTTTGCTCCCACTCATCTTGCTCTGAGCATCCCCCATAACATGTGCAATCGCAGTAGCTAACTGCATCATACTCTCTGACGGTACTGGAGATGCGCTGTGTTGCTCATTTGGTACACTGGATTCTGCCGGAGGATCCATATCTTTTCACCTGCACAATTCAGAACAAATGATACACATATGCAATGATGTATGCCAATGAAGCTCTTAAAGCTACCCAATCTACCCAATCTCTCAATCCAAACCTACAACTCTGGTAACAATTCATTCTTCCAATAACATTGCTCTGATACCAACTTGTCACGCCCCAGAATCTAACTTGGAAAGAATGTCAATCAATTGCACAACAATTTACCAGAGTTATCTATAAACCTTCAGTAAGCGATCTATCAGACATTTCTAACATTTAAAACATCAATATAACAGTCGATTCGTAACTCAAAACATCATGTACAATACTCAGGAACTACACTATCAATACAAGTAGAAAAGCTATCCTGTCCTGAGTACAAAAGAATCATCTATCTATCAAAAGAACTAAAAACCTGCAGATCTGGATCAATGCCTATCTCCTGCTCCCGAGCCCTGACCTGAAAATATCAACCACATATAATGAGCTTTACAAAGCCCAGCAGGTCACCTAATACCTATAACTGAAATCAAAGCACGGCAATGTAATCAATATGCATGTCAATCTATTCAATCCAAATCAGTCAATGGTCAATGAGTCAATGCAGCGGAAATTCAATAGTCGATAAAACCAATCAATGCAGCAGCAGGCAATTCGATAAATCAATAGAATCAATCAACGTCGTCAATCAAATCGATGCTATCAAATCAATACGATCTATTCAATTGAAATCAATCGAGAAAGGCGATACGAAGCAATGAATCTATAAAACAACCAATACAGTGAAGAACAGTAGCGACAGTGAATCTATAAGTCTATAGGCAGCAATACGATGAATCTATAAGCAGTAGTACGATGTCCATGCTATCAATGCAATATCTATATCCATCCATTTCTATATCAATGCTCAATGTCGATGCACAGGAATCAATCAGTGAAATCAATGAAATCGTACGATCTAGTAAATCCAATCAAAGTCGATAAAGCAGGAATCTATAAAACAAAACAGTAAACATGCAATTCAATACTATATACTGAACAAGTACAATCTACTGGTCATGTTGCTGTTGTAGAATCCATATTGTTGTTGTAGATAATACATTGGTTCAATCAATAAGAGCCGTCACTCTTTTCGCCCGTCGGCATATCAATAAACTCCTTATATCTCCCTTCAATAATCAATAATCAATGTTTAAAGGAAAGCCCGTCGGCCCACCATCCTGTACAGGTATCAATATCAATCTCCACCAATGTTCAACCAGGTTCCACTTGCGATCAGTATCAATAGTCAATTCAATCAATAAGCAATTCAATAGTATAAATTAAAGCAATCATATCAATAGTCATATCCATATCTAATCAATCTATCAATTTCATACAATTCAAGAATCGTACGAAAATCGGGCAGCATAACGGTAGTCGGTCAAATTTACACAAAAATCCTGCAAAAAGACACAGTTTCCAAATCTATCCAAATTACAAAGGAATATCAATAACATCAATACAAGACTATCGATCTATAAAATCCAAATCAAATCAGGTCCCGATTATTTTCTATTCGATTATAATCGATTAAAATCACGTAGAATCAATTCCGACCGGTAAAATCTTCGTAGAATACAGTCAAATCGTGTACAATAATCATATCTATGACATACTAAAAGTTGTGCGGTGAAAGTCTTGTCAAATCAAAATCAGGTCGAAAAGTCGACTACGAAAACACAAAACAAATCATATCTCGGTCAAAACACAAAATCTCTGAAAACAGAAACAGGGTTCGGAGTCCTTACCACGAGATCTTCACTTTCCCCAACAGCAGCGTCGGACGAAAAGCGCTCCGCGGTCTCCGAAAACCAGTTTCCTCTTCTCTTTCCTTTCTCTTTCTCTCTCTACAAAATATCTGATTTTTATTTTGATTTTCTCTCTCCTCAAAACGAGCTCATTTCCTTATATCATACATGGATCGGCCTGGCCGATCGTCTCGATCGGCCTGGACGATCAGACCAATTCTGGTCGTCCTGGCCGATACTCCAGGGCGATGATCAGGACGATTTTAGGAACAGTGCAGATCGTCCTGGACGATCTCAATATCGTCCTGGACGATTCTGTCCAGAATTTGCTCCAGAAATCAGCTGTTTTCAATGCACTGATCGGCCTGGACGATCCAAACTTCGTCCTGGCCGATTCTGGGAGGAAAATCCAAATCAGAGAGGAACAGTAAGGAAACGAGATATTACAGCTGGTCCCTTGCCTTTCCCCTTTGGGGTTGTTTTAGTTTTTCTTTGCTTATTTTGTTATGTTCTGAAGCTTGTTTTGTCTTGCAGGTGTTTGTGCGGTCTTGCCTTTTTTGTCTCTCAACCTGTGTGGTTTGGGATGGCCTTTTGTTGACGATCGATTACAATGAGTTTCTTCTGAATTGAAATTCAGTTACAAAGTCGAGCATAGTTCCGACATCACTTGGGCGTCTTGCAGGATTCTGGCGTCGTTCTGACAATGGGAAGAACTCTAGCGGTGATCGAGGAGGAGCTGTTCTCTCCTCTCCTTCTCTTCTCTTCTCTTCTTCTCTTCTTCTATTCTTCTTCTCTTCTTCTTGATTGGGCCCCCTCTTATGAGAAATGAGGGGTATATTTATAGTTTTTTCTGGAGTGGCATGGCTCGTAAATAAATGTGAGATCAGGGGCAAATAGGGAGTGGCCGAATGGACGGTTGATATTGAATCCTTCGATCGTGCACAGTTCGTTGGACATTTGAAGGTCTTAGTGATGTCAGATTTCGGCGATCTTGAGCTCGTTGGATTCGTCTCGTCGAGTCGTTAGATTCGACTATAAGCTCGTTAAAATCGGAGACCATTTGATAACTCAAATTGTGGTACGAGCTTTCCAACAGCACTTCGGGTGCTTGAATTGGGCTTATTTGGGCTCAGATTGAGTTGAATTTGGAGTCGTTGGGTTTGTATTTCCGAGATGCTCAGTTTGACTATAAGCTCGATGAAATCGGAGTTCGGATGCTTCAGGACTTAATTTCTGAAGTTTCCAGTTCGATTTTGCCTCGAGATTCGTGCACGATCAAGATAATTTTTTGAGAATATATTAATATATATTGCTGAAATTGGAATGTAAATTAAATTAGGATTTAGTATGATGAATATATAATTTTTTTATTTAATTTGTAATAAAATAAATGTAATTCAAAGCTCAATGATAATGATGCGCGCCAATGACCAGGACATAATTAGCTTACAATATATTTAAAAATTAGGTAAATTTTAGATTTATAAAAATGAACTATAGTGAATTTAATTTTCATCAAAATTTTATTCTGATTTTTTTTTTCAAATAATCAAACATCAAAACTTTAAAAAACCCCCTTATTTCAAATTATTTATATTCTTTTTTCCTTAAACCAAACAACTCCTTAATAAACTGAATTATTTTAATTACGGTGCAAAAACCATTGAGGATGAATTTCAAGTTATTTATTTTGGGAGCTTCTTCGAAACCGGCAATTTGCCGAAACGCGAGAATTTTGAAGAAGTTTCAATCATCAAACATCTGCTAACTCTTTGATTTCAGCTGAGTTCGTCAATAGCTTTGGGGTGTTGAGGCAAAGGCGAATTAAGAAAAAGACTCAGTCAAAGAAACCAACTCCAGGCAAAAAACAACGAAGCCCTTAGTTTTGTTAAGGGCAACATTTATATATGATATTGAAAAATATATTCTAACCGAAATATGATTAGAATAATTTTAAATATTTTGAATTTTCTTTCTACTTGTTGCGGGCTTGAATATACGCGGCGATAGAGTTTTAACTATATGTCTTAGCTTTGCACGGATATCCAGCACACACACAGAGAACACAAGATTTTTTACGTGGAAAACCCTTGAAAGTGGAAAAACCACGAGGCCTAGCCCAATTGAAAATGATTCCACTAGAATATATGTCGGTTATAATGGTCTGACTCGCTTCCGAGGGCGATCAGATGACAAATAACAACTGTACGATAGAAGTCCGGGTGTCAGGTGATGGTCTGGCTGAACTTCGGGCCTCAGGTGATGGTCTAGCCTCAGGTGAGATCCTCTGCCTCAGGTGAGGGCCTTTAACGAATGTGAGGGCCTCTGGCGAAGGTGAGGGCCTCTGGTGAAAGTGAGGGCCTCAGGTGGTGGTCCGGCGAGGCTCCGACGGTGGTCCGGCGAGGGTGAGGGCCTTAGGCGGTGGTCCGGCGAGGCTCCTGCGGTGGTCCGACGGTGGTCGAGGAGGAGCTTCTTCCTTCTCTTCTTCCTTCTCTTCTCTTCTTGCTTGGGTACCTTTTCAAGAGAAATGAGGGGTATATTTATAGATTTTCTGGAGTGGCATGGCCCGTAAATAGGTGAGAGATCAAGGGTAAATGGGGAGTGGTTGGATGGACGGCCGATATTGAACCCCTTGACCATGGACCGTTTGTCAGACATTTGGAGGCCTTAATAATTTTGGAATTTAGTGATATTGGACTCGTTGGACTCGTCTCGTCGAGCCGCTCGATTCGACTATAAGCTCGTCATATTTGGAAACCGTTTGAAAACTCAAAAAGTGGTACGAAGCTTCCAACAGTGCTTTGGGTCCTTGATTTGGGCTCGGATTGAGTCGAATTTGGTGTCGTTGGATTTGTATTTTTGAGACGCTTAGTTTGACTATAAGTTTGTTGAAATCGGAGTTGAGATGGTCTCCGAATTAATTTTTGAAGTTTCTAACATGCTTTTGCCTCGAGATTAGTGCCTGATCAAGATGATTTTCGGATGATGTATCAATACTAAATTTAATATATGAATAAATTATATTGCACTAATTTTAAAATAAATTTAGAAATTACAACTTTGCTAATTATATTTAAGTCAGAATATAATTAATTACCCTTTTGTTTAAAATATGAAGGCTTTTGATATTTTAATCAAGTTTTTTTAAAGTGAGTACAATAAAAAATTAAATTATTTTTATATAGATTACTTGTAATAACCCAAACCTTCACCTATCGAGATATTATCTGATTAAGCCTAATGGCTTCACGCTTTTGTTCCATTACTATAACTTCCCAGTAGGTCATTTATCCCAAGAGTGCTTCTATATGAGCATACTTAACTTTAGAGTTTTTAATGAAACTTGAATGATTACACCAAAAAGCACATCAAAGTTCAAGATTTTAGTTTTTTTTTTAATTATTTTAGTGATTTCACATTAGTCATATTTCTAAATAAATCAAAGAGAAGTCACTTAGGGCATCTCCAACTGAAACTCTCATTTTTCACTGCAAAATGCAGTAAAATCAAAAAGTGTCGTGATTCATCTCCAGTGGAATGCCATTTTGCACCCAAATCATCGTTCGTTTCTTTCACACCTTTCTCGGACGAGTTCGGTAGAGAGAAAGAAATGGTCAAGTGAACAGTGTGGCGCCAATATTGGCTTTGCATTATTCAACTGCGATCAAATGACGGAAGAAATAACATTCGGTTGCGACGTTTGAGGGCCTCCATTCGGCTGTTTGCCGAACGGTTGGAGATGGTCTTAGCCAATGGCAATGGTCGAGGGCAATAAGATGAATTTCATTTTTATCCAATCATCAATAGCTTCCTTTACATTTCTAACACAACATTTACATATAATATAATCTTTTGTATTTTGACACCCGTAGGACAATATCTAATGTGTTCATATTGCATAATTAAGGCACAAAATATAATTAAAATATGCATAAAAATTAAATTTACTCCTGAAAATGACCAATATGAAACAAATGATGACTTGGGATGTATTTCTTACTGCTTCTTAAAACAGTTCTCTAGTATAAAAATTTTAATTTTTGCACTAGAGAGTTGTTTTAAGAAACTGTAAGAAAGTCGTCCCAAACAAAATCTAAATCTTGAGAAACCATAAGGCCCATGTCACATTCTCGTGATTTACACCAAAGTATTAAGCACACTACATATCCTAACACATGTGAGGACCTCCTTAGGTGCACTTGGTGTTGGCTTATGTGACTACTTATGAGATATCTTATATTAAGTTCCCTCTAATTTCTTGAGGTGCATAACTTATGTAAAAAAAAAAATTCAAATAATGAAAGAATTGAAGGTAATTTAGATCATGTGGCTTTTCTCACATAGCGATTTTATGTATATATATATATATATATATATATATATATATATATATATATATATATATATATATATATATATATATATATATATATATATATATATATATATATATATATATATATATATATATATATATATTGTCCCACTCAATAATCTATTTAATGACTTGCATGTGAGATAAAGCAAAAGCTAAATAAATCAAATAGGTCATCACCATACCAACTTAATTCTCACGTGCATAAATTAATGATCAAGTTTTGTTTAATTTTAAAATTTAAGTTTTTTTTTTTTTTTATGAAAAATTCATTATAAAAGATTTTTTAACAATTTATTGTTTGAGACTAATACTTCATTTGGAGAAATTATTTTGTGCGGACACCGGACCGTTCAAAGGTAAATCACCGGGTACACAGCCGCGATACAGAGCAAACGGGTGACATGGTGTATTTAGATTTACCTTTGGACGACGTCCGTATCCACATAGAATAATTTCTCCTTCATTTGAGACAATTTTCTCACTATTTTCTCAAGACGTTTTCTAGTATAAAAAATTATAGTTTAAAAAATAACTTTAGAAAACATTTAGAAAGCTGTCCAAAATAATGCCCAAGGTTTTATCTTGGATAACTTTAAAAAGTAATTTTCTTTATAATAACTTTACAAAGTAATAAAAAAAACTGTCGGTTTGGAACAACTTTTTTATTCCTTTTTTAGAGTAGTTTTTTTATACAAAAAAAACAAATGAACTAAAATATTTTGTTCTAAAAACTACTTCAAAAAATAATGAAAAAATTACCCCAAATAAAATCTAATGAAACTAATAGTCTCAAATGCTTTCACAAATCACTATCATATAAGAACTCCTCACATTAGAGATCACTAGTCTCTTTGGTACAAGTTTTTTTACACCTTTAAATGCTTACACAAAAAACCAACCCAATCGAGTGGACTTGTTATGGGCTACTCTCACTTAAATCTGGTTTAATCATGATTGAAAGCACCAAGAAGCCAAAGTATACAAAAACTATTCCAAACAAATAAAAAACTATTACTAGAAGATCAAATTTGATTGATTTAATAAACATCACTAATGTTAACTTATTTATAGGGGTGTCAATATTTGATACTACATGAAAATTCGACAAGGAAAATCTGGGTTGGACCCGACCCGATTTCAAAACGGGCCGGGTTCAGGTTCCTGGATTCGACCTGTTTGAAAAAAAACGGATTGGGCTCAGGTTGACTCGACGGGTTGGCGGGTTAATCCGGAAACCCGCTTAAAATGAGCTGCCCGAGGCTGCCCCGGCTACCCGCGCGGCCACTAATGCTGCCCGCGCCCTGCCCGAGGCTGCCCGTGCTGCCTGCTTCCACGCACGCGCTTGCCCTGCCCCACACGCGCCCGACCTGCCTCGTCGAGCACCTGCCTTGCCCTCGTGTGCTCTGCCGCATCCGCGCACCCGCCGCACGCCCAAGTTCGCCGCACGCCCCGAGTCCGCCGCACGCGACCGCCCTGCTCGCTCGCCTCATGCCCACCGCGCGCCTCGCGTCTGCCTGCCTGCGCGCCTCGCGTCCGAGCTCGGGTCTCGTGTCGAGTCGGATCAACCCGGCACCCGACGGGTCAGGTCCGAGACCGAGTTTTCGACTCGTTTGCCTACCCGGGTCGGGTTACGGTCGACCCGATTAAACCCGGGTCATTTCTGGGTTTTTACCCGAACCCGAGTCAGTTCTGAGTTCGACCCGAACCCGACCCGTGACTCGAAATTGACACCCCTACTTATTTATAACAAAATACATAATTTCAGCATAATAGATACTAATATAATATATAAATAAATATACAATTTAGTTGTTCGATATGTAAATACATAAAAATTTTATGACATTTATAAAAATCCTACCAAAAAAATACTCAATATCTTTCATATGTATATGGCAAAAATATAAATATTTTTTATAAAATTTTAAGTCATTTTATTCTTATTTTCCAGTCATTCGGCTCGTGGTTTTATTAAAAGTTAATTATTTTCACAATAACTTTACAAATATATATATATATATATATATATATATATATATATATATATATATATATATATATATATATATATATATATATTGTATATCTTGATCTTAGAACTAGAGAAATTATTTTGTGTGGATGCGCGGGACGCAGATCTACATATCTAGGCAAATTAAGTGCAGTCACGTCAGCGATATCGAGCCACGGTACCAAGCGAAGGGGTGACGTAGCCCATTCTGATTGGTCTCCGAACGGCGTTCGACATCCGCACAGAATAATTTTTCCTAGAACTGACACAAAATCCGCCCTCATTAATCAGTCAGTAGGAGGAAGTATCTAATTACTTTAGATTATAATTTTTAAAATAAAAAATTTATTGTAAATCTTGCAATTTGCATCCAATTACATTTGATTAATTAAAATCCATTAACTGGCAAGTAAGTATGACTCAGTAATATATATGAACTTTTTCTTGACTAAGTATGCCTTGGGAAGAACAGAAGAAGGTGGAAGACTTCGGTCTATTCAACCCGAGACATTAAATATATATCTGTCAAGCATGATGATTAAAACTTAGATTAAAAAAAAAATTTATTAACCTAAAATTGAATGGACCTGAAGAAGCTGCTTTGGTAAATAAGATTATCTTGACATGCTCAAAATTGGCTGGCATTGTCAAAATGTATATGTGAAAGAAGTTTTCGGATTTTTTTGGGGCAGTTTTCTGATTACTTTGTTTTTTAAATTGCAATCACAGTTTTATTTGGCTGCTGCTTTTTAGAACTTTTGCGGTAAAAATCTAGTTTTACTAATTAGATCTAGGTTTCGTTTGGGATGACTTTGTTAATGCTTTTTAAAGTAGTTTTTTAGTATAAAATTTCTAGTTCAAAATATTTTTATATGAAAAAATTAGTTTAGAAAGAAATAAGAAAGATGTCACAAAAAAAAGGCCTTACTAATGTGTAGTAATTGTAAGAATAATTTATATGTTTAAAAATAAGTTTTGTGTAATTTAAGTTAATTGATTGTGTTCATAATCATTGAGGCTTAGTAATTGATTTGTCATCAAAAAATTATCTTAATTGGACACTAATCTAAATGAAATATGAATAAAAAACTTCTAAAATTAAATCCAAGACCATTTGAACTTTCATTTCAGCAAACATATAGTCAAACTGAGCATTTCAAAGAGTCGAACCAACCGACACCAAAATAAATCCAATCCGAGCTCAAATGGGTGAAAATCGTAGGCCCGAAGTCCATTTGAAAAGTTTAAAGCATAAATTGGATGACCAAATAATATATAAATATAGCATTCTTATAATTGAACCGAACAGCTCGACGAGAATAATCCAACGAACACAATATTGCCAAATTTTAACATCATTAATTTACTCAAATACACGATAAATAATCAATGATCGAGGGAATTGATAATGGTCATCCCTTGAAAAATTTCCAACATGTCATTGATATTCTCCTTATTTACTAGTCAAGTCACTTCAAAAAAATTATAAATATACCCCTCATTCTTTAAAAAAGGAGGGAAAAAAGAGAAAGAGATGAAAACAAAAGATCTCCCTTGCTTTCTTAAGCTTGTAATGCCATGCCACCAACTGTTGCCAGATTTCAACCTTGCCACTGACTGCTGTCGGACTTCCTTTAGAACACCATCACTTGACTACTGTCCTTCTGACCATCATCGCCTAACTATGGTCCATCTGACCACCATCGCTAGATTACGGTTCTTCTGACCACCGCCGCTTGCCAACTACAATACTTTCAATCATCATCACCCGAATATGGTCATTTTAACCACCATCGCACGACTACGGTCCTTTGACCTTTGTCGCCCACCGGCTATGGTCCTCTTGACCATCATTGTCTACCGACTACGATTCTTCTAACCATCATCACTCAATTATGATCTTTCCAACCACTATCGCTCTACTATGGTATGTTAGAACACTATTATCCTACTACGATCTTTCTGACCACTATCGCCCCACTACGACCCTTTCGACCATGTCTCATACCGATTATAGTCCTTTTTGCCACTATCGTCTGACTACAGTCTTTCTGATCACTATTACTTGACTACAGTCCTTCCGACCACCATCGCCCCTCTACGGCCCTTTCAACCATGTTGCCCGCCGGCTATAGTCCTTCTGACCACTGTAGCCCGACTATGATCCTTCTGATCATTATTGCTCGACCATAGTCCTTCAGACCACCATCGTCCAACTACGATCCTTTTGCCCTCTATCGCTATCCAATTATGATCTCTTTGACCTCTGTCGTATGTTGCCTATCACCACAGGAAAAACGCCAAAAAACGGAGATTTTCTCCGGCGGTTCGTATGGCTACACCGGTGGTTTTTTTTATTATCGGCGGCTTTGCGGCGGCATTCAAACCGCCGGTAAAAATCGCGTAGAAAACACTTACCAGCGGCGTTTTATCATCGATTTATTTAGGCGGCGGTTTTCCGGCGGCCTATACCGCCGGTGACGACCGAATTTGCAACCGGCGGTGTTCCTGCCGTTAAGCCGCTGGTTAGTTTACCGACAGCTAACTGGTGGTCACATTACCGACGGTATGCCTGCGGTTAAAGCCGGCGTCATGTGTTCGCTAAATCGCCGGCAAGCGCCGGTAGACCGCCGGTTCCATTACCGGCGGTAACTCGGCGGTTACAACCGACGGTATTACCGACGGTGCACACCGCCGGACGTCCACCGTAACACCGCCGGTGGCCGTCGGTATAATACCGATGGTGTAATGACATTACCGATGGCCTAGCTTTGGCAGTCCGGTATTGTCGTTTCCGGCGGCCAAACCGCCGGTTGGCCGCCGGAAACCTGTAGCACCTGCAAAAAAAATTGACAGCATTCCCTCTATTTAAGGGAGGTTCACCCTAAAGTCTAAACCTGTAGAAAGAGCAATACATAATAAAATATATTGGGCAACACGCCGTTATATTCATCAGAACTATAAATATAACCACAAATCAAATAAACAAGTTTACAATCAAATATTAAGAAGTTCCAAATAAGTTTATCATAAGGTTACAATCACATGTTCACAAGTTCTAAATACAATCATCAAACATAAAAAATATCTAATCCTCAATTGTATCCTCACTGTCTGCAGATGGTTGCTCCTCTTGCTCCTTCTTTCCCTGATTTTCAACTCTGTAGGATTCCAACTCTGCTTGCATTTCATTTTGAACTTTTCTCATTTCTTCAATCTCTCTAGATTGAACTCTTCTCATCTCTTCAATCTCTCTAGTCAGCGCTACAACCCTCTCGCTTACAGATTCTTCAGCTCCACTTGGATCATGAAATGCAGATGTGGATGAACTGCCCTCAATAGCAAAAGCCTGTGAACCCATGCCATATATCCTTCCCCTCTGTCTTCCACCAACAACATCTGACCATGTATGATACTCAAAAATATGGGCCGATCCTAAAGATGATCCCTTGCCAGTGGACTGCCGACTTTCTCTAGCTCGTACGAAATCATCCTGTGAGTTACAATTAGTTTTATTAAAATAAATTTTTTTTCTAAAACTCCAAAAAAATTTACTCACATGAGTCTTCTTAGCCTTCTCATCAACCCGCTGATGGTCAGCTTGATGTTGATGAGTTCTTATATGCAACTCCAGTGGTGTTGGCTCCCGACCAAGGGACTGTTTCTGAAAATTTAAGAAATAGTTATAATAACATAAATATATGTAATAAACTAATTCAAATCACTTACCAGGCGACGCCTATGTTCCGTATGAGGTACATATTCACCAGTATGAAGAGAGCTTCCTAAACCGCCACAGTTAGAGGCTCTGTTCTGTTCATTCTGCTCTCTCATTTTTATAAATTAACTCAGGGGTCGCCCAAGCACTACTCAAATCATCCCAAACGCCCTCTCCAATCCAATTAGGATGCTGCCCGGACTTTATAATGTCCGTGAACTTGTCTCTGAGACAGGTCGCTCCTCTCCTCTCAAAATTTGATCTGATCCTCATGCTGTACTCAGACAACCACCTAAATTCTTTCTATAAAAATTTAGGCAATATCAAAAAGATTAGTACAAATTAAATCACATATTTGAAATCATACCAAAAAAATATACCTGAAATTCTCCAAACCACATATCTCTAATCAGCTTTGGGATCTTCTTCCAGGATAAGTAAGGAGCATCATATTTATTCTTTATTATATCCCGGATCATATGCATAGGTGGCATTGAATGATTAAAGCTGCAAGTGACTTTTTTTGTCAATAACATGTAATATATCAAAATAAAAATAACTTAATAACTTAAATTGAACTTACTTATCGCCCTCAGGCTCAATGTATTGACGCTTATCTGTTGCAGCTGCATGGTCGCTAGCGCCAACCTCTGGTGGTCTTGATGGTCCACCCTGTTCATGCTGCACCGGATAGGGGTAGTAATATGGGTAAGGGTAAGGAGGGTGGGGACCAGTGGATGGACCAGTTGCCTGTGATGATAGTGGGGGGTAATATGGATAGAATGGAGAATTATGTGTCTGATATGGAGAGGGGAAGTGAGGACTCGTCGAGGGAGGAGGGAAGTGGCCAAGGAAGTATAGAGGTACAACAGGAGGTGGATCTAAATGTCCCTGACTCTGACCCTGCTTTGGGGAATACTGCTGGCTCCTGGCAGGTGGTGGTGGTGGTGGTGTAGGTAGATCTGGTGGAACTTAAGGCCCCTCACCTACCTCAGCCTTTGTGGGTCTGCTAGCAGTAATCTTCTTCCGGCGGAACTTTGAGGCAAATGATTTACGAGGAGGATCGTCGCCTGAAGCCATCTGCAATATTTAAAAAAAAATTACTAAAGCATTGAAAATAATTAATAAAGCAGGTAATGAATTACGAGAAGCAGTTAATAAAGCATTTAATGAATTACAAAAAGCAGTTAATAAAGTAGTTAATAAATACAAGTTGACAAATAACAATTTCATTTCTTAGAATTTAAAAAGTACTATTCAAAATATTACAAAACATTAAAATTCTATAATTCTAAATTACAAAAATTAATCAGAATCATCAAAACTATTTTCATTGCTCTCAAGGGTATCTTCACTTTCATCCTCGTTCTCATCTTCGCCTGAACTAGTTGAACTATTCACATCTTCTAACTCCATTTCAATAGTAGATGTTGTAGTTGTCATCTCCTCAATTTCAACAGGCCTACAACTTGACATCTCATCCTCTTGATGTGCAGTTGCTACAATGTATTGTTGATCAATTATTCTTCATGCTTTTATTTTTATAACAGCTAGCCAATTTTGTTTGTCTCTACGACCACTAGGATATTTGTTGAAATAAACTTGAATAGCTTGACTTGCTAACACAAATGGATAAAACTTCTCGTATCTTCTACTATGTTTAACATCTACTAAACCATATGCAGAATGAACCCTTATGCATCTATTATGTACTGAATCATATCATTGACAGTTAAATAAATATACAAAGTTCTTGTGATGCCCCAAGATCTAACTTGGAAAGAATGTCAATCAATTTCTAAAACAATTTACCAGAGTTATCTAAAACTTTCAATTAACAATCTAACAAACATATATAAACATAAATATACAAGTCGATTCATATCTCAAAAGATCAAAAGATCATGTACAATACTCATGAACTACACTACAATCACCAGTACAGAAATCTATCCTGTCCTGAGTATAAAAGAATCAAAAGAACTAAAACCTGAAGATCCTGATCAATTCCTATCTTCTGCTCCCTTGCCCTGACCTGAAAATATCAACCACATATAATGAGCTTTACAAAGCCCAGCAGGTCACCTAATACCTATAACTGAAATCAAAGCACTGCGATGTTATCAATATGCATGTCAGTCAATCAAATCATATCAGTCAATGGTCAATGAATCTGTGCAATACGGAAATCAATAGTCAATAAAACCAGTCAATGCAGCAGCAGGCTAATCGATAAAATCAAATCAATCAATCAGTAATCGACAATCAAATCGATGCTATCTAATCAATACGATCTATTCAATGAAATCAATCGAGAAAAGCAATACGATAAATCTCAATCTATTCTAACAGTGAATCCATGCAGCAGTCAATACGGTGCAGAAATAGCAATATCAATGAATCTATAGGCAGAAATCAATAAATCTATACAATTTCCATATCCATGCTATCAATGCAATATCTATATCCATCCATGTCCATATCAATGCTCAGTAGTATCAATGCTCGGTAATCAATCGATGAAATTAATGAAATCGTACGATACAGTAAATCCGATCAAATCAATAAAGCAGAAATCGATAAATCAATAAATCCATGTATCAATACAGTAAACATGCAATTCAATACTATAATACTGAACAAGTACAAACAACTGGCTATGTTGCTGTTGTAGAATTCATATTACTGTTGTAGATATCCATATACATTGGTTCTATCAATAAGAGTCGTTACTCTTTTCGCCCGTCGGCATATCAATAAACTCCTTATGACTCACATCCATATATCAATAATCAATGTTTAAAGGAAAGCCCGTCGGCCCACCATCCTGTACAGGTCAATATCAATATCCAACCAATGTTCAACCAGGTTCCACTTGTGATCAGTATCAATAGTAAATTCAATAATCAATTCAAGAATCAATCAATAATCAATTCAATAATCCATATTAAAGCAATCTAGAACAATCATATCAATAGTCATGCACATATCAATTCAATCTATCAATTTCAGGCAAAACAGAAATCGTACGAAAATCGGGCAGAGTAACGGCAGTCTATCAAATTTACACAAAAATCCTGCAAAAAGCATAAATTCCAAATTTCTCCAAATTACAATAGAATATCCACGACATCAATACAAGACTATTATTCTATAGAATCCAAATCAAATCAAGTCCTGATATTTTTCTATTCAATTAAAATCGCGTAGAATCAATTCCGACCGGTAAAATCTTCGTAGAAAAGACTCAAATCGTGTACAATAGTCATATCTATAACATATCAAAAGTTGTGCGGTGAAAGTTGTGTCAATACAAAATCAGGTCGAAAGTTCGACTACGAAAACACAAAATAGTGCACAACTCGGTTAAAACTCAATATCTTCGAAAACAGAAATAGGATTCGGAGTCCTTACCACAAGATCTTCTCTTTTCCCAATAGCGGCGTCGGACGAAAAGCGCTCCGCGGTCTCCGAAAACTAGCTTTTCCTCTCTTTTCCCTTTCTCTTTCTCTCTCCTCAAAATATCTGATTTTATAAAATGATTTTCTCTCTCCTCAAAACGACTGATTTCAACTTTATAAAATTCAGATCGACCCGGCCGATCGCCATATCATCCCGGGACGATCAGACCAATTTTGATGGCCTGGACCGTTCCTAGGGCTATGATCAGGACAATATTTTGAACAGTACCGATCGGCCTGCACGATTTCAATATCGTCCCGGACGAACCCGTCCAGAAAACATTCCATAAATCACTCCAGAAATCAGCTGTTTTCAATGCACTGATCGGCCTGGACGATCTCAACATCGTCCTGGACGATCCTGGGAGGAAAATCCAATTCAGAGAGGAACAGTAAGGGAACGAGGTCTCACAATCTCCCCACCTTAGAAAAATGTCGTCCCGACATTTCCCTACAGGTACGAAGCAAAACAACGCAAAACAAATCGATCCAAATCCAAATCCAAATCAAAACTCGTCGAAATCCATACAAAACACACAATGCAATCAATCACATGTCAATATGCATGATCAAATGTCAATATCAATCGGTTAGTCAAATCAATCTTACCAGTAAAACCTTCTGGTCGTTGCTGTTCCTCATGATGCTGTAAATTCTGTAGACTGTAGATGCGTGGCGCCACTGGAGGAAGTGTAGGAGATCGGGGTGCAACTGTCTCTCTCTGATCTCTGACAGTCCTATCATCTATCCGGTTCCCTGATCTTTCACTGTAAGCCCTCGAGCCAACAGTCATCTGCTGTCCTGTACCCGTATCAGTCCTTCCACCCAATCCTTTCTGCGGACAATCTGCTGCTATGTGTCATTGCTGTCCACAGTGAAAGCACTGCCCTGTCAACAGGTAGAACCGACCTGCATGTCGTCTACCACAGTGAATGCACTCGCCAGAACCACCAGACGACACTACCGATGCAGATCGTGATGCAGATCCCGATGCAGATCCCTTCGAGCGCTCATACCTGCTTCTTTTCTCTCTATCTCTATCTCTGCCAGAATCATCTCGTCGTACCTCATCTCTCCTCCTCCTGGTATCCTCGTACCTCGATACCAGTGTCGCCAAGTCAATCTCTATCAATCGAGCCCGCTCCACCAGCTCAGAAAACTCATGGATCCGGAAAGGTACTAGTGGATGCCTCAGCTCTCTGTTCAATCCGTGCAGAAATCTATAACACTTTTTCCTTGACAGTAGGAATCAAATGAGCAGCGTACCTCGCAAGTGCAGTAAACTCGGCCTCGTACTGCATCACTGACTTGCGACCTTGTTCCAATCTCATGAAAGCTTCATGCATCTGTCGCTGAGCTGACGGTGGTACAAACCACATCCTGAACACTGCAGTAAACTCATCCCAGATAATCTCAGCATTAGTCTTCCCTTGGAATTTCTCTCTCTGCTGTCCGATCCACCATCTCTCTGCGTCCCCCTCAAACAGGAACACAGCCAATGGTATCTTTCTATTCCCGGGACACTGCATGCTATCAAAAATCTTTTACACCCTCATGATCTAATCCTCAGCAGCCTGGGGTCCTACAGCCCCTTTAAACAACGGAGGCTTCAGCTTGTGAAACATCTGCAAGTGTCTGTCTGCCTCTTCTTCTTTGCTCCCACTCATTTTGCTCTGCGCATCACCCATAACATGTGCAATCGTAGTAGCCAACTGCATCATACTCTCTGAATGTACTGGAGCTGCACTGTGTTGCTCATTCGGTACACTGGATTCTGCCGGAGGATCCATATCTTTTCACCTGCACAATTCAGAACAATAATACACGCATGCAATGATGTATGCCAATGAAACTCTTAAAGCTATCCAACCTACCTAATTCTCAATCCAAACCTACAACTCTGGTAACAATTCATTCTTCCAATAACACTGCTTTGATACCAGTTGTGATGCCCCAAGATCTAACTTGGAAAGAATGTCAATAAATTTCTCAAACAATTTACCAGAGTTATCTAAAACCTTCAATTAACAATCTAACAAACATATATAAACATCAATATACAAGTCGATTCATATCTCAAAAGATCAAAAGATCATGTACAATACTCAGGAACTACACTACAATCACCAGTACAGAAATCTATCATGTCCTGAGTACAAAAGAATCAAAAGAACTAAAACCTGAAGATCCGGATCAATTCCTATCTTCTGCTCCCTTGCCCTGACCTGAAAATATCAACCACATATAATGAGCTTTACAAAGCCCAGCAGGTCACCTAATACCTATAACTGAAATCAAAGCACTGCAATGCTATCAATATGCATGTCAGTCAATCAAATCATATCAGTCAATGGTCAATGAATCTGTGCAATACGGAAATCAATAGTCAATAAAACCAGTCAATGCAGCAGCAGGCTAATCGATAAAATCAAATCAATCAATCAGTAATCGACAATCAAATCGATGCTGTCTAATCAATACGATCTATTCAATGAAATCAATCGAGAAAAGCAATACGATAAATCTCTATCTATTCTAACAGTGAATCCATGCAGCAGTCAATACGGTGCAGAAACAACAATATCAATGAATCTATAGGCAGAAATCAATAAATCTATACAATGTCCATATCCATGCTATCAATGCAATATCTATATCCATTCATGTCCATATCAATGTTCAGTAGTATCAATGCTCGGTAATCAATCGATGAAATCAATGAAATCGTACGATACAGCAAATCCGATCAAATCAATAAAGCAGAAATCGATAAATCAATAAATCCATGTGTCAATACAGTAAACATACAATTCAATACTATAATACTGAACAAGTACAAACAACTGGCTATGTTGCTGTTGTAGAATCCATATTGCTGTTGTAGATATCCTTATATATTGGTTCTATCAATAAGAGTCGTCACTCTTTTCGCCCGTCGGCATATCAATAAACTCCTTATGACTCCCATCCAAATATCAAAAATCAATGTTTAAAGGAAAGCCCATCGGCCCACCATCCTGTACAGGTCAATATCAATCTCCAACCAATGTTCAACTAGGTTCCACTTGTGATCAGTATCAATAGTCAATTCAATAATCAATTCAAGAATCAATCAATAATCAATTCAATAATCCATATTAAATCAATCTAGAACAATCATATCAATAGTCATGCACATATCAATTCAATCTATCAATTTCAGGCAAAACAGAAATCGTACAAAAATCGGGCAGAGTAACGGCAGTCTATCAAATTTACACAAAAATCCTGCAAAAAGCACAAATTCCAAATATCTCCAAATTACAATAGAATATCCACGACATCAATACAAGACTATTATTCTAAAGAATCCAAATCAAATCAAGTCCTGATATTTTTCTATTCAATTAAAATCGCGTAGAATCAATTCTGACCGGTAAAATCTTCGTAGAAAAGACTCAAATCGTGTACAATAGTCATATCTATAACATACCAAAAGTTGTGCGGTGAAAGTTGTGTCAATACAAAATCAGGTCGAAAGTTCGACTACGAAAACACAAAACAGTGTACAACTCGGTCAAAACTCAATATCTTCGAAAACAGAAATAGGATTCGGAGTCCTTACCCCGAGATCTTCTCTTTTCCCAACAGCGGCGTCAGACGAAAAGCGCTCCGCGGTCTCCGAAAACTAGCTTTTCCTCTCTTTTCCCTTTCTCTTTCTCTCTCCTAAAAATATCTAATTTTATAAAATGATTTTCTCTCTCCTCAAAACGACTGATTTCAGCTTTATAAAACTCAGATCGGCCCGGCCGATCTCCATATCGTCCCGGGACGATCAGACCAATTTTGATCGTCCTGGACCGTTCCCAGGGCTATGATCAGGACGATATTTTGAACATTACCGATCGGCCTGGACGATTTCAATATCGTCCCGGACGATCCCGTCCAAAAAACATTCCAGAAATCACTCCAGAAATCAGTTGTTTTCAATGCACTGATCAGCCTGGACGATCTCAACATCGTCCTGGACGATCCTGGGAGGAAAATCCAATTCATAGAGTAACAGTAAGGGAACGAGGTCTCACAGTTCTTATCTTCGCCTGGGTATTCCAAGTCAAGGACCTCATTCAGAATACCATAATAATCACACTCATCTTCTTCATGAGTGTTCACTCTAACACATACTTCACAATTTTCAGTTTTTCTTTCTTCACTCCACGATTTGGTATGAAATCTGAATCCATTCAATATATATATATATTGGCCAAGCTTTTACTTTTCGTATTAGACCCCGTACTAATGCTTGCAAATCTTTATCGAAACATTTGTTATCAGGGTTTTGTACCTAAAAACATTTTTAAATATTAATATTTTTTATAATAAATAAGATTTAAATTTATAAAAAAAATGTGCTCACATATGAACTAAACCAAGTTGGAAATTCATTCGCAACAACTTGCTCAATATCCCTCGAATCTGTCAAAGACAAATTGCTTACGAAATACCTGGTGACAAATAATACTTTAGTATTTTAAATAAATATTACTAATTAATTATTAACATTATGCAAGAACTTACTCTAAGATTTGCTCAACTTCTTCACAGTTCAGTAGAACATACAAATTCGTTGTATTTATTTCTACATCGTTGAGATATCTTTCAACACATTTGCCACTGGGCTTTCCTTACCTTCTAAATACTGATAGTGTAGCATGTGATTGTTCTTCTATATCGAAGTCCATGTTACGACCAATTTTTGTTCTTGTACTTCTTATATGGGGCTCGAAATAGTAAGAGCAAAAGTGAGTTGTTTCTTGAGACAAATATGCTTCACATATTGATCCTTCTGGTCATGCTTTATTCTTAACATATTTCTTCAACTTATTCAAATATCTATTAAACAATTATAATCATCGTGAAGTTAATAAAAATATGTTATCTCAACTGATTCAAAAATATTGAAGACTTACTAAAAATCTTAACACATTTACCTTAAAAAAGGATACATCCAACGATATTGTACAGGTCCACCAACTCTAGCTTCGTAAGATAGATGGATTGGAAGATGTTCCATAGAATCAAAAAACCTGGGGGAAATATCTTCTTTAACTTGTAGAGGATGATTGATATGTTATCCTCGTACATTCGTAAAATATTTTCACTTAGTTTAGATGAAAATAAATCTTTGAAGAAAATGCTAAGCTCAGTCAACAGATTTGATATGTAATCGGGTAACATACAGACTATGATCGGAAGAAGAACCTCCATAATTATGTGGCAATCATGACTTTTGTAACGCCCCGAGATCTAACTTGGAAAGAATGTCGATCAATAGCCAAACAATTTACCAGAGTTATCTAAAACCAACATTAAGCAATCTATCAAACATCTATAAAATTTAAACATCAATATATCAGTCGATTCATATCTCAAAACATCATGTACAATACTCAGGAACTACACTATCAATACAAGAAAGGAAACTATCCTGTCCTGAGTACAAAATAATCATCTAACAATCAGAAGAACTAAAACCTGTCGATCTGAATCAACTCCTATCTCCTGCTCCCGAGCCCTGACCTGAAAATATCAACCACATATAATGAGCTTTACAAAGCCCAGTAGGTCACCTAATACCTATAACTGAAATCAAAGCACGGCAATGCTATCAATATGCATGTCAATCTATCCATTCGAATCAATCAATGGTCAATGAGTCTATGCAGCGGAAATCAATAGTCAATAAAACCAGTCAATGCAGCGGCAGGCAAGTCGGTAAATCAACTCAATCAATCAATACTCGTCAATCAAATCGATACGGTCTAAATCAATGAAATCGGTACGATCTAATCCATGAAATCAATCGAGAAAAGCGATACGAAACAATGGATCTATAACAGGCAATACAGTGTAGAACAGTAGCAACAGTAAATCTATAAAATCGATAGGAAGTAGTACAATGAATCTATACGATGTCCATGTTCATGCTATCAATACAATATCTATAGCCATCCATTTCTATATCAATGCTCAATGTCGATTCACATCAATCAATCAATGAAGTCAATGAAATCGTACGATCTAGTAAATCTAATCAAAGTCGATAAAGTAGAAATCGATAAAGCAATAAATCCGTAAATCAATACAGTAAACATGCAATTCAATACTATATACTGAACAAGTACAATCTACTGGCTATGTTGCTGTTGTAGAATCCATATTGCTGTTGTAGATATCATATACATTGGTTCAATCAATAAGAGTCGTCACTCTTTTCGCCCGTCGGCATATCAATAACCTCCTTATGTCTCCCTTCAATATATCAATAATCAATGTTTAAAGGAAAGCCCGTCGGCCCACCATCCTGTACAGGTATCAATATCAATCTCCAACCAATGTTCAACCAGGTTCCACTTGCGATCAGTATCAATAGTCAATATTCAATCAATAAACAATTCAATAGTCAATATTAAAGCAATCATATCAATTGTCACATTCATATCTAATCAATCTATCAATTCCAGACAAATCAGAAATCGTACGAAAATCGGGCAGCGTAACGGCAGTCGGTCAAATTTACACAAAAAAATCCTGCAAAAAGATACAATATCCAAATTCTTACAAATTACAGTAGAATATCTATAACATCAATACAAGACTATTATCCTATAGAAACCAAATCAAATCAAGTCTCGATTATTTTCTATTCGATTAAAATCACGTAGAATCAATTCCGACCGGTAAAATCTTCGTAGAATACAGTCAAATCGTGTACAATAATCATATCTATAACATACTAGAAGTTGTGCGGTGGAAGTTGTGTCAAATCAAAATCATGTCGAAAAGTCGACTACGAAAACACAAAATAGATCCCAACTCGGTCAAAACACAACATCTTTGAAAACAGAAATAGGGTTCGGAGTCCTTACCACGAGATCTACACTTTTCCCAACAGTAGCGTCGGACGAAAAGCGCTCCGCGGCCTCCAAAACCAAGCTTTTCTCTTTTTCCCTTTCTCTTTCTCTCTCCTCAGATATTTCTGATTTTATAAAAATCTTTTCTCTCTCCTCAAAACGAGCTGATTTCCTTATATCTGTGAACTGATCGGCCAGGCCGATATCCACATCGTCCCGGGACGATCAGACAAATTCCAGATCGTCCTGGACCTCACTCAGGGCTATTGTCTGGCCAATAATTTCTACAGTACCGATCAGCCTGGACGATCTCACGATCGGCCCGGACGATCCTGTCCAGAAATCATCCAGAAAACACCCAGAAATCAGCTGTTTTCCAAGCACTGATCGGCCTGGACGATCTCAACATCGTCCTGGCCGATTCTGGGAGGAAAATCCAATTCAGAGAGGAACAGTAAGGGAACGAGATCTTACAACTTTTGAGTCCAAATAACCTTGCAGATTTCAAGTCAACACATTGGCTTATATTTGATCCATAGCCATCAGACATCTTTAAACCTTTAAACCACTGACATATCGATCTTTTTTGCTCTAACGTGAAAGAGTACGGAGCTTTGGGCTTCATTAATTTACCGTCAATTATTATTACTAACTCCAGATTTTTTCGCTGACTAAACTTTTTAATGTTCATCATTACTTTGATATTATCTTTACTCTTAACTTTAACATCCTTAATTATATTAAAAATATTATCCATAAAGTTCTTCTGAATGTGCATAACATTCAAGTTATGTCTTATCAAATTAGTTCTCCAATAAGATAATGTCCAGAAAATACTTTTTTTATCCAATTATGTTGAACGTCATAACCCGAAAATTTAGACTCTGATAACATTGGAATATTAATAATTGTTCGAATGTCGGAAAGTCTCTATAGTACATTATCACCACTTAATCTGGGTGGAGGAGGTGATCGCTCAATTTTATTTTTAACAAATGCTTCCTTATTTTTTCGAAACTGATGATTAGCATGTAGAAACATACGATGACAATCAAACCAAGTATTTTTCCCTCCATGTTTTAATGTGAAAGTTTTACTATTCTCCATGCAGTAAGGACATGCTAATTTCCCTACTGTGCTCCAACCAGCAACATACCATAAGCTGAAAAATCATCGATTGTCCCACAGCAAAGCAGCTCGAAGGAGAAAATTTTGTTTTGTTGATATGTCATATGTGAGCACTCCTTCTTCCCATAATAATTTGAGGTCATCAATTAATGGTTGCAAAAAGATATTAATTTTTGCTTTCGGATTATGTGGTCCAGGTATAATCAGAGTTAAGAACATGAACGGAGTAGTCATATATATCTCTGGTGGAAGGTTGTATGATGTTAATATAACTGGCCAACAAGAGTACGTTGTAGCTGTTTGACTATAGGGAGTAAAATCATCAGTACATAATCTCAATCTTATGTTGCGGGGTTCAGCAGCAAATGAAGGATGCACTCGATGGTAATAGGCATTTTTCCTGTAATGTATGGACCCTGCAACCTCTTTCGCCTACAACTACGGTCCCTCCAATCACAGTCGCATGCCCACTATGGTCCTACTGACTAAACAGACAAGCCAACATTTTCTTGAATATAAATTCTCATATTATTAAATTTTTTCAAACTCTCACCATGTAATACGCTCTATATATTGTATACTTGTTACATTGAGTCAATGCCCTCCCTTTGACGAATGATATCCTTTGTAATCAACTACAAATACTAATGGACTTATTTTTGATGATATATCAATTAGAGCAATATTTAAAGAATTATTAGATGACATCACATAAAATTTATTTCCATCAAATCCAACAATGAGATATACATAAGCATATACACATTAATTATCTCATATTTGGTGATAAGAAATCAATGTTGATGCAAATTAATAAAAATAAAACATTTATATCATTTTATCCCTCAAATGATACATGAATAAAATCTTAAATATATAATAATATCATTTGTGATATACAACAATATCAATTATATATAGAAGGGTTGAGAGCTAGTTTTGATGTAGTAATATCAACAATATCCTCCCTTTCAATCCTGTGTTTATGTAAATATAGTATATAATGATGAAAAATAGTGAAAGATCGACTTGCTTGATTTATATTTTATTTGAGATAACTTTCTTTCTACTTTTGTTTTGGTTTGGCCACTCTTTTTCATTGCTTTAGGAAATTTTTATTCTAGGAAGCCGCTTTCTATAGCAGCTTTCAAGAAAATTACTTTATCCATATTAGCTTTATACTTCGTAAGAAAATGTTGCAGTTTTAAACTAACTCTTAGGATTTGTTTGGGACAGCTTTATTCCTGTTTTTTAAAAGCAACTTTTTAGTAGAAATTTTTTTTGAACTAAAATTTTTTGTACTAAAAAATTATTTTAAAAAACAGTAAGAAAGTCATTCCAAACGAAGACTTAATGTCCTTCTATTTAAGATAAACTCATTACTATTTGTTTGACATGATACTAAGTCTTGTATGTAGGATAGGTGCCACTTAAACATAATACTAATTACAAAAACTTATGATTCGTATTGTTATGGAAATACTATAAGGATTTAGTTTGTATGATAAATTAAATTATTAAATACATGTAGGTCTAAATCATGGAAAACCATTTTTATCAATATTTAAAAGTAGTATATATCTACTAGAAAAGTATTTGTGTTGCTAAAATTAAACATTACAAATTATTAAATGGTATAACTTGGTTATATTATATGGGTTATAAGATACTTATCAAATCATCAAATCAAATTTATTGACATTGTTTGTAAAATACTTATCATAAAATAAAATATTGGCCACCAATTAGCAATTTAAAGATTATAAGTAACCATTTTATATAATATGTTAATTAATAAGTACTAATATTGGTTTAAGTAAATAATTTAATTATTTAGATATATTTAAAAATAGTATATATTTACTGGAAAAGTATTTGTGTTCTAATATTAAATATTACAAATTATTAAATGTTATAACTTGGTTATATTATATGGGTTATAAGATACTTATCAAATCATCAAATCAAATTTATTGACATAGTTTGTAAAATACTAATCATAAAATAAAATATTGGCCACCAATTAGCAATTTAAAGATTAGTAACCATTTTAGATAATATGTTAATTAATAAGTACTAATGTTGGTTTAAGAAATTAAATAATTTAATTATTTGGATATATTTGTATGAATTATTGAAACTAATAATATAAGGAACATTCTATTTATTAAAGAAGAGTTCATAAAACCTTTCATGAGATTTAAGGTTTGTTTAAGATGTCTATAACTTTTTATAAAGGTGGTTATGAACTTATTGTGGAGAAAATAATTTTTTTTTTCGAAGCTGTAGTAAAAATAGCTTCCTAGTGCAAAAAAATTTTGAAAGCACAAAGAAAACAGTAGTTATACATAACTATGATAGTGATCTTAAAAGTAAAGCATTAAAAAAGTTGTTCCAAACTAACATTTATACTAATTAAAAGCATGTAGCTTAGTTCCCGAACTGAGCATACCCATACCAATGAGCATGAGCCATTTAATTAATAGCACAAAATTTTCAATCACAATTCAAATATTTGATTGGGCTCATTAAAACTATGATCTAATTATTTTTTATATTGTTTAGTTTGTCTAATTGAAATGTTCAATTCGACTATATATCACTACCAAAAAATGCGACCTATCGCAGCGGTTTCTTGCACCGGTTTTAAAAACCGCTGCGATAGCTTCGTTTTGCATCAGAAAATTAATCACAGTTGCAGCGGTTAAAACCGCTGCAAATTGCACTGGTTAAAACCGCCGGCAAATCCCATTCGTTAATTTAAGATACCCGAAGCCCTAATTCCTCTCTTCACTTTTGTTCGAGCAATCCTGCAGATAGCTGCGACGAAAATCTTCTGCCCTTGCAAATCTCGGCCGACCGTGCCTTCGATCCTCATCACTGTGAGTGTCTTCCCCTTCATCCTCTTCTTCTCTTTTTCTTCTCATTGTTTTTCTTCATGTTCTTCTCCCATTGCTTCATATTCCGAAGATTTCACATTCTTAGGGTTTAGGTTAAGCACAATCGTAGCTTAGCCGTTGGTTTTTAAAAATGAAATGCAAATCCTCCTTATACATTTTGGATGCAATCTTTAAAAAAAAAAACAAATATACGAAACATTCCCTAGCCGCACAAATACTTAAAATTCACGGATGGGTTGTGAAATCCTTCAGAAACATTGCCTGAGCTAACTCCAATTTTTGTATCTTTAATCTTTTTATAGAAGTGCTTTTTTGGCTCTTCTTGAGCTAACTCCAATTTTTGTCGGGTTTACAATTTTTCAATTACTTGTATTTTCTATTTTATTGTAAATTTATTATAGTTAAATGAAAGGGCATGGTCCAAATTATTACAAAAAAAAAGCAAATATGATGTTGTAAAGGTAATCTCCTTCAACCTATAGAAGAGTGCATCTTTAATGACATATTGATGAAAATGCAAAGTTTCATGACTCTCCTCTTGTTATTTAATGTAGAAAATTAAGATAATGTGGGCTTTTTTATGGGAATTCGAAGCTACGAATTTCAATATAAACTTCCTTCTAATCTTTTTTTTTTAATGAAAATAATATAGAGATCACTTTCAAGTAGAAATCTTAAATATCACGTGATAATCAGGCGAGAGAATTTAGCTCATTTCGAGATGAGATGAGACAGTTTGTGCAAGAAATTCAAATGAATCATCCAAATGGAGAGTCATGGAGGATCAGAAATGGTATAATTTTTTTTAAGCTAAATGTAAATTGCTTGATTATTATTATCTCATTATATTTATATTATTTTCAGGGTGGAAATGAGAATTCATCTAATGCCTGACAATCTGCTAATGAGCACTAGTATTAGATGTGATGCTTTTGGTTATGTGGATATCTTATGTAATTTCAAACTTTTGTTGTTTTGATTTTGAAATGTAAGATTGTTATTTTGGGCTCATTTTCTTGTTATATATAAGAAATAGTGTTCCTTAGTAATCTTTCTTGAGTTTGACTTGGCATTTAGTAATTTCTTATTGTTGAAATATTCTCATTTACTCACTGTTGTCTTCATTTTCCACTAACTTGACATCTCTGCTATGTAACTACTAAAGGGTTGTTTAGTATTTTACTTACTCTATTTCTCTTGTTATAAGTGAATAAATCACTGTAACAGAGCAAAGGCAATAGAGAAAACATTCATGGAAACTCTTCTCATCGTTTTATTGTATCTGCTATAGCTTGTTTGTGTTTTTGCAGGTGTAGTGACTTCAACATGGCTAACCAACAAACTTAGCTCTAGGGTGAACCGCAAGGTTTCAGAATTTAAAAAAAAAATAAATTCTGGGATTTAGTGGCGGTTATAACCGCCACTAAATCCTAGAAAACCGCCGCAATTTGAATTTCGCTTAATATTGTGGCGGTTATAACCGCCACAATACTCCAGAAAACCGCCGCAATTTGATTTTCGCTTAATTTTATGGCGGTTAAAACCGCCACTATATTCCAGAAAACCACCGCAATTTGAAATATTGCAGCGGTTATAACCGCTGCAAAAATACGCATGCGTAAATAGCTTCCCCGTCGGTCATAGAACCGCTGTGGAAGGCCATTGCAGCGCATTGCAAACACAGCGGTAATGTAGCGATTCTAAAACCGCTGCAAAGAAAATAGTAGCGGTTATAACCGCCGGGAAAAGTGAAAAATTGTGCTGCGAAAACCTTATTTTTTGGTAGTATATATTCATTGAAATCGGAGATCGCATAATCATGAATTTTATTTTGGAGCTTTCAATTCACAAATGTTGCATTGAAATTTGTTCTTGATCATATAACATTTTTAGCGATGTATAAACAACAATTTTTATAATTCTTTTATTTTTTTTAATATGAATGTATTTCCCACACAATATCATTGATGCATGCACTTTCCAATAAAATTTGTCCAAAATTAATTTCTAACATTTTTTTAAATTTTTAATGATTTTATCAGCCCAAAAAAGCAACGCATTTTTCTACCGTGGGACCTACATATTTGTAATGAAGATAAAATATTTTTCTTAATTATCTCCAATGAATATTAAAACCTTATTCCTTGCAAAAAATAATCAAAACTTAACCCTTTATCCTTTAAATCAATTCCCCTACATTTAATTATTTCAAATTCTTCAACTCTTTTGAAAAAAAAAATCCTAATTTTCATACCCCCACAAGTTCAACTAAAGCCAACTATCAGAAGCCAACAATGTCACACTCTTGCTAGCTAGCTATCCTTGTCCTTTATTTTCTGTCTCTATTGCTGTAGTTGTTGTCAACTTTACTCCAAAAAATAATCCAAAATCATGCATGGAAAGAAAATTATATATAAACATATAATAACTTCCAATTCTTTGAACTTTCTAATTTTCTCCATAGATAAAAACAAGCATAAAGTGCACATCCAAATAATAATATACAGATATATCTAACGTATACTTACCTAAAGCCGTTTCAAAGGAGAAGCTGCTTCCCTGTAACGCAGCATCGATCGCTTTCACTCTTCGTAAGATCCAACTGCTTGCAGGGAAAGCTAAGAATATATATTCAAATAACAAATCAAAGCTGATATGGCTATGCAGTAATACAAATCTGATGTCGTAGTTGACTTGGCTGTGTGAGAAGGTAGTCAAATATCTTCATTAGGGAGTTGTTTAATGTAATGATTATAGGCCAATGACATGGAACTGTTAGCTTTTAGTGTATTAAGCAGAGAAAGAAGAAATGTATGTATATTGACTTTTTCAAGGGTACTCTTTACCCGAAATTCTTTACTTCTACTAACATTATGCTCTTTCTTTAATAAACTTATTTCTAAGATTATTTTCAAAAGATTGGAAAATATTCTTCCTAGAATTATTTCGAGTAATCAAACTGGTTTTGTTAAAGGAAGAAGTATATTTGATAATGTGTTATTAACCCAAGAGATGGCAAATGAAATTAACACTAGGGTAAAAGGTGGAAATATCATTTTGAAATTGGATATTTCTAAGGCCTATGATAATCTTAACTGGAATTTCCTCTTTAAGATTCTGTCTTTATTTGGTTTCTCTGCTTCTTTTATTAAGCTTATTCAGAACAATATTGATAATTGTTATTTCTTTGTCTTGATTAATGGTAGGAATCATGGCTATTTTAAGTCTACCAAAGGTCTTAGACAAGGGGATAATATTTCCCCGGCTCTTTTCATTATTGCTATGGAATATATGTCTAGGGGTATTGAAGATCTTTATTCCCGCAATTCTAATCTTTACTTTAGAACTGTTAGAGGCTTGCCTATTTCTCACCTTAGTTTTGCTGATGATTTCATTTTGTTCTCTAATGGTTCTATTAATAATATTTCTACTTTGAGTAAATTTTTATTAGAGTTTCATTCTATCACTGGATTAGCTATTAACAAGGATAAAAGCACTTTTGTTGCCAGTAATTCTATTAATAAAAATAGAGTTTTAGCTATTCAAAGAAGATGTGGTTTTCAATCTAAAAAATTTCCTATTAAGTATTTGGGCACGTCTATTTATAAAGGTAAAAAGAAGAATCATTTGTTCGAAGATATTATTACTTGTATTCAAAAAAAAATTACAACATTGGTCTTCTAATTTTTTATCTTATGGGGGTAGATTAATTCTTATTAAGTCGGTTCTTAACTCTTTACCTATTTACTTATTTCATTCTCTTAACCCTACTGCGACTATTTGCCTAAGAATTGAAAGAATGATAAATAAATTTTTTTTGGACTTCTAATTATAATTGTAATGGTATTTGTTGGGCTTCTTGGAATAGTATATGTGGTACTTACAATGAAGGTGGTTTGGGTTGTAAAAACATTACTGATATGGCGAAAGCCTTCTCTCATAAACTTGGTTTTCTTTTAGAACTAATGAGAGTTTGTGGGCTCTTTTTATGCATACTAAGTATTGCAAAGATTCTCATCCTCTGTATAGTGTCTTAAAGCCTACTGATTCTCCCACTTGGAAAAGACTGCAAAATAAAGTGGTCTGCGGAGCAGTACATTCAATGGGGTCTTGGTGAAGGTAATGTATTTTTTTGGCAAGATAATTGGATGGGTCCCAGTTCTATTGATAATTATTTTAATACTGTTTCTGTCCAGAATGTCAAAGTTTCTGATTTTTTAACTAATGGTTCTTGGAATGTCTTTAAACTGTTGCAGAACTTACCTTCGTCCTTTTTGGTTGATTTAATAAGGCTGATTCCTTTAGATTTGAATAGTAAGGATAAAATTATGTTTTCCTTGTCTTCCTCTGGTTTGTTTCAAATGAAAAATGTTTGGGAAGCTTTTAGGATTAAACATAATAATTCTATTATTTTTTCTTCCTTATGGCATAATAGTATACCTGTTTCATACTCTATTTTATCTTGGAGATGTATTAAGGGGTTTATTCCTGTGGACACTATCATTCAAAGAAAAGGCTTTTTCTTGCCTTATAAATATCAATGTTGTGCGGATATTAAAAGTATTAATCACATCTTTGTTAATGGTCATATTGCGAGAAAGATTTGGCAATACTACTTTGACTTGGCTAATGTTAATCAGGGGATGATTAATAATGATCTCACTTCTGTTTTAAATTTATGGATGAACAATTCTAAAGGTCATATTTTAAACCTTATCCCTATTCTTATTTTATGGTTCATTTGGAAATCAAGAAATGAATCCAAGCATGCTGGCATTAAAATGGAAGCTTATGTTATCATTTCTAATATTAATCATAAAATTTTTCACCTTGTTTCTTGCAATTTAATTTCTGTTAAAAACTGTAGAAATATTAAGAAGTTAGCTGAATTTTTTGGCATTAATATGAATTACAATGCTTCCAAAAGTAGTAGCAGGATGGTTATTTGGAGAAAACCGACTGTCCCCTATGTTAAATTGAATACTGATGATTCTGTTAGGAACTTTTTAGCTGGCACTGGAGGCATTATTCGGGATCATGATGGTAAGGTGCTTTATGTATTTGCTTCCCCCCTGCAACCTTGCTCTGTTATGAACTCTCCGGTCTTGAGTTGGGGATTGAAAAGTGCATTACTTTGGGGTTCTATAATGTTTGGATTGAGGTGGATGCTGATCTTGTGGTTCAAATAATTAAAAACAAGGTTCAGGGTAACCCTCAAAACTTTTATCTTATTAAGAAAATAAAATTGTCTCTTGCTACTATTAATTATTATATCTCTCACATTTATCGTGAAGCTAACGTTTGTGCTGACTAGTTGACTAACTTTGGTTGTCAGCTAGAGAGTTATCAAAATCTTAATACTTCTAATTTAAATCCTATTTTGAAAGGCATGATAATGTTGGATAAAACTTCTCTCCCTTACATTAGGAATGATTAGTTTGTCTGGTTTAAGTTCTGGATTTCCTTTTATTTTGGCTTTGTTTAGTTATGGGGCTGCTGCTGTTATCTGTAGGTTGTGCATTTTGCTTATGAATTTCTACTTTAATAGCAATGTGAGGATGGGTGTGAGCAATTATATCTTTTTTCACAATTCCAATTACAATATCATATTAGTTGTGATTTCTGGTGGCGTCTACCATTGCTGTAATTATGAAACTTATTTTTATTTGGAGGAATTTTATCAAACTTTGTTTCAGTGGATTACCAATATTATTATTTTGATCTGTTTTATTCTTCCTACTGGACGATGTCAGTTTGTTTGGGTGTCTAACCTGGATGTTGATAAGTGGCAGTTTCATTTAGATGGTAATCTGGATATTATGGTGAAACCGGGTAACATTTATCCTTTACATTTTGGTTTTATCACTCAGAATTCTAGTAATTATCATTGTTTACTCCATATTATCATTAAATTTTTTATGTTCATGCTGGGGACTGAGAGTCCTGGGTGTTTGATCTGTTTTTCTGATTTTTTCTGGCATTCTAAGAATTTCAGGTTTTGCTATGGTATAGGGAAGTATGTTAGAAGAAGGTGTTCTATCAAATTTTCATTTTATGGCAGTTGGTTTTACCAGCTTTGGCTGAGAATTATAATCTGGTGATCTGGAGCGGAATGTTGGCGATAACGGGTCGCTTTTTAAGTGCTATCTCTGCTGTTCTCTGGAGTTCTTCTTGTGCTAAGAATTTTCAAATCTATATGATATGTTGCCTTGCTTATCTGGAAGGTTTTGTCTGTTGTATTTATCATATTTCGGCTAACATTGGGTATTGGAGTTGTTTATGCAGGTGGTTCGTCACTAATCTTTTGAGGTTCAACATTAGCAAGGTGATTACTTCTTTATTTCTTCTTAAATTTTGGTTTTTTGCTTTCATTTTTTGCAGGAGGATTAAGCCGAACGAGAACATCATGATCTTCCTTTTTTGGGTGATGTTATCCCGCAGCCCTAGAGCTTATGCTTATTGGTTTTGTAATCGTAGAAAAAGGGACCACCGGCTTTTAGGATTTATTTTGACTTTTTTTGTAGCTCTTCTGAGCCTTAGCAAGCTGGAGGTCCCTTCTAAGGTCTGTGTAACCTCTTTTTTGAAATTAACACGTAGGCTCCTTTGTGAGTTTTAACCAAAAAAAAAAAAAAAGAAATGTATGTATTGGCAGTATTGCTATGTGTTGTTTGATTTTTTTTAGAGGATAAAAGATTGCATGAAATAAAATACTCTTAACCTCATGTAGGGGCGAAACTAGACTTAGTTTTTTTTTTTTTTTTTTTTTTTTTTTTTTTTTTTTTTTTTTTTTTTTTTTTTTTTTTTTTTTTTTTTTTTGTGCAAACTTATAGATTTAAATGAGAATTTGACTTTTAATAGGACACAATGACGAAAAAGGATTCATGTAGCTGAACTCACGTAGTGAGACAAAGGCTTGATGTTGTTGTTGTTGTTGTGGGGTGCAAACTTTTAAATAATTGTTGGTGTTGCCTCAAGTTTGGCTTGACCCTTGTTTGTTTATGTCATTGACCACCGTACGCTTCGCAAATATATTGGTGGTCGAAGAGGGCGTTGCCCCCTTGGTGGGGTTCGACCTCCAAGGGTAATTTTGGAATTCGTCTTGTGTTTTACATATCATGATTTATTATTATTTATGTGTGTTTGATTCAACTTTTCCTAACAATAGCACCTCAATATATTCTGTTTAATTCTGGTAGGGGGCAATTGCCTAAAGATCATAGTATACAGTGACAGAACAAATCTTTTTTTAGTCCGGATAAAATAGAATTGTAAAATACATAATTCTACATAACAAATAGAAAAAAGAATTCTTTTCTGAAAATTTGAGCAACTGAAGATGAACAAAATTGTTAAAATATTGCCCACCGGAACTCTTTTTGGTTCAATATGTAATCACCCACAATAGTTTTACTGTTGCCACGTGGCATGACAAGTTATAGAATGCCACATGGCATGAGGTGGGAGGAGCAAATAATGCTTGGATTGTATTAATCACTTGATCATAAAATTATTTGTGGAAGTTCTTGGTTTCTTTGTGGGAAGAATGTCACTAAACGCCCATTAATGACTTAATTAATTTTATGTTATTGGTTTCAACAAAGGGAACCGCAAGAGGAGGCTTTGACTGGATAAAAAGGTCTGTGAGGTCATTCAATGGCATTTTTGTATAAAATAATTAGAAGCTTTCTTTAGGCAATTATGTTAATGCTCCACCATTGACTTTTGATGTGTAGTATTATGAAAGAAATTATGGGTTATTTGTATAAAATTCTCCTATTTGGTATTTTTTAAAGAAAAAGTTAATAATTTAAAATTTTGCAAAGAATAATAATAATTTTATTTTATTTGTAAATAATAATTAATAATTTGGCATTAAGCGAATTTATTTAAATATCTTGATAGTAAAATCATGATTTAAGATTTCACATTTAATAAAATATTCCATTATAGGGAAATTTACAAACATGCCACTTTATAACATCTTATTTACATATCTAACACCTAAAATTTTAATATTACATACATACCACTCTATATTATTTTAATATCAAATATATCACTCATATTTCTTTCCTACCACTCATATATTTCATTTCTACCACTCATATTTGATATGAAAATGAACTATGGGTGGTATATATGTAATATTAAAGTTTTAAGTGTTAAATATGTAAATAGAATAGTTTAAGGTGGTATGTATGTAAATCTCCCTAAATTATAATATGATCGAAGGCGTTCAATGCAATCCTACCGTAAGGCCAAGTTTTTTTTCCCCCTTTTTTAAGTAGAATAAAATTTATTTTATTATTTCAAAAATTTCAAACTATTATTCTTTTTTAGGAAAAATTAAAATATAAATAAGTGTTTATAAATTTATTATATTCTGAAATATAACTATAATTCACTCATGTATAAATCAACTTAAAAATTTAAGAAATCATAAAATGATGTAAATAGAAATGTTATTAAAAATTTTATGAGCATATTTTCAATATAAGTTAATATTTTTTTTTTAATTTATGTATTTTAAATATTTTTATTTTTAATTACTTTATATGCATTGCACTCTGTTTCCTTCTTATAATAACAAAATATTTTAATTAAAAGAAAAAAAAAAAAAGAAATTAGGCGTAAAAGAAGAACAATTATTAGGTCCGGTGACTGGACGTACCTCTACTTCCGGTCACCATTGAGATTGCGCCACGTGCTCTTACTCTTTACCGCGCGGCCCGACGACTTGACCCGGACCGGAACCCAGGAATGTTATGTTCGCGTATTGCTAGGTATTACTCGGTATTTGCTCTGTATTGCTAGGTATTGCTTGGCAATAACGAGAAATACCGCTCTGTGAAGACCAATACCGAGCAATACTGAGAAATACCGAGTTTTTCTAGAAAAGAAAAACTCAGTATTGCTCGGTATTGCTCAGTATTGCTTGGTATTGCTCGGTATTTGTCTTCATATAATGATATTTCTTGTTATTGCTTAGCAAAATCAACAAATACCTAGCAATACCGGGTTGTCATGAATTTAAAAAATGCACGTGCGACATACTCACTATTCACCGGGTTGGGTCCGCGATTTTATGCCTGCTACGTGGCGCGATCTCAATGCCGGCCGAACGTAGCTCTACGTCCATTCACCGGACCAAATTAAAGTTCGTAGAAGAAATGGTTATATGATTCGCTATTCATACTTTCTAGTTTATAGTCTTCAAATTGCTGCTATTAAGAATTCATGGTTTGCTGAAATTACACTTTTGCCCTTCTGTTGCTTTGATAACAAAGAGGGCGCTGGAGAATTAATGGTTATTTAATATTTAGGTTAAATTAACAGCTGTAAGGGATAATATTGTTAAATTAGAATAATTTTTATTAACTTTGTGAGACTGCTTCTTTAAAAGATTATTTATCCATTTCTTATCCACAATTCAAAAATATTGTACTTAAATTAATATATACTGAAAAAGTAATAATTAAAAATGTAATGTTATCATAAAATCAAAAAATTGTAGTTTTTAGCTGTCATTAAAATATTTAAAAATTGGTTAAATGCAACTGTACATTGTTGTACAAAAGAATTTATGTAAATAATTATGTTAATAATGTTAAGGATATGATTAATATGTATTGTGTCTATATAGAGAAATTATTCTGTGTGGAGTTCGGATAGAAAGAACCGTCTAGACATGTGAGCGTGCACATTTTGTATAAATTTGTTCAGTGTGTGTCAACTTTTTGTACACAGTGTATACACTCATAGTCTGGACGGTTCTTCCCATCCAGACTCCACACATAATAATTTCATAAATATGTTTGCTCGCAATAATTTTAGCCTATCAGGATAAACGATGACAGCATCTTTGATGCACTATTGAGAATTTTTAATTGGTTATTTACAAAGGTCGGATCTATGCCGAGATATTGAGAGTGATTCTCAAGTCTTGTAGAATAGAATGTGATACGATGAAATAGAATGCAATAGAAACAAAAATAGGGAACAAGTTACCTATTCCTAACGGTCAACGCGAACCTTCAATTCTTCATGAAAAAATGAATAATGAATCAAGTCTCTCCAAGTAGGATTTGAACCTACGACCAGTCAGTTAACAACAAACCGCTCTACCACTGAGGTACTGAGGAACAACTGAAGATTTGACCTCATAGAATTCAACTCCTGTTCTCAACCCATGAATAATATGAGTCTGAAGCTTCCTTCGTAACTCCAGGAACTTCTTCGTAATGGCTTCGTTCCATACCTCATTTCATAGGGAACCTCAATGTGGCTCTATTTCATTATATTACATCTATATCCCAGCTCCATTCATTTCATATCCTTTTTGAATTATTGACATAAGAGATGTCATTTATAGCATATATGTTTCCATCTATATAGATATGGAAAGTTAAGAAATCATCATATAATAATAGAAAAATTGCAATAGAAAAGAAAAAGGAGAAGTTTGTGATGATTTATAAATCTTTTCTACTAGGTAATCTATTATCCTTATGCATGAAGATAATAAATTCGGTCATTATGGTCAGGCTCTATTATGGATTTTTGACCACATTCTCTATACATCACACTTATCTCTTCTTTCTCCGAGCTCGGGTTATGGAAGAAGGAACCGAGAAGGAGGTATCAACAACAACTGGTTTTATTGCGAGAAAGCTCATAATGTTCATATCGATCTATTATACGTCTCTGCATCTAGCATTGGGTAGACCTCATACAATAACTGTCCTACTTCTACCGTATCTTTTGTTTCATTTCTTTTGGAATAATCATAAAAAAATTTTGATTATGGAACTACTACCAGAAATTCAATGCAAAATCTCAGCATTCAATGTGTATTACCGAATAATCTAAATTTTCAATTATTCATCCATTTCCTGTTACCAAGTTCCACGTTAAATAGATTAGTCAAAATTTATATGTTTCGATGCAATAACAAGATTTTTTTAGCGGAGCAAGTACAAGTATTAGTAGCATAACAAAAATGTGCTCCTCATTATTAATATGTTTCCTCGCGATAATTGTGGCCTATCGGGAGACAATGACAACATCTTTGATGCACTGTTGAGAATTCTGAATTGGCTATTTACAAAGGTCAGAGTTATAAAATCTTTAGATGTGTTATGATCATAAAAGTTTGATCAGCAACAACAATATCAAGCCATTATTCAACTACTTTGGATTAGCTACAAGAATCTTTTTTCTCTATTGTGTTATGTTAAAGAGTCGGATTGTCATTTAAATCTAATTAAAAAATATCATTTCTAATATTTTTTAGCCAAATCTTTTTGTTCTAGTTCTACCTTTCTTAACATAGATTAAATCTAAAACATATACTCTCCTAATTAGGTCATCAAAAGACCGATATTTTATGTGACCAAAAATCTATATGACTCTATAATTTTCTCTACTATTGGAGTGATTATCAAAATTTTATCAATTACACAGAATTTTTAGCACAATATGTGTATAATTTTAACCAAAAATGTGCTCCTCATTATTAATATGTTTCCTCGCGATAATTGTGGCCTATCGGGAGACAATGACAACATCTTTGATGCACTGTTGAGAATTCTAAAGTTGCTATTTACAAAGGTCGAAGTTATAAAATCTTTAGATGCGTTATGATCATAAAAGTTTGATAAGCAACAACAATATATCAAGCCATTATTCAACTACTTTGGATTAGCTACAAGAGTCTTTTTTCTCTATTGTGTCATGTTAAAGAGTCGTATTGTCATTTAAATCTAATTAAAAAATATCATTTCTAATATTTTCTAGCCAAATCTTTTTGTTCTAGTTCTACCTTTCTTAACATAGATTAAATCTAAAACATCTACTCTCCTAATTGGGTCATCAAAAGACCGATATTTTATGTGACCAAAAATCTATATGAGTCTCTATAATTTTCTCTACTATTGGAGTGATTATCAAAATTTTATCAATTACACCAAATTTTTAGCACAATATGTGTATATCCGAACACTGAAAGGAGCTCAATTGAGATTTAATTAGACATTGAAATTACTTTAAAAGATCAAAAAGCTTCAAACAATGCAACTTTATATTCATAGCAGTTGCCTCTTTGCAATGATTCGATGACCCTCCAAACTAGAGAATGATAAGGGTCTAAACTAATTAAGCCGAACAAAATGGTCCAAATTAGGCCAACCTATCCTCATTTTCTTGCCTTAAGCTTTCGTGAGAAGGGAGTGACACTAGGGGTGTAACCGAGTCAAATCGACTCGTGAGTCGGCTCGGGCTCAACTCGCGTGCTCGGGCAGGATTTCGAGCTCATTGGTCCCTCGAGTTCGAACAGCTGTCTGCTCGACTCGATTACTCTTTGAGCCGCTTGTGTAAAGCTTAACGACTGGGGGATGACAGACGCAGAACTGAACGGCGGACGCCAATACGGATTGGCTTGTGGAACGGCAGATGCAGACCCAAATTGGCTAACGAAATAGTGGACACAAAATTGCGGACGTGGACGTGGATTGGCTCGTGGAACGGTGGACGTGGAATGGAGGACGTGAAGCTAAACATGCTATGGACGAGAAACTGAGCAGCTTGACAAGCTCATTTTTCGTGGCGAGTTACGCTCGAGCTCTAGTTTTGAGTTCGACTCGAGTTCAAGCTTGATATTTGGCTCACAAGTCGAGCTCGAGGTAGGCCTGACTTGAGCTTGACTCGACTCTTTTACACCCCTAAGTGATGCTACTATATTTTTTTATGCATATATCTCTCATAATTTTTTTTTTCTCTGTTCACCTTCACTAGCAATTAGGAGTGTCAAAATCAGATCATGGGTCAAGTTCGGGTCGAACCCGAGTTGACACCGATCTAAATGGGTCAATCTGAACCTGATTTTTTTTGCAAACGGGTCAAGGTTTTCAACCCGAACCTGACCTGCACGGGTTATCAGGTTGATTCTGTAATACCCTAGATATCAATAGTGAAAGGATTCGTCTGACATTCTGATCGAACTCCATTCCAGTTGCCTTGCTCGGACCTGAAAATTTTAACCACATATAATGAGCTTACAAAGCCCAGCAGGTCACCAAAGCCTACAACTGAAATCAAAGCACGGCGATGCTATCAATATGCGGGTCAATAAAAATTAAGTCAATCAATGGTCAATGAGTCTATGCAATTCAGAAATCCATCGTCAATGAAATCAAGTCTACACAGCAGAAATCAAATCAGAAGTCAATGCAGTACGGAAATCAATAGTCAATAAAACCAGTCAATGCAGCGGCAGGCAAATCGATAAGGCAACTCAATCAATCAATATTCGTCAATCAAATCGATGCTGTCGAATCAATACGATCTATTCAATGAAATCAATCGAGGAAAGCAATACGAAACAATGAATCTATAAAACAGTCAATACAGTGCAGAAACAGTAGCGATGGCGAATCTATAAAATCAAAGCGTCAATCCATTCTCTACAATCTCTATCATAGCAATCGATAACATCAATTACATCCATACAATCGTCTAGTCGTCCTACTTATGGTATTACATCAGTCAAATCAATAGAGTGAAATCGTATCAATCAGTTCTGCCAGTCAATAGTATCAGTCGACTCAAATCTCAATAAACGATCAAGTCAATACGGCGAAAAATCAATTGAAATCAAATCAATAAATCAATTCAATAAATCGATCAATATCAATAAATCAATCCGAAATCAATAAATCAATACAGATCAGGAAATCTATACGATGCAATATCATATACATGCAATTTCATACAATGGTCTTACTCGACAAGCACAAACACTAGCTATTATCAATAGTGCTGTTGTAGTTTTCAATCATTCAATAGTGCTGTTGTAGTTATCAATCGTTCAACCAGGTTAAACTGGCTATTATCAATAGTGCTGTTGTAGTTATCAATATTGCTGTTGTAGATATCCATACGTTGGTTTCTATAACCAACGTTCAACCAGGTTTCCACTTGTCTTTCAGAATCAATCAATCAATGCAATAATCGATGCAATAAGCAATAATAGAATAATCTAGAACAATCATATCAATAGTCATATACATATCAATTCAATCTATCAATTCCGGGAAAATCAGAAATCATACGAAAATCGGGCAGAGTAACGGCAGTCGGTCAAATTTACACAAAAATCCTGCAAAAAGATACAAATCCCAAATTCTTCCAAATTACAGTAGAATATCTATAACATCAATACAAGACTATTATCCTATAGAAACCAAATCAAATCACGTCCTGATAATTTTCTATTCGATTAAAATCACGTAGAATCAATTCTGACCGATAAAATCTTCGTAGAATACAGTCAAATCATGTACAATAATCATATCTATAACATACTAGAAGTTGTGCGGTGAAAGTTGTGTCAAATCAAAATCATGTCGAAAAGTCGACTACGAAAACACAAAACAGATCCCAACTCGGTCAAAACACAACATCTTTGAAAACAGAAACAGGGTTCAGAGTCCTTACCACGAGATCTACACTTTCTCCAACAGCAGCGTCGGACAAAAAGCGCTCCGCGGTCTCCGAAAACCAGCTTTTCCTCTTTTTCCCTTTCTCTTTCTCTCTCCTCAAAATATCTGAATTAAAAATCTGATTTTCTCTCTCCTCAAAACAAGCTCATTTCCTTATATCTTACTCAGATCGGCCTGGCCGATCGCCAGATCGTCCCGGGACGATCAGATCAAATCCTGATCGTCCTGGACAGTTCCCAGGGCTGTTGTCTGGCTGATAATTTCTACAGTACAGATCGGCCTGGACGATCTCAACATCGTCCCGGACGATCTGTGCAGAAATCCTTCCAGAAAACACTCCAGAAATCAGCTGTTTTCAATGCACTGATCGGCCTGGACGATCTCAACTTCGTCCTGGCCGATTCTGGGAGGAAAATCCAATTCAGAGAGGAATAGTAAGGGAACGAGATATCACAGATTCGACCTGACCCGAATAATAATGGTAGTTGCAGCAGCTCTGCAACACCGCTAGTGGCATGACATCAAGGTAGCGGCAGCGTGACAGGGAGTAGCAGACACGGGCAGATGCGAGTGCACGTCAAAGACAACACTACAGTGGCAGTGGTGGCAGGGTAGCGACAACAGCGGGAGATGCGATGATGACGTGACCTTGACTCACGCGAAGTTATGGCGACGTGACCTTGACTCGCGCGAAGAGACATGATGGGCAACACGATCACTCGACGCAGGCAGGGCGGGCAGCAGAAGCTGGCAAACACATTTTCAGGTCATTTCTTTGTCATTTTTGGGTTTCCAGGTTTCTGAGTTTCCGGGTCAATCCAAACCTGTTTTTAAAACTTGTCAAATCCGGGAACCCAAACCTAACCAGTTTCGAAATCAGTTCGGATTTAACCCGAAATTTTCTTGTCTGATTCGAGTCGGATTTTCGTATCGTGTCAAATATTGACACACTCCTAACAATATATAAATTCAACAGCCACAAATCAAACAAGTGGGAAATTTTTTAATGCATCAATAATGTGGATATTATTGAAAAGAAAAAAAAAAGCTAAAGTAAATTATTCACTGTTAAGTATGTAAATATTTTTATCATAATTTTTTTTTTTTGTTCTCATGATAGATATCAATGCGCTTAAATATAGAATAACAAACACTTTTAATTTTGTAATAGAATGGTAATTATCCCGTGCCGGCCAAAGTTTAAGCCTGGAGAAAAAATAATATCTCAAGTTCAAACAGCTAAATGCATAAGCAAGGCTGCATATTTTATGAAAAAAATTTATATAAAATATTAATTGAGTGATTCTATTTTTATTTTTTCTAATTAATTAATTTAAATTATAATACTATTATAGATTTTTATTTAATTTCTTTTGATTGATCCATCCAATCAAAAATTAATTAAGTTGAATTTTAAAATAAATATTTCAAAAATAAAAGATTTCTAATGCTTAAAAGTCAAGCTTTTGATATTTTTTTATAAAGTTTAATAGAAAAAGATTTAAATTATTAATTAATTTGTTTTTTTTTTTATCTAAACGAAGGTGCTCTGTTGCTTCATAGGAAGCAGAGCTCTGTTGCTTCTAGTAAAAGTAATGGCTTCCTTCAAAATTTTAAAATATTTTATATATTATATATTTGTTTATATAGATATAATATTTCACCCAAAAAAATCAATCAATATCCACTATAAAATTCTGAATTTTAAATAATAAATATACATTAAGGAGCATTATCTTCTTTTTTTTTATATATATATTTTGGTTTATTAAGTCAAATTTAAACACATCATTTATGTAAGTGCATCTCCAACATAACAACCCACTTTCCATTCCAAAATACAGTAAACCTTCAAAATGTTGTAATTCGTCTCCAATTGAAATTAATTTCGCCTGCTTCTTGATCACGTTGCTAAAGGTAATTGTATTTCTCCTTTTTCAGGCCCTTTTTCGGCAAATCCCATACACATAAAAATAGCGTGTGTGAACAGTACGACGCTAATATTGGCGTTGCATTGTTTACTCCCAGATAACAGCAAATGAAAGCGCATTCGATTGAATCGTTTGGCGGACGGCAATTATATGTATTATGTTCGATTGCAAATGATCTAAGGCTCGAGTCCAAAATCTTTTAATTGATCGTCAAAACTTTGAAACACCAGACTAAATAGAGCTGCGTTATTATCCTCTTTTCTTTAAGAAAAGAAGGCATTGACCTGCTCTTCCACATTGGATATGAAATCGAAGGGAAAATCCAATGGCGGAGAGATTAAGGAGTACAGGTTTGGAGGTTACTGCAGAATCCGTTTTATGTCGTTATATCTGAAATTTTTTTAAAGAAGAAAAAGTCTGTCACGCCTGTTTTGGCGTCAAATATGCTTTGTTCAAATGTAAATGGCAGCTGTAATTTGGGAACATATTGAAGGGGTGGGGTCCATTCTAATGTTCATCATATTATCTAATAAAAATGTATTTAATTAGTAATTTTATGATTAACGATAATCATGCTTTTTAATTTTTTTTATTTTTCTTTTGGCCATCAAGATATAAAAAATCACTAAATTTATTCCAACTCAAAAAAATATTACAACAAGTTAAAATGCATAAAGAAAAAAGCTACAAAGAAACACAAGGGTAGCTACCCAATAGGCTCAGTAAAGGTAGAGACTTCCAACTACACCTAAGCCAGGCACGGGCCATCCAGTATGAACTGAGAGCAATAATGCACCAAGTAGTCATCCCAAAATGAGCAAGAAATATACCACCAAAGGTTGCCACGAGCACGGCTTAAGAGAAGTGAGCCCTAGCCACATCATTGCCCTCAATCTATAAATCGCATAAGCAAATATTAGTCTAAGTTCCAGCAAAACAACAGCCACCAAAAAGAAGTGCCTTCCAACAATATCAGCACACAGCCGAAAGGATAGAGCATGACGAACAACTAGAAACCAGCCACCACTATAACACCAACAGACATGAAGAAGAGTCAAAGGCATTCAAAAAACAATACTGTTACACATAAAGAGAGCCCCACAACAACAAAAAATCCAGCATTATTTCCTACCATGCCTACCCCTCCCACGAGAGGTGACAGACACAACAGGTCGGTCATTCTGCATTACAAAATCTTTCCCAGGTTCTTCCTCCCCGCTAGCCTCCGAAGAGGAATCAGATGAGCCTTGAAGCCAATCAATTTGCATTCTCACATCCTCCCCCACATGAGCAAACAAAGCCTTAGGAAAAATTAAGTTAACATGAACCTCAACAAAAGGGCTGGGTATAAGAACAATAGGTGTCATAGGGGAAGGATCATTAAAGACACCCACACAAGCAGAGAAATAATCGGCCAAAGCGTTAGAATTATGGTGAGAGACAATGTATAGAGCCCAAAGAGTCTTGTGACTCAGCTTGATTTAACTCACAGGTAGCAAAATCCACACCCTTTGAAGAGGCCACTACCAAAGGGGCAGAAACAACCATAGGGGGGCAAATAGTATCCAAATTATTAAAGTTGAAAACAACTGCACCACTCATCGGATTATCCAAAGTGGCCGGCACGACCTCACCAGAGACATGGAGAGGAGGAGGAGGGGGGGGGGGGGGGGGGGGGGGGGGGGGGGATGTAATTCAACTAAATGTTTCCCAATATCAATAGCAACCACATCACAATTCCCAACAGTATTAGCAATAGGATTACAATCAAGATTAGCTACAGAGTTATCCTTACTACAAGGATTGGGTTCTGGCACTAAAACCAAATCACTAATAAAAGGGTTTAGAAATGAAAACAGAGGAAGATGGCTTAAGGGGAATCGTAAGAGGGACACCAATTTTGGACTTACATTCCCTCCTAGCATGGCCAATAGACTGATAAAGAGCACAAAAAAGGGGGAAAACCTCCATCTCAACCTTTTGTATGTAGCCAAGCTTCTCAGGGCCAATCCAGACATTGTTATTTGAAAACCTCCATCATCTAAATTTTTTTCAATATATCAATCTCAACCAAAACTCTCGCAATAGAAGGCCTGGACCACAACGAAGTGGTAGAATCAACCTTGAGCGGGGGCCCAAAGATAGAGCCTAAGGCATGAAGAATTCTTGGGTTAAAGAGATGAGGGCGTAGACCAGGGAAAGAGATCCAAATAGAAATAATTGGGCATTCAACAGAGATATCCAAAGGAGGAGTCCATTTTGTTAATTTCACATAACAATTGTAAACCATATACTAGCGATGACTGAAAGCCCGACTGTAATCAAGGTCATTCGAGAGCTTCACCAGAATGTGCGAAGAATCAAGCACAATGATATAAAAAGTCAGCTATAAGTTTCAAATTATAAAAAAGATCTCCTTATGGAGTCTAAACTAGGACGCCTGGCAGGAAAAAATCCAACAAGAAAAATTAGAAGGGAGCCAACATAGCCCTAATTTCATCCTCAGATATCTATAGTGAAGGCACACTACGGTAAGACGAAGACTTAAGCTCCGGAAAACATACAGTAACGGCGAACCAGCTAATGCATCGGCGAAAGAACGCGAAAAATTGGAACCAAATAAAAAACCATGGTCCAACAGGCGCTTCGGCGCCATACGGCCAGGAAACACCAAAAAAACTCGAAAAGATGAAAAAACGATAGAGACATGAAAAAGAGAAAACTTCCATGAGCAAGTTGGCGGCGAATGCTGCTGAGGGAAAGCCCCCCAGCAAACCCTAGAACGATAGGAGAGACGCCTAGATGCGAACCTTAAGTAGATATTTTATAAATGTATAAAAAAATGGCCGTCAAGATGGAGAAATAAAAAATAGAAAAAAAATACTTTGTCGATGTTGTATATATATTAATATTATTTAGATTTATTTCATGTGGGAGATTGCAAAAAGGAAAAATTATTATGATTAGGAAGAATGAAGCAAAGTAAAATTTAGATATACTTAAGATTTTTTTTTTTTTTACTTATAAAAAATTGATTCATTAAACTCTTTTTTAAATATCACATTTTATTTAAAATAACAATTGATAAATACTCAATTTTAAAATTTTTGAACAATGATTTATTGTAACAATTACATAACTATCATATATATATATAATTTAATTAATTTTCATCTTATGAATGAAATTGTTACTATATCGGCTTAATTTTATTAGAATAAGAATTTTAATAAACCATAAAATTTAAATCTGTATATAAAAAATAAACTTTGGCTCTAATGCAAATTATTGGATCTTTATATCCAATTATAAAAGCGAAAATTAAAATCAGGATTTAGAAAATTGAATTAAGACTTTCTCAAATCTAATTTTCTTAATAAATTATTATTTTTAAAATATGGAAAGAAGAAAACTTACTGAAATGTTGATTGAGATCCTAAATCTTCTTTTTTTAAATGTTGACTGAGACCGTAAGTCTTCTTCTTATAATCACGTTACAAAATATATTTTTGTGAGTGGGCACATTCAATCAATTATAAATAGGCACTCTTTCTTTTAATGCAATTTTACAATTTCACCCTTTAAAAAAAAGGTAAAGATACTAATTTTTTTCATCTATCATCTCTCATGAAGAACTTAATTTATTTTTTATAAGAAAAATTTATATCTTTTGAATTTGGACACCTCTTTTCATAAGCACATTTTTGTAATTCATGAAACATTTTTTTATTTATATTAAAATGAGAAATATCACGACACATCATCATCTCTCACTACTAGAAAGTTGTGTATTTCCAGCGAAAAATTTTTTGGTTTCCGACGGATTTCTGATGAAAACGTGTTCTAAGTAAATTGAGCGTAGGAAAACTTTTCCGTTGCAAAAAATTCTCAGGAAAAAGTTTTCCCAGTGGAAAAGAACAGACGGAATAAATAAACGGTTATCTGGACTGGTTCTATATAATCATATTATATAAAGTACATTCATCATTAATATCTCCATATCGAGTAATTCGGATAAGTCTATTCCATTCTTAATGTTAATAAACCATACTAATAATATTTAATTGTTGATTTCAACTATAATTAATAATTATGAACTTGTTTAGATTATTATTATCCTTAATTCAATTCTCTTGTATATAATTCTATACTAAATTATTGTTACATAAATAATTTTGGAATAAATGTAATAATAAATATTATATCAAAAGATAATATCAGTACATGCTAAACTTATCATTAAATATTTAATTCAACACAAAATATATTGTAATAATATTGATTTAAGGTACATTCTCTAACAATTCATTTAAAAAATCATCTTGAAATTATGGCCGAAAAGAAAAATCAGAGCTTAATACCAACTAGTGTTTTTGCGGGAGAATTCCAAGTGAAAAACTATGGAGAAAAATAGTTAATTCTTATATACATTTAAGAGTTATAGAGCCAATTATATGGATGAATGTACAAACTCTGTTATAACAAAGACTTCAAAAAATTCCAATAGTTGATCATGTTAAATGAAAGCCATATCAGCTTAATTTCAATCAATAAAAACAACCTGGAGGCCAACTCTTCAAAATGAACACTCCAAATCCATGTAGATAGCATAAATTTCAATCATATACAACAGAAGGGAAATTTTATTACAAATTATACATGAATGATAATCTACAATGGCTAAGTCAATCTTGATCCATGAAGAAATTAGAGAGCATTTCCTTTGCTCATTCACAGTTGTATGAAGACCTGGCCCAATTGATCTCTCAATACAACTATTCCCTCTCCCTTTCATAAGCCAAAGCCAAAAATGAAGAAGAAAAAAATAAAATCCCAACCTTGGTCATAATTGTATGATAACATAATCATCTCCATAATCTTATCATAAATTCTCAACACAGCCCGTGTCATCATAGGAAGAAGTCCGGGAAGAATTGATTGATTGCAACAGACTCTGCAGGCGAGAACAGCCCATCTGCGGAGCATTGCAACCTCTTTTTAGATTGTTGCAGCATCAGTTCATCAAGCAGATCAAAGGATTGCTTTCTCTTCATTGAACCGAACGCCGACGGAATCAACGGAGAAGAAGCTTGTTCTACCTCGAAATAGTCGTAGCTGAGTCCAAGTTGCGAATTTCGAATGAAGATGGCAGGGTCCAAAACTTCTCCTATGCTGTCCCTTTCCTCGTGAGACTCAAAAGGGTAGCGAAGAAGCTGGTTTTCATTCCAGTCAGGGAAGCTGGTACTATTCATCACCAACTCTTGCCTTTCTTCGCTCTGAGCACTGACAGTGAAAGAAGACTCTGTTGGGCTGCAGGTCTCAGCCTCTTCAACACTTGCAGTTGGCAAGTTGCCTTTCTGCCTTACTCTGCAGAGAACCCATTCGTCCAACTGAGAAAATCAGGCCAAAATTTTAACGTTAGCTTATGAAAGAAAAGAAAGAACAGGAAGTACTTGAAAAGTCTAATCGTACAAAATTAAACATATAAAAGTTTTGAGGTTTACTCGCATAGATCCTCCCTTCTGCTTCTGAGATTGAGAAGAAGCAATCTTGGAATTCAAGAGACGATATTCCTGCATAATCCATTCGGTCTTAGTGCCCTTCGGTGGCCGGCCCTTATGAAAGACGAGAGCTTTCTTGACGCCGATGCAGTGGGTGCCATCGGCGCTCAAAACAGGCTTATCTGTACCGGTGGCCTTCCAATAGCCCACCCCGGCCGCCCTATTAGGCCGAACACCATTAGGATACTTTCTTTCTCTAGGACTAAAGAAGAACCACTCTCCCTCACCAAAGCAAGCCTTGCCTGCAACAAAATAAAACAAAAAAGATGAGGCTACAAAACTATGACTTCAGCGCATTCATGAATTCATGGCCGGCCAATTAAATATTCAATTAGGAGATGATGAAGGAATGATTAATCACCAGGAAGCTCCCATGGATTGAATTTGTAGAGATCAATATCAGCTATAATATCCCAATCTGAAGGCAAAGAAGCAGCGACCTTCTTTGTCAGGTAACAATTGATTAGTTCTTGGTCTGTAGGATGGAAACGAAAGCCAGGAGGTAACTGAGAACTCATGATTAAACCGTTGACTTCCATGAAAGGAAAGAAGGAGAAATACAGCTATCAGAAGAGGGAAGAAGATGAAGCAATTAGGAGGCAACTGAGTAGTGGTGCGTGTTGAGAGCAAGCAGAGCTACTTCTTAAATAAGGAATTTTTGTGCTGGGAAGATACGGGGCAAGCCTTTGGCTCACAAGGCAGAGGCCTGCTTTTTTGGCTCCTATGGGATTATTAGTTGGGAGGTCAACATTTTTCCCTATTTAATTTTTTTTTTTTTTTTGGATATTATTGGAATAAGAGTTTGAACCCAACTGCATCTTCAGCAAATGACACGTGGCATTTTGAATGATGAAATGCCACGTGGCATGCAAGTGAAGCTGATGAATGAAGGGTTGGGTGTGGTTTGTGGTTTGGATTTGGTTAGGCTTTCGAAGGTGGGAATGAGAGAAATGAGTGAGGACATTAGAAAGAACAAGCTTTAGCTGAACTGCCGATATGCCCAATGAAAAAGTTTTGTACGCGAGTGTGAACCGGCGAGGCACATTAATTGATTGAAGCAAACCGCTTTTTGAAATTTACATAAGGCAAAAGAAAAAGAGATACTGCATGCAATTATTTACTGAAAATTTGGCCTTTATCCGCCGATGTTTAGCTCGGTTGAGAACCCCTCATCCCAGTTCGATTCCCTAGAGTGGCAGTCGCCCTTTCAGTGGGGTCCCTGAAGCGCCGACTGCGGGTACAGAGTCGTGGGTGGCCCTGTAGGTCAGCCGGAAATTACGGACCACCAAGCTCACTCGGCTAAACAAGATGTGATAGCGGATGGTTCCTCATCATAAAAAATAAGGCCATTTATTAAGCTATCGTGGTTCATTGCACAACTTTTGAAATTAGATTCTTGGTGTTAGACTTTTAGTAGTTGATACATTGGCTTGGCAACGTCAGAAGCAGTGAACAGAGAAAGTGGGAGGGTTCTATGTGCCTGAAAACGAAGTGTTATCATTAGACTAGTTGCTTGGCAGAAGATCAGGAGCACTTCCTGTAACAGTAGACTTGCAGCAGAAGAGAATTTTTTTTTTCTTCTCTTTGTCAATATCATGCAGAGATAAATTCCTGCTTTGATGTCCACTTAGTCAAAAGAGATGTTAACTATATTGCAAGGATGTTATCCTCTCAATCATGATTTTTAGCATTATGATTCTTTTCAATAAGTTGTTTATTGTTCTCTTCCATTTATGTACAAATAGTTCTCTCTATGTGTAATGCTTGAACCGGATCAGTTACGATCTGGTCTCTCTCTCGCACACACGAGCGAACCGCGCTATATCATATGTTTCACATGCGAATGACCCGGGCGGCCCCAGCCGCAATTCTCCTCTCCAATCACGAAAATTTTGTGATTTCACCGCCTCACAAGATTTTATCCCATTATGTATAATTTTTCCTACTCAATCTCCTACAATGTCCTCTCAATTTATGAAGGGTTGGAGGCTAGGGCATTGTTTAATATTCTTTTCACTTGCCTTTCTGCAGTCGCCAAAACCTCTTTCTCACTCTTCTCCCTCGTAGCCGCCATTTGATTATTTGGCAAAATCAGCAATTATCTTCTTCAAATTTCCTTTTTCTCCTTCAATAATAAACTCCTTCATCTTCTCTTTTCTCATCTTGCCCTTTTATTTTTTTCTTCATGTTTATCAAATTATATATAATCATGTTTTCCATTTTCATCTTTTTACTAGTTTTGATTGGTGGGAATTTTATTTCAGTTTTATATTATTATTATTATTAGATTGGGTTGCTTAGGGAGGAAGTTTTATTTATGTATAATGTTCGAATTAATCTGACCCTATATTATCTTTTAAACTTGATTAATATATATAGATACAAGCTTGAATTTTGTAAACCTTATGTTGCAAGCATTGACAAGATTCTTGTTTGTAGGACCTTCTAGTCATTACCCTCGTAGTGCTTTCAGTTGATTAATTATCTTGAAGACTTGGAGTTTTGTGTCATTTGCTTAAAGGTAATTAGTTGTTATTTATTTTGGGATAAACATACATTTCTTTGTTAGGGGCATTATTCTGATTTCTTATGCTAGACTTTGGGATATTAGCATTTTTTATAATGTAACTATAAAACCTATTAAAAAATGCTTATGGAAATTTTTGAAAAATAATTTGCTCATGGGCGTTAATGTGTATGTCGATAGAACCATATTAGTTATTGGCTAGCTGAGGCGGACGGTCCCCTAGAGTGATGACTCTACAGAAAATTACTAGAATTCATTGGGTTGGTGCTTACTTTTTCAATGATGGTTGTTTAACAAATCGATTATAGTTATATGCATTATATATATAATGGATAGGATTTAAAAAATAATAAATGGCTGATAAATCATTTTAAGGTACAAGGATACTTAGTGTAGTGCATTTGTAAGCATTAAAATATTTTAGCATCAGTAGTTAAATGATATATGCACTAGTATATTTTAATTTGTTATAGTAATCATGGCATATTTCATAGCTACTTTCTTTTAGTGACTATAGGTTGCTACTCACTTTTTCATTGTTCATACTACAAGCTCCAGTCCTTTGTTGTTTTTTGCTTTGAGAAATAAAAGTTATTTAGTGAATTTGATTTATCAAACTCACTCGTTGTCTCTTCTTACAGCTGGTACTGCAAGTGTGCTTAGCGGACTGTTATTTCAGGAGCAGAGTTACTAGCAATAGACTATTTTTTATATTTTATATTTTATTGTAGTTATTATGCTTTTAACTCTGAGGGTTTTGTAATTTCTTTCCTGTCATATATCCTATCACTACCAAAAAACGCGCTTTTTCGCAGCGGTTTAGTGCAGCGGTTTTTAAAACCGCTGCAAAAACTGTAATTTAAAAATAAAATTTTTCTATTTTGCAGCGGTTATAACCGCTGCTATTTGCACCGGTTAAAACCGCTGGCAAAACCAAAATCTTATTTTAAGTAACCCGATCGAAGCCCTAAATCCTCAACTCCTTCTTCTTCGTTCGCGCGAACTGGCCGACTCCGGACGAAAATCTTCTCCTCACGAATCCCGACCGATCGGTGCTTAATCACTGTGAGCCTCTTCGATCCCCTTCATCCTCTTCTTCTCTTTTTCTTCTCATTGTGTTTCTTCATGCATATACTTCGTTTGCATCATTAGGGTTTAAGTTAATCTACCGTAGGCGTAGCTTTGTCGTTGGTTTTTAAACATGATTCCTTATAACTGACTCTAACCTAGTTTAGAGTAATATGCATGCCTATGATGCAATGGTTTGATAACATTTTGGTGTGTGTGTGTGTGACGATGTGATCATTTATTTTTGTTGCACTATGGGATGTCAGGTAGTTTATTTTATACACATTGCACATTCTTTCTTTGCATTGCATATTATTTCTTTTTCATGTGAACCTTGTAGGAGTAGATTCATTTTAACTTATAAAATAGTCCTTTTATAACTCATAGTTAGGTGGAAAAGTCCTGTTTTCCTTCCCAAGTAGAGAAAAATCTCATACATATCCTCTCCTCCTTGAAAAGCTAGAAGTATCTCCTTCTGCTTCCCAACAACGTGTTAAGTGAAAATAATGTTAATCTTTCGTGCATAAATTCTTGTTAGAAATGTTTGTTTTAGTTAATTTTATTCAGGAAAATCTTAGGAAAAATCCACAAAAAATAGCAAAGTCTGCACAAGCACTACGACGCCTTGAATATAATAGTAGTGCAACGCTATCAACACCATGGCACAACTCTGGAGCACCATGATGCTCAATGTTCTTTCATTTTGACAATTAATTATATGCCTTAGCACCACTACCTCATGCATCGTAGCAGTTTTAGTGCCAAAATGCCATCATCTATACACCATGGTGCTTAACTTATCTTTATCCCACACTCTGGAGCACCATGATACCAATTCATTGACTAGAGCACCATAGCATCTATCTTTATCCCACACCACTGCATTATGGTAGCACGATAATGCCAAATTGCCTGCAACATAGTAACATGGGAGTTTGAGCTATTCACAATTGAAGTGTTGCATCTATCCAACCTAACATAATGGTGCTAAAACTAGAGAACTGAGGCACTAGTTAGTTCATTTATGTAACATTGTGACACATGCTTTCAAGCACCATGATTCTCAAGTTATTTGTCTTATGTATAAATAGTTTTCTTTTCAAATTTTTGAGGTCTGCTCATTTCAAAATAATAATGGAGTGGAAGTTATAGTGGGGAGTGATCGTGCTTAAGGGAAATAAGTTTGGGAAGCATTTATTGTTTTGAAGTGATTATAAATGCTATTACAAGTAATATTCTTCGCACATAGACTTTTGTATCTTTTCAAGATATTTCTTATGAAATTTGTTTTGCGTAAAATCATTTCTATAACTACCTAATTCCCTTATTTTGGGCTTATGATGTGAATGAAGCATGTTTAACCTTATGTCGGCTCTATTATATAAAAAGCTTTATTATTATTTTTAATTCATCTGAATCTTAAATTAATTCATTAATGGCCATATTTGAATTTAAAACCTAATGTGATTTATTACCTCGTTGGAGGAATGATGGCATAATAAGAGAGAGTCCTTTCTTGCTTCTATTCTTGCACCACAATGACACTTAACACAAACTAGTAAATTAAGGTGAGGACCAAAACCAAGAGCTCACTATCTACCTTTCTCTAACCTAAATTCCAACTCATCACCTTATTGATTGCTTATTAAATGTGTATTTTTTTAGTGCTTTACAGGCTTGATGGATAAGAGTTGGATGTCAAAATCAAAATGGAGTAGTGATTATATTGAAGGTGTTGATAATTTTTTAAAATTTGCAACACAAGGTCAAAGTTCAACACAAAAAATTTTATGTCCATGCAAATTATGCATTAACAGATATTTTCATTATGTAAAAGAAGTCAAGTTACATTTACTCTCCAAAGGAATTTTTCCTGGATATGTTGTTTGGAATCGACATGGAGAGGAACATGCTTGTTTAGCTGAAGTTACAAGATCAGATACATGTACTGATACCAGTAATGTTGTTGAAGTACAAACTGAAGGCGAGTTGCACAGATCAAATGATATAGAAGGATTGTTAAGGGACACATTATGCTCAGTCAATGCCAATTTAGATGACGAACATAATGAAAATAACATAGATTTGACAAATGATGAAGCAATGAAATATGGTGATTTATTGCTAGAAGCAGGATCAGAATTGTACCCAGGTTGTAAGTCATTCACAAAGTTATCTTTCATCTTACATTTATTTCGCCTAAAGTGCTTACACTCTTGGTCTGCAAGATCTTTTGATCAACTGATTGAGTTATTGATTGAAGCTTTCCCTGATGGTTCATTGCTACCTAAAAATACGTATGAAGTGAAGAAGATAATGAAAGTGTTTGATCTTGGATATATAAAGATAGATGCATGTCCAAATGATTGTTGTTTATTTTGGAAAGATAGATCTATTCAAGAGGTTTGTCATATTTGTGGTTCTTCACGGTGGATAGGGGCTAAAAAAAGTTCAGCTAGAGGAAAGAAAAATCAAATGAAGTCTGCTAAGGTTGTTCGATACTTCCCATTGATTCCTAGGCTTCAAAGATTGTTTAAAACAAAAAAATCAGCTGAAGAGATGATTTGGCATGCCAAACAGAGAAATATAGATGGGTTGTTACGACATCCAGCTGATGGAGAAGCTTGGAAATCCTTTGACTCTCGATATCCTGATTTTGCTTCAGATCCACGTAATGTTCGCCTCGCTTTATCCAGTGATGGTTTTAATCCATTTAAGCTTATGAGTAGTACATACAGCATTTGGCCCATACTTTTGGTTCCTTATAACATGCCTCCTTGGATTGCAATGAAACAATCGTCTTTCATTCTATCTACTATTATACCAGGGGAGAAGAGTCCAGAAAATAATATAGATATCTATATCCAACCACTAATAAATGAGTTGTCTGAACTATGGCATGGAGTCATTTCCTACGATGCGGCATCTGGACAATCTTTTAACTTACGAGCTGCATTAATGTGGACGATCAATGATTTTCCGGCTTATGGTATGCTTTCTGGTTGGAGCACTAAAGGTAGATTTGCTTGTCCTTGTTGTGCCGAAAATACAGAGTCTTTATGGTTATATAAGGGAAAGAAATTCTCATATATGGGTCATCGTCGTTGGCTACCAGAAAATCACTTATTCCGTCGACAGAAACAGTACTTTGACAATACAGAAGAGATCCGTAAAGCACCTAGAAGGAATACTGGTAGTAATATTTTACAAAAATTACAAAATGTTCAGTTTGATTTGGGCAAATCCAGAAGCTTGAAAAGAGGGCGTACAGTAGAATTCAGTGAGCATCATATTTGGAAGAAAAAATCAATTTTCTTTAAGCTACCTTATTGGGAGTATAATTTACTACCACACAATCTTGATGTCATGCATATTGAAAAAAAATGTATGTGATAATTTCATTGGCACTTTACTTGATCTTGATAAATCTAAAGATAACTTGCAAGCACGCCAAGATTTAGTTGACATTGGAATTAAAGCCGAGCTGCATCCACAAATTCTTGAAGATGGTTCATATTTATTGCCACCAACCTGCTTCACAATGTCAAAAAAAGAGAAACTGATGTTTTGTCAAGTTTTGAAAAATATGAAAATGCCCAAAGGTTATGCATCTAATATCTCAAGGTGTATTAACGTTGCTGAATGTAAGATTGTGGGCTTAAAAAGTCATGATTGTCATGTGCTAATTGAAGAACTTCTACCTATTGCTTTGAGGTCATGTTCTCCATCTGATGAAATTATACATATTCTAGTGGAGATTTCAAAATTTTTGAAGTCAATTTGTGCCAAGGTTATTGATCCAAAAGAGTTGGACATACTCCAGAATAATATTTCAATAACATTGTGTAAAATGGAAAGATCAATACTCCCATCATTCTTCACGATCATGGTTCATTTACTTATTCACTTGGCCGAGGAAGTAAAATTAGGTGGTTCGGTTCAGTATAGATGGATGTATCCGTTTGAGAGGTATTTCAATTGTAATTACTAATTCAAGTTATTATTGTTTTTCTTGACATAATCTCAAAAAGGTTTTTATTATTGCAGATTTTTTATAGTATTAAAAGACTATGTAGCTAACAAAGCACAACCTGAAGGTTCTATTGCGGAGGGTTATATTGCTGAAGAAGGGATAACTTTCTGTTCTAAATATCTTGAGCGACCTCAATTTTTGAATAAAGCCGCAACAACAACTGATGCACAATTTATTTTAAATTTTCAAGTGGTGGTACTCCTTTGGGAAAGGTGACTTCATTCATCTTAGATGATAATTCTTTGGTTCAGGCACATAGATATGTTCTCCGGCAATGTGATAATATTGAAAGTTATAGACAACTTTTCAAAGATAGAGAGAGAAGAAAGCGACGCGGGCATACACATCTAACATATATAGATTTAGAGAGACTTATGAATGAAATATTTCACGAGTGGTTGCGTGATACGGTACGCTCTATTTTTAAACTTACATTGTTATTTAATATTAAATATATCATGACATAATAAATATTTTTTTTATTCCTTGTTAGATTTCAAGTTCTAATGATTTGGAAATCTCAGAAGAAATCAAAGCACTGGCTAAGGGCCCCAACAAAATTGCAAACAGATATAAGGGTCTACTCATTAATGGTTATATTTTTCATACTAAAGAACGAGATGAAGGCAAAAAAACCCAGAATTTTGGTGTTGTTAATACAACAGAGATTGGAAATTTTAGTTATTATGGAAAAATTAATGATATTATTGAAATTAATTACTCTAACATATTCAAGGTGATATTATTCAAATGTGATTGGGCAAACACAAGTTCAACAGGCATAAAACAAGATGAATTTGGTTACACACTTGTGAACTTCTCAAGACTTATTCATACAGGTCAGAAAATCCATGATGATCCTTTTGTTTTCTCTTCACAAGTGGAGCCTATATTTTACATTGAAGATGCTAAAAATCTGAATTAGAATTTTGTTGTGAGAGTTAAACCACGAGATGCATTTGATTGTAATATTTCCTTATGACTACTATGTTGAAGAAGTACTATGTTTTCATGTTTGATGAAGTACATTTTGTGTTTGCTAGTTTCAACTAATAAAAGTTGTAGCATTTTGATATTTATCATGATTTTCTCTGAATTGAATGATATGTTGCTAATTAAAGTTGTAGAATTATAATGATGTTAGAAACTTGATGGTTGTATTAGCTTTTGGCCAATTATTTCATTTTATGATGCTTGCAATATAAAGGTTTTCTCTAATACAAGTGAATATTTTTACCTCTCATGAAAGCCATACAGCAATGTCTGTCTTCTTCTTCTTCAAGTTTCAGGCTTTCAGCGCCCGAGCGTGGCAAAGGAGAACTGTCAATCAAACGGCAAGCTAACTTCTTTGTTTATTGATTTGCCTACTTACTGGAGGTAAGTATTTATAGCCTTGCATTCATTGGCCGTTGAAAAATCAATATGTAGCTTCTCTTATCAGAAAAATTACTAAGAAGTTATAGTAAAAAACCTTTTGCTAGACAGGCGGTATAACAGAAACTTAATCAATTTTATACTCATAGAGACGTAGTGCATTAGTGTAAAAAATTGCATTTAGTTTTACACCAACTCTGAATTAAAAATTATATTAAAAAAACAAGCTTTGACTAGAACACTTGTATCAGACATCTATAACCCTTATTGTAAAAAACTGTGGTGAATTGAAAATTTGTTGATTTTTGCTCGGAAGATCTGTGATTGAGCTGCTACTTGTAAATCAGAAATTAATTTTACTTTTTGGTTGTAGCATTTTTTTTATTGCAATCTTCTCACAGAATATTATCGACATGATCATATTTAAACCTTTGTTTTCTTCACCTTAATTCTCTCTTTTGGTTTCCTAAAAACAACTTTTAATTTTTTTTCATTGCAGAAAATGGCAGGAGGTAGTCGTTTCAGACAAGCAAAGAAGGTAGTTTGTAGAGGTGGATCAAGTAGAGGAGGATCAAGTAGAGGTGAAACCAGTAGGGAGACTGAATCAATTACACCTTCTACTTAAGTACACCCAGATTCGCAAGAAGAGATTGAGTGCAGTGGGACACAACAGGCTTCACAACATTCATTTGGTGGTGCAGCTCCAGCCACACAAGAGGGGATATGGCTCGTCGGTATGATTTTTTTTATAACAATCATTTTATTTTAAATGAATTATGTAGATGAGCAAGGACCTATCATGCTTATTAATTTATGTGGAATTATGTAGATGAGCAAGGAAATCCTTTAAGGTGTAGGGGGAGAACAACATGTGCTGATATACAGAATATGCCGTCAGGGACACGAATTCATATAGAAGTTAATGAAAACAACATCCCTTGTAACATACCTGAGTCGACTTTGCTAGGAACATATCTTGGTGTTGTTGCAAGAGACCCTGTTTTGGCTCCAATATCATTCCCTGATTGGAGAAATAAGGGTATGGAGCCATATAAGAAAAAGATGTTAGCTGAAGTTGAGGTATATTTATTTCATAGCAAATTTGAATTTTTTGTGTTTTACATTATTAACCATATCATATTTGTAATTGCAGTCTAAATTTGAGTTTCCTGGTCATATACGCCATTGGATTCTTCAATCCCTTGGTGTTAAATGGCGTAATTATAAAACCACCTTAAAGGCCGAGCATTGGGACAGTAGACCAATTGAGGAAATTTTAGAGACAGTTCCAGCTGGAGTAGATCAGTTGCAGTGGTGTCAACTTGTTAACAAGTGGTCAAAGTCGGAGGACCAGGTAAATATTGTGATTAAGTTTTTTTTTACATTGAAATGTAACATTATCGAAAAAGGATTCATGTAGCCGACCCCACGTAGTGGGAGAAAGGCTTGATGTTATTGTTGTTGTTGTATTGAAATGTAACATTATCATGTATTACAGGAAAGGGCTGCAAAAAATTCTGCCAATGCCAAGAAACAAACTTGTCCTCACATAATGGGTCGTGTGAGTTCAGTTCGAAGACAGAAGGAAACGGTATAAAATTAAACATTTATTTATAACTACTAAATAATTTATTTTCAAACTTACATTATTATTATAATTTTTTGTAGTATATTACGGACAGATTACAATTATGGAAAATTAATAGGATGCATAAAGATGGGACATGGTCATCTGATGACGCTATGCAGCGATGGGTATATATATATAATTATTACAATTTTTTTTAATAAATTCATTCTTCAATATATTTAACTATATGTTTTTGAACTGTAGGCGCAAGCATGCAATCTTCTTGCCCAAGAAGGGCTTACACCTGAAGAAGGAAATATTGAAGCTAATGAGAGAGTTTTTGCTATAGTTATGGGACCAGAACATTCAGGTAGAGTTCGTACCCAGGGATTTGGTGTTACGCCTACTAGATTCTTTCCTCAAAGCAAAAATGAAGAAGGTAGTGGTAGCGGTAGCAGTTTTGGACAGATAGCTAGTCTTAGAGAGGAGTTTATATCATTTCGTGATAATCAGGCGAGAGAATTTGCCTCTTTTCGTGATGAGATGAGACAGTTTATGCAAGAAACGCAAATGAATCATCCACCCCATGGAGGATCAGAAATGGTATGAATTTTTTTTTTAAGTTAAATAAAAATTGCTTGATTATTATTATCTCATTCTCTTTATATTATTTTCAGGGTGGAAATGACAATTTATCTGATGCCTGACAGTCTGCTGATGAGCACTGGTATTAGATGTGATGCTTTTCGTGATGTGAATATTTTATGTAATTTCTAACTTTTGTTATTTTGAATTTGAAATGTAATATTGTTATTTTGTGCTCATTTCCTTGTGTTATAAATCATCGACTATGCATAGAACATTTTGTATTTTGTTTGATAATGGTAGAAAAGTTATGTTCTTAAATAGTTTTTGTAAATAGTGCTTTGTAGATCACTTTTGTAGCCAATAGAGTCCTAGTGCAAAGTGCATGAAATTGATGTTCTATTTAAAGTTAGCTAGCAATTTGTAGTTCTCTCTATCTTATCAACTTAAGTTGGCCAATAGAGTCCTAGTGCAAAGTGCACGAAATTATCAAAGCTCATGAGAATCCATATCATCAAAGACAAATGTTAAGCTAAAATTATCAAGATAATGTTGGTTAATTAGTTTATGAAAGGGAAGATATCTCCTATTTTTAATTATTCTTAGGAAAACCTCCATGAGATGCTCGGATAGAGAAAACATGCCTACAGTTTAACTTGATTGGGTTAACATCAAGGAATGACTATATTTCAATAATCAGCATTCTAATAAATTTTTAATACTTCAAGAAAAGTAATATTCGACAGGACACATGCTGAATCAACATAATTACGTGAGATAACTATCTCCCTATGGTGAAAACCCAATTCAATAATGATTAATGAAGCACTAAAAATCAACTAAAAAAAATGGAATAAAGAGAGTTGATGGTTAAATGTTAGAAATCTTAGAAAAGGTTTAAATACTACCTAAAAATAGAAGACAATGAGGACTCCTAGCGATATAAAGCCATAGCTACTTGAACTTATAATTATGCTTGGATCAATACTATCAGTACTTAGCATGCTAGAAGTTCACCTAGGTATAATATAATTATATGTAAGTAAATTATATTATAATGATGATTTTTTCAATCCAGACATAAAGGATTCTTTCATCAAAATCTCTTATAATGCTATCTTAGTCATGCGTAAACTAGAATTTTCTTTCTATATTTACATGATTCATTTCCAAAAATGTATATATATTTTAAAATAAATTTAACCATCATTCATATCTTTTACCATATTTAATAGCTCATCAAACAAAATATAATATACCTCAGGAATTTAGTCATAATGATCATCTTGAGTTATTAAGCATAGATCAGTATTCATTTCTTCTTGGGATCACAAGTAGGAGATTTTAAATTTGAATTAACTTAGAGAACTCTAAGATTTTTTTAATGCTTTTTTATGCCACCCTTAACATCCACTTTGCCATTTTGATTGCTACTTTTGTTATTTGGTTTGTCCCACTTTATAGGACAAGGTCTTTTTTAATCAAAGTAGATAACATAAAAATTAATCTTTTTGAAAGATTTTATTCTTATCTTTGATATTTTTTATAATAGAATTAAACTTTTTTTGTGATTAGTACTACCACTACCAAAAAACGCGCTCTTTCGCAGCGGTTTAGTGCAGCGGTTTCTCAGCGGTTTTATATATTGTTTATATCAAATATATCTACTGCTAATCTTAATCCATGTAGCACATTTACAATGAATGTTTAGTTTTAATGTGCAAACAATTTGTATTGTTTGTTGTTTGTTGCAGGTGTGAACGGCAATGTTTCAAAATTTAAAAAAAAAAATTCTGGACATTAGTGGCGGTTATAACCGCCACTAAAGCCCAGAAAACCGCCGCTTAACGCCGATAAAGTCCATTTTGCTTGCCTTTGTTGCGGTTAAAACCGCCACTATTCTGGGCATTACTGGCGGTTTAAACCGCTGCAAAAAAATGCTTTATAAAAATGCTACCCCGCCGGTCTTAAAACCGCTGCGGAAGGCCGTTGCAGCGGAAGGCAAAAACGGCGGTTCTGCAGCGGTTTAAGGACCGCTGCAAATAATTTGGTGGCGGTTATAACCGCCGGGAAAAGCCAAAAAATGTGCTGCGAAAGGCTAATTTTTTAGTAGTGTATTTACATTCATTTGCTTGTATTAGTATTATTGTTTGGATGTATTGTCTATTTGAATTTTATTAAAGAATTAAAAATTTAATCTTCACTTTCTATGGTTACTTTGGTGTATGCATATTATGTTGTATATTAGATATGCATGTTTCTCTTTGTAAGTAATCCTGTCATTGCATCCTGTGTTGTTGGGGTCTACCGCCTTCCGAACTCAGGTTATGACACCATGGCTCTTGTCAATATCTTTGGAGAGGATTCTAAGAAGGAAGAATAGTTGATTGGCCACTAGTAATAAATCACTTATACTATCATCTCCTTAAGAGTTTAGATCATTTTGTTGTTGGATTCTTGAACTGTTTTTAAGAAAGGAGAAACACACTAAAGTTTTTTTTTTAATCTATAATTGGAAAGACATTTTTCATGTTGTGGTAGGGCAAAAATTGACTCTTGTATGATGAGCAAAATCTTTTGCATGAGTTCAATTGAAAAAGGGAGAGAGAGAGCGAGAGAGGGAACTTTAAAAGTTCCCCAAAAAAATTTCAACATAAGAACTAAATGGAATTTCTTTAATAAATCAAGAACAGCTAAATAAATCATTAATATCCATAAGAAAAAACTAATAATCACTATCAATAAAAATATAACTGCTACTAAACCTTAATCAAATCCATATAATTTTATCCACTAAAAAGACAATATATACATTACGCTATTAGTTACAAATTTCATAATCACACCATTAAAAATTTTAAGCTGCACAATAACATCTAATGCAATATAAGTGCAAAAATAACAAATCTTTTGTTGAAATTAACATATCAACTCCATCTTAGAACATCATAGGCTACAAATAAATCTATAAAATAAAGCTAAATTCATATGGCACAATGGGTAGATCCATAGCTCAATTGGTGCTAGCAAGACCAAACATTAGAGTATTTCTTAGGTTTCATTTGGGACAACTTTTTTATTGCTTTCTAAAGCAATTTTTAATACAAAAATTAAAATTTTTGTATTAGAAAGCAGCTTTAAGAAGTAGTAAGAAAGCCGCCACAAACGAAACCTTAATGCTATTACTCAACTTGATTTATCTAATACTTTTTATATAATGACAGCTCTACAAAATAGTTCATATGAGTCGATGTTCTGTCTTGTAGATCCACAAAAATCAGATCTTGTTTGTCGCTTAAGAAAGCAATTTATGGTCTCAAACAAGCTCCCTATCAATACATTGCAACTTTTACCTTTCATCTTCATTAGCTTGGGTTTCAAGCAAGCAAAGTTGATCTATATCTACTTCTTCTCGTTCAAGATACTACCCTACAGAGTTTTTAGACAGTAATCTTATTTCTTTTTATATTAAGAACAAAAGACTGCTGCGTGATCCTCTTCAAAAGCAGAGTATAGAGCTGCTACTTTATGATGTTAACATTTATGTGGATAACCTACTAAATTCTATTGGGCCAATATATCAGCTCTTTTTCTTGCAAATAATCATGTGTTTCATATCAAAATCAAAATCAAACACATTGAAATCAACTATCATTTTATACATGGTTGTTTCAAATCTCAGAAGATTGTTATGCCTCAAATAGCAACTAAAGATTTTACTAAGGCTTAGTTTGGGACGGCTTTCTTTCTGCTTCTTAGAGCAGCTTTTTAGTTAAAAATTAAAATTTTGTATTGAAAAGCTGCTTTAAGCAGTAAAAAAGTCGTCTCAAACTAAATCTCTTACTAATACTCGGTTTCTTAACTAAATAGAACAAGCTAACAATTCAAGATCGAATCATTAGCTTCACGGGGGTGATAAGTTAACAAGAGGTGAAAATGATATGAAAATTTAGGATTCGTTTGGAATGACTTTTTATTGTTTTTTAAAATAGAGTTTTAGTACAACAATTAAAATTTTAGGATCGAATCATTAGCTTCAGTAAGAAAGCCGTCCCAAACGAAGCCTTAAGCTCCCTTTGGGGTGGCTTTCTTAATGTATTCTAAAATGACTTTTTAGTACAAAAATTTCTAATTAAAAAAAAAATTTGTAATAAAAAATGTACTAAAAAATTATTTTACATAATAAAAAAGACATCCGGAAAGAAACCTCAATTATTATTTGGTTCACCACTTCTCTGATATGAGAAACAATATCTGCTGCTTTATAGTGATACTGATCACTCCTTCGGTTTGTACTCCATTCATTGTTTGTTCTGCAAAAAAAGGAAATAAATACAGATTTTCTCTGCCATTAGCTGTCTCTGTTACTGTTTATTCGGATGCTGAGACTTCTAAAAACATGGACATTGTAGATAGTTTTTTAAGGAACTGGGTAGTTTTTATGCGTCTTCCCCAATTAGAAGCTTCTACGTATAGGATTAATAACAATCGGAAATTGCATCATACAGATATCTAAACCATTGCAATCCCTCCCCCTCCCCCCCCCCCCCCCCCCCCCCCCACACACACAAAAAAAAAAAAACTTTTTTTTTGTTATACAATTATTTAGGCAATTTGTTCCCCCAATCTATTTTTAATCTTTATGATAAGGGTTTTTAGACAATCCCCCTACTTAAAACTTTAAAATATTATGATCTTTAGGCAAACGTTTTGTTTAGAGGTGTTATTGTTAGGGAACAATGAACCAAATACAAAGAGAAATAGTAAATCAAAATTTGTTCTGGGGCGCTGCCCCGGAAACCCCTGTAGGGAGGGGTGCTGCCCCTTGATCCCGCAACTTAACCAGGCAGGTCGAACCCTGCCTTGGGGCGTTGCCCCCTTGGACCCTTGACATATTTGCCAACAATTATTTATAAATTTGCCTCCCCTGAAAAATGGCTGGATCCGCCCCTGACCAGATAAGAGATAGTTAACATATGTGACATAATTTTCCATATTTAAGAGCCAAACATGCATTATAAAAATTAAGAAGTCAATTATACGCATTAATGCACAAATTGTGTGTAAAACCAAAGTTGAACGCAGAAGTGGTTCTTGTAAAGACTGGTCTGATCGTTTTGAATGATAGAAATAAGTCACTTCAGCATTTAAACTCTGTTCAAAACTTGTCTTCGTTGATGTTTACTGTTAAGTGCATTTAATAGGTAGTATGTGTTTGCTTGGGGTTGTTTGATGGTCTGCTATTCATACTCAGCTAGCCCATAGAATAGAAGAGAAAATCATGCCAAAGGCCTAACATATTCTTTGCTTCTCCTTCCAGCTGTTCTTTGCATATCAGATAAGAGATCGTTAACATAAGTGAGATAGAAATTTAGAGTAGCAATAATAGCCACCTGGAAGCCAACTCCAGAATGAACAACTCGAAATCTTTAATAGATGAAATAAAATTTATTTATACACGACAGAAGCAAACTGTTTTTTCGACATTATGCATACAAGATCATGATCATCTACAATGGAAGTCTCACAAGATCTATTATTATTTACCCAGCTAATTTAGTATTGAATGAAGACCTGAACAAGCATCCTCTCTCCCTTTCTTAGCCAGTTGAATTTACAGCAAAACCTCAAATGAAGGAACAAAAACATAAACCCAAACATATCTCTTCAATCTTATCACAGAGTTCTCCACACTTGTTCTGTATCATCAGAGGAAGAGCTCCGGGAACCATTGATTGATTGAAACCGAATCCGCCGGTAGCGACAGCCCATCTACTGAGCACTGCAGCCTCTTCCCAGGCTGCAGCAGCATGAGCTCATCAAGCACATCAAAGGATTGCTTCCTCTTCATTGAACCAAACACCGAAGGAATCGCCTGCGAAGAACCTTGTTGTTGTTGTCCGTCGAAATATTCATAGCCGTCCCCAAGTGGTGAATTTCTCATCAAGAAAGCAGGGTCTAATACTTCCCCTATGCTCTCCTTTTTCTCGTGAGACTCGAAAGGGTAGCCAAGAAGATGGTTTTCATTCCAGTAAGTCAAGCTGGTTGTTTTCATCTCTTCCTCCTGCTTCTCTTCACTTTGAACGCTGACAGTGAAAGCAGACTCTGTTGGGCTGCAGGTCTCAGTCAATTTCCCACTTTTAGCCGGGAAGTTTCCTTTCTGTCTTACTCTGCAGAGAACCCACTCGTCCAACTGAGAAGAGAAGCCATCAAATTTAACATTAGCTTATACAATTTATACCATCAGTCAAAAGTAAAACTTTTGCGGCTTACTCTCATAGAGCCCTTCTGCTTCTGAGATTGAGAAGGATCAACGACTGAATTCAAGAGACGGTACTCATGCATAACCCATTCAGTCTTAATGCCCTTCGGTGGCCGGCCCTCATAAAAGACGAGAGCTTTCTTGACGCCAATGCAGTGGGTGCTGCCGGCGCTCAAAATAGGTTTATCTGTACCAGTCGCCTTCCAATAGCCCACCCCGGCAGCCCTATTAGGCCGAACACCGTTAGGATACTTCCTTTCTCGAGGACTGAAGAAGAACCACTCTCCCTCGCCGAAGAAAGCCTCGCCTGCAACAAAATAAAATAAAAAATGTTCAGTTTTTTTTTTTGTTTTCAGGCCTTCTTACAACAATGAATTCATGGCCGGCTAGATTTATAGATTAAAAAAAAATCAATTTGAGATGATGATAAAGTGATTAATCACCAGGGAGATCCCATGGATTGAATTTGTAGAGGTCAATATCAGCTATAATATTCCAATCTGAGGGCAAAGAAGCAGTGACCTTCTGGCTCAGGTAACAATTGATGAGCTCTTGGTCTGTTGGATTGAAACGAAAACCAGGAGGTAAGTGAGAATTCATGACTTTCCTCTTGCCTTCCATAGAAGAAAAGAAGGGTATAATTAGAATGGAAGAAAGAAGAAGATGATGAAAAGCAATCCGGAGGAAACCAAGCAGTGGTGCTTGAAGAGAGCAAGCAGAGCTACTTCTTAAATAGTAAAATTTTGTGCCGGGAACATAGGAGACATGCCTTTAGAACACAAGGCATAGGTTGGTTTGTTTGGCTCTAATGGGTTTAGCGGAGAGGAAGAATTTGGACTCCCACTGCAACTGCGTCTTCAGAAAATGACGTGAATTTTTTTTTTTTTTTTTTTTTAGGAGCATGAGAGGGGAGATGAAGCATGAAGGGTTGGCAGAGGACAGAATAGTGTGATTTTGATTTTATATGGATTTTGAATTGAATCGACCAATTAAAACGCGCCTTCAGTATAGAACAATTCATTCGGTTATTTTATTGTTATTTTTTCGATTGAATTCACTTTTTAATCATCGAGAGTTAGTGTACTGTTAGGAGAACAGAGCTTCATTGGTCTTTTGCTGTCCTCAATTAGTAAAGATCATGTAGAGATATTTTATTGCTTTGATGCCAACTTGATCAAAAGCGATAAACTATATTGCAATCCAAAGTTTTTTTTCCCTATCAAACAATTTCTTTTGAATAATAGTTCTAGTAGGGGAATAATGATTTTGGGCGATCAAGTCAATAATAAGAGCACATCTTTTAGATATTTTGGATCTATTATTCAGAGTGATGGTGAAATAGATGGGAATATTATTAGTAGAATTCAAGTTAGATGGTAGAAGTGGAGGAATGCATCGGTTTGTCCTGTGATAGAGAAAATTCTATAAGATGGTAGTGATACCTGCAATGTTTCATGGTGTAAAATGTTGGTTTTTAAAAGAGAAGGATAATATTAATTGTTGTAGAGATGAGGATGCTCCGGTGGATGAGTGGCTTTACTCTTAGAGATAAGATACAAAATGAGCATATACGTGAAAAATGTTGGAGTATTTCCACTAGAAGATAAGATTAGAGAGAGTCACCTTAGATGGTTTGGTCACATAAAACGGCGGCCTTCCAATAACCCGGTTGGGAAAGTAGGTATTTTAGATATGACTTATGTTATATAAGAAAGATAAATGTAGACTTAGAAAAAACCTGGTTAGAAAGTATTAGAAATGATCTTTCTTTATTAGATTTATATGAAAATTTGACTTTTAACGGGACACAGTGGAGAAAAAGGATTCATATAGCCGACCCCAAATAATTGGATAAAAGCTTGTTGTTGTTATTATTATTATTATTGATCTATTATCAAAAAATTATATTGATCAGACACGAATCTCGAGGCAAAAATCAAGTTGGAAATTTTAAAAATTAAATCGAAGACCATTTAAACTCTGATTTCAACAAACTTATAGTCGAACTAAAGGTCTCAAAAATATGAACACAACGACACCAAATTCCACACAATCCGAGCTCAAAAGGGTCCAAATCAAAGACCCAAAGCGCACTTGGAAGGTTCAATCTATAATTTGGATTACCAAATAGTCGAATCGAGCGTCTCAACGAGACAAATCCAACAAGCCTAGGATCATTGAATTCTGATATCATTAAGACATTCAAATGCTCAATAAATGTTCCATGATCAAGGGATTCAACATCGATTGTCCATTCAAACCACTCTCAATTTACCCTTGATTTTCCTCCAATCTAATAGTCTTGCAACTCTCAAAAAATTATAAATAGATCCTTCATTTCTCATAGAACTTCCACGCGGCAGCATACCGATGCGGGAGTTCTGCCTGAACTCAAACTGATGCCAAAGTTTTGCCCAGCCGCCAACTTTCGTCGGACTTCTTCCGGACGCCAAAGTTCTTCCCGTCGCCGGACATCTACCTATCATCAAACTTTCAGCGGACTTTTACTCGATGTTAGACTTCCGTCCGTCCCTGAATTTTTATGCGACGCTGGAATTCCGCTCGTCTTCATACTTATGTCCGTTCCCAGAATTCTACTATATGACAGACTTCTACCCGTCGTCGGATTTCTACATAACACTGAACTTCTGCCCATCAATGATCCTTCTGACGTCCTCCACCTGACAACAGTCTTTCTGACAACGGTCACCCGCTGACTACGGTCCTTCTAACCTTAGTCACCAGCCGGCTATGGTCCTTCCGACCTTCGTCGCCTATCGATTATGGTTCTTATGACAAAACGAACATGTCAACAGTGATTCTTCCTATTTCCACCATATAACACCCTTTATATGATATATATGATATATATATATATATATATATATATATATATATATATATATATATATATATATATATATATATATATATATATATATATATATATATATATATATATATATATGTTACATCAAGCTAAGGTCTTCCCTCCAATGGGGGGGGGGGGGGAGGAGGAAGCCCAAGCAAGCAAAGAAAGAAGAAAAGGAAGAAAGATCTCTTGTCACCAGACTCTTCCTCGACCACCACCAAACTTCCACCCGGCAGCATACTGACGCGGGAGTTCTACCTAAACGCCAACTGATGCTGAAGTTTTGCCCCCTCCGCTAACTTTCGTCGGACTTCTACCCGACGCCAAAGTTCCGCCCGTCTTCATACTTATGTCCGTTCCTGGAATTCTATCAGACGTCGGACTTCTACCCGTCGTCGGATTTTTACCTAACACCGAACTTCTGCCCGTCAACGGTCCTTCTAACCTCCTCCACTTGACAACAGTCTTTCTGACCATTATCGTCTGCTGAATACGATCATTCTGACCTCTGTCGCCCGCCAACTAAGGATGTAATACTTACATTAGTATTCATAGGCTTAAACTGTTAAGATTAATTATCTCTCTTGATAATGAGAGATAATTTTTTGTTATGGCTAGTCGTTGGATGTGCTATAAGTATCAAGCATATATTATAAGTGAATTTGGCATCGATAAAATTTATCATCCTAAGTTTGAAGCGGATGGTGAAAGGAATGATAATAAACCCAATCAAGATCCTCTAGTTCTATTATCTCATTGATGTGGCATCAAGAAATTATCTTGATCAGGCACGAATCTCAAGACAAAAATCAAGTTGGAAACTTCAAAAATTAAATTCGGGATCATCTGATCGCTGATTTCAGCAAACTTACAGTCAAACTGAGCGCTCAAAAATACGAACCGAACGACACCAAATTCGACTCAATCTAAGCCCAAATGAGTCTAAATCAAGGACCCAAAGAGCTATTGGAATGTTCAAACCCTAATTTGAGTTACCAAATGATTTTCAAACATGACGAGCTTATAGTTGAATCGAGCGGCTCGACGAGACAAATCCAATGAGCCCAAGATCTTTGAATTCCAACACGACTAAGACCTTCAAATCTCCGACGAACGATCCATGATCAAGGGATTCAATATTGTCCATCCATCGAACCACTCCACATTAGTCCCTGATCTCTCACATATTTACAGACCATGTCACTCCAGAATATCTATAAATAGACCCCTCATTTCTCTTGAGAGGCGACCGAAGGAGGAGGAGAAGAAGAGAAGGAAAAAGAGAAGATTAGGAGGGAAGAAACTCCTCCTCGACCACTGTCGGGATTCTGCCCGACTTCCACGGGACGCTGGAATTCTACCTGACTTCCACGTGACGCCGGAATTCTACCCGACTTCCAAGTGAAGCCGGAATTCCGCCCGATTTCCAACTGACGCCGGAATTCCACCCAATCTCCAAGTGACTCTGGAGTTTTGCCCGAATACAATCTAACGCCGGAGTTCATCCCGGCCGCCAAATAATGTCGAACTTCAATTCGACGCCGGTCTTTCGCTCATCGCCAGACTTCTACTCGACGCCGGACCTCCGCTGGTCGCCAGCTTTTTATCCGACGCTGGACTTCTGTTCATCGTTAGATTTTTGCCGGACATTTATCCGATGCTGGATTTCTATCAATTGGGATAAAAATTTTCGTGTCTCATAAATGCTAGACCCTTTCTCTTATCTGAATGGGATTTTCGTACAATGCTAAAACGCTAAACTTTATATTTCTCTACCGTCGTGAATACTCCAGGACGCAACACTCATATTGTTGTGATCCCTAGTCTATTTAGTCAAAGGAGATAGTCGACCCAATATGATTTATTGATCATTTTAGATGACAAAAGATTATTTTAATATCATGACCTTCAAAAAAAATTCCAAAAATACAAATGATAAAATTTTAGAATGAAAATTTTTGAGAGAAACACACATACACAGAAGATCATTTAACCTAAAAAGCAAATAAAAAATATGAGTATATATACATAAACAAACAAGAAAAATGATACGGGAACATCTTAATTAAAAGCTCCCTTAAGAAAAGCAAACCATTTGTTAAATGTTTTTTAGAATTTTGTTGATATTTCTATTACTAGGTTATATATAAAACAGCTAATATGTTGAGCTCAGTTTGGATATTTTTACAGCAAAATAAAGCCTCTATGATCAAGCAAAATTGGATTATTCAAAGAAAAAAAAATTGATTTTAATAATTTATTTAATTATGAATACTAATGTAAGTATATTACATAGAGAGTTGCTGGGTAGAAAATTGGCCGCTATTGAGTTACATAGTCATACCCATAAGCGGCACGAGGGCCATCAATGGATGGATGAGCGAGCGAGGAAAGCTTACGTGAGTATAGAAGTTTAAAATTTAAGTATCACATGTAAATTGATTTATCTTATATTAACTTTTGTAAGAAGAGTATACACGGATTTGAGAGAGCCAGGCTGGAGCAAGTGAGGGATCTTCTAAGGGATTTGTATATTATTCTGCCTACTGCACTTGGTCATAAGTAGTATGTGGAATACATAAAGGACGGGTTTTTGGTTTAGGCTCGTAAGCCTATGCGTACAAGGGGCATATCTCTTGTGGGTCTAGCTTCTCAACAAGCGGCCGTAAGACTTTGTATAGCCAATAGATGGCCGCCCTAATATGAGAACTAGATCAAGTCTACAAATTACAAGCTAGCATGCAAATGCAGATGTAGATGCAACAAAGTAAGATATTTAAAAAGTTGTAGAGACTAAGGGAGTAGTTTAGTGGAAAGTAACCATCATTGATAGAGGAAGAGAATGACAAAACAGATTCTAATTTAACTTTTTTATTAATGGATATTTTATTACTATATATTTGTACATTTTATTGTCCACTTTTATTGTGTAACGGACTTGAAGTTTATTTTAGAACTATTTGGTAATTGCATAATCTTGTTTTGTAATGAAATGTCTTATTACATATTGTATTAGTATTTTTGTTCAATGTTGAAATGTAAGGATGATATATTTATGTTGTTCAGGATTGTTGTGTTCTAGAATAATTGAGAGAAATGACTATTTTTTTTTTATTTTTGGTATAGGTTTCCAGCAGATTTCCAATGGATTATCCACTGAAAACGTCAATATGATGAATTGTTATACTTTTTCCTGCATAATATTTCCGTCGAAAATTCTGGTGCCTATTCTGTGAGTAAGATCTGTCGGTTAGCTCGGCGGAAATAACCGACTGGTTGATCGTCGGTAATAGGATATTTAAAATTGTACTAATTTTAATATAAATTCAGAAATTTGAATCTCATCCCAATGTAATTTTGTATCCTAATCAAAGCTTTGATTTGGATATCTTCATAAATTTGTTCACTTTAAAATATAGCTAATTTTTACATCCTAAAATCACATATAGTGGTTATTCTATTTACTATTAGCAATGTTTTTTTCTTTTTTTTCATTTGGTTAAAAATCAACATATTTTACTACTCTTTATAAAAACACATATGACTAAAAGATGCCATGCTCAGCTATCTTTAACCAGCTTTAATAAGTCTCACAACTAGTTTAGAAGATTGTCCAAAAATATCCAAGCCTAGATAATATATGATATATTATTTTAAGATTATTTTAAGAAAATAGCATATTAAAATTCAGAATATATGGAGTAGGCCCGTGATTCTATGCCTTAACATCATTACATGAAATATTTTACTTGTGCTTACTACATGAAATTATTCAGTGGGGATACGGATGCATGCCATCCGGAGGTGAACTAGAACATGTCTATGTAACGTAATTGTGTACCATTGTGTATCAGATGATGTGACGCATTCTGATTCATCTCTGGATGGTTCGGTGTCCTCACATAAAAATTTCTCGCTTACCACTCTCATAAAGATATTTAAACTTTATTTTGGACAACTTTATACTATTTTTAAAGCAATTTTTAATACAAAATTTTTTTTAATTAAAAATTTTATACTAAAAAACTATTTTAGAAAGCAGAAGAAGCCTTAGGCTTCGTTTGAGATGGCTTTTTTATTGCTTTCTGAAACGGAGTTTTAGTACAAATTTTTTTTATTTTTGTATTAAAACTCCGTTTTAGAAAGCAATAAAAAAGCCGTCCCAAACGAAGCCTTAGACTTCATTTGAGACAGCTTTTTATTGCTTCTTAAAAACCTTTTCTAGTTTAAAAATTAAAATTTTTATACTAAAATGCTACTTTAAGAAACGATAAGAAATCCATCCCACAAGAAGCCTTAGTGTAGTGCTATAGTGTGCAGCTAATAAAAAATAAATAAAGAAATGAAGATCATATACAAGCAGTATCAATCATCTCTTTTTCGTTCAAATCAATGTTATCTAATGAAAACAATCATTTAAAAAATTCTTTTTGAAGATAATGTCACATTGAATATTAATTTCCGACTAAAAAACCATTAATTTTCTTATTCTTTTTCAGCCAAAAACAATCGCCAGCTTGCTTTCAAATAATCCGACAACACACAAAACGTAGACATGATAAAGGATTATGAATAGAACCAAACCGCCCGGTTTCCACCCAACAGACTAATGCATGCCAGCTTTGCTGTGGAGTTTTGACTTCCATTTATTTTATTGTTTTGTTATGGGAAAGAGGAGGCCTTTTGTGGAGAGATTGCCAGCACCATACACGAAGGTCAAAGGCAATTTGGATGCTAGCATTATGTGGAGCCTGCCAAGACTAATGATGCAATCTCATGGCCTAATAAGGTTGTTTTGGATTATGAGTGAGTGCATTGGTAGGTGAGCACTCTAAATGAGTAAACAAGTTCTATGAGCTAGTAGCCTTCAAAGGTAGGGGACTTTATGGGTCCTCTTTGGGGAGCTATTGTGCCTTAAAAACTAGTACTCTTAAATATATATTGCAAGTCTCCAAGTAGGTTCCCCATCTCCTAAAGTTGATTAGGGGAATTAATTAAGTCTCCAAGCATTAGATGTGACATTAATGGAAGAAGAGGACAACATGTTGAAAGTTGGTGAGCCAAAAGAGCAAGTTGAAAGGATAGATGATCCAACTCGAGAGTCACTAATGAAGAGAAGATTGGCAGGAATAACCGATTGACTAGTCTTTAAATTCTTTCTAAGAAATTATTTCTTTTTAAGTTTGCTCTTCCTTCTCCATGTTCAAAGGAATCATCTTCTCGTCTTCCTTTCTAATAAGTTATTCTATATCCAATACTTCAATAATCAACAAATTAGCATTCTCGATAGCATAGCTCATTGTTCCCTCCATCAAAGATGATGTTGGAGAATATGACTTGTAAGCTCAATCCCTATAAAAATTCATTTTTCATGCTAACGAGGATTCAAACACTTGACTTCTAAACACTAAGCTTTTGACTTTAAATTACTTCATCTGTCAAAATCGTGGCTCTTTGTACTTTTAATATCATCTAAATATCAATAAAAAGTAAAAACATAAGAATAACACGATCAAATGGGTGTAGTTCATCAGAATAAATCACTTTAAATCTTCTCTCATGCTTTAATTTTGCTTATTTTCTTTCTAATTCTCCATCCTCTTTTTTCTAAAATATATTTATATTTTTATCACATTCTCCATTTTTCTTTGAACATCTGTGCAAAATTCAGCTATATTTTCTCAAATATATTAATGCATTCTTTACAATTCTTGGTAACATAATATTTCAATTTTTACACAAGTGGGCATTAATAAATCAATTGTTAGTTGGTGGGGAACATCATAAATTAGGCATTGATTGGTGGTCAACATAAGCATTCTCTAAATGCAAGGGAAGGCTCGGGGACTAAAAAAGAAGATTAATGGTGTTGTATTTTGGTCTAATTTAAGGATTAGTGGTTCCGCAAATACATCATACCAGTGACAAATTTCAAATATATAGGCTGATGTAATGGGACCCCTCTTGTAATAGCCAACCATTGAATAGACGAATATAAATTTCTTGAGCTCCTATCTCTGCCTTCCTATCTCTCCCTTTCATCAAAGAAGCTCAAGAAGAGCACTCTTCTTCCACTACAGGAAAAACGTCGAAATCCGGCGGTTAGTCTATATTAACCGGCGGTTTTTTTTCTTACCGGCGGCTTGACGGCGGTTTTTTGACCGCCGGAAAAAATCGCGTAGGAAACTTTCACCGGCGGTTTTTTACCGGCAGTTTATTATGGCGGCGGTTTGCCGGCGGCTTAGACCGCCGGTTACAGGCGTATTTTGAACCGGCGGTCTTCCGGCTGTTAGACTGCCGATTATTTGACCGACGGCTTACCGGCGATAAATATACCGACGGTTTGCCGGCGGTTTAGTTGGCGTCGTTTGTTTTTTAAACCGCCGGAGGGCGCCGGTAGACCGCCGGTCTTTTACCGGCGAACGCCGGCGGTTCAACCCGTCGGTACAACCGACGATATAAACCGCCGGCAAACCGCCGGTGACCGTCGGTAACCGTCGGTAATAAATCGGCGGTGTAATGCCTTTACCGGCGGCTGATTATTGGTCGTCTGGTATCTTAGTTTCCGGCAGCCAAACGCCGGTTAGCCGCCGGAAACCTGTAGCACCTGTAAAAAAAATGACAGCATCCCCTCTATTTGAGGGAGGTTCACCCTAAAGTCTAAACCTGCATAAAGAGCAATATATGTTGGGCAACACGCCGCTATATTCATCACAATCATATGTTGGGCAACACACCGCTATATTCATCACAACCATAAATTATAAATACAATCACAAGCTCATCATAACATTACAATCACAGTTCACAAGTAAGTTCATGATAATGTTACAATCACAAGTTCTGAAGTTCACAAGTTCTAATTAATACAATCATCAAACATAAAAATATCTAATCCTCATCTGTATCCTCACTGTCTGCAGATGGCTGCTCCTGTTGGTCCTTCTTCCTCTATTTTTCAGCTCTGTAGGATTGCAACTCTGCTTGCATTTCATTCTAAACCTTTCTCATTTCTTCAATCTCTCTAGATTGAACCCTTTTCATCTCTTCAATCTCTCTAGTAAGCGCTGCAACCCTCTCGCTTACAGATACTTCAGCTCCACTTTGATCATGAAATGTAGAGGTGTATGAACTGCCCTCAATAGCAAAAGCCTGTGAACCCATGCCATATACCCTCCCCCTCTGTCTTCCACCAACAACTTCTGACCATGTCTGATACTCAGAAATGTGGGCCGATCCAGAAGATGATCCATCGCCAGTGGACTGCCGACTTTCTCTAGCTCATACGAAATCATCCTGCGAGTATAGTTCAATGAACCAAAAAAATACTCAACAATATTTTTTAGAAACAATAGGACCTTAAGTATAGTTCACAAAAATTTAGATCTACCAAAATTATTACAACATTTACTATCTAAATCATCCAAAATAACTCTAACACTTGCTTATGTCTAGTGAGAAGAAATAATCAAAGAAAAAACATAAAATATACCTTAAAATAAAAATCTAGGGTTGAAAACTTGAAGTCGGCGGTCAGTTTGGGGTCGGACTAAGTCAGCGAGGTCAGACGTCGGAGTGCCGGTCGGATCTGGGTCGGCGGTCGGAGAAGTTTCATCGGCAGCGGTCGGAGAACCTTCGTCGGTCGCAGTTGCGGTCGGACGAGCAGAGGCGAGCGGAGGCGAGGGAAACGAGAGAGAAAGAACGCGAGAAAGAATGAAATGTGAGTTGCGGGCCTGGTCATTTTAGGGCACTAACCGGCGGTTTTCCAGCGGTCTAAACAGCCGGTACAAAATCACTTATCGACGGCGGTCTGGCCGCCGTTAAACCGCCGGTGAATAATATAATCCGGCGGTTTGCTGGCGGTTTTTTGACCGTCGTTAATACCGGTGGTTTAACGTATAAAAAACACCGGTAGACCGCCGTTAAACGACGGCGGTTTAACCGCCGGCTAGATCGCCGGTAACACCGACGGTCCATAAACCGCCGGTAATAGCCATTTTTCCTGTAGTGTTCCTCATGCAAGAATCCTAACAAGTGGTATTAGAGCCTCGTTGAGGCAATCGAGGAGGAAAAAAGGATCTTGTTCTTGCTGCCATGGGTTAGTTCACTTTAGGAAGATCAGGAAACACAGTTCTTGAATGAGGATCGGAGGCTGAAGGGGTTATTCATTCACGCGAGTCAAAGTCACTCGCGGAAGACAAGCCAATCGAGCCAAGTGTGCAAAGGCAGACTGAAGCCAGCTGAAAGAGCTAGCAGACCTGGAAGTGGGATCGATGTGAGTAGGGGATATGCGAATACAAAGAGTTTGTAAACTTTGAACCTGTGCGAAAGGGCAGACTCATGCGCGTGGAGCAAGCTGAGCCCACGGAGCGAAAGAGCACATATACGTGACACACGAGTGCTGGAGCTGTGCGAGCGTGGGAGTAAGCTGAAGACTCATTCATGCTGTGCAAAAAAAATAGGAGTGCTCAAGACATTCAGATTGAGGCGTAGGTCACAAAGGGCACACGATTACACCGTGGCTCAGGCCGACGCATGCGAGGCATTGTGTTCTTGCACAGAGGCTTGTGTCATGCACGGGTGTCGTAAATGAGAAAGGGGTTGCCACATGAGGAGAATATGGCTTGATGTCATCTGTAACTTGCTTAAGAAGATGCGACTTCAATCACGTAAGGCAAAGCGGTGGAAGGAGAAGGCCAGATTTATGAGCCTACAAAAGGTGGAGTCGAAACTTGTGTGGTTGCCATGATCAAGGCTTTATGTCGAAAGGGACAACTGTATGGAAGGAGGTCATAGGGCCAGCAGAACTCATGTATCCTTCTGCATAGGGCGAAGGCAGAGGTTGAATCGGCATGGTTGTCTGCATGTGAGAGGCAGGCTAGAGGCTGCAAATTTGGGAAATGTCGTACTAGCAGACGTAGGAGGCAGGTGTCATATTTTTGGTTTCATATATTGTTAGATCTTTTGAGGTGGACCGCCCATGTTGGAACACGGGCAAATCAGCTAGTAGGGTCGATCAAATTTTGTGTATTGGAGCAATGGATCAAGAACTTCGGAGCATATTACCCTGGATCAGACGGGTAGTTCTTGGGAAGTCGCAGGTTAGAGCGTGCACAGGTGTTCGGGGATGACTAGCGAGCCAGAGGATGCTCGATGTTGAGCCGGATGTGTCTTACAGAAGCAGGTGATTCACAATCACAGACGTATTGATCACAAGAGGAACAATGGCGAGTGCATCACACGTGGGTTAGAATGCATGGAAGCACGAGCTGGAACCATGGAAAAAAAACACATAGTGGAGGCCGTTCGAGAGCAGGATTTGGCTTGGTTCGACATGTTTTCTTATAGAGTTAGTGAAGGGAGCTGGTCGAATATTTTTTTTATTTGTATAATCTAGATCGTGGTGGAGATTGTTATATTTTTGTCCATTTTAAGGATTAGTGGTTCTATAAAGACACCACACTAGTGTCCAAATTCAGATATATATATGATGTTAAGGCTAATGTAATTGGACCCCTCTTGTAATAGCCCACCATTGAATACAGAAATATAAAACTCATGTGCTCCTTCTCCCTCTCCCTTCCCTGTCTCTCCCTCTCATTCAAGAACCTCAAGAAGAACACTCTTCTTCCTCATGCAAGAATCCTAACAACTGGAAATCAATATCTATCAAATGTGAGATATATTATATTAACAGTACTTAAATAATAGTTGATTGGGAAGTTAGAGATTAGGCGACAATGAGTAGGCAGCTTCATTATTCTTTTGATAATATTAGTGATCATGTAACTAGAATAATAATCATTGGACGTCCTAAACTAATTGACATCATATAATGCTCATAGACTAAAGTTAGATAGTAGTCTATGGAAAATGTAGAAGTTAAGCAATGGTGGGCAATTAAATGGTAAACATTAATAGATAGGGAATGTCAGAAAATGAATAATGGTGGTGATCAGCTTGATTATTCTCTTCATAGTAGTGGAGATTGTACATTTGGGGAGTTAATTCCATTGAATGGTTTGAATAGGCCATTATTGATCATTCTATTTATTATTATTATTTTAAAATCTAAGTCTATAATGAGCTTAAAATTATGACTTTATTCATCATGACAATCTTTTTTTTTTTTTTTTTAGGGGGGGTATTTAAATATGAGCTGCGTGGAAGAAAAAGCTTCACTCAACCAACGAGTTACGCGCACAATCTCATGACAATCATTTTTATCATAAATACATAAGCGTTGAAGATGTTTGACCCCTTCAATAGGAACTTTTATTTGGTCCGGTGAACGTACGCTCCTCTACGTTCGGCCACCAATGTTTTAGCGCCACGTAGCATCAAGAAAAGTCGTCGACCCGACCTGCTGTTTTTTGGGTTCTCGCACGCGCATTTTTTTAAATCCTTTACGAGCCGCTAACCAAATACTGAGTTGTACCGAGTACCGAGTTTTTCTAGCAATACCGAGTACCGAGTTTTTTCTAGCAATACCAAGCAAATCCTGAACAAATACTTGTACCGAGTACCGAGTACCGAGTTTTTTCTAGCAATACCGAGCAAATCCTGAACAAATACTGAGTTGTACCGAGTACCGAGTACCGAGTTTTTTCTAGCAATACCGAGCAAATCCTGAGCAAATACCGGGTTGTAGAAAAACTCGGTACAACTATGTATTTGCATGATTTTGGTCTCCACAGAGCGGTATTTTTCTTTTTGCAAAGCAATACCTACCAAATACTGATCAATACCGAGAAAATCGCGAACTTTCGGGTTCCGCTACGGGTCAAGTCGTCGGGCCGCGTGGTAAAGAGTAAGAACACGTGGCGACATGTTATTGGCGGCCGAAGGTAGCTCTACGTCCGGTCAGAGGACGTAATAATTGTTCCTTCAATAGGCTTAATTATTTCAAAAAAAAAAAAAAAAAATTTAGGAAATTTCCTCGCATGCTTAGCGAGCTAAGAGACAATTTTGTATTTGTGTTCCCTTTCAAAGAACACAATTGACTTTGGCTTCCTAATAAGATGCATGTCCCCTCATAACGATCACTTACACTTTTTTTTTTTTCTTTTTCTTTTTTTTTTTTAATTCGCAATACACTTAATCTGTTAAAAAATAAGAAAAAATAAACTTTGATAAATGTATTTAAAATTGGGTGAAAAGGACCTGTTGAAACTCCTTAGGTTTATGTACATTTTATTGAATAAAAAATATACACAAATTTACAAATTACAGCTATGATGAAATTAACTTTGAAATTTTCTCTAAAAAATATAATAATACAAATTTAAAAAAAAAATTTTATATTTTCTTAAATAATTAGAAAAAGAGAGCTAAATGTTGTCAAATTAAACCTAACAGTACTATATATATCTCCCTATTTTTCAAATAAAATGTTTTTTATTCTTTATGAGAAACGTGATTAAGAGGGAATCAACTCTTCAGCAAAGATTAGAGAAACTTGAGAGATGTAAAGCTTTCAGTTTCTTGCAAAAAAAAAAAAAAAAGAATATAATTGCAAGCTGTTGATTTGTCCTGCTCATTAATCTTCCTTTATTTCTCTATCTCACATTATCAGGTAATCTTATTAACATCAATGCAGCTATTAATTAAGTTAAATTTGCCTTCAAAAGCAGAATTAAATATAGTAATGAATTGATGTATTAAAATTAAAATCAAATTTCTATTTCTATTTTCATACTTAAGCTTCCTTTGAGACGCTTTCTTATTACTTTCTCATGTTAATTTTTAGTACAAAAATTTATAGTTTAAAAAAATTTTGTACTAAAAAGATGCTTTTGAAAACAATAAGGAAACTCTCTCAAACGAAGCCTTAATGTCACCTGTTTTCTTAGGGTTTAGGGTTTAGCTATAATTTTTATAAAGTTGATTGTGAAGTTATTGTGAGAAAATAGCTTAGATATTTTGGCCGTAAAAAAAATATATTTTTATCATAAATTATGTTAAGAAAATAATTTAAAAAATAGCAAAAAAAAATAGTAGTCAAATAAAATTATAAATGCCGTCTTAGAAGCAAACTAGCGAGAAAGCTCTTCCAAACTGACCCTAAGTTATGCCTTCACCACCTTTGGTGCATTATTTTCACTTGTTATATACTTAAATTATATAATTTTCTTATTATTTGATCATTCATCCTATCCCTTCTAGGAGGAGGATTTATATTCTATACATTATTTAATATATTATCCCTCATAATCTAGTTTATATAAAATAAAATTCAAAAAAAAAAAAAAAAAATCATAGCACCACAAACTATATAGCAGTAATCTAAAAATTCCAAATAGGTTGCTGAAATGGGAACTCATCAGGAAGGTCAAATTTTAAGTTAATTTCTTATTATTACTTTGACCTCTCTTAATCACTTTCTTCTTGTTAATTAACAAAAAGAGATTATTTTATCTTTCTTTGAAACTACTCGGAAGGTGTAATGACATCTCTAATTAATTACAAAGAACAGGTCTTTAGGAGGAGGATTAACGAGGCAGGAGGAGCCATTAGCTGGCCTTCCACAAAAGTTACTTTCTATTACAGGCACTAATTATTTTTTTAGATGAAATACTTATGAGGTGGTTAACAGCTATTTTCGAAGACTATATCGCTTTCAATCCTACTTATAATGAAGCTAAGATATAAGAAGTTGTGTCATATCTAATTCAAATCTTTTTCACATGAAAAAAAATTTAAGACTTAGCGCAATTAAAATAATTATAATGATATTGTTGAGATTGGGAAAGATGTTTATATAAGATAACATATATAATTACACATTACGAATTTCATGATGTATGTTGGAGAACCCTACGGTACTTTCTATGTGAGGAGGGAAGATCAGAGATCAGGTTGTCCATTATAAATTCTGATGTTGATGCCAGGGGTCAAAGTTAGAGTTGACGGCATGTGTATCAATCTTATGAGATGATGTGCATTTATATTGTTGCTGACAACAAGTGACGAAGTTAGTTAGTGTTCATTTACTCAGACGAAAAGAACCTAAGAATCGTAGTCAAGCAATGATAGTTAAAGGATCATAAATAGGCAATGGGACTTACAAGAGTATAATCAAACAATAATGATCAAAGAAATATATAGTTAGGCAAAGTTGGCTAACCATGATTGAAGGATCAATGTTGAGCAATGATGATTGGATGACCAAAATCAAGTGACACGAGTTGAAGGATCAAAATCATGGTACAATAGTCAATGGATCATGGGAAGACGTACAATAGTGGTCATGAAACCATAGTCAAGCAACAATGGCCAAAGAACTTCTGTCAGGTGATGGAAATCAGAGGATCAAAGTCATGTCATGATGTTCGAAAGATCACAATTGGATGATAGCAGCCCAAGAAACATAGTCAAGAAATGGCACTCGAAGGATCGAATGCAAGCAATAACCTCGAGCGAAGGTCCTACACTAGTACTATAAAGAAGCCCTGGTATTCTTTAAGCTGCCTTTGGATTGTCTTAAATCTCAAGCCAAGCGTCCCAACACTTGGTCCTTTTTTTTATGTAGAAAATGAGAGCTTATTTCTATATTTTTTAGAGTAACAAACTTCATAAGTATTATAAATTTATATATATCACTTTAATACTGAATAACATATCTTTACAAAAAATAATACAATAAATTAGTTAAACACTTCAATTAAAATATAGAACTAACAACTAAGAGTCCTCACTTGCGGGTTTTCTTCCAAACAAAGCTTTTAAACACATCAAAAATGATGTATAACAATTTATAATCTTTATATTTGTTTCTATTAAAAAGATTATTTCATGTCATAACACATATCACAGAAATTTTTTTATTTATTTATTTATTTTTTCTCTGGATAAGATTGTGGTCACTCTCTACTCTCCAACCTCTACACTTATTCATTTTCTTGAAAACCACAATACACTTAATTTCATCAGTCTTTGTGGCTTAATCACTGTTGACATTAATAACCAATGGAGGTCTACATCAACCGTTGTATCCAATGAAGAAAATCATCAGCTTCAATATTCATCGCGTTTTAAGATTGTAAGGAAAGTTTCTACCCTATTTAAAAATTCATGAAAATGGAATATATATTTGTTTAGGTTGTGATGAATTTGTATAGGGAATATGTATTTCATTATTTGCTAATTATGATTTTGTTTGGGGCGACTTTCTTACTGTTTCTTAGAGCAGTTTTCTAGTATAAAATTAAATTTTTTGTACTAAAAATTTACTTTAAATAGTCATAAAAAAGCCGTCTCAAACGAAACCTATTTCTTTTACACAAAAAAAATCAAAATAAAGTTTTTTTTAAGACAACATGATTTGTTTTTCAAACTACAACTATCATTCTGTTAGGTTTTTTTTTTTTTAGAACCGCTGCCAGCCCCAAAAGGGTGCTTGGAGGCGTGACTAATCCTCGACTAACCTAAAAGAGGCACCCACCCCAGAAACCTCCTGGCCTGCACTTGATTTGACCCCACTTAAGAGGTGTTGCCGTTCGAGGGGAATCGAGCACAAGTTGGAGGTTCCCAACCGTACTCGCCAACCAACCAAGCTAAGCAACGATGGGTAGGCTGTTGTTTTCTTGCCATTTTCTCGCTATGGTGGGAAGCTAATTTAATGACGAGAATTGTTAATGTGCGTTAGCTTTAAAAATGGAGCGATTTGATTTTTCAAAAAAAAAAAAATAAATAAATATGCACAATAGCTTTGAAAAGAATTATTTTTTCCGACAACAATTTCATAATCACTTTTATAAGATGCGTTAGCCATCTCAAACAGATCTAAATTATTCTAAATATCATCACCTCGTTTTACCCCTAATCTAGTTATCTTTATAATATTGCATGTGATGGTAAACGAAATTAATTTACTTAAGTAATTGCAACCATATTAATGACTCATCCTACTTAATTTTTATTTAATTAAGTGTCAGTGATCTGTGTGATTATGGATAATATACTACAAAAGAGCTTCAAACTTAGAAACACGTTAGGTCTCTAATCATAATATGTCCTTATTCTTTTGCGTTGCGTGTGAGAATACTAATGTTATGTTTTTTAATTTTTATTTTAGAGATGATATTATTTCGACCGTTTGTTTGAGACAATTTTCTTAAAGGCTAGATTAATTTTTAAAATCCTGATCGTAATTCTATTTGGCTACTATTTTCTCATTGCTCTCAAGAATTTATTATATTAGGAAGCTATTTTCTATAGTAGCTTTTAAAAAAGTTGTTTTCCCCAAAATACCTTTATAATCACTTTTAAAAAAACTACAGTTATCTAAAATAAATCCTTAGGCTTATGCTTCGTATGGGACGGCATTTTTATTGCATATTAAAATAGCTTTCTAGTAAGCTACTTTAAAAAGAAGTAAGAAAGTCATCCCAAACATGTTTGAGACGACTTTCTTTTTGCTTCTTAAAGCAACTTTTTAATACAAAATTTTTAATTTTTGTACTAGAAAGCTGGTTTATGAAGCATAAAGAAAGTCGTCCCAAACGAAGTCTTAGGCTTCGTTTGGGACGGCTTTTTTACTGCTTTCTAAAACGGAGTTTTAGTACAAATTTTTTTATTTTTGTACTAAAACTCCGTTTTAGAAAGCAATAAAAAAACTGTCCCAAACAAAGCCTTAGTTTGGGACAGCTTTCTTATTGTTTTATGAAGCAGTTTTTTAGTAATTTTTTAAATAAAAAAATTATGTATAAAATACTGTTTCATAAAGCATTACGAAAATTATCCCAAGCAAAGCCTAAATATTTTATTCTTTGTATTATTTTTCTTTGAAAATACGTAATACATTAGATGCAAAATACATAAATTAATACTAGGCTTTTGTCAATTAGTAAATTATCTATCATTGAGTATTATCGGTAGAGAGATTCATTTTCTATCATTAACAAAGGGCAACATGAAGAGATTATTTCTTTCTTAAGAATATATTTTAAATGAATTATATCAATAAAATAAATTAATAAAAAATCAAAACAGATATAGTCAAACCATAGAGGGATTGAGTTGGTTGTGATGGCTGACTGGCTTTATTTAAAAAAAATATTAAGAAACAATTTCCCATGTTAGAGGACCAGCTAGTCATTATCGGGCCCCCTCCCCTCCCTTTTATCGGAATTTTTATTGCGTCCTCCCACCTAACGTAGAGATATGTCCTCTCAGAGCTAAAATCGCACAAAAAAATGAGAAATACCGAGCAATACCAAACAATAATGAGGAATATCATCATATGAAGACCAATACCGAGTTATACCGACCTATACCGAGCTATACCGAGCAATACAAAAAAATACCTAGTTTTTCCTAGAAAAAACTCGGTATTTTTTTGTATTGCTCGGTATAACTCGGTATTGGTCTTCACATGATGATATTCCTCGTTATTATCAAATAATATCTAGCAATACCGAGCAAAAACCGCATTTTTTGGCGGTGAGAGGACGTATCTCTACGTTAGGTGGGAGGACGCAATAAAAATTCCTTTTATTGGGCCCCAATTCTTCATGGTATGTTTTTGTTAGTATAATTTATTTAATTGTTGAATCATTTAGGTTTACAGCTTTTTTATTTTTTAAAACAGTTTTAGTATAAATATTTTCATTCAAAAAAAAATTATACTAAAAAATAATACAAAAATTATTTCAAACGAACTCTTAATATAGTAACTTATTTTTGTTTGTTTTAATATATTTAAATTTTGATTTATCAATTGCATTGATAATTTTATCTGTTGAATCCAAATTTATTTAAGGATTGTATCATAATTATATTCTAAGACCATCTCCAACCGTTCGGCAAACAGCTGAATGGAGGCCCTCAAACGTCGCAACCGAACGTCATTTCTTCCACCATTTGATCGTAGTTGAACAGTGCGACGCCAATATTGGCGTCGCACTGTTCACTTGCACCATTTCTTTCTCTCTACCGAAACTCGTCTGAGAAAGGCGCGAAAGAAACGAACAATGATTTGGGGGCAAAATGGTGTTCCACTAGAGATGAATAATGTAGCCTAATTAGAAGTTTTGACTTGCATAAGTCGTCCGTTGAGCAAATATGAAGTCAGTGGCATGGCCTCTTGTATGAGTAGTCGTTGAATAGTTAATCAAAAATTTTTCATATGAGCGAAGTCTCTTGTATGAGTAGTTGTTGAGGCCGATATGGTATAATGCACTCTCGTGCTTTGAACTAGCTTATAGAATATAGTCACATGCATGAGGCAAGTTCTTTCAGACTAGGGTTCTGTTGGAAAAGGCTTGTTTATTGTTTCTTGAAGCTATTTTTTTATACAAATATTAAACTTTTAAGTACAAAATTTTAATTTTTATACTAAAAAACTGCTTCAAGAAGCAATAAAAAAATAGTCACAAACGAAACATAGGTGTGATGACAGAAAGCAATAACAATAATGCAAAATTCTCAAAAGCTCTCTAACCCAAGAAATCCAAAACGCATGTGGAAGGATGACAACAAAATTCACAAAATTCAGAGGAATTTTATTAAATAATTAAAAAATTAGTTTTATTCAAATGTAATAACTAAATAATTATCAAATTTAATTAGTAGGGAATATTCTTAATTCCAATAACATATATTTGTTAGCTAAAAAAATTGGTTAGCATGACCAAGCGATAGTTGATCAGTGCCTACTAAAATGTTTCCTACGTAAGGGTTATTTATGTATTTTATTATTATTATTATTATTTTAACATATAAAAATTAATTCTTAATTATGAACTCTAATCAGATAACTAAAATTTAAATAATAACGGGCCAACACTTCTAATCAGCTAAATTTATTAATTGAATCAAATTTTAAAATTAACTGATGTCATTTTTTATTACAAAAAATATTACTCAAATAAATATTGAATAATAATTATATTCAATTAGATATTAATAATCATTTTCTCTGAAATTAGTAGCACTAGCTAATTGATCAAAATAAGTTAATATAAAGAACTTATAATAGCTACACAACTCTCCTTGGCTTATTGGTTGAGAGCTTAGGCTTCCAACTAAGAGGTTCAGGGTTCGAGTCTATGTGTATGCGTTGTGTGTAGAGCTGTCAACATTTGATCCGACCCGAAAACCCGACCCGAAAATTTCGGGTTTGGGTCAACCCGAACCCGAACCGGGTCAGGTTCGGGTTAGAGATTTCGACCCGTTTGTAAAACGGGTCGGGTTCGGGTTGACCCGGCGGGTTGCCGGGTTTACCCGCCAACCCGTTTTAACCTAACGCGGACATGCCCCGAACCCGCAGGCCGCAGCTGCCTCGTCCGCTCCGACCCCTCGCGCGACACCGCGCCCGACCTCGCGCCCGACCTTGTGCTCGACCCCGCGCCCGACCTCGCTCTCTCGCCGCTCGCTGCTGCCTCGTCCACTCCGACCCCGCGCGACACCGCGCCGAACCCCGCTGGACACCGCGCCCGACCTCGCGCTCAACCCCGCGCCCGACCTCGCTGGCTCGCCGCGCCCAACCCTGCTGGACACCGCGCTCGACCTCCGCACCGACCCCGCGCGCGACAACGCGACCAACCCCGCGCGTGACGACGTGCCCAACCTCGCGCGCGATCCCGCGCTACACAGTTCCCGGGTCGGGTCGGGTCAACCCGGCAACCCGCCGGGTCGGGTCCGGGTTCGCATTTCCGACCCGTTTACCTAACCGGGTCGGGTTAGGGTCGACCCGTTTGAACCCGGGTCAATTCCGGGTTCGACCCGAACCCGACCCGTGACCCGAAATTGACACCCCTAGTTGTGTGTGTGAATTTGTCTTAAATGGCCTAAATGTCCCAAAAAAAAAAAAAGCCTAGCTAATGGTGGTCATTATATTTTTATTCTTATATAGAACTCTTCCTATTATAATAAAGAATTAAATTACTTTCAGGTAAATATATTATTGAGTGTATTTATGAAATTTTTGTTAAGTATGTGTATGGCTGCATGACAAAGTCTACTAAGTCTTAACTAACATCATTAGTGCAAGATTTTAAATACAAAGCTCTAATTAAATTATCAATACTATCATGATCAATTAAATAAGTATTTTTATGTATATGATCAAGATGTAAAACATTATCATTTTCATCATCTGATATGTGACATCTAAATATTTATAACAAAATTGACTAATTGAGATTAAATTATGCTTTAAATTGAAAGATAAAAAAAAAAAGTAACCAGTTAGAATTTAATTTCTTAATAATAGATAAATTGGTGTGACTTTTCTTTTAATGTTATCTTCATGAGTAATAAATCATTCATTTGTTAGGTTCCATTTGCGAATGCTTTCTTACTACTTTATTAAGGAGCTTCTATTACAAAAATTTTTAATTACAAAAAAAAATTGTACTAAATAATTGCTTCATAAAGCAGTAAGAAAGCTATCTCAAATAAACTCTTAGCTCAACGCTTGCATATTTAAACGTATATCGAAATATATGCTCCAAGCATGCACTATCCAAGTACAACACGCATTTAATTTAATAGTTTTATTATGAAGACATTTATATAATAGAGAATTATATTATTAATTCGTAAATCTATAGCTACATTCATTGATAGTGTCATTTAGGCTAACGTTTGTCATCCATATGGATTTAACACCTTTTAGTACCCATAATTAAGAAAATAATGTATAAAATTATAATCTATATGCTAACAATCAAATAAATATGATATATTTTCTTCTTCTTTTTTCCTCTCATTTTTTATTTGAGCCTTATCTACAGTTCTTACTGTTATGATCCGCTAATGAGCTATCAAAGAGAAAAGTAGTTTTTTAAGTACATATATTGTTAAATCTTTGTCAATATTTGACACGACACGAAAATCCGACCCGGAAAATCCGGGTTGGACTCGACCCGATTTCAAAACGGGTCGGATTCGGGTTCCACAAATTGACCCGTTTGAACCGCCCGCGCTGCTGCCCTGCACACGTCCACCCCCGCCGTCCGCCCGCCGCCGTTCCGGCGCCAACAGAACCCAAAACCAGGTCGGGTCGGGTCAACCCGACAACCCGCCGGGTCGGGTCCAGGTTTGGATTTTCGACCCGTTTGTCTACCCGGGTCGGGTTAGGGTTGACCCGTTTGAACCCGGATCAATTCCGGGTTCTACTCGAACCCGACCCGTGACCCAAAATTGACACCCCTACCCTATGTAATGATAAATAACATAGAATTATATTACCTCGACAACTATGAAAGAATCTTGTGCACTAGATTTCTTAGTTCTTATATTCTCTCTAAAGAGTATGTAATGTATTTATAATCTTAATAAAATATGAGCAATGTTAGAAATAAACCCATAAGGTAGCATGTAAAATGATTTATATTCATGAATATGAGCTCTCTAACAACATTAGTACATTTATAAGTAATATAAATTATCCCAAAATTATATTATTATACTAAGCATGAATATTCTTATATAATCATCTTGTTTTAATGTATAATAGAATGTAATAACTATTATAGTATTTAATTAATTAAGTTCACATTTGGTAGTAGTCCAATCATCAAAAGATTTATTTATTATAATACCAATGTTAGAACTTGCTTGAGAAAGAAGAGCTCTTCTTGAACTTCTTGGAAGAGAGAGAGAGAGAGAGAGAGAGAGAGAGAGAGAGAGAGAGAGAGAGAGAGAGAGAGAGAGAGAGGAGGTGGAGAGATTACATGAAATCAAGTTCCTTTATTCAGAGGTGCATAGGTGGGTCGATCGCACGTACACACGCGGAACACATGAGGAGAGACCGCGCCGAGCACGAGGTGTGGGCTGGCATCGTGGGGCTTGTATGGGTGTTTAAAATGGCTTGGCTCTGTGCGGATTGGCAGACGTTAGGCTGCAGGCTACGAATCAGAGCGGCTTCGTTCATACGGGATAAAAGGATGTTCTTGATCAGACCGCGTGCATGGAAGTTTGGTGCACAATTCTATAGGTTACTCCACAATTCCCATCAATGAGCAACCAACCAAACTTAAAAATAATTAAGTTAAATAAGGAAGTAAGCAAGTAAAAAAGTATTAAGAGGCAACACACCAAGATGGCTATGTGGTTCAATCTGTAAATCAGCTTATGTTCATACTAATTAGCAAACGCTCTAACAGTCTATCTATCTAGAGTTGGTCTCTACAAGCGTCTCCCTTTAATTAAGATGAAGAAGCCTTGCAACATCTGTACTTTCCTTAATGGACAAACACAACCTACATATGAGTACAAGTTTAGTAGCATACAAAGCCTCTCCAAAGGCTTAGCAAAAGATAAGCTAAAAACAAAATTTAAGATATTGCAAAACTAAAATAATAATTTATAAAAAAAAGGAAAATTAAAATAAATAAAATGATGATTCAACAACGAATTCAATCGCCTTATAACCTTTTCTTTGGCTTTGAGATCACAAGCTTTGGAGAATGTGTTTTTATAGCTTTAGAATGGATTAGAGAAATTTTTTGGTATTTTTCTCAAGGAAATAAGTATTTTTAATTTTGTTGTCCTCTTGGAACATTAGCATTTTCCTCTCCAAGCACTGAGAAATTATTACGTATGGTCATCGGACCGTCCGGTGGCAAATCAGGATGCGTCATGTCATCTGGTACACAACAAAATGGTTATGTGGCGCGTTATGATTCGTCTCCAAACGGCATCCTGTGACCGCACGCAATAATTTCTCTCAAACATTAAGGTATATAAATCAAAGTTTATGAGGCTACATTTCTATTAAAAAAAAAAGCTTTAAAATTTCAAATTCTTGGTCGAACATATGAGTTAATATGTTTTGATCAAGCTAGTTATCAAGTGCCAGAAAACGAACCAATAGGTGTCTAAAAACAAGATCAAATGAGCTACTCCATTTTCTTTTCAAATCAAGGGCTTAACATGCCAAATAGCTGTGGCTATGATAATCTCCATCAATGATGGCTATTGGATGGGTATGAAATGCAGCTTTTATAATTAAAGATAACCTTCAAAATTTTATTTATATAGTCATTAAATAACATACATATATGATATTATATTATTTTTGGATCATAATAAATATCATAATATTATATTGATAAAGGTGGATACATTTCTCACAAATAATGTTAAATTATTATGTGCTAAAATATAATCGTCAACATATGACAAGTTTATCATCTTTACATTGTGGAAATACCATCATCTGATCCGTCCTTAGATAATGGAGAGTGGATAAGATGCATCACAATACATCATCAATGTCTAAGCAACAAAATAAAGTCACTATAAGGAAAACGTCATTTTCCGACGGTCATTTCCTCCGCCGGAAAATGAATGAAATCCATCAGTAATTTGTATTTATGGCGGATTCCCGATGAAAAATTTTTTGACAGTAAATCATATGTCGAAAAACAAATACCATCAAAAAAATTTAGCCGGAAATATTTCTTGCAGATTTTTTGCCGGAAATTTCTAAGAAAAAAATAATATTAAATATTTTACAGAAAATTCAAAGTTTTTTCTGAAATCCGCCAGAAATTCCATCAAAAAATCACTCGAAAAATTCGTTAGAAAATCCGCTGAAAATATTCCTTCGAAAACCAGTCATAATTTCTAATGGATTTATTTCCACCAAAAATTAAAGTTTTTCCTGTAGTGAGTTTTATTGGGGATCTTCTTCTAAAAAAAATAAGAATCAACATTAATGAAGCACTCAATAATGCCATAGATTACTTTAGTAAGATGATCCTATATATAGCTTTTCAAGTTAGACTGAAGTAACATCATAACTATCATGCCTTTATCCTTGAAGAATTTGATCATGGCGCAATTGCAGCTCTTTCATGTTCTTCGCATCTAAGAGAACTAATCAGTTTGAAAACATAATGGGAAGATCGCCATTTGTTTACTGAGAAAACAAAATAAAAAATTCTCTTTTCAGATAACGATCACTCCCAACAATCTATATTATATAATTACATCATTTCATGAAGAAAATCACATGCACGTATAGGTCATCTTCCAGGAAGACTCCTCCTGTCCTCATCACCACTGGCATTTATAGCTACATGAGAAGTCTACTTCCTCCGATGTATCCAAGGAAGTTGGCCATTAGCACAGCTGGAAAACAGAAGTCGACATTTTTGTACAGAATAATTCTATGATATTGACATAATTTTTAGTTAAAATAAGATAATATCAGCCATGCAATTGACCATTTATATATATGCATTTCAGCTTCGAGAATTATAGTTTATGCGACTAATTTAATACAAATGTTATTATTACTCTTTGAAAAAAAATGCTGAATTAATGAAGCATATTATGACATTAAGTTTGATAATTATAAAATAAGCTAAATGAATGGAAATCGTAATATATTTTATCAAAGTTTTTATGAATTGTTAATTATGTTAGGAATTTAATATTTTAATTTAATGGAAGTTAGTTCAATGGTTTTTTTTTTTCTTTTAATTTAATATCTGGAATTAATGGGTAATAGAATATTGTTTTAATTATTAGGTTTTATTTGGTACAACTTTTTTGCTATTTTTTAAAGTTGTTTTTTAGAATAAATATTTTTTAAAAAATAACAGAAATAAAGTGATAAGAAATTATCCCAAATAAAATCTTACTGTGTTACCAACTTACCATAAGTCGACCCATTGCTTTTGGTGGTTGGGTTTTTGCTGGAAGTTTCGGGCAATGACATGGCTAGGGCTCACTATTCTGTGCCGTGGTCCGTGGTAATCTTTGGTGGTTCATTTCTTACTCGGTTGGAGTCTCTGTTATAGTCATTTTGTTGGCTATTTCGTTCTTGTCTGCTCTCCCTCCAAATTTGATGGTCCGTGCCTGGTCTCTGAGTAGTTGGAAGTCTCTGCCAAATACTGAGCCTAATGGGCTTTTATGCCTTTATATCTTCTGTTTCATTGAATCGTTCCGTTTATCTGCTTCATGTACTCCTTTTTCTATTGCAATAAAATATGTTTTTGTTAAAAAAAAAAAAAAAAAAAAAAAAACCTTACCATAAGTCGAAATTCAAGTGTTGTAATATTCACGCAGCCAAATCAAAAAAAAAAAAAAAAAAAAAATTCCCAATGTTGCCGATAAATTAGCCTTTTTCACTTTTCTAAGTGGAGTTTTATAGTCCACAAGGTGAAAGTCGGAGAATCATAATGGCCTTTTTCAAGCCGCAGCCTATTTGCTAAATGGGCCAATGTTAATGGACTCATAGTATAATCAATGAGCATTTTTATAAAGTAGAAGCCCAACACACCGGCCGATGCAAAGCACCAATTTTGAATCATCACATATCAATTTTTCTGTTAAACAATCAACAAATTGACTGCATTTCAAAAGATATTTCAAGCTTCAAACTTAGGTGAAGGCTGATTCAAATAGATTGAAGTTATTTTTTAGCCGATTATGAGAGAGAATGAGTTCACATGAGTTTTGAAGTGAATCTCGATTCATCTAATTAAGCATAAATTTTAATACAATTTTATAAATCTTAAAGCATATAAGTATTTTCGCTTGAAATTTCACAAACTGACTCAAAGGGTTTGTTTATGACAACTTTTCAATTGCTTTACTCTTTTAAACCGCATCTACAATTTCTCTTGCTTATTGCATTTTTAAAAATAAAAATTGATAAAGACTGTAATATTTTATAAAGTTGGATGTGAAGTTGTGGGAAAAACAACATATTGTTACAAAAAATAAATAGATCATAAGATTATCTAAACTCCATTCATCAATGTATGTCGATGCTCAATGATCTCCAAAAAAAAAAAAACATTCGAGCAATTCTTGATGATTATCGCTTGATTCATTCCAATTTCCAACTTCTGATGACCATTGATATTATTAATTTGGCATCGATCTTATTGGTCACAAGTCACCCTTTCTATTACAAAAATGTCTTAAGTCCATCACTCATAATTGTCATATTTCTAATAGTCCTCATTGAATGTTTAATAACGCCTTCCAATGAAATACATCAATGATCAGCCACTGACATTTAACTCTTGTATTTGTGATCGTCCATCCTTAAACCAAATTGGCCTTTATCATTACTGGTTGATAATTTTTCATCTCAAATATACTACAATCATCAAAGGAGTTATGTTGTTTTATTCATGTCTATTATATTATATCAATATCTTCTCTAGCCATGATAAATGTACTATTTGTTATCCTTAACTTATACTAATGGAATAATTTTAACCTTGTTAGGCCCATTATTTTACTTCATTCTAAATTTCTATATTAAAAATCTTGTATCTCTAGTATATTGCTCCTAATTTATTTATGCATATGCATGTGGAGGGGGAGGATATTTGTGTAATATTAATATGACAAACTCTCTGTCAATTATCGCATCTATTTTAGCACATAATAGATTTTCACCATTTATGAGAAATAGCTTGATGTTCGTTAATTAAAGATTATGATATTCAACAATGGTATACAATTCTACATATACATAACTCAACATCCCTTGCATGGATTATTCATGACCAATTATTTTTTTTGTGATCATCTTCCAATCAAAAGTGGCACCTCTCCTTAGTATCATCATAAGCGAAAGTTATTTCATTTTCATGAGAAGTCAAATTTTGGGGAACCTAGTTATAGCCTTGAAAGGGTGTTCATATGGGTATCCTAAGCATATTTATAGCCAAATAACTCCTTTCTTCAATCATTAGCTAATGAATCAAGGCAACCCATTAAAAAAAAATTTATTGATGGATATTTTAGGTATTGACAACTATAAACCATATAGTTAGTTTTAGATCTTACTAGATTATTATTAGAGAAATAAATATCACTGAAAATAGTTTATGTGTAGCTTATGTTTATGTAGCCTGCTGTGCTTCTGTATCTTGTCAAACTACCTATATATAGGTATACGTCTGTAATGTAAAGGCATTCAATAATATTTTCACTTTCTCATTTTCCTCTTTACATCCCGGTTCAACCAGTGTTCCTCCCAGGCGGAACTCTTTGATTTCGCCGGTCATTACCTTTCTTCATGGTATCAGAAGGATCCTAAAGATCCCTGGGATTTATGGCGTCTACCAATACGTCCATGTCTGACGAACAATCTGGCTCATCCACCTCCATTTCTCCGGTGCTTTCTTCCTCCCTTAAATTTGTTCTTTCTAATCTCAAGAACACAGTTCAGAATCCTCTCTCGCTGGAAAATTATCCTCTCTGGAGTTCTCAGATTCTCAAAATCTGTAGAGCTAATGGGCTGGAAGCGCTTCTTGATCCTTCATCGCCTGTTCCGAACAGATTTCGTCACCAGGCAGATGGATCTACCGTTCCTGATCCAGCCTACGCTCAATGGGTCTTGAATGATCAAAATCTTGCTGCCGCCTTATGCTCAACAATCTCTGCATCTATCTTACCTTATGTTCTCAATCTAGACACAACGTCGGCCATCTGGTCAACACTTCAAGCAAGATTTCAAGCCACAAACAGATCAAGAGTCATTCAACTAAAGAATGCCCTTCACAACGTAGCACTCAAGAACCTGACTATGGTTCAGTACCTCAACGAAGTGAAGACGATTGTAGATCAAATAGAAGGAGCCGGAGGACAAATTGAAGAAGAAGATATCATTCTCTACATTCTCCGAGGGCTTCCTCCGCACTATCAGTCTTTTAAGACATCCATTAGAACTATGACACAACCTCTCAACCTTGATCAGCTTTACTCCTTTCTTATTTCCGAAGAAATCCATATGGAGAATGATCTTACCGTTCTTGCCGCTCCAGACGCATCCAATACAGCCTTATTCTCCAGCCGTGGACGTGGCAGACGAACTCGTGGTCGCTCATACAGCAACAATACCAATCAGAAGGACTCAACACTCTTGGCTATTACATGTCAAATCTGCCTCAAAAAGGGGCATACAGCAAATGATTGTTGGCATCGAATGAACGCTCAATTCATTCCCAAACAGCAACTGTCTAACAAAGCTTTGCTAGCTGATCATACGTCTGAGTACACGGATTGGTATCTTGATTCAGGGGCCTCGTCTCACCTTACAAATTCTTTGAATAATCTTTCTATCACAAACCCGTACACAGGGCATGATGGCGTTACCATTGGCGATGGGAGTTCGGTAAGCATTGCAAATTCCGGTAAAGGACTGCTGCCGACTCCCTCTCGTAAGCTTATACTATCTCAAATTCTTCACTCTCCTTCAATTAAATTTAATTTGCTTTCCATCTCACAATTAACTAAAGATAACAACATTGCAATTACTTTTAACCCATCTGGTTTCTTGTTCAAGGATCTGATGACGCAGGAAATAATTCTTCAAGGACCATGTCTAGACGGAATGTACCCGATCCGAGCTCCCACAGCAACCAAGATTCATGCTCTTCATTCTACTAAAGTGTGCACCAACATTTGGCACAACAGGACGGGACATCCAAGTCATAAAACTCTTCAGCAAATTGCCTCTACTTACTCGCAACTTAACATAGATTTACATTTTCAAAATTGTCATTCTTGTAATCAAGCTAAGACACACAAATTACCTTTTGAAACCTCGAGTCATAGATCTACTTCTCCTCTAGAACTCTTGCATTCTGATGTGTGGGGTCCTGCACCACAAATTTCCAATTCTGGTTTTCTTTACTACGTCTCTTTTAATGACGATTATACACGCTTTACCTCGTTGTTTCCGATTAAGCAAAAATCTGAAGTTACCGATATTTTTTTCTCATTTAAAACGTATATAGAAAACTCGCTTTCTCGTAAAATTAAGTGCATTAGAATTGATGGAGGAGGCGAATATATGTGCAAAAGGTTCACTAATCTCCTTAACAACTATGGCATATCTCACCAGGTCTCTTGTCCGTATACGCCTGAACAGAACGGCGTTGCAGAACGTAAACACCGGCATCTTCTTGAGACAACTCGGACCCTTCTCTATATTGCGTCCGTCCCTAATTCTTTCTGGCCTGACGTGGTTTTAACGGCAACATATTTAATAAATCGTATGCCATCTCCAAATACGAACAACAAGTCGCCGTATGAATTGCTTCATCAGACACAGCCGGAATACGCACATCTCAGAACCTTTGGCTGTGCCTGCTTTCCTCTTATTCTTGCATCAAACCGGAACAAATTTCAACCAAAGTCTCATCTATGCGTTTTTCTTGGATATTCAGAGAAATACAAAGGCTATAAGTGTTTTAATATTGCTTCTTACAAAATTATTATGTCTAGACACGTTAAATTTGATGAACAATATTTTCCATTTTTTAAATTACAACAAAATGTTAATCAAGAACGTTGTACTCACTTGTCACCTCTGTTTCTTACTCCTACATCTATAGTACAGGGACACAATCTCTCTGCAAACTCATCAATTGAAGAACCTCCAAATATGCTAATCAATGTTGATAGCTCGATCCACAATCTTGAAACTCAGGAAGTTCAGATTTCACCACCAATGGCTCATCCTCCCGTCACACAACCTGTCATGCATCCTATGACAACTCTCTACAAGACCGGCTCTCTAAAACCAGTAAATCGGCTGAACTTACTTCACACCAATACAGGAAACGTCTCACTATTCACTCCATCCAATTACTCCGAAGCAACCAAATACCCGAAATGGAGGTCTGCAATGGCGGATGAGTTTCTTGCTTTACAGATTCAAGGCACTTGGACCTTGGTCCCCAAACCATCTGACTCCTCGGTTTTAGGCTGTAAATGGACGTATCGCACTAAACTGAATTCAGATGGTTCCGTATCTAAATACAAAGCTCGACTTGTCGCCTTAGGTAATCATCAAGAGTATGGCATTGACTACACCGAAACGTTTAGTCCGGTTGTGAAATTACCCACGATAAGAATTCTTCTTGCGGTGGCACTTCAAAATAATTGGCAAGTCCAACAAATGGATGTAGCTAATGCGTTTCTTCATGGCTCTATAACGGAGACAGTTTACATGAACCAGCCGCGTGGATTCGAAGACAATACAAATCCGGACTACGTATGTCGCCTTAACAAAGCTATCTACGGGCTCAAACAGGCCCCTCGACAATGGTATAATACTTTTACGTCGTTCCTTATTTCAATCGGTTTTTATCAAAGCCTATCTGATCCCTCTTTATTTAAGTTTAACAAAGATAAAATTGCAATCTATTTACTTATATATGTTGACAATATTCTTATTACGGGCAATAACACCACCGCACTCAATAATGTGATTCAAAAATTAAATAGCAGATTCTCCATGAAACTGCTTGGTGAGGCAAATTCCTTCTTAGGAATTCATATCAAAAAGGGTGACGGTACCTATTTCTTATCACAATCATCCTATGCTAACTCCATTTTACAGACTGCTCAGCTATCTCGTTGCAATTCAGTTTCTAATCCAACTTGCACTAAAATGCTGAAAGACTTTCCTCCTGATCCACTTCTCACCGATCCGCAGATGTACAGAAGATTGACTGGCTCTCTTCAATATCTGTGTCTTACAAGACCAGATATCGCGTACAGTGTAAATCTTATTTCTCAACATATGCATCAACCAATGCCAGAACATGCTTATCTTTTGAAAAGACTGCTACGATACATAAAAGGTACGATCAATTATGGAATTCCTATATCTAAATCTAATTTTTCTCTTTCTTCTTTTTCTGATGCAGATTGGGCCGGTGACCCCATTTCAAGAAAATCGACATCCGGCTATTGTTCTTTTCTTGGTGACACACTCATCTCATGGACAGTGAAGAAGCAATCCACAGTTGCTTGGTCATCTACCGAGTCGGAGTATCGCTCCCTTGCAGCACTCACTGCGGACGTCATCTGGCTTCGTCGGCTTCTCTCGGATTTCGATATACATCAAGATAAACCTACAGATATTTTCTGTGACAATACTTCAGCGATTGCACTCGCTAACAATCCAGTATTTCACGCACGAACGAAACATATAGAAATTGATCACCGTTTCGTTCGAGATCACATTCAACAACAAAATATCAGAATTTTGCCGATCAGTACTATTGATCAAACAACTGACATTTTTACAAAATCTGTCTCAACACCTCGTTTTCAATTTCTTAGAAGCAAACTAACTGTCTCTAAGGATCCTTTAGTTTGTGGGGGGGTATTAGAGAAATAAATATCACTGAAAATAGTTTATGTGTAGCTTATGTTTATGTAGCCTGTTGTGCTTCTGTATCTTGTCAAACTACCTATATATAGGTATACGTCTGTACTGTAAGGCATTCAATAATATTTTCACTTTCTCATTTTCCTCTTTACATCACGGTTCAACCAGTGTTCCTCCCAGGCGGAACTCTTTGATTTCGCCGGTCATTACCTTTCTTCAATTATAACTATATGGTATGTCCATATTGAAGTCCATAGCAGGAAAGTAATAATAACAATTGAATGATGGAAGTTAGATGAAAATTGTTCTAAATACTAATAGTGGTTGTTGACGGTGATCATCAATCACCAATGATGTAATAGATTATGTTAATTCTCTCAGCTCTTGAGATATTCTTCACGTATGAAATGGACCTCTATTTATAGTCCTTTTGAAAGGGGTACTTTGATAGAATTGATTATAATCCAAAATACTTAATTAAAAGGTCTATATTGATCCTTTTTATCATAGATAATTTACCCAAAATTTGAGTGTCTAAATAATGTTAAAATCAAATTATCTTAAGTTTGTTCAATTTGTCTCTTTAAGCCGCTCAATTTGACTATAAACACATAAGATTTGGATATCATTTGTTGTTCAATTATTATATTATTTAAAAGTTTCTAAATATCACATGGTTGATTTGGATTTATTTGGACTCAGACCCAATATTATATGGTATTAATGGGTTATTATTGTCAAGACATTCACTTCAATAATAAGTTTGTTGAAATCGAAATTTGAATTATTTTGAATTTAATTTTAGAAGTTTCTAATTCAAATTCAAATATTTCCTTGAGATTTATGTTAAACAAGTGATTTTTCTGATAATATATCAATTAAGATAACACATTTACTAAAAAGACTTCTTCTCGATGATGCCAATAAAGCCAAAAAAAGGGCATCATTTATTAATATTTGCTTCTACTATTAAAATTATTTTAACTCCGCTAAGCTTCAAGATTTTGTTTCTTCCGAGAATCTTCACATACAAAATCTGGCTTTTAACTATGGCTGTTGAAATCGGGTCACGGGTCGGGTTCAGATTCAACCTGGAGCTAACTTGACAATGTTCGACCCAACACGTTTTGACAAATTGTCAGTTTTTCGGACCCGAACCCGACCCGCTTAGGGCATATTTTGCTAATTTTTTTTATTTAATTTGATTTAAACTTAAATCGAATTAAGATAAGATTTATTTCAATCAATTTAAAATAAACTAAGCTTAATTCTGGTTGGGCAACATGTTTTATTATTTTTCAAAAATAACATTTATTTATTTCATAATAATATTTCAAAACTCTCCTATATCAATTAAAAATGCGTCAAATCAGGTTGATTTTCGGTTTCCGAATCAACCCAAACAATCAACCCAAACCTGACCCATTTTTACAAACGGGTCGAAATCCCTAACTCGAACCTGACTAGGTTTGGGTTCTGGTTGACTCGAACCTGAAATTTTCGGATCGATTTTTCGGGTTATGTCAAATAATATTGACACCCTACTTTTAACTTATATATGTAGGATTGAGTTTTTCATACAATGTTAAATTTATTTTCTATACTCATAAATATCTTAATATGTAATAAATTTATATTGAATATTAATATAATATTTTTTAATGTGCAAAGGGCGTTAAAAATAGCCCAATGTAATTGTGGTTTACCCAACAACATGAAGATCTTTGGAAAGCCTAGTTAATTTGGCTTAAACAGGATTAAGTAGCCCATTTAATTCACCTATTTTTAAGAAATTGCAAATCATACACTGTTGCAATTTCTTGAAGCAGCTGGGTTGGTTAACTACTGATGGTTAAGTTGTATGAATATTAATTAATGATGGTTATCAGGTTGGTTAACTAATGATGTTCAGTAGGTTGGCCATGAAGAGCTTTATGTGCATGCCCACCACAGTTCTTTTAGCTGGGAAAAACGGGACTAGATCCGTCTTGGCTTGTCTACCAAGGTGTTGCCAGCAATGCCGTAGAAGACCTCTGCGGTCGGCACTGGTTGGTAAGCTGCTCTCGTGCCCCATGCTAATAAGGCTTTTTACACGCAAATTTTCTTATAACTTATTGTCATCAAACTTTCTTACTCCTCAAAGAAATTTATCTTATTAAGGGGTGTTTGGTATCTGATTGGATTCAACTTTAGTGGATTTAGTAAATCCTGTAAATCTAGATTTAGTAAATCTTGACACTGATAAATTATGAAAAGTGTTTGGTATGATAAATGTTAAATTCTGTTAAATTTTGAGAAGTTGTTTGGCAACACAGTACCAAGAGCTAAGTTTATCATTATTTTAGGTATTGTAGAGCACAGGAATAATAAGAAAATAAAACTTTGGATGGTAGGGGCTACCTGCGCGACGTTCAGAGGGATCCGACGGGAATGCTACCTAAGCAGCTAGGGCAGGGGATGAGGGCGAAGCACATCTTCCATCTAGATATATAAGAATTTCGCGTGAGCTTTGCGACATGAACGCCACGAAAGGGAACTTCGAGCAGCTATAAATCACGTTACATCCGCCTAAGCATGAGATTATGATTTACCCGAATTTATCATAACTTATGCCATAAATCCATAATTCCCGGATTTACGGATTCGCGGGATATACAATAGCACGGAACAGTGTTTGGTTGGATTTACGTTAAATCCTACTTAAAAATGATGCCAAATCCGATACCAAACACTCCTTAAGGCTCTTCTCTCTAACCAGTATTTTGCTCTCTTATTATCAGAATACTAAACTCATTCTTTTGGCAAATTAAATAAGCTCATGTGACATCAGCTCGGCCATCTCTTACTTAAGCTGACCACTCAAGCTATTGAAGTTACTAAATGGATGAGAAGTTATCACGCCTTCCAAAGTTATCAGTAAAGACGGCTGAAACCTGCAAGAGTTCGACTGATAAGAAGCAGAACGGGGACGACAATGACTTAACCAACAAAGCAATCAAGAGTTCTTTATATAGTTATTATGTAGCTACAGGTTCATTCAGTTTATTTATTTTTACAAAAAAAATTTAATTGAGTTTTTTTTTATGTTACTTCATTTTTATTGCTTAAATACAACAAATTATAAAGTGATACATCTAACCCTAGATTCTCTTTAATTTCCTCTCCTCTATTTTTCTCGCTAGTTTGATTTGTTCTTTTTCGTTAAAACATATATGGTGGCACTAATGAACAAATTTGAATCTTATAATATATACGTATATTCAAATATCTCTAGTACTTAGTCTAAGTAAATAAGATTTCATTGAACTCGCAAGATAAATACAATGAACTCCCTATGGTCATTTTGAATTTGTCTATCACAACGAACTTGATCTTTAGAGCATATGCACTCAATATAAGGCTTAATCATACTGACTCGCTCAAGCTCGAAGGCTACTCACCCAATGCATTGAAATAAGTCAACAATTTCCATCATTAAGTAAGCAACTTTGTTTGGCAATCGAGGGACTTTAATCATCAAGTTGACGACTTCATATAACAATAATATCAATTCTTTATTAAAATGTACTCTTATGTACTTTGGCTACACACCTTATCACTGTAGGAAAATCAGGTATTACTAGTGGATTTTCCAGCAAAACATTCTGAATTGTCCAGCATATATTTTTAAATCTGGCAGAAAATTTGCCGGTAAAAAAATCCGTTGGAAATCCACCGAAATCCTACTTGAAAATTAGTCAAAAATATTTCATCATAATTCGTTGGAAATGGCTAAAAAGATGTCAGAAAATCCTCTGGTAATGAGCAATTTTCCTATAGTGTATGTAATAATCTCATTATTTTTTACAGATAAAAAATATTCTTTTTTGCATAAGTCAAACCCTAATCTAAACATATAAACAGAAGGTCAACGGAGCATAGTTGTGTAAATAATCGCAGCATAAATAAAATCAAACAACAAGACTACATAAAGAACATAATGATTAATGTGGTTCCACCAAGATGCCTACGTCCACATAGAGGGGAAGAAAATATCACTATATTGAAAAATAATAGGGATTACAATAAGCTCTCAAGCTCTCTCTTCCTCTCGTAACAATATCAACCGCTATGGCTTTATTTAAAGATTTGATATACAATAGATTCAGAAAAAAAAACTTCCTAATCTAATACCTAATTAAATCCTAATCAAATCATCAACATAAAGAAATAATTAATATTCATCCTAATCAAATCATCAACATAAAGAAATAATTAATATTCAATTTAATACATTAATTGAATGTCATAGCTTCCCCAAATAAACCTGATTTGATTTAGAATTAATGTCAAATCAATAATCTCCACATCATCATTCACTTCGGAAAGTGGAAGATGACAACGACTGCACCTAGCTAGATGGTTACCTATGTACCCCCACCCACCCCCCAAGGGATTGAGCCGAACACAGCTCTTCAAACAGGTGGACAATCAATTATGAGTCATGCACCACTGCCATGGTGATTGATGCACCACTGCCATGGTGATTGCATCTCTAAACCTGCATCAACAGTACCCTTCAAATTTCTCAGGATATTGTTCACAATTTTCCAATGACTCATTCATGTATCATGTATGAACCTACTCACAATGCCAACTACTTGTGTAATGTCTAGATTTTTTTTATTGACCCACAATACAACAATAATTTCTTATATGAGTTGACCCCAATCAACAACTTTCCAATCAAGTTGGCTAAATTTTTTTTATAAAGTAAATGAAATTAGAATTAAGAATTCCATTGATTCAAACTTCTCCCATGAGTAGGAGTTTAACCTAGACTTAGTTTGAATAAGTCTGGTAAGAAAAAGAGCAATTATTTCTCTTCTATGATGTAGTCTTATTTCCTGTTTTACCCTACTACATCATAGCTTAGGCACTTCTTTAGATAAATCCTTCCTTTTCATATCATTATGATTATAAAATTACATTGATCCCCTTCGATGATTAGGCCACATTTGTGTATATGGTTGAGCATTTTGTAGTTTGATCACTTTTTATATAAGTTAGGTTAATGAATATTAAATGTAAGAATTTGTATAAATTTAAGGGGAATATGTACTAATGAGATATAATGAATTGAAACATGGAATCATATATCTATTGAAACTTGGAATACCACATCTCAAGCTTATTTTTCTTATAGAAAAATAATCCTTAAAATGGATGAATTCCCCTTTTTGATCCTTAATGCACAATTAGTATTACCTTCCACTTAAATAAAGTTTATGATCAATATATGATGTTGGAGACATTCATCGGTTGATCTTGTGATTCTTAGGGTGTGAAAAAAATGAGATGACATTTCAATCAAACAATGAAAGGGAGATCATGCATCCATTTATTCACAAGGACAAGCATGATCATCTTTCTTAGGGATTCGATATGAGGGAACCCATGAAGAGTTGTTAACTCAAACTATAGTTCATGTTTAGTTTATACAAAATTTGACTATCAACTCTACCTTCTTTACAATCTTGACCGCCCATCATTTTGTCTCAATAGATTCTTACAATAACATGTTTCATTCCTTACGAAAATTGGCAGACTAATTAAAGTATAAGAAATTACATCATTTCATGGACATTTAGATATTAACACATAAAAGCAATGACCTCATTGAAAGAGTGGAGCACTCTACCAATAGAGTATCATATGCCCTTAATATGCCAAGTGAAACATCAATTAAAGAGTCAAATGTTCTTTAATTATTTTTCTTAGTGTTGTTGGGACATCATGAACTTAAATCAAAGACCACGCCATTGAAAAAAATAATCGCACCTATAATCAAATTAATTAAGTTATAATTCATAAATTCTTTTTAGGAGCGAGTCATTCTACTTGAATGCAACATAGAACTCTCAATTTTCTTACACTATCTAAGTGTTCTCGTTCACCTTCCCCTTATCATGACAATTCTTTATGAAATCACTCTAATGAAAAGAAAAAAAGAAAAGCAAGAACCAACGTCCCCACCCCCTTTTCAAACAACTAAATTTGACATTCAATTAAAAAGTATCATAAATGTTATTTACTTTTATATTTATATGAGAACTTGACTCTTAATAGAACAAATTTGAGAAAAAGAATTCATATAGCTGACCCCACATAGAGATATAAAATCTTGATGTTGTTGTTGTAAATTGACATATTACCAATCTGCTAATCCCTACATAATGGAAATAATATTTCATATTTTTCGTTTGTAGAAGGGAGGAATTAAGAAATTCTACTACCTTTATATTTTTTGCAATAGAATGGAACAATATGAACCTTTTTCTTCCTTTAAAAAAGGGTGGATATTTATTTTCTTGGTCTATGAAGATCCGTTATCAAGTGTTCGATTGTCCCATGGAGGATGCACATTAACCTTTACTCTATAAATAATTGTTCATACACTAATATGAGCTTATGAATTCTGAAGAAGAGAAATAGTCATGAGAGTCCCTCACACCCAGGATCTAATGAGTGAATAGAAAGTTTACTCCACACTGAATCTTAATTAAATCATCCCCTTTTATCTAGTAGGAGTGAAGTTTTGTTTTAATCAACTTTATTTGTCGTGCTTTGAGAGAAGATTTGTAAAGTGTAAAATTCATGCTAATTTCTTACTACGGGGCTATTTGGATGGAGGAAAAGTGTATGCAAAGTATATTAAATACATTATTTTTTGGTGTTTGGTTTGACACAATATAAAGTAAGTAAAATCCTAAAGTATTCCAAACTCCCCGTTGCAGATCATTTGTCGTCTAAAGTAAAACCACCCATTTTGAGTGAAAAAGAAAATCACGCGGGCAAGGAAGAGAAGCCCGCGGGAATCCATCTTTGTTTCTTCCTCCTGTGGCAGGAACCATCAACGTTTATTCCTCCAATGCTGCACTACAGCGCTTCGTGTGAGGTTGAGTTTTGCACCAGTAGCTTCTTCAACTCACTTCATTGCTATTTGACTTCACTCCTTCGACGACGTTCCCTTCTTGTCGAGCCGAAAGGCACGACATTTTCAGTGCTTCACGTGAGATAGATTTTGCTCTTCATCTTAGATTATTGCATCATATTTTACTTTTCATCATCTTCCCTATTTTGTTGTTGTTATTTGACTTAGTAAAATAGCGTGAGGTCGAGTTTTGCACGAGTCGCTTCTTTGGTTCAATCGTTGTTGTTTGACTTCACTGCAATTTCCTTCAATGATTTTCCTTTTATGTCCGATCAGAAGTCACAACATTTTGATCGGAAGCAAGATTGTGATTTTGGAAATGAATCAACATCATATGTTTGGAGAGGAATCAACACCATATCAAAATCAAGTTATATGAATAATTTGGATAGGAATAGACAAATTTTATTTTGCATATACACAATTAAAGAGAAAAAATAATTCCCCTACATTCACGGTACATACAACCAAATAGTTCAAAGTATTTACTTGACACTATATTTATTTTATAGTGCATTTACTTTATACTGTATTCATCATGCATACAGTCAACCAAAAATAGATTCATCACACGAAGATAGATAGGGTCATATATATATATATATATATATATATATATATATATATATATATATATATATATATATATATATATATATATATATATATATGTATATATATATATATATGAAGTAAGCTTAAAACTTATCCATCCTTGACTAAAAAAAAATATTATAAATCTAAACAACAAAGGCTACACAAAATCCATGCAAATCTGCAGAAGATATAACCCCTTATACATTTTCTAGAACAATATTAATTAAAAAAATAAATAAATTATTCATATATTACTTGACACGCATATCATCATAATAAATGTCTTATAAATCAATCGAATACTATAGCAGCACAATTAATGTGTACAAACATAATTCTAATTATAAACATGTAATTTAAGTATCTCATAATTACTTAAATGCAGATTTTGCACTATAAGAGAAGAAGGCTTTTGTAGCACTTAATTTAAGTTTCGTTTGAGATTGTTTTTTTACTACTTTCTAAAGTAATTTTTTTATACAAAATTTTCTCGAAATCAACAAAAAAGTAAATGCCAAAAGTTGTCTCAAACGAAGCTTCAGGTTTTGTTTGGGACGACTTTCTTATTGCTTCTTGAAGCAACTTTTTAGTATAAAATTTTTAATTTTGTATTAAAAAATTATTTTAAAAAACAGCAATAAAACCGTTTCAAATGAAGCCTTAGACTATTATGACAGTTTAAACCGCCACAAAAAATCTTATAGTAGTTTCAAAACCGCTACAAAATCATTTTAATTGATATCCGCTACAGGATCAGTGTAACATTTCAATAAGAAGAATGAATTTGTCAATAAATAAAAGTTATAATATTTTTTTGGTAATTAAAATAAGAGAAGCATTCAAAAATTTAAAAATGTTTTAAATTTTCAAGAAGAAAATATTAATCTTTTATTTGTGTTTAAATATCTTCTAATATTAAATATCTATATTTTATTTTCTTATCCTACTATAAAATATATCAGAATGGTACACATACAATTTTCATTTCTTATTTCAGATAAGTTTCTATAAAGATTTCTTTAAAAAAAATTCTATAAAAAAAAAAAGATATTATATAATAAGAAGGCTAGCTTATCCATTGGTTTGGTAGATTAGTGGAACTGCTCTCTTTATGAGCTGTGGGCAATGCATTTGTATCTGAAGCTTTATAACTACCAGTAAATGCTCACGACAACAACTACATTCAGAAAACAACTTCATTTGTCGCTATCATTGATTGAGCCCATGCAGAAAAGAACATTAGAATATTTAACTCAAAGATGAATAGTCTTTTTTTCTTTTAACTGAACTGATTTCACCTAATTAGATTGGTGGTGTTGTTTTCAAAGTTGTAATTAGTGAAAAATATTATATTTAAAAGAGTTAATTAAGCTCAAAGTAAGAGTGAGTGAGATAATTTAATGACTTTTTTTAAGAGTTCAGTTTAGAAAATTTTTGTGCTAGGAAGCTCCTTTCAACAATAATTTTTAAAGAAATTATTTTTCCTATAGTAATTTTATAATCACCTTAATAAAAAGTTGTAGCTGTCCCAAACGGATCATTAGATTGATGTTAAAAATCAATTACATAATACAATTACATATAGATGTATAGATTCAACTTGGTGTAGCTAGTTGTGTAGAAGACAACTTAGATTTCTTGTTGATTAATTGTAGGGCAACTATGTGTGAGTTTTGAATTGAGAGTAAGTATCTTTGGTGAGCTGTTTAGATGTGACTCGCTAGTTAGTTAATGAGTACAATGGATGAGCTTATTAGGGAACAATGAACCAAACACAAAGAGAATTGATAAATCATGATCTGCAAAACACAAACAAACATAAAAGATTTATGTGGAAAATCCAAACCTGGGAATAACCAAAGGGGAGAAGAGAGAACGGCTTTACTATAGATAAGTTGATGAGTACAAAATGTCTTACAAATCTTAAGCCCTTTAAACCATACTTAAAGGGCAAAAATAGGGCACCAAAAAATAAGTGGAATTCCAATAATATCCTTGCAACAAAAATTTATTTCGCGAAACCCCGCAGGGGCGCTACCCATTAATCCCTTGCCCTGGAGCAGGTCAAATCCTGCCAAGGGGCGCTGCCTCCTTAGACCCTCGACATATTTGCGAAGCATACGATAGTCAAGGACATGAATTAATAAGTGTCGAACCAAATTCAAGGCAACTCTAACAAAGCTAATAAGTTCTTTTGAGAAATTATCCTTAATTAATGGGTAACTTTAAATATCTATTAGACAAATTCAGTTGCTTCCTAATTAAGACTAGGCTAGATCAAACTTTTGGGAAAATTATTCGAGATTCAACTTTGGATGACTTTAGTTCTTAGGAGACTTTAGCCTTGGTGAGTTTCAAGTTGAAGGCAGTTTAATTGTTTCGCATTCAATGAAATTAATCTTAAACTTAGTTGAGGTTCTCATAATTATTTGATTAATATGATCAAGGAAAATATAAATGTACATCAATATTTGATTCTCTTATCCTTCCATAAAAGCTGAGAAGGATAAGAGAAGAAAAGAGTTAAAAAAAAATAACAATTTAGCTAAGATGACTTTAGTTATTAGCATATATTGATCTAGAACATTAGTTCAATAGAATAGATAAATTTTTTGCACTTGCTTAGCACATCATCATTGGTGTCTACAAATTCAAGGGTCATCTTCAAAACTTTGTTGTTTGCACTCAAATTATTTTTTTCTTAGTATGTAATAGCTTTAGAGCTCTATCTTAAATATATGAAGGAATTCAAGTTAATTTCATATTTTTTTTGTGAATATTGAGCTTCAAGTAGAAGTTTTCACTATTTACATAGGTGTATTCATTAGTGGAGATACCACTCTTCAAAAAAAGTAAGGAATAACATATAAAAGAAGACATAACCTCTCAATCAAGCAACATTACCGCATAAAAAATTCTTATGTTGAGAAGGTCGTAACTATGGGTACAAAGACTTAAAGTAAACTAAAGAATTTCCAAAAGTTAAAACTAATAATACTCATGAAGTGAGATAAGATAGAGAATTTTACACTATTGAGCACTTCCTTTAGATAAAAAAAAAAAAAAAAAAAAAAAAAAAGAAGAAGCTTTTTTACACTTAAGTTTTTAACACACCCATGAGTATGGCTCTCATTTTTTAACTAATCTCAAACCTATAAATTTATAGTGTAAGGCAAATCTTGAAATTTCTAATATGACCCTATTTGAAGAAAATGGTAAGTACTCTTAAGTTACTCAGTAAGAGGAGCAAAGGGAGAGTTCAAATGAACTAGCTTTCAAGGAATCTATTGATGAAATTACAGTTACAATTGAATTTAATGTCGTATGGTTAGCTTGAAAAGCATCATCATCAAGGAAAAGACTTCATATGAGATAGATTCTATAAAAGTTAAAGTGATTACTCTAAAAAAGTTGAAGCTTGACAAATTATTGATAAGGAAGGAATTGAAATTAATGTGAATAATGATTAGGACCTGTATGTGGAGATGAACCTCAATGATCCTAAGGATGAGGAATTTTTCAATAAGGAGTCTTAGGTTATTAAAAAAAAGGAAATATTTTTTAGGTAACTTCCTCCATAGCAAACTCACTCACCAAAGGAAGAATATAAGATGATGATCCTATTATAAGTAAAAAGATAATTGACATCAAGCCTTGAAATTGACATTGATGTTCATAAGAAAATGGTGCATGGGTAAATTATGAATGATTATTAAGTGAAGATTTACTAAGCTCAAAATTTATTGTAAATTTAATAAAGATTACCTTACAAATGCGATGAAAGCTAATTTAAATTGGCAAACTTCTAGTCAACCTATCGAGGTGCTTGAAATGTTTGCTCAATGCATTATTTTGGAGATTGATAAGCTTAGGATGAAAGACAACATTATGAGTAGGTTTTTAGAGTTAAGGATTAGTCGAATTATAGTTTGGAATAAATTCATCTATTACTAACAGATTCAAAATGGAAAGCTGACTATAACTACTATTATGTAAATATTATTGATTGATTGTCATCATATAAATATTACTTGATCATCATAATGCATTCATGACTATCATTCGATTGCTGCCTCCCGACCGTCTTCGCCTCAACACTTCACATGATCATCATAGTTTGTTCACTTCCATCTGGCCATCATCATCTCACTGTCATCATCAAAGCATCATCATCCAAATGTCGTCATCATATCATTATCATCTTATCATGATTGTCCAACTAAGACCATTTAATAATTGCATATCAAGCATTCTTCCTCACATTTATCGAACTGTGTATTTTTCTCTCATTTTCAATTGAGAGGAAAAGTGGAGCATTGCAATATATCTGCTTTTTCATTTTAGCCCGGCCTCATAAGTTGGATCTTTCTGAAAAATTAAGGCATTTTTGTAATAATATTATTTATGTTGAGTTACTATAACCAAACAAGATCAGATTTATATTTTATTATTTCAAGTAAATAACCTTAGGAAAATAAGGCAGGGCACCTTGGGCCACGGACAAGCAGCTTGCGGCTGGTCCCATCGGTACTCGCTTAAATGCCAACGCCTCAGGTTCATTTGGTCTATGGGTTTCGACAGAAGGTGAACGTCTTCATATATCGTAGTATCTCATGATTCGTGAAAAGTAAGCTTACGGTCTTCCAGAAAGCGCGGGGCCCACAAGACAACGCCCTTTTCATCTGAATGCGAACTCTCACGTGGAGGAACTTTTATTAGGTCCGGTGTAAGGACCTAGAGGAACGTCGGATCGGTGGTAAAATCCTGCAAAAAAATATAGGTATTTACTTGGTATTGTTAGGTATTATTTGATAATAATGAGGAATACCGCTATGTGAAGATCATACTGAGTTATACCGAGCAATACCGAGTTATACCTCGGTATTGCTCGGTATAGCTCGGTATAACTCGATATTGGGTCTTCACGTGATGATATTCCTCGTTATTGTTTGGTATTACTTGGTATTTGCTCGGTATTTCTCGTTTTTTGGCCCGATTTGGCCTCCGAACGGACGTTCCTCTACATCCGATCGGAGGACGTAATAATTGTTCCACGTGGAGTGGACTGGACATCAATTAAAATCATCAAAACACTATGTCCGGGCCGGTATAGGTACCATAGGTGAGAGTATTTCAACTTCTAATTATGCATCCCTTAACGACACTCTAAAATATGGAGAAATTTTATTATCCTGTGAAGATGAATGAGAATGTGTCATATTATCTTATATAAAGTAAGAAAGTGACATGCACTCACCGCTATTTGTTCGGGTGGTGAAGAGCCGGCTGGACAAAGCCTAGGTCTCTGGTTTGAATCCATTGGCAAACAATGAAAGCTTTAAGTGTTGGCTCGTGTAAATTGGTGTGAGTTGCATGCTAGGTTGACCGGGATTTTCACTGGCCTAAGAACAGTACTTCCTCGTCACAAAAAAAAAGTGACAAGCAGCTTTCTAATTCCGCACATAATAAGTTTATCTAAAATGTGTATATTTTAAATTTGTACTGAATTACTTCTTAATCAAGCTGAAAGTCTTTGTGCGGTTGTTTGATGTAATAATGGTTATGTTAAAAAGTTCTTGATCTGAATGTGTAACAAACAATGTGACCATCTTGTATTTTGACATGAATTGATCCTAGCCATTTGATATAAGATTGGATGGCTCAAATGAAACTCATACAGATTATGGGAACCGTCGCATAATACAATATCCAATCAAGCATTGCCAAGTGGAAGGTATAAGCCACATCAATCAAAATAAAATTAAAAGAATTGAACTGATATAATACATAAAAGAAAATGCTTTATCCTTTCAAAAAATCAGAACTAGTTCAACTTAATCCAAATTTGACAAATAAATTTCTATGGATTGAGGAGAAACAATTAAACACAATTTCAAGTATAATTTCCGAAACCATATAGAGCTATTTTGAAGGTAATCTTTAGGGTTATAAAGGTAACAAACCCCTTTAATTACATCTCATTGGTTTCTAAGTAGTATTGAGGGTCCTTTGGGGTCTCTTATATCTCTCTAAATTTGAGCAATGTTTTTTATGTAATGGATTTTTCAAGCTAAATACCCTTGAAATGAATATGAATTTAAAAAATTCATAAATAAATAACATAACTCTTAAAATCTTGAAACTAAATTTAAATTAGTCTTCTAAACTTCTAAATCTAAGGTAAAATTTTTCAAACTCATATGAAGTTTTCAAATTCTTTGATAATTTATTAAAAAAATTATCCCTAATTTTTTTATAAAAAAAATATACTAATTTCATTTAAACTCTAAAGAACCTCAAATTCTTAGAGATTGAATTGGAGGGAGATAAGAATGTATGCTTTTTTTTTTTTTTGGAAAATTTGGGCTTGGCCCGTATATTAGCTCAAAAAGTTAAAAGTAACGAAAAATCAAAAATGTCCCATACAAAAAGGGGGACTGCTCAACTAGAGCACAAAAGAATACTTAATAACAAAGCAACGAACCCCAAATAAAAAAGAAACATAACAAAAAGAGCTCCAAAACTGCAAGAAGCCTGGACTCAGGGGAACAACAAAAATAAATGTGATACTCAAACTCCTTGGTTGCCCGATGACCATCCAAAGGGGAGCCTGCATTGGAGCCTCATCATCATCCAAGGTGCAGCAAATAATATAGCAGGCAGTACAAAACATCTCAGCAAGCAAAACATGTTAAACAGCGACAAGTGCGGGGATAACAGCTTTAAAGTCTCGGAACAGAGCAGGGAATAAAGCATGAGGTAATAATCATCTGCCATAAACATGTAGAGAGAAAGCTCCAAACAACTACTAAATTAGATTCAGGTATTTAGAGGGATTCTTCCACTTAATCACTTTATGAAAAACAGCTTTCTTTATACTTTGGGATGTGATAGTAGGCTATTGTAAATGTTCCCAAAATCTCCTATTATTCCTCTCTTTCCAAATGTAGTAAATGCAGTTGCAGGAGATAAGAAAGGAGAGGTTTTTAACCGACTTTGAAGGACAATTATCACCATCGATCCACTCAAGTAACTGCAGAATATTAGGCCAAAGGAGTAGGTGTTTGGAGCTAGGCATGAGGTCCAGTAATATATCATAGGAATATGAGCACTCAAAAAATAAATGTGATTCACTTTCAGGGAAAACATGACAAAGGCTGCAAGTAGTAGGAACCGAAATATTTCTTTTAAGCAATGCATCCACAGTTTTCAATCCCCCAACAATAAAAAGCCAAGTGAAGGAGTATCTAAGTGCATACTTGGAGTGTCAAACCAAATTGTACGAGGAGCAAGAAGGCATATTCGAGTGGAACTCATTAATGTAATCAGAAAAATTGCTATGTTTGTAATTACCCCAAGCTAAGCAGGCATTCTCATAAATGGGAATTTCACTGATTGCATCAGATATGAGGGAAGGAATAGAGTCGGGAATGGCCAGCAATTACCCAGGAAAAGATCCCTTATGAGGGAGTAGGGTTTGGTGGTGTTTAGAACATGATATCTGTCAGAGAAGTCTTCCAGTTTTATATTGTAGCACCAATGGTCCCAATGGACTAAGATGGTAGCATTAGGTGTGATTTTGAATATGAATTTGTCTTTAGCAATAACAGCAAAGTAACATACAGATTTCCAGAAAGCAGTAGCAAAGTGTGGAGTAGGCCGCCAAGGAGAAAGGTATCTTGCAATAAGCCAGGATGAAAGAGAGAAAACAGAATTATACATCCTTAGAATTATTGAACAGTTAAAAGCAAATTGTATATCATTCAAAGAAGGTAGCCCTAAACCCCCATGATATTTGGGCTTACACACCTTGTCCCAAGCTACCATATGAATTTTCTTGCTAGCACCAGAATCCCCAAAAATAATGTATGGTTTTAAATTCAAGGAATTTTAATTCCATTAACTAAGAAAATTTTAAACCCTAATGTTAGGGTAGGGCAGGATATCAATGGATGTAGGAATCATGTAAATTTTAAATAATTTAATATAAATCCTAAATATATAAAATAAATTGTGTCAGAACCTTAATGAATCAAAGAATCCGTAGAATCATTCCAAATCATGTTTGAATTAGAAAATAAGTTTTCCTAATTTTCTTAAATTAATTTTATTTAAAATTAATAAATCATTAAAAACCATAAACAACTTTGAATGTGGGTCGCATAGTAAACAACTGTCGTTAAGAGTGAAAGATTCTTATGTGACCCAATGTGATTAGCTTTGCGGAGGTGATGGGAAGGATTTTGTTGGGTATGAAGATGAGTTTCAGACGAGATATAATTTGAATGTGAGTCGCATAGTAAACAAGGCCTCTTCACTTGGGGATGGTAAGTGTCGTAAACGAAAATCTAAGAAGAAGTAATTCTTCTTGGACTTTGTTGGCTTGATTTGGCTATTTTGATTTGATGGTTGGGTTGTTGGTTGTGGTTCTTTTTCGGCTAAGCTGTTTGGGTTTGGGAAGGTTGTGTTGCTCTGCTTTGGGGGTCGGGTGGATTTTTTATTCTTCCGTCGTGGTTGGTTTGTTTCGCTTTGTTGGTTGGTTGGGTTATGATTTGCTTTTCTTTTTGTTTTTTCTTCGTAGTTTCTTACTATCAGGGAGTTGTTTTGTTGGATCTCTAATGATGTTGGCACTAGTTGCTTCCATTTGGCCGCTCTTGGGTGAATTGTTGGCTCCCCTTGTAGTCCTGTTATTGGTTTTTGTCTTTTCTTTTGCTTGATCTTGTATTTAGATTGAATCTAAGGCTCGTAGGATTTGTTTTAAATGTTGTATTTTAGAGGACTTGGCTTTAAATGTTGTATTTTAGAGGACTTCGGATTCATTCATGACTTATAACTTTACTTTACATTAATGCATATGCCCCTTCTGTGGGTCTTATCAAACCAAAAAGTAAAAAAACTTGGATGGTTAATCTTCTATTCAAAGGATATCATAATCCTGAAGCAAAACTTATGAACCTTGATCATTGCTCCCAGCTATACCACTTAGAGGATAACATTTAAACTTTTTTTTTTTTTGAGAAAAATCAGAACCTATTAAAGAAAATTATAATCTCTTTAGAACACATGAGATTAACAAAGATAGATATAGAGAGAGAGGAAGAGAGATTTTTTTAATTATTTGTAAAAATAAGAAATAAAAATTTAAAATAGTTTAATTATTATTCAAAAATTTCAAAGTTTGAAAATCCAATTACCTATTAAAAATAAACAACAAAATTTTCCTGCATATTATGCTCGAGCAATATTTGTCTAGACTCATATGTGAAAGATGAGGGCCAACTATGCATTGAGATTTTCAAAACTTATTTTTTTGTACATTCTTTACATAATTTTGACATTTTAATCCTCACTGATCGATGCCACTAGATTTAGTTTTTGAACATTTTGAGAACTTTAGGCTATAAGTTTTAATAATTTCTTCAATAAAAGATATATTAACTTCATCAAATAATAAAATTATGATCAAGAGAAAATAAAAAAAAAAAACTTGTTTCAATGTCTCAAAAATTTTTATTGCGTCCTCCCACCTGACGTAGAGATACGTCCTCCCACCCCTAAAAAACTCGGTTTTTGCTCGGTATTGCTAGCTATTATTTGGTATTAAAGAAGAATATCATCATGTGAAGACCAATACCGAGCTATACCGAGCTATACCGAGCAATACCGAGCTATACCGAGCAATACAAAAAAATACCTAGTTTTTCCTTGAAAAAACTCGGTATTGCTCGGTATAGCTCGGTATAACTTGGTATTGGTCTTCACATGATGATATTCTTCGTTAATACCAAATAATAGCTAGCAATACCGAGCAAAAACCGAGTTTTTTAGCGGTGGGAGGACGCATCTCTACGTCAGGTGGGAGGACGCAATAAATTCCAAAAAAGGGGGTTCTCTCGTATCGTCCAAGGAGTGGGCATAACTTGGAGTACCTCCAAAATTTTGGTTTTTGTATTAGAACTTTTTCAAGATCCAAAGTATTTTTGAACTTGTTAATTTTGAAGTCAAAATATATAGAGATAATAGATACAAACGCCAAAAATATATATATTTTATCAAGAATAAATTTTGATATTATTTTAAATATAAAATTGCTTAAATGTTGAGCAAAAATTTTAAAGAAATTGACTTTATGATCATTTGAACTTCATTTTCATTAAATTTATAATTAGCATGGTGCTGTTATGAAGAACCTAGCAATACTAAAAACTTTTGTATTTGAGTTCAAATGGGTATAAATTAAGGACTTTAAAGTATAACGAGAAAGTTTTTTATATCATTTGGGGATCGAACTTCTTCTTGATAAGATGAATCTAATAAGTCTAATATCTTACAAAAATGAAGTCGTTAAGAAACTAGGATATTAGAAATAGTGGCGGAGCCAGAAAATTTATTAAGGGGGCAAGAGGGGTTAATTTTTTTTTTTTTTTAACTTTTTTCATCCGAGTTTGAGATTAATATAGACAATTTTTAAATATTTTTTAAATTTATTATCTATAAATGTATAATATTAAATATAAGATATTTAACAACTTACAGTTTATAACATCTACTATTTATATTCTGAAATGTTGAATGATTATTCAGCCATTAATCTTCAATTCTATTTCACAAATGATTATTTATAATATTCATAACAGAAAAAAATGCTCTTTCAACCTCTGTTGTTACAACAGGTAATACTAATGTCAATTCAAGCAATCTAAAATTAAAATGATATATTATGTCCTTCCTACATTGAATCATTTTCTCGGCAAAGTTTCTTATATCTTTTAATGAAGAGAATTGATCATCAAATTGCATATTCATAATATAATTGTCCAATTGATTTTCAAGAACCGTTTGATCAAAAAGAGTAAAATCAGTTGGATAAAACCCTATCATTCTAATTAACTTATCTTTATTGAATGCAAAAAATCATTATTAGGATTCAAACATGATATAGAAAAAAGTAACTCAGTATTTGCTTCTGTAAAATAATTGTTAAACTCCTGAAGTTGCATAACAAAAACTATATATAAAATTTCAACCCAAAAATGATATGAATTAGTTATATCCTGGGCTCTATGACAAGTTCGACCATGCGGAACTCATTTATCATCCATATGTGGAACCTTTATTTTTTGCTTCATACAAAATAAAGTTATTTTACTAATGAAGTCTGCTCACTTATTATCTCGCATTTTTACAAATATAAATCAAAGATATAGCATTTGTAAAATCTTGTTCTACAAAGCTTGTGATAGTTCATTAGTGGTACCAAGTATGTTTTTCAACAGATATAGGAAAAAAAAAATCAAAGGTTTGTAATGATTTCAATAATGTATATACTTCATCTCTCTTTGTTTTGAGCTTACACTATCTTTCAAAATAATTTATTGAATACCAATTATTGTAGAGAACATTATGATCACCTTATAATTGATTCATAATACAAAACCCATCGTGTATCGCTAGCACGCCTAAGAGTTATTTCTTGATTCAAGCCTCGCCCTAGTTATTAATTCTCTACTATGTAATTCAATTAATGAACAAAATTGATCATGAAGCTTACATGAAACGTCAACAATATTTATCATATTTGAAATTATAGCAAATAACAAAGTAATCTTAACATGATTTTTCACAATTGATATAAATGCTAACTAAAGCTGATGTGTGAAGTAATGAATGTAATGTGTTGTTTTATTTTCACTCAGAAATAGAACTTTATGCTATTAAAATCTCCTGTTATATTGCTGGCACCATCATAACATGGGAATCTCATTCTAAAAATGCTCAATCCATAAATTGAAAGTAGCTGTTCAATTGCTATTTTGTGACTACTTGATGTTGTATCTTGCACATGGGAATCTTCAAAAATCATTCAAATATCTAAACTTTCTTTTTAACAAAGCACATTATAGTTGTTATTTGCTATTTTGCATATGTGTTATGATTCATCAATTAAAATTGAGAAAAAATTATCACCAATATCCTTATATATGAATTTAGTAATTGCAATAGCTGTAGCTCTTGTTATATCTTTCTAAATATCATGAGCAATTAATTTTAAACACAAGTGCAAGAAATTCATGCAATAAACTATCCAGTAAACAATGAAGTTCAAAGAATTTCTCTCCTATCATAAAAGACTAAAGAAAAAGGAATATAAATGCAATGTTAAATAGAATAAAAGAGTTGTTGCCCTATCATAACATAACAAATTTAACAACTATTAAACACAAATCACTAGCGTTTGATAATTATGTTTGTCCATAGTTTAATTAAAAAGTTTTCCACCAGTAATTCAAAGTGATTGAAACAAAAGAGCACTTATAGAAATTTTGAAGTACAGGAATATCAAAATATTAGAACAAAAAATTTGAAATCAATTATTAAAACATCACAAATGATTCAAACATTATATATATAGATGATTTGTATTAAATTTTAGAAAATCATAGGAGATCCTTATTTTTATAAATTTTTAAACCTCCCTATGATGTTATCTTATGATATTGCAAGCAACATATGATTCAGAATGTTATAGGACATTGAAACATAATCTTTGGAACTTAGAAGACAAAAAAATATTCTACCTTAGATTGACTGACAAGCAACATAAATTTAAAAAAAAAAAAAAAATACATGAATACTGGAACAAGTAGTTCCATCTATTGTCCTCTGTCTGGGTCGAGGACTTTAGGTCCAGGGAAACCAAGCCGAGAGAAGCTGGAAGTTTTGTCTGCACACGCGAAAGAGGTCGAATAATCATTGGAAGTTTTGTATGTCGTTTGCGCACACGGAAGAGGGGAGATGAGAGGAGTAACCCGTCTACATCCGTGCTCGAGGTCACGAAGGAGGAGCAGAGGATAAATGAAGCATGGAGTTGAACCGAACGAATGAATTAGGGTATAATTAATGAATGAATGTCCCTCCATAATAAATAAGCTCTATTCCAATTTATGGAGACTTTTACTAGAGAAAAATTATCAAAGAATATTAGAACTCTGTCATCTTTGTTGTTGGACACATCAACAACTCCCATTGCAATCAATCGATCACCACCCATCAATCAATATCAACATCTACCAACATCAACATTCAATACCCTCCATTGTTGTCATTAGACGTCCAACATCACCAATGTCCGATGCCTATTAATCATCAATAAGAAGCATGTCTTCCTACTCCTCTGATCTACCTTCTTATAATGAGAGGGACCAACCCAATTTGTCAGCCTTTCAAAGTTCCACATCAACTATTGCTCAATGTTAACTAATGATCAATGTTGATGTTCGATATATCTATTTCTCAAATGTCTTGTAAGGGTCATTTTGCTCCCAGGTTCGTCCGGACGAAGTAGGATCGTCCGGGACGATCGGTACAGGTTGTGCAGGAAAACATGTTTGGCTGAATGGTTCGTCTGGACGAAATTGGGATCGTCTGGACGAAAAATTTCCAGAGCCCTGTCGTCTGGGGACGATAATTAATTTTCATCTGGATGAAATTTTCCTGAGCATGGATCGTCCGGGACGAAGTGCGATCGTCCGGGACGATCATTCTGGATATATATAGAAACGAGATATTTTGAAGAGAGAGAAAAAGCCCATGAGAGAGAAAAACGAAGGAAAAAGAATAAAAAGTGATTTTTGGGCGACGCCGGTCTGTTTTCATCCGTTGTGACAGTTGAAGATATTGCTGTACGCAAGGTAAGACATAATCCTCCTTTCTCAATTTTCAGAACCGTCGTATTTGGCGGTATTATCTGTCCGGAATTAATTTTTGTTAGTGATTTTCTTCCGTATTTTCCGTCTAGTTCATTTTTTACCACGAAATTTTTTGTATGTTGTTGACGTGCCGATTGTGCACATTTTGATTATTTTCTGGAGATTTTTGTCCGGGTAGTTTTGATTTGACGGCATTTTCCGTTGACTGTATTTTTCTGTGTAGTCTAAAATTGTCTGAGCAATAGAATTAAAGTCTTGCAATGTTGTTATCTATATTCTGTGTAAAATTTGGTATTCTGTGATTTTTCAGGAAAATTGTGTAAATTCCGTATACAGCCGTTGTGCTACCCGATTTTCGTGTGATTTCTGATTTTGTCCGGATTTCTTCTGAATTGATATGTTATCTGTATATGCGATAAAAAGGGAGTTATAACATTTGTCTGGTGCTATAAGCACATCTATCTGGTGCAGTGAGCACAAAGGGAGGCATAAGGGGCCGGAATCCATAGAGATTCTGTCAGTGTCAGGGAATTTAGCTATTAATTAAATATCTGATATCTGATTTAAAAGGAATTCTGATTTCCGTATCTGTTCTGTTCTGTAAGCAAGTCTGATGCTGATTTGATATATGTCCGTTTATGTTCTGATTTGATCTGTTTCGTTCTGATCTGTATGATTTTGATATATGTCTGATTCTGTTCTGATTTCTGTACGGATTTGGTTTGAAGTGTTGGTTTTGGATTCTGAAAGTTTTGATTGGAGGTTTGTCGCTTTGCTGAGCTGTTGAGCTCACCTTTATTTTCTGGTGGTTTTCAGGTTCTGGGAAAGGAAAGGAGGTCTTGGACTAGAGTTTAGAGTCTGATCTATAGGTATTGTTTTGTACTTTTGATTTTGTACAGACATGGCTCTTCTGCTCTGTTTCTTTTTTGTCTGAGCCATGGTCTGTAGTTATAGATGATTGTTTTGAGGAAAAGAAAGAAAAATATGGATATTTATTCCGCTGCATTTGATGTTTCATAGTAGCTCTGTGTGTTTAAAATATTTGGAAGAATCAGTTCAGAATCAGTTCTGAAGCAAATTCTAAAGCCAGATCCTGGTCAGTTGGTCTGTTTGGTTTGTCGCGGCCCGGTGCGAGCGGGATCCGTCCCGGATCGGGTCGGGTCGTGACATGTCTGATCTTCGATAAAGCCAAATGCATCTCATCATTAGTTATAACTCGAATACCTCAAAAATGTTACTATCACATGATACATATTTCATTCATTATTCATATATATTATATTATATTAACTTCTTCCGTAATTATGAAGAACAATGATCATTATAATATTTAATCACTTTATTAAAATTGTTTTGAGAGTGCTAGACCTAGAGTTTATTTAAGACAAACTGACTCCAGAGCTAGCTAAAGCTCAACTCCATAAATAGATCATATCTAAAGCTTGATAAATCAACGAATCAAATTTGTACTAGTCCTAATTTGACTCGTTAACTCATGAGCCGACTTATATAAAAAATATTAACATAAAATTCACTGCATATATTGAAATTCAGTACAAAATTATTAGAAATATATAAAAATAAATTTCTTTCTTCTCAGTCTTAAATCATTTCAAAATATCTCATCTAAATTGAGTATTGTTTTATTATAAATTTTATTCTGACAAAAACTATTTTTTTATTGTATAATAAATAAACAAACAGTTCATTAACTCAAATATAAAAAATTAAGCTCAATCATAAACTCAAAACTCAATTATTAATTAAGCTCAAACTCAGAGTAAAAATAACTTGTACTTGATTCGGGCTCATTTATGCGCCTTTGTTTTTATTTTTTAGCCGATTGATTGTTGCGCCTTCCTGCAGTCTCAACGTTTTACCCATTTCGCCTGATCTCCTTTTTCCGTGCATCCTTTTTTATTCGTAGCTCTCTGCACAACCTTCTTTCTTTATTCCAGATAGCATCAAGCACATGAAAAAGAGAAGAGCAACAATGGAGGCAGTAGAAAGATCTCATCCACACCCAAGCAGGAGCTCCTCCGGCGGCGCCGGCGACTTCTTCATCTGCTTCAGTGCCAGGCCTTCTTCCTCATCAGCCACATCCGCTGCCACCACCAAGCGCGTCCCCTCTACCAAAGCGCTCATGAGCCCTGGCCGATGCCGCGACCCCTCGTCGGCACCGGCGCTCTCTGCCTCCCTCAGTCGCCGCCTCCGTAGTAGCGGAAGCGTCAAGGGCGGTCAGTCTCCCATGTTCCCCTCAGGTGTGCCACTCGCAGGAAGGAAGAAAGGTTGCGCCTTTGAGGCCGCCGAACCCTCCTCGCCTAAAGTCACCTGCATCGGGCAAGTTCGCGTCAAGGCCAAGAAGAAGGTGAAGTCGACAGCAATGGCGAGGTCGAGGTCGAAGAGAGGAAGAGATTGCTGCCCTGGGAGGAACCAGAGTTGGGTTCATCAGCTTCCGCTCAGCATCTGCGAGGCGTTGAGAGGTATTGGTTCCGATTTCAACTGCTTTGTTCCGTGTGGAGCTAGAACAGGGAAGGAGAAGGGGATAGGAGAGACGAGGATGGTGAGGTCGGCGAGCTCGAGTTCATGCGGAGCAGTAGTGGCAAAGTGGTTGTTGGCGGTTCAGGAGAACGAAGAGGAGGTGAAGGGAGGGGAGAAGGTGGAGGTTGGGTTGTTGGTAAGGGATGAGGAGAAGGTGGAGATCGGAGAAATGGGAAACATGGGAGGGGAGAGAGGAGAAATTTTGGTTGTGGGTGATAAGGGAGAAGGTGAAGAGGAGGCGGCAGCGGCGAGGGTTAGTGTCTGTATTCCACCGAGGAATGCTTTGTTATTGATGAGATGTAGGTCAGATCCAGTGAAAATGGCAGCTCTGGCAAACAGGTTCTGGGGATCTCCGGTTACCAGGCCTCCATGTGAAGAAGAGCAGGAGGAGGAAGAAGATGATGAAGTGGAAGAAGAGATGGAAAGGCATGGTAGCAAGCAGAAAATGGAAGAAGATGGTGAAAAGCCGTTGGTGGAGAAGGAAGAAGTCGACACTGTTGAAGCTCCTGGAGTAGCAGGGGAGTTAGAGGAAGAAGAGGTTGACTGCAGAAAGGCCACTGAAGAAGAAAATAGGCTAATAGTGGAGGAGGAGCAACTGATAGATGAAAATGGTATCACAAGAGAAGAGTTTTCATGTGGATCTCCGTATGTCTTGGAGGTAAATCCCCCAGAAGATGAAGAAAAAGAAATAGTAAATGGAGAGCGAAATCAAGAGAAGAAAGCAGTAGGAAACAAATTCCTTTCATTTAAGGAGAGGGAAGAGAGAGCAGACGGAATAAAAGTCTCGGAAGAAAGAAGATTTGGAACTATGAAAGCTTCCAGATCTAAGGAGAGAGGGAGGAGGCGCTGGAAGGAGAAGGATACCAGACGGCACAGTTTCTCATCTGAACTCGACGCAAGAAGGCACAGCTTCTCATCAGATAGAGAAGCAAAGAGAGCAAGTTTCTCCATTGACAGAGGGAGGAGGTGGAGCTTCTCCTTAGAAAAGGCTGACTTGGAGCCAAACGATCATATAAAATCTCTCACTTTTTCGGCTACAGAAGCTTCTCCCGAAGAAGAGAAGAAGAAAGAAGTAACACCAGCAGAAGAAGAAGAAGAAGAAGAAGAAGAAGAGACGGAAGCCGCTGGAGAAGCAGAAAGCGGAAAGCTAGCGACTGCTGAGGAAAAACATAAAGCAGAGGTCGAAGAAGAGAAGAAGGGCGAAGCTGGGGAATGGACTGAGCTTCCCGACTGCTTATTGATGATGATGTACGAGCCTAAGCTCTCCATGGAGGTCTCCAAAGAGACTTGGGTCTGCAGCAACGACTTCGTCCGGTGGCGCCCTCAACAGACACGCAACCGCATACCTTCGAAGCCCGCCGCCGTCGGCGAATCCGCTGATGTCAATGCCGCTCCTCTACCGCCGGAACCCCAGGCGGCGGAAACGGCGGCAACGGTGGTTTTGGTCGCTCCGAGGCCGGATCCATCGAAATCCACGGCAGTTCAGCATAAGCTATTGCCACGTCCGGCGGCCGTGGCGCCGTACGAACCGATGGTCCTTACGAGGTGCAAGTCGGAGCCAGTTAGGTCGTCAGCGAGGCTGGCCCCTGACGCCTGCTTCTGGAAAGACCGCCATCGGCCCATCGGAGCAGCCGGAATCGGGTTCTGATGCCGGGAGCGGCTGCCGTCCACCGGCCTTGTCCGTAATCTGTGGACTCGTAACCGTAGTTGTTTTGTTTGTTTGATTCTGCGTTGGCGTTTTGGCTTTTGCGGTTTAGAACTCGGTATACTTTCTTTTTCCTAATTTTTACTTTCTTGTGAACGGGTGGGGGCTTGTATAATAATTAAAACAAATAATTTAAATTGTCGTTTTCTAGATTTGTTTATGCCCTTCAGTGAGTGGAGCGTAATGGCTCTGTTTCTCCTATTTGTGTCTGTTTTTTTTTTTTTTTGTGAATTCAGCTTCAGCTTCGGGTTCGGTTAGACTGCAGTCAACATTTAGATCGCAGGTGCGACGTGCAGGAATCTACGAAGAAATCAACGGTTGCGATTAAAAGTTTGGTTGGTGATTTAGAGGCTCATCATATCTATGCTAAGTACTAATAGTATTAATTTGAGTAAAAAAAAAAAATGATTCAAAGTTTTAAAATATTTTATTAATTTGATTCAGATGTTGAAATATCAATTATATTTTTTTAATTTCCTTTTTTTTTTGTAAATTCAATAAAAAATGGGTACATTAATTTTTAAATATTGAATTAGTTAAATTATATAAACAATATATTAGTCATTCTATAAAAATAAAAAAATAAAAAAATAAAAATAAAAAAAAAATAAAAAAAGCAGTCAAATGCATTTAAAAAAAATTATATTGTATAAATAAATTATATTATATTTATTTTAAAATAGTTTTAAAATTTTCAAAATTTACCCTAATTAAAAATTGGATAAATATTCTTAATTTGAGCTGATTAATCATGGCGATGGATTAATGATTGCTACTTGGGGCGAATTATGACCTAATTAAGCTTTGATTAAGCCTACTTTGTCTCTTATGCCGTTGTATGTAATTAAAATATTTTTTCTTTAAGTCTTCTTATTTTTGTTTGTCTTTTGGCATGATTGCCGTTGACTAAGACAGACCAGTCAACGACTGCCATACATAGAGGAAAATTATATCAGCAACATAGAAAAGCTCTGTGATTTTTATTAATATCAATATCATTAGGAAGATAAGATCATATACTATTGTATCCTAATTTTAAATATGAAGATAAGTTATAAAATAAAATAAAATAAACTTAAATGATGCGTGTGATTTTTATTAAATGGGATGAGTATTCAAATTAACATAATTTTTTTTTATCTGTTAGTTGAGATTTGAGAGTTTTGACTATCAACTAAGAGATATTAGATTTGAGTATTTTGTATATGATGTGTGTATGAGTTTATCTTAGGTCATTTTCAACTGAACAGTATTTTTCGGTTTGCAATAGCTACGAGGAACGACAAAACGAATGTTATTTTCGCGTTTTGAATAGCGTGACATCAATATTGGTGCCGCACTGCTCGCAACAGAGAGAAAATGCAAAATGCATTTCTATTTGGCATTTGGGTGGAATATTGTACATAGAATGTCACCTTATATGGTTTGATCACATAAAACGGCGGCCTTCCGATGACACAGTTAGGAAAGTAGATGTATTATATTTGACTTATGTTAAGAAAGGTAGTGGTATACCTAAAAATATATGGCTATAAAATATTAGAAATGATCTTTCTTTATTAGATTTAAATGAGAATTTGACTTTTAACCGAACATCATGAAGAAAATGGATTCATGTAGCTGACCCCATGTAGTGAGACAAAGGCTTGTTGTTGTTGTTGTTGTTGTTGTTGTTTGGGTGGAGACTTGCACCCTAAACTAGATACAGACGATAGGCAAATGGAGTTCGATTCGAATTGGTTGGAGATGCCCTTTATTAAACTAAATGTTCAAAAAAAAAAGTATTCAAACTAGCTCGTTAGAACTCTCTCTCTCTCTCATATCAGTAAATATGTGTTCGAACGCTCCTTATACGAGTAGCTGAATTCTCAGCCTTCAATTGGATGATGAGTTTGGCCATTCAAGTTTTTTGATTTATGATGAGAATATGATCATTTTGCTTAAGGTTGATCAATCCCCCACCTCACCCAAACACTTAAGTATTGTACATAGAATATACTTAATTATGGGACTATGCCTATAAGAAATATCCCCCTAACTAAAGAACTCAAACTTTACTCCTTATGTTATTTAAAAAATATATCAAATATAATTTTTATTTATTTTTCCTATCATTAATCTCATAATTAGATGCATTAAATGCAGGCTTTTTGGAAGCTCTCAAAGACTAATGACAATTTTGGTGGCAATAAGAATCTTAATTAGCAAAGAAGAATAGCAAATAAAACCTCATAGTTCAAAATAGGCACATCAAAAGCTTCTCTCACATTCTCATTGATATCATATGTGTTCCTTAGGGCATTAATCCAACTGCTCACATGCAAAAAGTATAAAGCTATAGAATTTATAAATAAATTCAATATACCAAAGCACGTGAAGAGCAGATGCCATCTTATTCATTTCTCCGGGCTGGACCGGGCACCAATTTTGCATGAAATTATTGGAAAAATATTAACATTATTGCTGTTGTTGTTGCTGTGTGCACATGCTAAGGAGTGATATAAATGGTAAGTTATATAAATGCAGGGACAGAATCAGCCTTGATTCTTAAGGGGGAGGCAAATTTATAAATAACTCCTCTTCACAATGTGTTTAATTCTGTTAGAGAGCATCCACCTAAAGATAATAGTATTTTAATTTTTGTAACGAGGGCAATTGCCTAAAAACTCTTATAATAAAGAGTAAAAAAAGGATAGAGGGAAATAAATTACCTAAATATCTATGTAATGAGCATTTTTTAAATTTTTTTTAGGGGTGCCAATTTCGAGTCACGGGTCGGGTTCGGGTCGAACCCGGAAATGACCCGGGTTCAAACGGGTCGACCCTACCCCGACCCGGGTAGGTAAACGTGTCGGATATCCAAAACCAGACCCGACCCGACGGGTTGACCAAACCAGACACGGGTTAACTCGAAATAGGTGCACGAGTGGCCGCGCAGGCGAGCACCAGCGGGAGCATAGGAGAGCATCAGCGGGTGCACGGGCTAAAGCAAGCGGACGGCAGGTGCACAAGCGAGCGCGTGATCGGCAGCGGGGGGTCGTGGTGCCTGCGAGCGAGCGCAGGTGCTCGCAGGCCAGCGCGGTGCACGCGGGCGAGTGCTGGTGTGAGTGGGCGAGAGCTTGTCCTTCGCGGGCAGGCGGGGCAGCGTCGCGAGTAGGCGGGGCAGTGCGGGCAGTTGATTTTAAACAAGTTCGCGGGTTGACCCGGTAACCCGTTGGGTCAACCAAAACCCGACCCTTTTTTCAAACGGGTCGATTTCTGGAACCTGACCCGTTTTGAAATCGGGTATGGGTCAAACCCGAAATTTTTGGGTCGGATTTTCGTGTCGTGACAAGTATTGACACCCCTATTAGGGGCTAGGTGGTTCTGCCCCTGCATAAATGCATTAGTGTTTAATCTCACAATATATCATGGTTGAAATATACATTAAATAAAAAAAATATTTAAATTTATAGAATTGTATAAAACTTTTATTTATTTGTATAGTTAATATCTAATTTTTTATATTTATTTATATATCACTTTAATGTCAAAAATCACATCAAAATAAATAATATGTGTTCTATTTTAAAAAAGTTAATGTTAGTGATGATTTTTATATGACCAAGAAATTTGAGTGTTCTATAAGTAAATTTAAAAAATTATGTGTTAAATGTATAAATACATAAGAATTTTATAGTGTGTATAAACTAATGAATAATCAGATTTATAATAAGGAAGCTGAATCAAATCAAAATAGAGCTTCCTAGCCAAGATTAGTATAAAAACCTCTAAAATATTATTTTGGAATCAGGGGTGTAAGTGACTCAACCAGACTCATGAGCCGACTCGAACTCAACTCGATAAATGGCTCATGAGTCTAGCTCGATGAACTAACGTGTCAAGCCTGAGCCAACTCGGACTCGACTTGTTATCTCGTGAGCCAGCTCAGTTAAAATACATTAATAAAAAAACACACTTAAAATATATGATAATAGTACTAAAAATGTTTAAAAACTATATCTCACTTTTTTATATTAAGTAATTATTTATTATTTTTCTTCTAATTTCTCATTCTTTTTTTACAATTTATTATAATAATTGCTTGAATAATACTCATCTTCTCTCTTTCTTTGCTAACGAGCAGGCTCAACTCAAGCTCAAGTTCATGACATGGGTGACTCAAGCTTGGATTGACTTGTTTACTCCCCTACTTTAGATTATAGCCGTATGAGTGTTGGTTTCTAGGGATCAACATTTACTAGGACTATTAAAAAAGCAAGGCAATGGCTTGATAAAATTGGTATTAATTCCCAATTGAATGTTTAGTAATCTTAATCCTCTGTTTAACACATAATTAGTATCACCGCTTCTGATCTCCCTTCATTAATACTGAAATTTAAAAAAAAAAAAAAAACATTTATTAATGGCATTCCCCTATTTTGCTTTCAAAAGAATATGAAAATAATCCTTTTACAAATTAAGAAGAGATAAAAAATTTTATATTTTATTTTATTTTATTTTATGTAGAAGATATGAATATTAACCATTAGGGCTGCAAACGAACCGAGCCAAGCCGAGTATGTGAGTGTTCATGTTTGTGTTCATTTAATATCATCTTGTTCAAGTTTGGTTCATGTTTGTTCGAGCTTTAGCGTTTGTGTTCATGTTTGGTTCATTTAAATTAAGGAGTGTTCATGTTTGGTTCATGTTAAGTTCATGTTCGTTCGTTTAGTATTTATCGAGCTTGTTCCCAAACATATTTAACGAATTTTTTTAACTACCAAACAAACACGTTCATGAACATATTTATGAACAAACACATTTATACTAAAAGCAATTGTCTATGTAACAAAGGTAATGATTATTTATATTTTTTAATTATTTTTATCGAGCTTATTCACGAGTTCAAAATCGAACATGAATCGAGCTTTTATCGAGCTTAATGTCGAGCTTGTTCACGAACTTCAAATGATGTTGTTCGCGAACATAAATGAGCCGAACACATTAGTGTTCAAGTTTGTTTATTTAATAATCGAGTATTTAAAATATTGTTCAAGTTTGTTTGTTTAGTTAATTAAACGATCGCAAACGAGTTTTAATCGAACCGAACAACGAGTAGCTCGCCGAACGTTTGGTTCGCTTGCAGCCCTATTAACCATATTTAAACATATCATTATTTATCGGTCATTTGTCAAATAATTTTGTTAAAGTTATCGAAATGTTCTAATTCTCAAGAAGTGAGAGTATGTTATTATGATTTTGTCTGTGATGACTTTTTTACTATTTTGTAGCACAGCTTTATAGTACAAAAATTAAAATTTTGTTCTAAAAAATTGATTCAAAAAGCAGCAAGAAAGTCATTCTGAACGAAGCCTAAGTAAGATGAAATACTCATGTCATTATGTGACAACTATCATTTTCATGCACGCAATAATATTGCAATTTTACAATAATTTTGATTGTCGAAATTTACGCAAATTATTCTTTATCCCATAGTGGATGGTCTATGATAAAATTTCATAAATTTTATTATTTTCTATGATTATTAAAAATTAATTAAAATGATTTGTAGCAGCACATGTATGTCTGTCGAGAGAGAAAAATTATTAGGTGCGGAGTGCGCACCGTCTGCACAATGATTGGGTACCTAACGGTACCCAAGCGATACCGAGTGCAGGTACCACTAGGTATCCAATACTTATACATATGATTCTCCCCATCGACACTCCGCACCTAATAATCTCTCAAAGTTCAAAGAATGACAAGCCCTGATACTTGAACTGGGCGGGTCCATACCTCCCTGGCGGGCCAGGCCGCTTTAATTTTGGTAAAAATGTATTTGAAAGACAGCTTTTTCACTGTTTGTCTTTTATTTTATCTTTAAAAAAATGTTTTTAAAAAGCATTTTTTTTAACGATGATGGAGAAAGGAGATTTAAAAAGCAAAAGCACAAAATTTTAAGATTTATTTGAAATGGCTATAATATTTTATAAAATTGGTTATGAAGTTATTGTTGGAAAAATAATTTTGATATTGTGGTTGTAGAAAGCAACTTTCCACTATAATTTAAAAAAAAAAATAGTGAAAAAGCAACAAAAAAGTTGTAGTCAAACAAAATTGTGAAGACCATCGTAATCGATCACAAAATATGGGAGTATCATTATATTCCTACTTCTCTCAAGTTCATCATATCTAATCTTAAGACCATTGTCCCAACACAACTCTCCAATGACACATACGCCATATGAAAATCACAAATTCTAAAGCTCTTCGTGGCAAGCGGTTTCTCCAAGTATCTGCTAGGCACTATTGAAATACCAACCTCCAACATTTCGGCACCTAACTCAAGTCTCATTCCAAACCTAGCCTACCTTCAATGGCTTCTAATAGACCAAACCTGACGTCAGCACTCTGCTCTACTATTACTCCCTCTATTATTCCCTATATTCAGCATCGCCACACCTGTAGCGAGGTCTGGATCAGTCTTGAACGTCCTCTTCAAGCCACCAATCAAACATATGTCATCCAGCTCAAGAACTAGCTTCAAAACATTTCTATGAAAACTTCCTCCATAAATAAATTTCTCACGGACAACAAAACACTGGTAGACAACATTTCATTTGTCGGATCTACCATCTACCCTGAAGATGTCATACTCTACACCCTCAATGTTCTCCTTCCCCAATATCAAGCATTTAAAACCTCAATCAATACCAAACTCAGGTTTATAGCTCTCGATGACTTTTACTCTCTACTCATTAGTGAAGAAATCAACTTTTCCATAGACTCTACCAATACCCAACTAACTCCGAATACTTCCCATGCTCTCTACACCACACGCAATAGTAGAGACCATGGTAGTTGATCACGCTTCTATCTCAACTCCACAAATAGAGACTCTCATAATGCACCTCCATCCCGCAACTTATGTGCCTATTATTGATGAAATCTACAACAAAAGAGGTCACACATCCAACAACTGTTGGTACCGTATGAACAGCAACTACAACTCCACATTGACTAGCTCTACTCTGAAGGCCTTTTTATCCTCGTCCTCATCGACACTTCCCAATGAGTGGAATATGGATTCAAGAGCCTCATCCCATCTCACACCTTACTTTGACGATCTCATTCAACCTACTCCCATACTCATGGACACTTGTTCTAAAACTATGTTATGCAAGCTAAATTCAATGCATTACAAAAACAGGGCATATGGACACTTGTTCTAAAACCATCCAATACTCACATACTCGTTTGCAAATGGACTTATTCCTTGAAGCTCAAACCTGATGGTTCAGTTCAAAGATATAAGGCTCGACTTGCATCTCAAGGTCAAAGACAGGAATATGGTCTCAATTACCTAGAGACATTCAACTCCGTAGCATAAACGTCATCCATCTGTGTCCTGCTCACTCTTACAATCTCCAAACAATGGCCTATTCACCAATTGGATTTATCGAATGCATTCTTTCATGTCCCCCTCCTTGAAACCATCTACATGTCCCAACCCAAAGGATTTGAGGATCCTATATCTCCCAATAATGTATGTCTACTCAAGAAAGTCATATATGATCTCAAATAAGCCCCACAACAATGGTTTCAAAGTTTATCTACCCATCTTTACTCACTCGAGTTTCACCAAAGCCAAGTTAATCCTTCCCTACTGCTATATCATTCCCAAGGTCACTTCATCTACTTACTCATATACGTTGACAAAATTCTGCTTACTAGCAATTCCCCTTCTAAAATTCAGCACATCCTTCACAATCTCAATACCAATTTTTCAATGAAGCATCTTAGGTTTCCATCCAACTTTCTTGGCATTCGGATTCGAAAACATAACAACTCTCTGTTTCTATCTCAGGAACAATGTGCTCTCTCCACAACAACTGTCAAACCAATTCTTAACTTGCAGCTCACAGGCACCTCCTTTGAGTACGACGCCTATCACCACTTCACGGGTTCTCGTCAATATCTGACCATCACCCGCCAAGATATTGCATATGTCATGAATTAGAAATGTTAACACATGCATCAGCTTCTTCCTCAACACTCTCTGCAGCTCAAGCTTCTTCTCCAGTACATCAAAGGAACAGCTTCACATTGCCTACCCATCTTACCCGAACCTAGGGGTGTCAATTTTTGACACGACCCAAAACACGACCCGAACCCGACACGAAAAAATCCGGGTTAGGGTCAACCCGGACCCGAAACGGGTCGGGTTCGGGTTAAACAAATCAACCCGTTTTAAAAATCGAGTCGAGTTTGGATTGACACAACAACTCGAAATTGACACGAAAACTCCGATTTTGACTTGAAAATCGATTTTTGACCCAAAAATTAGCAATTTTAGGTAAACTTCCGGTCATTCGTGTCTGGTCAGGTTGACCTAGACCCGAATCCGGTCTGGTTCGAGTCCGGAAAACTGACCCATTTTTTAAAATAGGTTGGGTTTGGGTTGACCCGAACAGTACCGGGTCAGTTTCTGGTTCGACCCGAACCTGACCCGTTGACCCGAATTGACACCCCTACCCGAACCAATGGAAATCACATCATTTTCAGGCTCAGAATAGGCCGGCGATCCATCCACGCGTCGCTCGACAACGGCCTACTGCTCCTTCCTCGGCCCCAATCTCATTTCATGTACATTCAAGAAGCAACCCACGGTAGCCATGTCATCTTCGGAAGCAAAATACAAGGCCTTAGCGGCAGCTGCAACAGACATCATCTGATTGCACCGACTTCTACAGGATCTTAACATCTTTATTCCCAAACCTATCATCATCTACTGTGACAACATCTCGGTCATTGCCCTTGATACCAACCCGGTATTCCACTCCCGTACCAAAAACGTTCAGATCAATTATCACTTCATTCGCGAACATGTTCAAGCTAGTCGTCTTCAGCCAACCAATATCATCTGGGGACCAACCCTCTGGCATCTTTACCAAAGCATCTCCCAACTCGGCAATTACAGCAACTACGCACCAAACTGAGAGTTCTGCCTTCTCATCGTCAGTATGAGAGAGACTAATAATGACTAAGACCAACGACACGTCATGGAGCAGCACAAGGCAACTCAACCCACATGCTTCCAACAACCAGACACTACATCTACCCTACACGTGTAAAGTAGATAAAGGATACGTACAATAATATCACTACCTATAAAGCTGTATATACATGCGTTTGTACTAAGAAGAAAAAACTAAAAAAATGATTCATATACATGTTATCTATATGAAAAAAAAAAATGGGACAGTTAGGTCAATTAAGGAAGATTTATATACATATATCATACAGAAGACTCGAATTCAAAATATCTTAGTTGATAGCATAAGCTCTCAACCAATAGATCAAAATTAGTTGTGTAAATTTTTTTTTTTGGAACGGGGAATCTACCCGTTACCACTCCAAAGGGACCACTTGGCGGTGTAACTAATTCTTCGGCGGAACCTAGCGAAGCCACCCACCGAGATCGGGCCCACTTATTTTGCCCCACTGAAGAGGCGACCTTGTAGTATAGAGGATTCGAAACCTGGATATGGGATTTCCAACCGTGCTCGCCCACCAACCACCCTAAGCCTCATGGATATGAAAATTTATTTTAATTATTGGTTTCTCTAGAGATTACAGATTTATTCTAACTTTTATGGCCTGTGTTATATTTTGCCAAATTAGTTCAACGCCTATTTCGGATGATGAGCTTCAGCTTCTTTAGTGTGCATCTGTGATCTTCCTGCATAAAAAAGCCAGCATTCGAACGCCAAATGTGAGCTTGAAATAGTAGATATAAATGAGTCTTAATTGCTTTCCTTTAACTTATTATATATATTTTTTCAAATATAGATTAAAAATATAATAATTTAAATGAAAGTAATTAAATAATCATTTTAGTTATTTTTTAAAATTGCAACCTATGTTAGCCAATTGATTGGGAGCTAGATTTTCAATCAAAATATCTTTATGTGATGTATATAAGTTTACAATTAAATTTACTTAAAGTCCTAAATAAATAACTTAGTTTTTAATATTACTTTCAGATGTGATGTAATTATTATAAAATTTATTTGTTTTAATCAACAAAATTTGATAATACCAAAATATATTAGATATCCATTATTAATTTTATAGTATATATCAAAGTTTGGCCTAACAAGATAATTAATTAGAGGTGTAAATGAGTCAAACCGAGCTTAAATTATCCACCCCTAGCCTTAACTTGAGCTCGACTATTTAATCAAGTTCAAGGTCCAAAGCTTAAGGTTTCAATTATGACAGGTTCTCGTCACTGCTTTCATGATAATTTCAAGTATTTTTTGTACCAGAAAGCTCTTTGAGAAAGTAGTAAGAAAATTGTCCCAAACGAAAGCCAGCTCATTTATAGTAAAAGAGGAAAATAATTATGATTCAAATAATTATTATCATAATTATTTTAATTAAAATATAAAAAGAATAAGAAATTAAAAAACAAACATATAATACAAAATCACTTTATATAAGAGAGTGATATATTTTTTTTATAGCTTTATACTTCAACTCTTAAATTCTAGTATATTTTAACTAGGGGTGTCAATTTCGGGTCACTAGTCGAATTTGGAACTAACTCGGGTTCAATCGGGTCAATCCTAACCCGACCCAAGTAAGTAAACTAGCCGGAAACTCGGACCCAGAACCGAACCCGACCCGTTGGGTTGCCGGGTTGACCCGAACCGACATGGGACACGGGCGCGCAGGCGGGACGCGAGCTCGGGCATGTGGACACAGGCGCACAGGTGGGCACGCGGATGCTAGCGAGCAGGCAAGCAGCGCGGGCTCAGGCAGGCAGCGCGAGCGCGGGCGCAACTCGCGAGCGACACCAACGCGGCGCGGGTAGCCATGGCAGGTGTGCGCAGCCTTGGGCAGCGCGGGCAGCTCATTCTAAACGGGTTTCCGGTTTAACCCAGGTTGGGGTTGACCCGGCAACCTGTCGGGTCAACCCTAACCCAACTCGTTTTTCAAACAGGTCGAGTCTAACCCGAAATTTCCGAGACTGATTCGAGCCGGGCTTTCGTGTTGTGTCAAATATTGACACCCCTAAGTTTAACTGCATTGTATATTAAAAAATTTTTAAACAAACCAGCTCATGAGCTAGCAAGTTGAGTTGAGGCTAACTCAAGCTTGACTTGTAAGCTCATTGAACTCAGCTCATGAGCCATTTTTCGAGCCGGATCACAAATCAGCTTTATTCACTTACACCCTCAAAATTAACAAGCTGAGAAAGGAACAAGCCTATATTCAATCATAAATTTAATTTAAATTAGACCTGACGATAAATAAACATATTTTAACACTTTATTTCTATATTAATCTTTCAATAAACTAATAGTATAATACGTTTAAACAAAAACATACAAATTAAATACCCTAATAAAAAATAATTAGAGAATAAAAGATGTACCTCTCGTACTGAGCTGTGGGAAATAGACAATCTTTGTGCCATTTCCAACCAAATAATTTATTAATTTGAACATATCGATGCATGAATTCATATAATTAGGTTGCCTAATCAATCATTTTATCTGACTAATGACACAATTAATTACTGAATAATTGTCTCTGTCAACGTCTTAAACTGAAGAAATCAATGCGTCTTATCTCTCCAGCTAGCTTATACATCAATAAATCAGTTGAGCTGAAATGGACTTTGAAGGCAACATATATAGGAGCTTAATTACTTTTGATTTTAGATAGCAATTTCTTTATTTCTCGTTTTGTTTCTGATGATGATGCAAATTTCTGCTTTATTTGAGTGATAATCAGTTGAGGCTGACTTAATTGAGCTGGTCTTCCTAATTTTTGTGTATTTAATTCACAAACGTAGTAAGCGTAAATCTAATAAGAAATCCAAAAAGATGTAATTTCTTGGGTGTTTTGTTTCTGTGTTGTGCTTTTTTTTTTTTGCTTGATTCTTTTATTTAGAGCTGACTCTTCTTTGCAGTGGTTCGTGCAGATTGTTTTGTCACTCCAACTGTGCTGCTGCTCGCTTCTGTGTTTCGAGTGTTCCTTCGTTGGGCAGCCTTGTAGCTTTTCCTTAGTTGTTTGGATTTTATTTTTGTTGGTTGTTTTCTTGTATTAGTAGGACCATAGGCTCCTTAGATTTTGATTCAAATGATGTATTTTTAGTAGAGCTGTTGATCCTTTAAAGACTTGTAACCGTTTATTTATATCAATGTGTAGGCCCCTGCATGAGTTTTATCCAAAAAAAATAACAAAGTTGCATAAGACATTTTAGATCCATGATTAGTTCAATTGGTCTAATAAAAAGAAGAAAGAAAGGATAATTTAATGTTTATTTTTAAAGATTTAGTTATTTATAGGATACTAAACATATATTTTAAGTTAATCATGAAAATATTATTACATTTTTTATTCAAATTATTATTATTATATTTTTAATTATGTTACTTTAATTATGAATCATCAAAATATTATTACACTAGAAATTCTTTAAGAATGTTTTACTATTCATGAGAGCCTTCCCTGCATGAAGGTTAAGCTTCCAACTTCCTATCTCTTAATTAAAGGACATTGTTATCAAAGTTGCCACTAGTACATCTTGGAAGGATCATATCAATCATATGGAGGAATCCTAATTGAGAGCCTCTATCTTGTGCATAAATCCTACCAACTATGACATTGACATCAAAATGCTAATGGATCCCACCTTCCTCTCGCATTGATCTAAGGCTTCCCAATTGAGGATGTCTAAGTAGCACTTTGTTACCATCAGGTTAAACCTTCGCCTCCATCTCCAACTCCACCAATTTAAACTCATTAGGAGGCCTCATCGTCAACTGAACCTATAAGGGAATGAAAAAAAAAAAATCTTTTTATTCAGAAGATTTCAAAAGAGCACATTTTAGTATGGACCAAAGATGTAACAGCCAAGCGAACCTGGATCAGCCAGTCCAGGCTATCAAATGAGAACCTCCCACATATAGCACCAGGTGAGCGAATCAAAGACCCCTTCACTCGCAAATTGACCAAACACTCTTACTAGGGACTGCTCTCCCTCCAATTGCATAAATCACACAATTCACCGCCTTACAAAATCCTCCATTCCTCGCCAGCCCTCTTCTCACCATTTAAACCCAATAAGAAGCTTAGGGCAGAATATTTTCCTCCTTTCCCTCTTGTAGCAGATACTGTGCATCGTCTTCTCCCCTTCTCCCTCTCATAGTCGTCAAACCCTTATTTATTTTCTTTCTTTCTTCATCTTCTATCAATAGCAGCCTATAACAAGTTCTTCCTCTAACTTGGAGGAAGCCTTATCTAAAGTTTGATGCTCGACTTCTAGGGTTTTTATATCATTTAAATCGTATTTTTTCAAAATCAAATTGGTGTTTATAGAATGAATAAGGTTGATGAGAATATTATCATTATGCCTTGAAGTGCATGCTTAATATTATTTTTGTTTTGCTTCTTATAGGATCGCCACCTAGTGGAGTCCAACGAATAGCAATCAATGTGGGGGGGGGGGGGGGGGGGGGGGGGGTTGTTGTTTTAATTGTATAAGGCTGTTTGGATCAATATTTAAATTGTCAATTCTATCATTATTGTGATGTTTATTGACTATTTTCCAACACTTGTAAATATCTTTTTATGCTTATAATGATCTAGTAAGTTTCATAAGTATAGTATTCTTGATTTAACTCTACATAAACTCTGGTCTATCAATTTTTATATTTTCAAGCACATGCTCTATTTGAAAGCAATAAATATTTTATTGGCAAATTATTTCTATTAGAAATAATATTTGTCATATTGAAACTATAAAATCCATTGAAAAGTGATTATGAGAATTTTTAGAAAAATATATGCTTGGGTACATTAAAGTGTATGTTTGTAGAACTCTATTGAATATTGGCTTGTCATGACCGACGGGCCCTCAGAGTGATGACTCCATAGAAAATCATTGGATTTTATTGGGTCGTTATTTTTCTTCCCAGTGATGGGTATTAGATAAACCAACTATAATTATATACATATGAATTTTTAATATATTATTGAACCAGAATTGAAATAAGGAAATGATGAATAAGTAACTTTTAGGTATGAAGGTACCTCCTGTGGTGCATTGGCAAGTATTGAAATGATATGGCATTACTAATAAATTGGCATGCACATTTATAGCACCAACATACTAGAATTTGTTATAGGAAACAATTTATGGGTCATTACTATTTTGATATAGTATTTATAAGTTGTTGCTCACACATTTAGGTTGTTCATAATGTATGCCTCATTCGTTTGTCATTTATGTTTTACAACAGCTCTTAGAGGCATTTTTTAGCTAACCATCACTTCAGAAGTAAAGTTATCAGCAGTATACTGTTTTTTAGATTTCATATCTTTTAGTAACTTATTATATATTTTCTTTGTGGGTCGAGAAGTTCCTTTCTTCTTATTTATTCTATTTATATTTCTTTTAGCTTGTATAAATACTATTGTTACTTGGATGTACTATTTATTTGTATTTTTATTAATGAATTGACTTCTTAATTTTCCTTCCTCTATTTATTCTAGTGTATAAATATCATGTTGTATCACTTGGATATACATGTTTTTTTTTTTTTTTTACTACAAAACAAGTCTTCATATCCCTTTATTGTGTCAACAATAGACTGACATATTAACATATAAGTCTATTTATTCAAAAGTCGCTAAAAGGATCTATCATCATCATCATCAACAACAATAACAATAACAACATCAAGCCTTTATCCCACTACGTGGGTCGGTTGCATGAATCTTTTTTCTCCATTTGTTCTGTTAAAAGTCAAATTCTCATTTAAATTAAACAAAAAAATATATTATTTCTATTTTTTTTTAACCAAATATTTTCATGTCTACCTCTATCTTTTATAACATAAGTCAAATCTAATACATCTACTTTCTAAACCAAGTCATCATCTACTTTCTAAACCAAGTCATCGGAAGGCCACCGTTTTATGACCAAATCATCTAAAGCTATTCTCTCTAATCTTATCTTCCACTAGAGCTGCTCCAACCTTTTCACTTATATGCTCATTTCAAATCTTATCTCTAAGAGTAAAGCCACTCATTCTGTGCACTGTGCATTAGATAACGTGGCATGTCCAAATTAACCTCCAGATACATTTGAACACTGCAGAGAATAATCTCTCCAGTTTTTAACTATTGGGCCTCGCTCACACACTTTAGCAGACATGAAAATCCAACATTTATGGACTGCCCATAATCCATCTAGGCAGATGCACACCATAACCCATCAAATCAAGGTTAAGGGCCAACCTGTTTGGTATAAATGCATGCGCTTTGAAGAATAATGAATATAATCATTTAAGATCTTCAAGCAGCTCAACTTTTTAGTGTACAAAAAAAATTTACTTTAAAAAGCAGTCCCAAACAAAATCTTAATCTAATTTTCATGACTTAAAATAAAATCATAAGTTCATTTGTTTCATATCAACTTTTTGACAGCTCCTAAAAATCTTTTCTACTAGCTTATCATTTTCTTTTAATCCAAATTGCTAGATTCAATTTTATTCGTATCTAAATATCCAGACCTTACTCATAAGTTTGACTATCAAAAATAGCAAACTAAAAAGAGGTAGAGAATAGGGGCAAATTAGACGCGCCACGTCACCCAAAAACACTGGATCCTGGTGCATTTTAGTGACGGACGCGTCTCGATTGGTGTCCGGATGAATCCGGACTCCGGGGCATAATAATTTATCGAGAATAGGGGACAAGTTCTGTGACTATATTGTTCTAAAACAGAGAGGCCGAGAAAAATAAATAAGATATATGCACATACTAATGTATGTTAAGATGCATCTGCATAAACATATATATATATTCACAATTATATAACAATTAAATAACATATTGATACAATATATCATAGATTCATTACAAGGAATTAAACTTATAAAAAATCGTATAGTTTAAGAAACTTTGCACTAAAAAATTTCTTTAGAAAGCACTAAGAAAGTTATTCTAAATAAAATCTTACTGTTATGTTGTCACTTTATTTTAAGACTTATAGTTGTTTCAAGACGTTATTAACATTGTTGTTTTAAATTATCCGTCTATTTATGAACATATAAACATATAATTTGGTCCAGCCTTCAAGGAGAGATCATGCCAACACTTTATGCAAAGAAAAAAAAGTCACGGGATTACGAGGGAATAGTTGATCATGCCCTTAATTTGCCTTCAATTTGAGTGAGGAGTATGGGGACAATATAATTACTTATCCAACCACCTCCGTAAGGGCATCTCCAAACGAGAATTCGATTTTTCAAGGCAAAATACAGCAAAACTCTAAAATGCTGTAATTATGCTCCAATCGAACTTCATTTTAGGTGCTTCTGCGAAAGTAACGATCCTTCTCCCCTTTCGCGCGTTTTTACGTCAAATCCGGTTGAGAGAGCAAAATAGCACGGGTGAACAATGCAACGCCAATATTGATGTCGCACTGTTCACCCGCAAGTAAATGACGGAAGATTTGACGTTCAGCTGGAGCGTCATACGCACGTTTAGCATTCGGTTGGAGAAGCTCCAAGTCAAGGGAATTTTCGGGGCAGATTTTTTAAAAATGCAGGGCCCACCATGACTCCTCACCCATTATTATGGGATGCACATAGGCAAGAGTATGTGATCAAATAAATAGTAATGGGAAACCGCATCATCTCATAAGGATTGCGCCACTAAGCACCGAAAGTGAATTGATTCTAACTCTATTTGAGTAATTGAAATAGGAGTTATGACAAGCAAAAAATCAAACAAACTAATTGCAAAAATAAAATAAAATAATGCAAATAGTTGAAATTAAGGGTTGAAAATCAAAAAGATTAAATTTCAACTGAGATAAGTTATACTAGTTTTATAACAAAGTGAATCGACTGATGAAATCAAACTAGTCATAATAATATTCTATAACATACCATATCTTTCTCTAAAAAATCTATGGCCTATTAATTTATCAATACAGCCTATGATCATCCACAAGGAAGATTCAATGTTAATAAATTCTTTTGATTTAGTACAATAGATCTTAACTGATTGCAAGATTTCAACATAGACATCTATGTCATATGATTCATAGTGATATTCCAACCAAGATGAGTTTATTCTCTACCTTCCAATTTCATATAAACCTCTAAAACTCACAATTATTATTGGCTAGTCAATGACAAGTAAATAAGCACTCATTGAAAATATGCAATAAAAATGAAAGCATAAAAATCAAATGATCACATTAATAATAACCTAAGTACATCTAATTCCTAGACTAGGGATTTTGCTTAAGCTAGAAAGAAATAAAATGCAAATATACATGATTGAAAGCAAGAACATCTAAAGAGGGGAGGAAAAAAAACTCGGATTTGTGAGCTCTTACTCTAAACGGTGGCCGCTGGATGTGGCGACTGATGATAGTTGGTGGTGGTGACTGGTAGTTAACAGTGTTGACTGCAATTGGTGAATGACAACGAATTATGGTGGAGATAATTATTTAAACAGAAACTCGATCAAAAGCTGATAAAAATTCTATAAAAATTGATCTCAACTTCCAACAAAAAAACAAATAGGCAATCAATCATCCCATTTATATGAAAGAACATCACACCAAATTAATTCCAAGTGCTAAAAGATTGGTGATAAGTAGTTTCTTCAAAGAACAAGTCACTTTTGGATGATGTGTCTTGGAATGTGCGCAATTTTAAATGGACAATTTGACAGTCATTTTCGGGTATTGACAACATTTTGTCCCTAAACCCTTAACCCTAAAACTTTGATTGCATTTGTCAGAGGAAATTTTGATTGTTGCATGGCTTTATTCTCTTAGTGATGGGGCGACTATTTTTTAATGTTGTCTTCTAATAAAAAAGTCTTCCTATCATTAAGAGATTAAAGCCATAAATATTTTAAGATTTAACAAAAAAAATAGTTACCTTAAATATATGGTCTTTATTTATTATTTTGAGTGGCTGCACGTTACAAGTCTAAGATGGACTATACATATTCATTTGTCAGCCAGACAAACTAGTAGGCATATGCAGTGTACCATTGGAGTTAAGAAAAAATGTGTGGACCAAATGCAGATTAAAATTGGACCACATATATCATTGATTATAACTATTTATAACCTAAAAGTTTATAAACATTTTCTTTGACATCATATATGGGATTTGAAGTCTTTCAGGAAAAGTAGGGTGTAGATATTAAAGATTTTAAGTTTTGAAAGATGTTTATCAAAGATATTATATGTACCATAAAAAAAGTACACTATCTTTGAGATGAAGTTCAAAAAAATTCGGATATTTTTGAAAGACAAATATTTGGAGTTGTATGCCTAACTTCAATAAAGAATATTTCATTCAAGATTTTAACTCAAAAGATAAAATTTGTATGAAAAAAGCATACTGATATTTCACGAGGCCTCTGAAGAGTGAACCTTCACACAATTCGGTTCTTGAACAGAAATTCCACGTTGCTAGGGTTTGCAAAGCTTCTCCTTGCAGTAATCTTAAGCAGAGCTCCATCAGAAAGTAACCGTTGGAGAACCCTAGCTATATTTTTAGCGTCATCAATTCCAAGATGGTGGCTTCCCAGCAAAGGGATCCCTAGTTGCCTCATCATTGTTCTCATTCCTGTAGCCTGAAAGCAAAGGAGCCCAACAAACTTTCTTATTTGATAAATAGAGAAGAAAAATAACTTTTTTTTCTTTTTTTCAAACGATTAACGATGAATTATAAACTGTAATTAAAACCTTTTCTCTTCGCTGGTTGATATATCCTCCTTTCACAAGGATAATACTTTCTCCTTAAATTGTTTATCTGAGAAGCATCTTAGATGGCGTCTGAATGAGATGAATAGATATGGAAAAACTAAGCTATCTTCATAAACACTGTCGGGTTAGACACAGCTCTCCTTAGTCTGTCGATTATTGGTTGGGAGCTTTGGCTATCAATTAAAAAGTTCTGGGTTCGAATTTTACATATGTGATGTGTGTGTGAGTTTGTCTTAATTGACATAAATGTCCCCAAAAAAATACTATAGGGTTACATTAGTAATTCCATACCTATCCATTTCATTACTAATAAAATTCAGCTGAGAATGCATTCTGCAATGAATAATGCTAATATGCACGAAAAAGTTGTCCTAAAATGAAGTCCAAATAGAGTTGGATGGGTAAAGTACAAAATTATCAGCATGAATTGTATTAAAACTGATAGTTTTGTATTTTACCTCATGCCACATTATTTAGATGGTGTTTTGTGACGACATATTCGGACAAATAAGCATTTTTCTCAGCAGAAATATGAAAAGTGGTATCTGAACTGCACTTATTTCCTAGACTGACATCTAAACAATGTTTAAAATTTTGTATTCGGGTTTTGAGGCGTTTTTCATTCATGAGGCGAGGCGTAAGCCTTAAGACGTTTTGAGGCGTAACAGAATCAAAATATTGCGTAAACATAAAATGATAAATTTTTAATATACTAGTGAGTGAATAATATAAAACATAAAAAAACATAAGATATGAAGTGAAATCAAAATATCTCAATGATAAGAAACCATGAAATATAGTTCAACTCAAAATTTATCTTTCTCAAATCTCAATATTCTTTTCATTAACATATAATTCCAATTTCCAAAAATAAATAGTAATGACATATCACATAAGAACTCATAAGTCATCAGCACTATGATCACTAAGTGGTTTTTCATTTGAATCATCATTATGGTGATCTACTCTCTCCCCTTCCTCCTCTCCTATTGAGTCCAATGTCGGACATTTACTTCAAGATTTATGTAAGTTTTAATTATATCATGTGAGGCGTAAGCCTCATGCCAGTGAGGCGAGGCGGGCCTTAAGGCGGGTCTCAACCAAGTTGAGGCGCAAGCCTCATAAAAGAAACTCGAGGCGTAAGCATCAATGTGCTTTTTACTGGAATTGTGCAAAGGCGGGCCTCAAGGCGATCCTCATATTGCGCAATTTTAGACCATGCATCTAAATATTCATTTGATGCCAAAAGAGAGTATAGAAGCTATGCGTACTCTTCTAATATAGAAGTTGAGATAGATGTCCTTAAGGTTAATCCACTCCATAAAGTATGATGGTGTTCTTATCTTCGAAACTTCGCACTGTTGAGGAATCTTTGTCTTCAAATCCCAATTCCCACTGGCAAGTACAACATAAAAGAAATTAATATATTAATTATTGATCATCCAGTAATCATAGTATCTCAAGAACAATAAGAAATTTATTGCACAAAAAGCTTTTGGTGTTTTGCTGGTGCAAGAAAAAGGGCTAAAAGCCCTACGATAAATTTTAAGAATAATATGTTTGATTGAAGATTCAACAAGTGGAGTTTCTGTAGAAGAAAATATTGTTGATTGAAATTCTTTAGATTGTTACAACTTGAAGAAAAATGAAATAAACCCATCTCAAACTGCATTAAATAATGTAGTTACTAACCATGTTACAAATGCAGCTCGATGCAGTGATCCTCCAGCCTGCTTATTCCATAATTGATGACCAGTCATCCATTTCTCAAACTCTTCCAACGCATCTTTGAATAGGATAGCAGTATCATGCCAAACTCTATGAAATTCATGTCAAACAAAATAGAATATACAAGCATTCTTAGTTTCAGTATCGCCCTTAAATTTAAAATGAGTCGACATCATTCATATATATTTGTCCAAATTCGTTAGTGAACGAATTCCAGATTCTTCCAAATATGCGGGAGGAGGAGCTCATATAATTTAGTTAAAAAGAGGTGAACTTGTCAAGCTATTTGCAGAGGATAGCATCTGCACATGATTTCTGAGCTTTGCGCCTTATATGAACTTAACAATTTGTCTCAAAATATTTAAAAAAATAAATCTTAACCCGATGGAAATGCATATTGAACAATGACAAATTCTATAAACAAATTTAGTTAGAGTTTATATTAGTGAAATAAAAAAAAGAAAAAAAAAAAAAAAAAAACAATCCAAGTTGCTGGCTTACTGGCTTACTGGCCCGACATGGCAGCCAAATAAGACCCATTCACTCGGAGGGGCAACGACTTGATCCTTAGCCTCTTTTTTTTTTAATTTTACTTCTTGTCCGTCCGTCTTATTTGCTCAAAAGGAAAAAACCTCATCTTCACTTTGCGAAACCAAACAAGGACCCCCTCCAACCCAAATTCCTGCTCGCGAAACTCCCTAGCATCTTCTTCCCACACAGATCCAGCTTGCCCTCACTCCAACCGAGCCCCGTATACAACATGAGACTGAGCTTCAGTGAGGAGAAGTCATAAGTCGTTAAATTTAAAATATGAACACAATAGCATATTTAGTGGGTGTGATAGAAACAAGAAAGAGTCTTCTTGCAGGTAAGGGGTTGGTTGGGAGTGGAAAGGGTAGTTTTAGCTTTTTGCCGACTCAACTTGAGCCGCATGAGATGGGCCTAATCATTAAAGGAAAGAATAAAAATTCTTAAGATTGAAATCAATCGTTATGTAACCCATTGTTTAAATCTCTTTAATGGATGCTTATTTTCAAATAAATGTTTTTCATTAAATAGTACAACAATAAGCCTTTATACTATCATGTGGAGTTGGCTACATGAATCATTTTTCTTCATTATGTTATATTAAGAATCAAATTCTCATTTAAATTTAATTAAAAAAATATTATTTTTCATACTTATAATCAAATCTTTTTAGATGTACCTCTATCTTTCTTAACATATGTCGAATATAATGCATATACTCTCCTAAGTCATTGAAACGTCAACGTTTTATGTGACCAAACCATCTAAATCACTAAAAGCTAAATTATTTACATCAAACAATGCTTTCTTAGAATCCCTATGAGCCCCTCTATATCTTTCTTAATTTTGCGGCTTTTATACGTAAATCAATTTCTATAATTAAATTTCTTATTTTTTATCTTATCATGCACATTTTAATTTCACCATCAACTATTTTTATTATTAGAAGCTTTTACTTTTAATTCTCCAAGTACATACTTCTTAAAATCTTGAATTTTCTCACAAAAATACTATTAGCATTTCTTAAATACCCATATCTAATATTAAAATAATATTTTGCTTCGTTTTTCATTTTTCACCCCTTCATCTTAAAGTCCAAAATTAATAAGCGGTAGTAGATACATAAACTTTTACTTAGAATAACTTAGCAATCTTTGCAATCTAAATATTTTATTTTTCTTATAAGAAAACAATCAATCTGAGTTTTACTATGCCCATTCTTATAAATGATGGGATGCTCCTCCCTTTTCCTATAAAAAATATTAATAATTACAAAATCATAAGTTAGAGCAAAATTAAATATAATCCAACTAGCTTTACTAGTCGCTCCAAACTCATAGCCACCATAAATACTTTTAAAATATTCTATCACTCTATCAACTTATCAATTTAAATCTCCTAAAATAAAAACTCTTTCTTCAAGAAAAATCTTTTATATTAATTCTTCTAAGTTATTCTAAAATTTAATTTTTAAATACATATCCAACTTACTTTTGGAGCATAAGCACTTATAACATTAATCATCTTAACATCAACAATAACTTTTAAAATAATTCTATCTCTAATTTATTTGATTTTTAGAACATTATCCTTTAAATTCTTATTGACAATCACACCTACATTATTTCTAATATGAATCTTACCTTCATATCAAAATTTACATCCTAAACTATCAATCTCCTTAAAATTTTCTCTAACCTATTTAGTTTCTTGAATACCTATAATACTTATCTTCTTATTTAATTAATTTGCCCGTAAAAGTGCCTATATTCTAAGTTCCTATCATAATTCTTTCATGAACTAGCTTCTTTGTCCACCTTCGTCCATGATATGGGATCTCTTGCTTATTTAACACTATACTTAGGTGCCAGTGCAACAGTATTTGCACACCTTTCATTGTATTCGAGTCATACAACGCGTCGCTTTCAAGGAACGTCCAAGCATCAATATAATGTATTAAAATATTAATGTCATGATTGTTCAATAAGTTTTACGCTGGTTATCGACTACCTAACGCAATCCTCCACTTTTCTCATACAGGACTGAGGAACTTACAATGAAAATGTTTATGATTATCCTAACTGCAAAGTACTTACGCCCATCTTTCAGTAAACCAAACAACTTCAAAATTACTAGACATACATTCAGCTTAATTTACACTCACTTGCAGCGGCAAAATAGTCACCAAATGCTACTCCAATTCCATGTTTGTATCGACCCTTCTTTGTTAACATAAAGGTTGCAGCTGACTAACGTAGATGACCAAAACTCATTAAAAGATTGAAGCTGACTAGCCAAGAGAAATCCTAGCACAAACTAACTCTGGGATACACTATGAAATACAATTAGTCCAAGATGACCAAAAAATTAAACCCAGCTCCTTGAAGACGTGCAATTAAGAAATAGGATTCTCACATGACATATCAAGGGTTTAAAAACAAGGTATTAATAATCACTTGTTATAATGAAAACTAGGAAGTGATATAGTACTCTTATGTTATCCTTTTTTTTTTGGTGAAGGATGAACTTAGACAAATAAAAATAAAAAAGGTAAATAGCTGCACAAAATTGCTGGTAAACCATTTAGCCTCCAGCACCAAACAAAAGAAATAAATAATCTGTTGACACTTGACTTCAGCTCTCAAAAGTAATGCCCATGTACCAAGGCAAGTGACTCTTAAGTTTCAAAAAGAAGTAAATAAAGTGAACTTGAAATGAGTGTAAAGTTCAGCCTGTGCTTTGTTCATCTCCTTTTAATCTTTATTCGGCATTATGAGTAAATGTTGGGGAGTGTAAACCAAAGAGGGAACTAAGTTAGACAAGATACAGCAATAGTAAAACCCATTTTTAATCCAAAAGCTTAAGTTTATGTATGAGCCAAGAATTTTACATTTCTAAATCAATATATTTTTTAACTATTTGATGTCAAACTAAACTTAAAGCCTTTTGCGCACACACACATGTAAGAGCACTCCACATCAACCATCACTTTAACTCAAATGAAAGCTCATCAAGTATCATACAAACATATATCAAGACCCCACTCAACCATATGAATGAATAGGAGTCGCCCACTTTTACCTTGCTCAACTATAATACTATATATATAGTAAAACCCACCAGACCCATAGGACGTACAAATCACATGAATCACTCAATCCCAACTAAATCATTGGCTCGGATACCGCCTATTGGGGAGCGTTAATCAAAAAGAGGTTTAAGTTGTGCCAAATACACCCTTGATCAAACCCCTTTCCACCTAAATGCTTAAGCCTAAGAGAAAGACTCAAATACTTGATATTTCTAAGCTAACATATTTTTTAACCATCTAGTGTGGGACTATACCTAATGTCACAACCCGGCCCGGTTAGCTCGTATAGACAAGGCGGGAACGGAAATCGGACATGCAAAAAAAAAACCATAACTTCTAAAACTTTTTAAAGACATAAAGTATAACTGTAAGAACTTCAACACGTAGGAAACAAGCGCCTTTAATCATCATATAAACAAATTTAGTATTTCATATAACATATATGTACAAATGTGGCAAAAAAAAAAAAAAAATCTAACCAACATGATTCAGCCACCCAAAACAATTTAAACTATAACAAAACAACAAAAGAGACAAGTGGAACCTGTCACCCGGTGTACGACGGCTGTAAGTGAACATTGGGTGGTCAGCCATCTCTCGCAGCGGTTTCTCCTGAAAAGTTTCCCAAAACTACGGAATGAGCTACGCTCAAGTAGGAAAAACTTTATCATATGTTTTCATATGCTTTCATGTTATAAAGAAAAGTTCTGAACTGCTTGGATTTCATGCTAGATTTCGTATGCTTTACATATGTCATATTTTTCTCTATGCTTTATGTCACGTATGCCATGTCTTGTGTATGTAATTAATCAAGTCGTCAATTTGCCTTTACAGGCCATATTCTCCTTTTCATCATGTACATCATATATGTCTCGTATGTCATAAAATTTATGTCTTATACTTATGCTTATAATTGTTTATGCTTATACTAATTTATACAACCGTACAGAGTACCAGAGGTGTACTGATCAGGTACACCAATCATCTTTTTTTTTGCCAGTAATCTCATCTTTTGCCCCAAAGGGCTATATTGTGCTTTCGCACCATATTTGGTACTCCGAAACAAAACAAACACATGCAATCACATATAATAATTATCAAACACTTTCAAATATTCATATGCTTGGCTATGAACATACATGTACATGAAAGAACATTCTATGCATTAAAGTGCATTAAAGTAGTTGAACTTAAACACTTGCATCATCAATTTAACAATAAAAAATAAACATAAGGCATCAATTTAAACATAAAGATACATAAAATAATAGGAAAAGAGATTCCTACCTCAAGGCTTAGTTATCCTTTCCTTTGCAAAGCTTTATTTGTCAACAATGTTCCCTCTTGAAACCTATGGATCCAAAAGTCATAACATAAGCCTCTTGCATATTAAGATCTCTCCTAACACTCTCCCTTAAACCTACTAAAAAAAATTCCTATGGAAATTTCAGTTTTTACCTAAAAATCCCTAAGGTTGGAAACCAAATTTCTTCTAATAGCATTCTCATAGCATGTTAGAACCCTTCTCTTTTCTAATTATAAGATTAATACTCTTAATTTTCGGATTAGCAAAATTAGGAAATTAGGAAAATATTTTTCTTTTCCGAAATCTCATTTTCTTTAATTTAGAGGCCTCCTAAAGACATTGGAAACAATATATGTAAAGGTCTCTACACAAAAACTAACATTTTGGAGAAACCCTAGATTTGCCCTAAAATCCAAAACTCAAAAGAATTCAACAAAACTTTATTTCCACCGTTAAAACTTCGTTCTAAAACTATCCTATTAATTTCATTCAAAATTCTAAGTTTTGAGAAAGCCCTAAAATTTTACCTTGAGAAAAACTAGAGAAAAGTGAGGGATTTTTGCATGAAACTCTTATCTTAAGTCTTCCCTTTGCTTTCCCTAAAGGAACCTCGCCAGAAAAGCCGCCGGCCGCCTCTTGGAAGGAGCTCCCGCCGCTTCCTCCTCTCTCCCGTCGCCCTCTCTCTTCGGTCGGCCGAAAGAAATGACAAGGGGCCGAATGAATCGATCCCTAGGCGGTTGTGGGCTTAAGGAAAAAATGTTTAAAGGCTTAAGACGTATGTGCCCTTCTCCCTAAAGTTTTTCTTAAAGGCTCTAAGGGTAAAATCAGAAGTTTACCAAAAAATTTTACTTAAACTATCTTCGTTGATTTTTAATTCTCAAACCGAGCAAAATTTGGTATGGGTTCTTTATACCGTTTCGATCGAAATTTCGAAACGAATCTAATGAAATTTATTTTATCAATTTCAGACGATATCGAAATTTCACTTAAGTTCGTCACGGCGCATTGATATGCGTGCGACGCACTCAAATAACGAATTTTGGGTTTTACAATGGATGATGAAGATCTTTTACTGTATAAGGGCAAGGTTTGTGTGCCTAATGTTGATGATTTGAGGAAGGATGTTCTTTATGAAGCTCATCATTCTTGTTATATCATTCATCCTGGTAATAACAAGATGTATCAAGACCTCAAAGATTTATTTTGGTGGCCTGGGATGAAGAGGAGTGTAGCTGACTATGTCTCCAAGTGTTCCACTTGTCAGTTGGTCAAAGCTGAACATCAAAGACCAAGTGGATTACTTCAGCCCCTACCTATTCCAGAGTGGAAATGGGATGATATTGCTATGGATTTTGTGTCAGGTTTACCCGAATCTCGACAGGGTCGTGATGCTATTTGGGTTATCGTTGATAGGCTTACCAAGTCTGCCCACTTTTTGCCTATCTGATTGACTGATTCAGTTGAGAAGCTTGCAGTGATGTATGTGGCTGAAATTGTACGTTTACACGGTGTGCCTAAATCTATAGTGTCTGATCGAGATGGTAGATTTACTTCTAAACTTTGGAAGAAAGTCCAAGAGGCTATGGGCACAAGGTTGAAGTTTAGTACAGCTTTCCACCCCCAGACTGATGGGCAATTAGAGCGGACTATTCAAACCCTTGAAGATTTACTGAGACTGTGTGTTCTTGACTTTGGCGGAGGTTGGGAATCTCATGTTCCTTTAATAGAGTTTGCTTATAATAATAGCTTTCAAGCAAGCATAGGAATGGCTCCTTATGAAGCACTCTATGGAAGGAAATGTAGGAGATCAGTGTGAGACAACTCAGGAGCAGAGAAATACAATTTGTTAAGGTTCTATGGAAACATGGATTGGAGAAGAATGCTACTTGGGAGAAGGAATCAGAAATGAGGAAGTGCTATCCTCATCTTTTTGTGTAAGGTATGTTTGTTCTTCTTTTCTTTAAATTTCGTGGACGAAATTTTATTAGGAGGAGAGGATTGTAAAACCCGAAATTCGTCATTTGAGTGCGTCGCACGCATATCAAAGCGCCGCGACGAACTTAAGTGAAATTTCGATATCGTCGGAAATTGACGAAATAAATTTCATTAGATTTGTTTCGAAATTTCGATCGAAACGGTATAAAGAACCCATACCAAATTTTGCTCGATTTGAGAATTAAAAATCAACGAAGATAATTTAAGTAAAATTTTTTGGTAAACTTCCGATTTTACCCTTAGAGCCTTCAAGAAAAACTTTAAGGAGAAGGGCACATGCGTCTTAAGCCTTTAAACATTTTTTCCTTAAGCCCACAACCGCCTAGGGACTGATTCATTCGGTCCCTTGTCATTTCTTTCGGCCGACCGAAGAGAGAGGGCGACGAGAGAGAGGAGGAAGCGGCGGGAGCTCCTTCCAAGAGGCGGCCGACGGCTTTTCCGGCGAGGTTCCTTTAGGGAAAGCAAAGGGAAGACTTAAGGTAAGAGTTTCATGCAAAAATCCCTCACTTTTCTCTAGTTTTTCTCAAGGTAAAATTTTAGGGCTTTCTCAAAACTTATAATTTTTGAATGAAATTAATATGATAGTTTTAGAACGAAGTTTTAACGGTGGAAATGAAATTTCGTTGAATTCTTTTGAGTTTTGGATTTTAGGGCAAATCTAGGGTTTCTCCAAAATGTTAGTTTTTGTGTAGAGACCTTTACATATATTGTTTCCAATGTCTTTAGGAGGCCTCTAAATTAAAGAAAATGAGATTTCGGAAAAGAAAAATATTTTCCTAATTTCCTAATTTTGCTAATCCGAAAATTAAGAGTATTAATCTTATAATTAGAAAAGAGGGTTCTAACATGCTATGGGAATGCTATTAGAAGAAATTTGGTTTCCAACCTTAGGGATTTTTAGGTAAAAACTGAAATTTTCATAGGAATTTTTCTTAGTAGGTTTAAGGGAGTGTGTTAGGAGAGATTTTAATATGCAAGAGGCTTATGTTATGACTTTTGGATCTATAGGTTTCAAGAGGGAACATTGTTGACAAGTAAAGTTTTGCAAAGGAAAGGATAACTAAGCCTTGATGTTATGTTTAAATTGATGCCTTATGTTTATTTTAGGTAGGAATCTCTTTTCCTATTATTTTATGTATCTTTATGTTTAAATTGATGCCTTATGTTTATTTTTTATTGTTAAATTGATGATGCAAATGTTTAAGTTCAACTACTTTAATGCACTTTAATGCATAGAATGTTCTTTCATGTACATGTACGTTCATGACCAAGCATATGAATATTTGAAAGTGTTTGATAATTATTATATGTGATTGCATGTGTTTGTTTTGTTTCGGAGTACCAAATATGGTGCGAAAGCATAATATGGCCCTTTGGGGCAAAAGATGAGATTACTGACCAAAAAAAAAAGATGATTGGTGTACCTGATCAGTACACCTCTGGTACTCTGTACGGTTGTATAAATTAGTATAAGCATAAACAATTATAAGCATAAGTATAAGACATAAATTTTATGATATACGAGGCATATATGATGTACATGATGAAAAGGAGAATATGGCCTGTAAAGGCAAATTGACGACTTGATTAATTACATACACAAGACATGGCATACGTGACATAAAGCATAGAGAAAAATATGACATATGTAAAGCATACGAAATCTAGCATGAAATCCAAGCAGTTCAGAACTTTTCTTTATAACATGAAAGCATATGAAAACATAGGATAGAGTTTTTCCTACTTGAGCGTAGCTCATTCCCTAGTTTTGGGAAACTTTTCAGGAAAAACCGCTGCGAGAGATGGCTGACCACCCAATGTTCACTTACAGCCGTCGTACACCGGGTGACAGGTTCCACTTGTCTCTTTTGTTGTTTTGTTATAGTTTAGATTGTTTTGGGTGACTGAATCATGTTGGTTAGATTTTTTTTTTTTTTTGCCACCTTTGTACATATATGTTATATGAAATACTAAATTTGTTTATATGATGATTAAAGGCGCTTGTTTCCTACGTGTTGAAGTTCTTACAGTTATACTTTATGTCTTTAAAAAGTTTTAGAAGTTATGATTTTTTTTTGCCTGTCCGATTTCCGTTCCCGCCTCGTCTATACGAGCTAACCGGGCCGGGCCGTGACACCTAAAGCCCTCAAGTATCGTAATAGTCAATTGCTTGTTTCCAAATACAAAATGTACGTTAATTTTTTTCATGTGTGTCAATGTGTGTTTGTATATTTATTTATTTATTTATTTATTTATTTATAAGCACTAAAGAAAATAAACCTGTGTCTAATGAATGTAGCAAATATCATAGCTTTTTCATTGATTAATGTCACTTATTTTTCTATTACCACCATTTTCTAGAAAGTTTGAAAATGTTCATTCATTTATCCATACAACCCATTAAGGACAACTCAAAAACAATCCTACTTTCTTTTACATTTCTTGGCAAATTTAAGGATTATTATAAGGAAAATGAAAATGATTAAATAATAGAGCAATGAAACTTTCATTGTCTAATCTGTAGATTATTCAAAAATTCCAGAATCGTAACTTCCGCAAGAATACATTACAATATCTGTCTGGCAATCTTCCTGTTATACTAGTCTGGAGAATAATGAAATTAAACACATTTGCTTTTGGTCAGTCCATCAAAACGCAAATTGGAGAAAAACAATGACACAACTGGACATAAACTAGCACACCTGTCAACTCCCATTTTTCCATATTTCCCGTCAATATACTGTTCAACTCTTTGTTCGCTCATTCCAGTGGGCCTGACGAACCTATATTCAAAGTAATTTATTTGATAACAACTTCAATAAATCATAAATATAGAAATTTGTACCATTAAACTGTAAAACAAGAAAAGAATCAGACATTATATGAACATAAATATCAAGGGTAAATGAAGCATTATGTAGAATAACAGAATATGAGCAGCGTAAGTTGATTATCCAGAGAACCATTGCAGACACGCATGTCCCATAAAAATTTGTAAAGATGTTTATGTGGATATTTAGTGTGGTAATAAACATTTAAGTTAAATAGAAGCATTTTGAAAACCCATTGTTGATTTCACAATCTAAATCCACAATATCCACTCCAATTTAGCTAAATTTTGCAGTAGAATGCAAGTCTAAATCATGTCACAAGACATTATGTTACTTAATTTCCTTTGAAAGCAATTAACTATAAGCGGACAGATTCATTTACATGGCTTGATCTCCTTTTTTTTCTTTGATCCACCATTACCGGAGAATCTACTATATTTTAGGAGCTTCATTATAGTAGAAAAAATAAACAATTATGTTTATAAAGAAAGTTGGTTTGGTCACATAAAATGGCGGCCTTCTTATGACCCGGTTAGGAGAGTAGATGTAAATTTGGCTTATGTTAAGAAAGGTAGAGGTAGACCGAAAAAGACTTGGTTAGAAAATATTAGAAATGACCTTTCTTTATTAGATTTAAATGAGAATTTGACTCTTAACAAGACATAATAGAGGAAAAAAGGATTCATGTAATCAACCCCACGTAGTGAGATAAAGGCTTGACGTTGCTATTGTTGTTGATAAAAGAAAGTGCAGTTTAAGAGACTGCATGATTGTTTGACACAATAGGTTATACTGCTAACATTCATGACCAGCAATTAGTTATATTAACAAAAATTAATCTTATAATAATATTTCACTGTTGCATCTTTAAGAACCCTTAATATATGAATCACCAAAAGAGCATAGAAGATATTTGGACCCTAATAATAATAATAATAATAGAGCATTCTTAGTATAGTTTTGCTCGAAACTCAAAAACTCACAAAGTTTTGAGTCAATTCTAAATTGACTAGATGAATTTTGAACAGAGTTATGATTCAACAAAACTTTAGCCTTTTTTTTATTTGATTTCTAGTCAGATTTGGCTTACTCAAAATGTGATTCAAATTGTGATGTGATACGATGCAAGAATTGCTTGTTAGAAATTAATAACTTGTGAACTTGCGTAGCTAATTTAAAACAAATGCGTTCCAAGATAGATCGTAAGAAAATTTCCACGGAAGAACTAAGCAACCTCAATCGATTACATTTATAAGCAACATGAAACTAACAAAATTAATCCAACAAATAAGTAATAAAACAAATGACTCTTAACAAAAATCCATGGTTTAAGATCTAGATCGTTCACCTCGGAGTCCCTCACATGCACTCTTGATGTCGCTCAACTTAGCGGAAGAGGATCGCACACAAACTTAAGGATGCCACTAATAAACAAGTGATGACGAGGGGGCTAGTCGTTGGGAAAGAAACTGGAGTTGGGGAAGCGGTTGGGCGTCCGGTGATTGTCCAGTCGTCTATCGGTAGTAGCTCATCAATGACGTCCACGAGGGTGGGAAGAATACGGTTTAAGTAATCTTCGACGGTGTGTCGAGTCCGAATCCCACGTCGAAGAACGGAGATCGTATGACGTCGATATCTGCTTGATAGTCAAACACGAATCCATGGTCACGCTCCGGATCGGCCATGCATGACCATGGGGACTCCTTGTTGTGCGTAGAAACGTTGAGGAGGGGGAGCTGTCACTTGGGAGGAATCCGGCCAAAAGGGAGGGAGGAGAGGGGGCTCGGATGGGAGGAAGGGGAGAAGGGGCGGGTGGGCTTAGGTGGGGATTAGGGAGGGAGGATAGAAATCTGAAATTAATTTTCAGATTAAATGGATTTGGCGGGATAAATTTGAATTTAAATTAAAATTTTAATGAGGAGAAATAAATTGAATGAAAGGGAATTGTGGGAGGTAATTAGGGAGGCTTAATGAGGGGCTATTAATGAAATTGGAGAGAGAAAATGAGCATGGAGAGGGGCCGTCCATAGAGAGAGAGGGGAGAGGGGGATTAAGGCTAATGAAGTGGGGCCCACACACTAATCAAAGGTTTAAAGAAAATCTGAATTAAATTTCAGATTTTATTTAGAGAGGGGGGGGGTCCTAATTTAAGTGCTAGTATTTGGAAAGCTTTTGAATTTCAAATTTGAATTTGAAATTCAATTTAATAGCTCTCTTAATGACTTGGCCTTATTTTAGGGAAGCAATTAATGCCTCTTTGAAATTTGAATTTCAAACATGAGGGTTGGGTGAAGGGGGGGCCGGCGGATTGAGCAAGGGAGATGGTGCCCGGACGGGTGGCTTGCTGGAGACCGGCAGCCAAGTGGTTGGTGGACGGGTGGATTGGAGGAAGTCGGAGGCTTGGACGTCCCAAGGAGGTCGACGGCAAGGGAAAGGGCTCGGGTGTTGACCTCGTTTTTCGCTCAAATGTCCTCGAATGCATTTGATTGATTCGATTAGACCTCATCGAGCCCTATTCCAACTCGAATCGATCCGAATTGATGCTAATTTAACTCGACCCTTTTTCACTCAAGCCCTAGTCGTTTGTTTTGACCGCGACGAGTTCAATCTGGCCCAAATCGATGATGATTTAGGTTTAATTTCATTTGATCAAACTAAATTAAGTTTGAGCCAACTCAAATTGAGTCAAATTTAGACTTGATTCCTACCCGACTCAGCCCAATTCAATTCGTTTGAAACCATTTCGGCTTTATTAACAATTCAAATTAACTTCCTAAATCAAGCAATGCATTTGATGGTCTTGATATTTCCGGAATTCGGATTCTGTCGTTGTCTCGTTCCAATCGCGTGAGCCCTCGAATAAGGATTGGTTCAGAGCGACTTTTGGTAGGGGCAGAATGTCGCAGCCATTTTGAGCTTTCGGAGCAGGGCAGAACGTCGGAAGATGTTAGAAGGCTTGGAAGAAGCCTTCGGCTGCCTCATGGGGACGGGCATTCGGTCCCTCTCATTTTTTTTTTCTCACACCCGACCTCCCTCTCTGGCGCCCAGCTCTCCCTCTCCATCTCTCTCGTTTGGAACAAGAAGAGCCGAAGCCTCCTGTCTGTTTCCTCTGGTTTTGCGAGCCCTAGATGGAGCAGACTCCCGCTCCCTCTCCTTCTCCGATCTCCCTCCTTTGAAGCCCGTTCGGCCTCCATAACCGAACCCGAACCCCTTGTCCTGGCCGACGACAGCTCCGCCGAGCCCAGTGCACGGACCGACTTCCGTTCGCGTGAGCTAGCCAAGCCCGGCGTCTCCCCTGTCTTGGCCGATTGACCTCCTCTAAGGCTACAAGCTCTCGATCCCGCTCCCTCTTCCGACGCTCCAGCTCTCGATCTCGTCTTCCATTCCTGCCTGGACCGAACCCGACGGTCCCGCAGCCGCCTGGACCGAACCCGACGGCAGTCGCCCGAACCCTTACTCTCGGCTTCGCACGCATGAGCCAGATCTGAAGCCACCTGGATCGACGCTCCCTGTTCTCGACGCCTGGACCGATCCAAACTTCTCCTCCTCGCAAGGTGAGCATTCTCCCCCTCTCAACCTTCTTCTCCTTCTTCTTCTTTCTCCTTATTCTTCTTTTTCTTCTCCTCTCCATCTTCTTTCCCTCTTGCTTATTCCATCTCTTTGCATCTCTTTGTGAATGTGAGCAGTATTTTGCTCTTTTGAGCTTGAGTTGATGAATATGCAATGAGTAATCATTAAATCCCTTTCGAGCTTGAGTTAAATGGTAACATGTGAGTGATTTGGCTATTAATGATTTAGGATTTGGGAATAGATACCTCAATGTTTACTATCCTGATTCTTATTTAAAGGTTCATACATGGGCTATGTTTCTTTGCCTTGAGTTATACGAAGGAAATCTTCAAGCTGCTTCTTCCTTCTTTAGATATATCAAGCCTGTTTAGATTTCATGCTATGTGATACAATATCTTGTGAAAGATCATGTGGCTGTTTTAGTTGGTAGAGAACTATATTAATGCAGCGATGCAAGTTTTATGGTGTATACTTTTACTATGGAATGCATTCATTCACTATGCTAAGTTCTATAATGGCTTGTGATGAACCAATGGTAGCAGTTGATGTTAGCAAGATGTGCTAATTTATAATTCTCTCAAATGAACTAATTTATTTTGTCTTAGAATGGATAATTGGTATCTTAGATTTACTCTTGCTCCTTGTCATGTGACTTTGAGTTTTAGGTGTAAAACGTGCAAAGCCATAAGAACCATGTATTTTCTTTACTAAAACCTTGCACACCAAGTGTTTGGTGGATTGTCTTTAAGGAAAGATTGTGATGTTGGGTTGGTGATTCATGAAACTCGGGTTTGCATATGAAGCCACTTAACCAAATGTTGTGTAACCATATTTAGGTGTAGAAGTTTCACATATTTCCCATGAGTTTGGATATGTTTATGCTTGTGAAATATCTTTATTGTAGTATTCAAGACCTTTTTTTTTTAACTAGCGATATTGATAACAAGTTTTGACGAATTTCAAGTAGCTTTTATGGTTGTTATGCTATTTGGAGAAATCTACATGCCACCCTCTCATTTTTCTATAAATATTCATGTGTAAGAGGTCTTGGCCCCTTTATTGTGAAATGAATTTATGGCTCATTAGAAAAATTATATGTTGAATGTATATCAAAACATAGTGATGTATCTTTGTGTAAGAATGTCTCTTGCAAGCATATGATTTGTGCCCTCTTTTCTATAGTTTCTACAAAGCATAGTTAATGTGACGTGTGAAGGTCCCATGCACTTTGATTTCTTGAATACACTACATGAAAGTGTTTTGAGCTTACAAGCAAATACTATCATATCCATATTTCTCCTATTTCATTCGTTTTATTCTCTTTCACCTTTCAAGCCATGACATCAATTGTGTTTGGTGAAGTGGATATTAAAGAGAACTTAGTTATTTGTGCTTGTATTGGAGTTTTCTATGATAAGCTAGTTCATATAGAAATTTCCTAAATACAATACCTAGAGTTTTATCAACAAAACCTGAGAATGATGTTAAGATTCAGTGAGAGGGGGATATGTCCTCCCATGAGTTTTTTTTTTAGTATGTGAATAGACTTGATGTTTATGTGGAAGCATATGATATTCCGGCTTGAAATATTAAAGGTTTTCCCTTTGGGCTTATATGCGAGATTTATCCTTTCTCTTCTCTATTTCAAACTTTGGTTGTTTTAAGTAAAGCATGGCTATTTTCCTTTATCCCATAACGTGATGCTAGTTTTGGATTATTGGTAAGAAGCAATTATATGCATTATGTTGAGTACCAATATTATAGAAGATTCATGTATCTTTGGTGCCAAGTTGATAGTATTCAGAAAATTTGAAAGATACTTTGGGTTGGTTAGAGAAAGGTTTGAAGCCTTTGCAAGGTTTTGGTATGTGCTTCATGTTGCTTAGTATATTGCTTGCTTTGCAATTTCATTAACATGAGTATTCCTGGTAAAGTTTTATTATTATGGGCTTACTAATAGGAGCATATGTTTTAAGCTTGTTACCCTCTACACATATAATATCATATGCTTGGGACTTGTTTGGAAAGGTTATCTTGCTAGCATAAACAATTCTTCTTTGCTAAGGATTTCCAAAAGAGAAGCATTGTTGTTTTGAAAATATTTAAGCATGAAAAATTTTGAGATCATCTTTTCTTTCCAAAGTTTAAACTCCTCGCAAATGATATGTTGATGGTCACTTTGCATATATCTTGAAACATGCATGGTTGGAATGTGGTTAGTATAGCTTTGTACTTAATGTCATGGGCTAATTTGGAGGAGTATAGGTGATATTAATTGGAACCATGCTTACAAAATCGTATGTTTGGTACCACTAAAATAAGCTTATGGATTTGGGTTAAAATGTTCTTAGAGGTATTTGATAGCTTATGGGTGTGAAAATTGGAAGCTTGTTGGAGAGTAACTATGCATCTCATGTCTTAAACTTATATTGTATTGTGATGATAGCATGCTATTTTCTCTTGAACTTTAGGAGCAAAACTTCGACATAAGAATTTCTTTCTCTTTTCTAAGTATATTCGGCATAAATGTTAAGTTTGGAAAGTCATGTGCTATGTAATTTTACTCTTGTTTATTCATGTTTGGCATAAAAAAAAAAAAAAAGGTTGAAGGATTACATAGGTAGTTTCTTTAATTCCTCTCACTAAAGCATGTGTCTCTCTTACTTGCAATCGCATTTATCGTTTCGATGCCATACGAGTATTTACTTATTTTCATATTTTGAAAAGCTTGAACTTATGAGTATTTCTCAAATATCACATGTACTACTGATAACGATGGTTTATACACTTATGATTGGAGACTAGCTTATTTCACTATAAATGAATTTTCTTCCGTTAGCATGTAAAGTAGCATACATTTGTGGATTCAATATTTCTATCGCATTTGTATTGAAGAGATAGAATAGTCTTTCCCTTTTCTTTTCTTATGGTTCTTTTAAAAAAAAAATGAAGGTGATTTGGAAGTGGTGCCGTGAGTTTTTTTTTTTATGCTAGAGAAGTTTTGTATGTGATTTTACATTGTGAGGTTTTATGAGTTTACTACATGTGGAAGTTTTAGGGGTTGATTCACGTTGAAAAATAATTTGGTTTGCTTATGACAAGATGACTTTTGATTGATCTTAGATTTTTTTTGTATTGGAAAGTTGTAATAAGTTTTGTGAATGTTTTAGAACGAAGGCTTTTATGGGCTTTAAATGTGTGTTTGTTTTCTCGTAGATTCGCATGTTATGTTGTCTTGTATTTTAAAAAAAAAAGAGGTTTTGATTTGCTTATGTTTAGATGATTTATCGAAGGCTTTATGTGAATTATTTTTGTATTGAGATTTTGTGATTTTATCTTGTGAATGTTTTCTTAATGGAAGGCTTTATAGTGCCTATTCATTAAGAAAACTTATACAAGTCTACCCCACTCCAAATAAAAATAGAAAAAGCACTTGATTGTTGTTTTCGTGTCAAGGTCGTTTTGGTAGATCGCTTATGAAAAGATTTCTATGCATTGTGTCATTTTGGAGGATTTTCATAAGATATTGTTTTGGGGTAGATAAATTTTGTGAGGTAAATTGGTGTTAGGGATTTCTCTAGATCTTTCTTTTTGGGATGAAGTGATTTATTTTGCATAGGTTGTCTCTCTTTCATTAATGTTTGCTTTTAAGATGTAAGTTTGGGAGAATGTGGTGAGTAGAAGGATATCTAGTTTTAATTCTAGTTTTGGGAACTTGAGCTTCCCTCGCCGTTTTGAGTTTGTTTGGAGAATGGTTCATGTAAGTGAGTCGTGTAATGTATCAAGTGCTTTATTTGGAATGTGGGAACAACAAAGGGCATTGTTAATGTTTTTTTTTTTTTAGGGTACACTTGACTTAAAAGAAGTGTGTCCAAAACAACAATGCCTACATTCATTTTATTTGTAATTTTCATTCTTTTCTTTCTACTGCATTGCTACTTATTATCGTATTTTCATGCATAAATCTCTAAACTTAGTGACACATGTACGAGAATCCTAAGGGTTAGAAAACAAAACCTCATTTCAATCCTACAACCTTAGTGACACCTAAGGACAAAAATTAAGGATTGAGTCTTAGAAAACATAGACTTAGGATGCATGCTCCCGGTAGGGTAGAGACATCAAAACTAAACTTAGCGACATGTCTTCCTAGGTTTAGCCTTTTCTTCCTTTAATCCACTAATAATCAACCAATCATTTATAACCTAACTCTTAAAATGTGTTAAAATATTTAATTCTTAATCAAGTTATTGTTAACATTTGTAATCATTACACTATAAACCTAAGACATAAATCTAAATCAATTACAATTAATCTAATAATTAACTCCTAACCAACCTAAAATTTAAAAGAAGTAGATTTAATTAAGGAATCAAATATAAATCTAAAACTTATTAGGGTAAAAGACTTCTAAAGATCAAACCCTAGATTAATCATATAAAATCAATTAACAAATCCCTTAATACATAACAACCACTCCAGAAGTGAAGTTTATTGGATGGACTACTCCGGGCTGCGGGGCTAAGTGTCCTAAGGAGGCCTGGTTCCTCGAGCCTGGTGGCACAACGCCACGAATGGATCTAATGGGGTGTTAAAACCTAAAGTTAATTTCTTAATTGGCTTAAATCAAACCCTAATTGATAATAAATTGCCTAATCTATATTTTTTTTTTCTAATTTATAACCAACTAATAATTGAACAAAGTTGATTATCACTGGGTAACCCAGGCCTACGAGGCTATTAAGTTAGCCCCAAGGAGGGTGAAATAAACCTCACGGCCTCGGTGTGAAACAAATGTGATAGTCAATCAAATCCTAAAATAAAATCTCTAAAATTAATCCTAAACTACTAATATTTCAACTTAAATTAAAATTTCTCTTTTGGCCTTTTAACAAATCAAATGCGAGCAATTATAACTAAATCACCCTACATAGGATCTATCCAAAACTACACAGCTTACATACACCTTAGACTGGTTTGATTAGGGTACGACCTTTAGCCCTAGGTTATGCTAGTATTTTCTTTTGATGTTTAGTATTTACTACATGCACATATTATATAAATGCAATTCTTAAATTTCCTGTCAGTTATATTATTTCATTTACCTGCATTTCTTTTCTGAACGGCATCTACGCTCATATATACATTTTTTCTCTTTTATCTTATCTTGCGAGGTACATCGGAGCCTGATGATCAAGAATCAAATGCCATAATTTGCTTAAGAGCTGTTAAGTGGTCGCGCTATAATCTGAGATCATTTGCTTGCTTGGAGTTATTAAGTGGCAGCGCCACAGTCAGGTATAATTTCTGCAGCTTAAACTCTTAATTATATATCGGAACTGCTACACTCCACACACAATTTGTTAATAGGTATTCTAGCATGTGTAGGTAGCCAGCCATAGGGTAGTCCACTAACGAAGCTTTGGCCCTATAGGTCAAAGCTTACCCCCTTTCTGTGAGCCCTAGAGACCATTAGGGTCATTTAGGCCTGTAGAGTAGGCCACCTATTATGCCGGTTGGCATCGTTGTTTTCCCACACGAAGTGGGCATCGTTGTTTTTCTGCTAGGACTTTGGCCTTTTCCGGTTTTGGGTATGATACCCCCCCCCCCTTTTTTTTTTCTTTCTTTCTGTGAGCCTTAGAGACCATTAGGGTCATTTAGGCCTGTAGAGTAGGCCACCTACTTGTGCCATTGGGCACCTTTGTTTTCCCACACGAAGTGGGCATGACTATGATGATTTTCTGTGCGGGTATCTTGCCTGAAGGATACCCTTAGGGTGTGTTTATTTATTTTTTCTGTACTCTGGATGTCATGCATATGTTCTTACACACTTTTCTCCACAATGCACCTCACTTACATGCATGCATTACATTAGTGGACCTAAGGACATTTCTTACTTATGCATCTTTTCATGCATCATACAACGTTAGATATGTTCGTTTGCATATTATAGAGTCCCTGATTCAACTCTTTCGAACTATTAATCCTTGAATCCTTAGGATAGAGCCTTCCCATCTTGCATACATATAGGGCGATTGGTTGTGCTTAGGATTTTAGCTGGCTTCCTTTTTCAGGCAAGGAATAAGTCCAGATTGCATTAGCTAGGTCGTAGGTGTTAATATCGTATGTACGATATTACATCTTCTATAGATTTAGGATCTAAAGGTGAGGGGTATGAGTGTACCCCTATACACCTTATTGGCGGGTAAGTTCTCCATCCTTTTGGAGACTATAAATCCTTCCCATCTGCGTCACACGGATGACGCCACCTCCTTCCTTCTCTCGTGCATGTTTGAATGCTGGGCCTCTTTCTTTTCTCCAGTTTTCTCTTCTTCAGACCGGCCGAATGTTGACTGAACCACGCATGATTTGATTGAACCAAGTTGGGACATTCCCTTTTGATTAGGAAGCCTGGAAACCCCTTTGCACTAAACCCATCAGAGGAGATAATCTAACATCCTTAATCGAGAGTTTTCTTAGACCGAGGTCTAAGATGTAATTAACTACGGGGGCTTGCGCCCGTAGGAAATCGATCCCCACAATCAAATAAACCCTATTCGATGCTGATGTATCAAATAGGGGAAATCTCGTGAACTTTTGGGTTATAGATATTATTATCCATCGAGGTTGGTAGGTGAAAGCCGCTATCCTCTATGGCTAATCGTATCTATAACTCCATCTGCTCTTCCATCGGCCTGCTTGTGTCGACTGTAAAGGCATACGACCATTTTGTCCTACGGGATAGTGTGATCGTACCCTTTGCATTCGAACCACACGAGCGGAATCCTTTCGGAGACCCACATCGGGTTAGGGAAAATTTACAAAGAAAAACTTTGTGGGTAATGAGGCCGATGGGTGGGAAGTTTGGGGAGGGAATTTGATGCAAGAAAAAAAAATAAAAGAAAAGAAAGATAAGAGAACCGCGAACCTTGGAATCCACCAAGATTAACGAGTATTGCAACTCACCCTCCTCGGGCTTCTCCTCTCATGAACTCACTAAGAGATTAAACAAGAACAAACTCTTTACATTCAATAATTCATCATCCCAAATACAATAGAAATGACCTATATATAGGTCTCACCAAAAAGAAAAGAAATAAAGACTAAATTGCCCTCGGGGCTACAACATCAAATGACCACCCATAAGGATAAAATAGTAAAAACTGAAAATAAAATAAACTACTATATAAATGACTCAAGAAAAAATATAAGCTCCTGATCATAGCCATCGATCTCCGGTGTCTCCGATGGTATACGTGTCGAAATCTCTGACAATGTCCTCATCAAATTGACTCAAAAAATATACATTAAATTAAGTTTTTATGCATATCTAGGCTTTTAGCATATGACTCAATGGTTAAATTCTAATCTCACTCGCATAAAGAAGAGATTCAAACTTCTCCCATGATTCTATATATTTTTTGGTTTACAATTTGAATATACTGGTTTGAGCCAACTTTTTATTTGGTCCGGTGAACGTACGTAGAGTTACGTTCGGCCGACACTAAGATGGCAGGCACAAAATGAGAAATACCGAGCAAATACGGAGCAATACCAATAATAAAAGAGCTAATTTCTTAGGCCAACTTAAACTCGAGTAGACTCGTAATCAAATCTTTTCGAGTTAAGTCAACGCCATTCAAAATACATTTTGATTTTAGTCTTTTATATTGAGTTGAAGATTAGTCTAACTCAGATGTTATGAAAGATTCACAATTTGCCTTCATTATGCAGTACAACAACAACAATGAATTTGGATTTATGGCGCATACAAAGCAAAATTACGGAGAAATACGAGAGAGATAGAGAGAATAGCACCATATTCTAGCATTACTGAACAACTGTCATTAAATGAAATAGCATTTGATGGCAAATACACAAGTAACCAAATAGCACTCCAGAATGATGACTATACATCAGTGATGCTCAAGTAAGAACATCATCAAGCTCAAAATAGCTAAATAAGCCCAAAAAAAACTTTTAGGTCAAATGCCACATTTAAGACACTACTTACCTTTCCTAACTACTAGAAATTGGAGTTCAACTGATCATAGGATTGACAATGTTAAGACAACGCTTGAAGTACCCAAATCAAAGCTGATTTGAACATGATTAATAAAGTCACTTACAGGTAATGAGCTAATTTCTTAGGCACGCCAACTTAAATTAAGAAACGGCTGAAACTTTTGACGCCACCACTATCTCATTAGCAGATGCTTTGATTGTTCTATCAGCCTGGGATTATATTATATCTGTCAGTTTGATTTTTACATATATAAGTTCCAAATGTGACATATTACAACCAGGGCAACCAGGAGTGCAGAAGTTAGACTCAGAAGAAGGATGAGATAAAATGGAAAAACAGAACAGATCTGCTTCAAAAATATATAGTAGAATGGAATTAAGAATCAATAGCAAATAATCAAAAGCTTCATTCTGGTCAAATAATCACGGTTTCAAAGAAATATGAAGAAGCATGATTAATGCCTCGATGTTAAAAACACCCCAAATAGATCAGATAGTTAAAACTTACTTTATTGAGTGAATCTTCAAAAAGAAAAATCATTTTGCCTTCACAATGGTTTATATCTCAAATATATGATACCCTAAGTTAATAAGTTTATAATATGAGAAGAATAAAAAACATCATGATTTATACATAAAATGTACATACAACAAAAAATCTGAAGTACAATGCACCTATGAAATGAGTCGACGAAATCCAATGTTTTTGTCTCTATCATCACAACCGGAAATTCAAGAATCTCAACCTTTCCTTCCAAATCAAGTACCAAAAGGTAATCTATATCTTGAGGCCTTAGGTTACAAAGTTCAGAGGCATCTGGTTGAAGATCCACCAAATAATTGTGATTAAATTTCTCAATGTGGCTAGCATCATCCATCTAAAAAAAAAATAAACGCCAAATGAAACTAAGCAACTTGAAAGTTCATTTACAAATCGAAAGATAAAAACGAGACGAGGTGGAGGGAAGAATTAACTTTTGCACCAAATTGGCAAAATCGCTTTCTATATTACCCCCTTGAAAATATTAAATTAAGGAAATCGATCAAACCAATTTAATGTAAAAACATTACACTCGTAAAAGAAGAAAATTAAAGATACGCAAGAGTTCAGTAGCATACCTTCGTGCACTTACCTTGAGTGTAGTATAGACACATGGGCCTCCACCGATCGGTCTTCGAACTTGCAGCTTCGGCAAGAGAAGAGAAGTTCATAGCACGGACGGAAGCGGAGACAGTGAGCTTCCTGGTGGAGGCAGCGGGTGCTGTACGGATTGAATGGTGTAAAGAAGAGGGGACACTAGAACGGAGAAGAAAGAACTGAGATAAAGAAACCCTAGCGCACGCCATTCTCTAGCCAGAGATTGATTTCGCCCCCAGACCTGATAGAAAAGTGATGACGAAACGAGGTGTAGGGAAGGATTCCGATAAGGAATTCCTAGCATAAATCGTGGCGACGTCGAAGTTTAAAATTCACTATAAATTTGCTCTGTTCTTTAGCTGATTTTTAATTAATTCGAATCAGTTGCAGTGCTTTTTTTTTTTGGGACATTTAGATCATTTAAGACAAATTCATATACACAACGCATACACATGGACTCAAACCTTGGACCTCTTAGTTGGAAGCCTAAGCTCTCAACCAATAGACCAAGGGGAGTTGTGTAGTTGCAGTGCTTCGATTAAGAAAATAAAAGAAGCTGAAAAACCCAAATCAATTGGGGGGGAGGTGAATTGTGAAAGATTTATAGCAATAAATAAAACCTAAACATGAGTTCTAATATTTTTGATATTTTTTATGATTTTAACATGAAATAAAAGTGCAACAATGGAATCCTATTCAATCACAATATCTCACCAAGCAAATATACTGAAAATGAAAAGTGCACGCAAGAATAAAAACGATAAGAAAAAACACACTGGATTTTTATAGTGGTTCGGTCAAACCATGTCCTACGTCCACTCCCCGGAGTCCTTCGCTCCGGGAATTTCACTACAAGCAATAGCTCTCCTTTTGTCCCCCTTGGCAACACGGAGAAGCCTTAACAATACTCTCTTTCACCAATCCGGCGTGGCGGAGTGTCAAACTCTGTTTTCATCCTCCTGGCAACGGCAGAGAACCTTCTCGTTTTTCTCCCTCCTTGAGAAGGCAGTGTACCTCGAGGTCACGGATGTAGAAGAGCCTTTCCCTTGGAGATCCTCTCACAAATTCTTCTACGGCCACAGGAGGAGCATGATGCAGCAAGTTCGGAGCAACCATGTGATCTCCCTCACACCTCTTCTCCCTCACACCTCTTCATTTAGTAGGAATCGATGCTATTTTTACCAAAAAGTTTGGAAGGATTTAATTTTGGAGTTATCTAAACACCATGTTAACTTATTATTTGAACCATACAGTTCGGCAAGATGAATACAATGGTATGGAGCACCTCTGTTTGTCTTAATGGACCGGATAGTCTCAACACCATTTAGAGTGGCAAATGACATAAATTTTTCATTTTTATCATTAAAATTGGTAGATGTATTTGAAGTGTTTATGGATCCATCTTTATGGGTTTTGGCCATCTTAAGATGCCCCTAAGGAATAAATTGTCATGAATGATTTTAGTTCAATACTACTTATCTCTCAGCCTCAAAGAAACAGATAACGATTTCCACTTATCAACTCCATGTATTTTATCTCCACCTCTTATTTGAGAAGAGAGATTATCATAGCCACCATGTAATATCAACATCTCTATCGCATTTCAACTTACACAACTATAGAAAATATTCACTATTTAGAATTTTTTTATTACATTGATTCAATTTTTATTTTCAAGAAAAGACATTCCTTTAAAATCTAAGGGTAGAATTATTAAAAATTATACTAGCTAGCAATACCCCTTGATTATTCAATTTTTCAAGTTTTCACTTAAAAGATTCATGTATTAGATGTGTTGTATTTTTACATTATTAATTTTTTTCGGATAATTGTTTGAAGATTGATACATCATCAAAAAATTATCTTGATCAAGCACAAATCTCAAGGAAAATTGAAGTTAGAAACTTCCAAAATTAAAGTTGGGATCAATCTGAGCCCAAATGGGTCCAAATCATGGGCATGAAGCGCTGTTGGGATGTTTAAACCATAGTTTGGATAACCAAATAGTTTTCAAACGTGACATGCTTATAATATAATCAAGTAGCTCTACGAGATGAATCCAATGAGCCTAATATCACTGAATTCCGACATCATTAAGACCTTCAAATATCTAGCGAATGATCAATTATCAAGGGATCCAACATCGATCATCCATCCAAACCACTCCCCATATACCCTTGATCTTTCTCCTATTTACAGGTCATATCACTCTCATAAATCTATAAATAGACCATTCACTTCTCATGAAAATGGGGGCCCAAGCAAGAGGGTAAGAGAGAGATCGGAGATCGCTCTTGTCTCCTCAACCACCGCCCGAACTTCCGTCGGACCACTGCCTAACGCCGGAGTTCCGCTGGACCACCGCCAGATGCCGGATCGAGTTATGCCAGACCATTGCCTTACGATTATGATCTTTCTGACCCCTATCTCCTCCCAACCCAAGCATCCACCACATTAGTCTTCAACTTAAAATATATTTCAAAATACTAAAATTAATCACTACCTTCCTTATCTGCTAACCCTAATACTTCCAAACCCACTTTAACAATCCTATAAAATTTTTAAACGCCTCCCCATCATTGGTATCAAAAGAAATGTCAATTCGATACAAGTAAGATACAAGGAATTATCTTTGAAAGTAGCAACATCTTGTTTAAAAGTTGTTATTGTTCTAAAATAATGATGATTGATAAGCTTTTCAATTGCAATGATGTTGGACTTGACAAACTTGGAACATTAATAAGAATAGTTTACATGGTCATAGTTCTACACTCAAAAACCCTCTTATAACTCTAAATAAACCTTCATGCCAAATTATCATCTTTAAAAATGATTTCATTAAAAATTGGGGCCATAGCCATTATTAGGGTTCTTGTGGCTTATATTTAAAACTTGCAAACTTTGGCTCAAGGATTAAAAGAAAAAATGTGTCTGCCAGAGTGCCAGGTTTACACAGGCAAGCACATTAGTGCAAGACTTGAAAATCTTGAAATACTAATAAAGCAAATAAGCAACATATGTTTAACCAATATGGTTACAATAATACAACCAAAATCTCTCATATCACCCAATATAAACCTTCATAAAAGTTATTCTACTGAAAAAAAGGAAATAGGCCATGTCCAGTATTTTGGTTCTTGTAATTCATATTTGAAACTTAACGATATCGGTTCAAGGATGAAATGCACTAAATGGCCAATAACCTAGGTCGCCATAGTGATGATAGGGACAAAATATATGTAAAAGAAAACATAGTTTTATTTCATGTTAGAGTATAAATACATTAAAACAAAATTAAAAATATATATATTTTGAATGGCTGTTCAATAAATGAAGTAGTTAAAAGTTAATATTTTAAATATTTATAATTTTAAACTCACAAGAGACCAAGTAATTAGATATTAGATACAATAGTTGATGATTAGGTAAAAATAAAAGTAGATTGAAGCTAAATTTTAAATTAAATGTTATAATTTATGCAATGCCTATTGGTTTTTTAAATACACCATATAACTGTCCAAGAATGTTTCATTACATTTGTGAAAATTAAGAACTCTTTTACTGCATATAAAACAAATTGACTATCTTTACAAAATTTAAGTAGGAATATGGAACACATTATGATTTTATTCTTGTGCTAAATTAATCACCACCACTCATACCCAAATTGTCATGTGCTCTATTACCTAATTGTTTTATTTTAGATAATAAAATTAATTCTACATAAAAAATGAGCTTTCTAAAAATTAAAATATGAGGCATTATTAAAAAAATGAACAATCATATTTTCATAAATTCACTTTTGTGTAAAGTTCTAAAACTATAATGCATGCCCTTCATGGAATTTATAATACCCATAATAGTCTCTACTATTTTCCTTAACAACCCCCCTTCCTTCTAATTATCTTGTACAAACTCTTATAATAAATGGATTTATTTAAAAAAAAAAGAGAAATTTCACTTTATAAGCCTCATTATATCTCAAATTGATGAAACATGCCTACTTATTGTTTTATTGACAAAATATGCTCATATCAAAATAATCTCACATTTGAACAAATAGGTAAAACCCTCATTGAACAGTAGTATTACACAAATTTTTGATCATACAAGTAGCATGACCCCTTCATCTCCCATATTCCTTCTTTTCTTTCAAATCGTGCATATTCGGCCAGTGGCAATTTTTCACAGTGGTGCCCTATCTATATTGACCATTTGTGAATTGTGAGGAATAATAATATTATTTAGTTGGTTTAGTTATGATGAGATGGAATATAAAAGGACTTACTTTAAATCTTAAAGCTTGATAATTGTAAATATACGATAAAGGTAGAATGACTTTAGATATACAATAAAGATAGAATGTCTTTAGATGGTATGGTTTCAAGCATCTTCGAAGAAGATTGATCATAATTGAAGCTCTAACATTTAGGATTTATAAAAGTAATATGAATATGAATCATTCATTATTTCAAATATGTTCTTAGTAGATATGATAACAAATGGTGCAATATGCTCATTTTTTATTTTATTGGAAACATATGCTCGGAAGCTTCATATTGCCAATCATCATTTTTGAAAAAAATAGGTAGAACAATGGTTAAGAACCAAAAAATGCTTAAAATCATAATTGATTATCTTCAAATCATGCTTTAAACTAATGGATCATGCTTCAATCCTTGTCTCCATCCGTTCATTGCTCTTCAACTTCGTCTGCTCCGTGTGAGAGGTAGAGTTTTGAATGAGTCGCTAAATAACTTCTTCGCCTCCTTTGACGAAGTTCCCTTATGTTGAATCTGAAGTCATGCTTCATCATCATTCTTCTGTTTGATCGAAAGTAACGACAACAATGTGAGCTTACTCTATGCGAAGGCAGCCATCTTTTTTCCTTTTGTGTGCGTCTTCAGCCAAATCCCATAAATCCGTCGAACCATTGGATTTATTAAATCCAAGATTTATGACAAAAAGAGGGAAACAGAACAAGTTGTGAGATTTAACAATTCCCTAAATCCTATTTGATAGGATGCAACATAAATCCTACTCAAATTCTACATAACCCTTGTATTCAAGTAGGATTTAGTAAATCCTGTAAATGATAATTTATTAAATCCTGCTAAAATTAAATCTTGAAAACTGTTTGACAACATAAATGTTAAATATTGTAGAACTATTTAGCAATATAATCAAAGATTTAAGGAGGTTAGTTCATTAAAAAAATTAATTAAATTTATATTTTAATTTACATTTTAAGTACAAGTTATTTAATAATTATAACTTTATTATCAACAATAAATTATAATTATAAAAATAATACAATTAGAAAATAATTTAATTATGAATACCTTATTAATTTTAATTTGATTATATTTTAATTATGTATGAGTTAATTATAATTCCAAATTAATCATTATAAATAATTTAAATTTAAGCTAATTATCAATTACATATTAATTAACGTTATATTCTTAATTAATACTAATTAACATAATTAAACTAATTTAATTTATTCCGCCGTGGCAATATCTGTCCATCACTGCTTCCTATAGCCGCAGGTTTGCTAGGGATGCTTTTCCCCTTCTCCAGCTGTTCATTGCTCTTCGACTTCGCCGGCGTCCTGTAAGAGGTAAGAGTTTTGAACGAGTCGCTAAATAACTTCTTCACCTCCTTCGACGACGTTACTTCCTCTCGGATCCGTAGTCACGCCTCCTCGCCGTTCTTCTGTTGCGTCGAAAGAAAGTAGCCTTCTTTCTTCCTTTCGCGCGCCTCTTCGGCCAAATCCCTTAAATACGCCGAACTACCGGATTTAGTGAATCCGGGATTTACGACAAAAAAAGGGTAACGGAGGACTTAACTGGCTGTGAGATTTAAAGGTTCCCTAAATTCTATTTGGCAGGATTTAGCGACGTTGATTGATGGAGCTTTTGGAGCAATGGAAAGCCATACTTAAGATTCAGAAATTTCGAAGAGCGGTATCCTACACTGGCTTTTACTGCTTTGTTACTCTCATCAGCTATGCATTCACTAGCAACACGTAAGAAATATCACCGCTGCCATAACGAACACTATTAAAGTCTCTATAAGTATCCTCAGTTTTTCCTAGATACTCTTGTCTTTGTTTGGTGGATTGCAGCACAAGAGCTGGCTTCTCAAATGGTGACCAGTACTATGCTTCTTACCCTGCTAGTATTGAGCTTCTTACAGACACAGCAAAGGTGCCTCTCATTTATTTATCATACTTTTATTTGATGGGATTTACTGTCATTTCCTAAAAAATATCGTTTATATTTTGAATATATCATGATTTTCTGAACTATATTTTAATATAAACAGCAAAATGAGCACCTAAGTTAACTATTGGGACTACCAAACCTGAAATTTCCACAACGGGTAGTGCCATATACTTATTTTATCTACACTGAATTTGAAGAATTAAATATTATTGAACATTTATTTATTTTGCATATATCATTTGTGAATTAACTTTAAATTTTAATGAATTTTAAGGATGCAACTTTGTAGGCAAACGTTGTGCTGTTTATAGCTTTGATGTTCTTGATATTATGAATTTGCATGCTTTTCATCTAACTAGTTATCGCAACTGAGTTTTGGTTTGGTCTTTCAAAGCTAATGCAGCGCATTTTTTGGATTCTATGTTGTTTTTTGAACTGTTAAATATGTTTCTTTTACATATATAGTTCAAAAATTAACTTCAAAGCATTTCAATAATTCAGCTTTATAAAGCAGCACTTGCTAACTGTTTTGAAGAGGAAGAATGGGGACCTATTGAGTTCTGTGTAATGGCAAAGCATTTTGAACGCCAAGGAAAACCTCCATATGCATATCATTCTGTAAGTTGAAAGTTCTACTTGGATAATTTTATGATATCTATTTAAATCTGTGAGTTTGGGTACTATCCTTTATAGTGTTTGCCCATCTTTTTTGCATGATGCTTACCATATTATTTGTTAAATCATGTTACTAAAACTATCGTGGTTAGTTCCTGAATCAGGGTCGATGTTTTTTTTTTTGGGGTTGCAACCGTGGAGAGACTCAATGTGCGGCTTTTGTTGATATCTACATTGATTGATATTATACAGATGAACTCCCTTATTCTCTTTGAAGAATGGCTGAAGTGGATACTACATCGGGGGAGGGAGGGGGAGCGGTTTTGAACAAAATGATGCGGCTGAACTCTTCGTCTACTTGAAGAATGACTATTAATTTGATACTACATTAAATTTGGTTTTTTGTTCTTGAAATTCATGAAGTGTTGGGGAAGTAAAACACAACGAATACAAACAAGAAAGAAAAATACAGCGAAAAAAAAAAAAAAAAACATTAGGATTTAATGTGGAAAACCCGAAATCAAGAAAAAATCATAGAGCCACGCCACACTCAGAAATTCATTATGAAAATTTGGGAGAAATAGTACAAATCTCTCTTCTCTCTCACAATCTTCTTGTCTCTTTGAAAGGATAGGCAAGAACCGGAACAAGAGCAGGTTGCCAGACGGAGATAGAAAGAAATAAGGGAATTGTATTGAAATGTAAAAGAGAATACAAGAGACTTTAAATAGACTAAACAGGTAAAATGGTAATAATAACTGGTACAAGATAAGGTAATAATGTTCTATGCTAACACTCTTTTCACCTTTACACTGTTCTCTCACTAGATCTAATAAAGATACACATCAAAATAAAAAGGGATGCAACCCTTAATGAAAAATGAGAAAGAAAATAGTCAAGCTCGCCTTGCAGCGCTGCAATGCCAAGTTTGGAGCGTCGCGGTGCTTAATTCTCTGTCTCTAGTTTGCCTGACAGTGCTGCAGAGCTGGGTCTAAAGCAACGTAGCACTCCGCTCTGTGTCTACCTCCAACCAAACAATAAAACATCGCAACGCTCGGGCACACAACACTACAGTCAGTGTTGTGTGGTTGTATGAAAAAAATTAAGGTGTAAAGCACTCGAATCTAAGTTGGGGGGAGGACCCCCACAACCCCAAGATGAGCTCAACCGATGGAATTGAGGTCCAAGACAGCAGTGCAAGTCGATTGATCAACACAATCATATTCCACACAAAGCTAATAATCTCCCACTTGAAAACTAATTGCGATCAATCATCATCCTGATATGTAGCACTAATCGTATTACAAGTAGTGTGGCTCACCTTTTGCTCTCATCCCTTATGAAGACTTACTGAAGCTACACAGTTTCTGCTTATCAGTTGTCATCGTCTTCATCAGTATGTCTGTAGGACTTTTGGTCATGTGAATCATCTCCAAAATAAATGACCATCTTTAAAAAGCAATTTAATGAAATAATATCAAAGTTAGATGTGCTTCATCTTGGCATGGAATGCAGTGTTTTTGGATAGATGAATAGCTCTCATGCTATCACTATGCAACTTCTCATTCTCTTGCCCTTTGCCAAGATCTGTAAAAAAACTTTGCAACAATATCATCTCTTTGCTAGCCTCAGTGATAGCAATATACTTAGCTTATGTGGTTGAGGGCACAATAATTTTTTGTAACTTGGAAACCCAACTCACGATATTTTTTTCCAAAGTGAAGATATAACCAGTTGTGCTTCTACTACCATCAAATTCTCCAACAAGATCTGAATCTACATACTCCTATAGATTAATCCCTGCATCCTATGATAAAGAACTTTGTGAACTGATCCTTTCAAGTTTCTAAGAATCCACTTAATCACCTCTCAATGAAATTTGTTGATTATGATACGACTGTTGACCCCACCTCAGTTGAAGAGCTAAAAATCTCTAGTATTGTGGGTCCCAACCTCTCATTTCAGACCTATAGGAGGAAAAAGTTTAAGGGGAGATCATTGGAGGAAATGTGAGGTGCATTTATGGTGGGAAACGCCTAAGGGGAGATCATTGGAGGAAATGTGAGGTGCATTTATGGTAGGGTTAGGGCTGGTTTTAAGAGGGAACATTCGTATGTGAGAGGGACTATGTGAAGAATTTTATGAAGTAGTTTTTCTTAGGTGATTTTGGGTTGTTCTTAGTTGCTGTTAGGAAATTAGGGAAGAGTTGATTCACCTCTCGAACAGTGAATCAATTGTATACTGTGTTTCATTGATTGAAGATTGTTATTTCACATTTATTAGTATTGTTTCTACATACCATTGTTGTTTTTTCTTGATTTTGGTGATTGTTTTTTGGCTATTTGGTGCTGATTTCACTTTAGTGTCTATTTTGGTTGTTGATTTGATCTCCAAATCATATCAAATTACTCCCACTATATATGCTATATCTGGTCTTGTACAAATCATAGCATACATCATGGAGTCCTCTTCATCTGTTCTTGCTATGCTTCATATTTAGGCGGTTGTCATCATTGCTGAAACAGATTGAGAAATGTCATCATATGAATTAGTCATGTAGCATTGATTTTTTTTAATTTATTTTTTTTATTGTTGTTATCATGCATATCTTTGGACAGTTGCAATTGAATTCTTTTCCTGCTGCACTTGGATAGTTAAATTTGATATACCATATAACATTTTTTTTTTCAGCAATATATGGCACACCTTCTTTCTCATGGGCAACTTGATGATGGGAGCAGCTCGCAATGAGAGATGCACATTGCACACATCTGTTTATTATGGATGATGAACATTGCTTTATAGTTTATGTAATACATTTTTATATTTTATTCTGTAAAGATTTAGGTTCTTTCTCATGCATGACTTCATTACAGCAGCTACTCCGAGAAAGAGATTAACAGTTTTTTTTTGGGACATTTAGGCCATTTAAGGCAAATTCACACACACAACGCATACACATAGACTCGAACCTTGGACCTCTTAGTTGGAAGCCTAAGCTCTCAACCAATAGGCCAAGGAGAGTTGTGTAAGAGATTAACAGTGAAAATGGAGTATGATGGGATATACCATTTCTATTTCTTTTGTTTATCTAAGTTTGGTGACACAAGTGTAAAAAAGATGAGTTAAAGTTAGCTCAAGTGCCACTTAACTCAGCTCGCTAAGAAAACGAGCAAAATTTTTATTGATATTTGGCTCGTTAATTTATCGAGCGGAATATCTATTATCACAAACATAAAAGTTGCTAAAAAGTAATATTTAAATTATAATATATATTTATCTCACCATGTATATGTATGCATATCTATACTAATATAATTGTATTCACATTAATATGCATAATCTATGTATATGTGTACATGGACATTTATGCATATAAACAAAATATTCATGCATCTATGTTTATGTGTGTATATTTTTATGTTTACATAAGCATAATAGAGCAACTGTTGAGTGGAACACCTTCAGGTTTTTGACTTGTTAAATATGCTAGTTTGTAAAAATTAGTTGAGTTTGAGTTAATTATAAGGCTTCATTTGGACAGTTTTTTTATTGCTTTTTTAAAGCAGCTTTTCAGTACAAATTTTTTAATTTTTATACTTAAAAGTTGCTTTAAGAAGCAATAAGAAAATCGTCCCAAATGAAACCTAAAATTATAATGACGGTTTTTTGACAGCCCTTGATACAAGATACTCAATTTCTTGGAGGAAATAACTTGCTGTTATACCAGGATCAAGCAATTTTGCTGCATGGTGGTATGTCTATGCTGCTTTCAAATGAATTTTCACATAAGGCAGGAGGATTTTCTCCACCATTAAGGACATGTGGCTGCAACAAAGTGTATTGTCTAATTCAAGAACTTCTTTATCCTTGCACATTACCCACTTATTAAGAACTGTATGAAACATTTTATTTATATGCTATTTTTTGTTTTTAAATTTTGTTTTAAGTATTCTTACTAAAATACTAATGGCAGTTGTAGTTTCTAACAGCTTTTTTGGAAGTTAGCATTGGGAATTTCCTTAATATATGATGTAATTCATTAAGGTTTCGTTCGGAATGACTTTTTTAGTGCTTCTTAAAGCAGTTTTCTAGTAATAAAATTGAAATTTTTGTACTAGAAAATTAGTTTAAGAAATAGTAATAAAGCCGTCCCAAGCCTAAGACTATTTGCTTAATATAAAAAAATCCCAACTAAAGCTAATGGACTTGTTCTTGACTTACATCTATCACTGTCCAAGAGATTCGCCTCTCGCTCCTGGGGCTCGATGATTATTCCTAGAAATTAGCATTTTATTAGTAGGTACTCGTCATGGTCGTATATCATTCAGCTAGTACATGTGTTAGTGTTAATTTGTAACAATTATGTCACTTATTATTATTTTTTTAAATTTCTCTTAGGCTTAGCCTTTTTTGATATACTATAACTTTCCACTGATTCGTCATATTCATTTCACTCAATTTTCTAGCTCTTATTTACCAATAATATGTTAATAAGGAGTTGGTTGTACTTCACGATCAAATTTGAATCCAACAATGAATTTATTTTATGCTATGCTGCATTATATATTCTTAGATATTAACTAATTCTATTAAAAAATTGTTTCAAAGATATATGAGACATTTGATAAATAATTAAATTTGTAAAGTAATTAATCAAATTTGTAGGACATAAATGATACTTGCAATATAATTTTAATGCATAATTTGCAATTAATTTGAGAAAAAAAATGAACCCACTTAAACAATATAATATTCAGCTTGATTCAACCCATTTACAACACTAGTAGTTAGAGGTGTCAATTCGAGTCAACGGGTCGGGTTCGGGTTGAACCCGGAGCTGACCTGACACTATTTGGGTCAACCCGAACCCGAACCGTTTTTAAAAATGGTTCAGGTTTTCGGACCTGACCCGATTCGGGTTCGGGTCGACCCGACCCAACACGAATGACCCGGGTTTGACCCAAAATTGCTAGTTTTCTGGTCAAAAAAGGGTCAATCTCGAGTTTTCGGGTAAAAAACGGGTCAATCTCGGGATTTCGGGTCAAAAATGAGTTTTCGTGTCACTTTCGGGTCAATTTTGGGTTGCTGGGTGAACCCGAACTCGAACCGATTTTTAAAACGAGTTGATTTGTTGAACCCGAACCCGACCCATTTCGGGTTCGGGTTGACCGGAATCCAAATTTTTTCGGGTCGGATTTCGGGTCGTGTCAAAAATTGACACCCCTACTAATAGTGCATGAAATTTCCACACTAATGCACGAAGTAACAGGCCTTTGTGGCAGCAAAATTTTTGTTTTGTAATAGTTATTTCATATTAAATTAGATTGAAATATGTTGATATAAATTATATTAGGTCGATAAGACAAAATATTCAAAATCATAAAATAAATACTTAAAATTACAAATAAAGTTAATTTATGAATTTATTTTTTATTTTTTAAATACCTTTTAATTTTGAGTATGTTATAATTCTGAATATTTCATCTTATGTTATTAATATAGATTATATCATCATATTCTAATATAATATTTTTCATTATTAGTTATTTTGTTCTAAATAAATTTCATAAAATGTTTGCAAAGCTTGGTTAAGTTGTTAATTCAAAATTAATTAATTTTTTTCGTTAATCGCATCATTTTCTTCTATCACTTAACTTTAAAAAAACCTACATAAAAAAATATCATGTTCAAAATTTATATATTTACATAAAAAAATTAAAGAATTCATTATTTTTTAAACACAAATTTAGGCAATAAATCAGATACGTAAATGGAGAGTAAATTAGCGAACCAAGCGCAGAAACACCTCCTCCTAGGCCACGGCCCAGCTCGGAGAACTTGGAAGTCCAGGGTTTGACGTTGCTCTGTAATACGATACGAACTGCGGGGGGAAGAGTATGAGGGCCATCGTCCAGCGCGTCCTCTCCGCCTGCGTTGAGGTAGGAGACAGTTCTCTAGTATTTTCTCAGCGGTTTAATGGCGAATACCCATTTCTTATCGCTTCGTTGCAGGTCGAAGGGCGTCTCGTGTCGGAGATTGGTCCGGGCCTTCTCGTGTTCATTGGCATCCATGAATCCGATGTCGAAGCTGACGCTGATTACATGTGCGTTTTTCCTATGTCCTTATTCATTGCTTTTTTCTCACTTTATTGGAGAAACTTGACTCCATTGAATGCATATTGCCCGGGTGCTGCTCGTTGTTTTGAGAAGTTTATCACTCTAAAAAATAACTGTGGTAAATTTGAGTATGGCGTTTGTTTGGATAGTTACTGACTTCGATGAGGGCCAGGGCCTTCCGTGCATGCACGAATGCCAAGTTTGGCTCATCCTCTAGGATTGTCTTTTTTTTTTTTTTTTTTTTTTAATTATTTGATTTTTTATTAGAAGTGAATGACTGTCATTCGCTGGCTGGGCAAATTATTGGGTCAGGTGACCTGAGGCGAAAAATAAGTTCGGTCATCCAATAAAAATTTGCCGCGTCACCTTACGCTTTTTGACTTGCGCTTTAGTTGCGCTTTTTGACTTGCGCTTTAGTTGCGCTTTACTTGCGCTTTAGTTGCGCTTTACCTGCGCTTTAGTTGCGCTTTACTTGCGCTAAATTTAAAATAATATTTTATTAATATCCGGACCTATCTCTGCGTTCGGTCACCTGACCCAATAATTTGCCCATTCGCTGAGTCTCCTGTGCATATGTATATTATGTATTTTCTGATAACATCAATTTGTTTCTTTTTATTGTATTTTCTTACTCCAATTTTCAACTCTTCATTAGGCTAATCACCTAATCTGTGGTCCGTTTTTCTTCTTTTACACTGTGATAGTCCATTTTTAACTGCTTAACTTTTGAAAAGCAGTTTTGGTTTATTCTAGAAAACTGCTTCAATAGCTGTCATTTCCACACTCCTTTCTTTGATTCATGAACGAATGTTATCAATCATGGAGTAGCTCATATTTCTATCTGAGGGAACAGTGGTTTTATTTTATACAACACAACAAAAGTACTAGGTTTTATTTTATATAATTCAAAAATAACTACCTTGACATAATTGTACCTAATGAAGAAAATCAAAATTAATGCCTTGTTATCCTACTTTGAGTTGTATTTTAGTGGGAGGTAACATAATCTAAACAGAATACTGGGGCTGTTTGGGATTTTCCTCATAATCATCATCGCATCATTTCTACTATTTGGGTCAGTTTTATGAATCCTCATTGTTTGGTTATTGTTGTTGAGTGCTAGTTAAGATATTCAAATTATTTTTTTGTAGATCTTTTTACACATCATTTATCTATGTGGATGCAAATCTCAAAGCTTATAGTCATCAGGAATGCAAGATGAGTGAGTTGAGATGAGGAAATTGATATTGTGACAATTGGTTTTCCTTTTCTTCTCTAGATTCCAATCTTAGTTTTTATTTTTTAATGTTTATGAAATTTTACTTTTTAAATCTGAAACTTGAGTTTGGAGATATGAAATTTCAGATTTCATTTGTCCGATCTCTCTTTCCAATACTTCCACCTTTCTTTCCGATGTAGGTCCCCGGATCTTTATTAGGCTCAAAAATCCGGATTTCCACCCAAAAAACAACAAAAACAACGATTCAAAGGAGAAAAAACTACTGTAGGAATCAGCCCAAACAACCCCAAAACAGCCCAGGACACCGCTCAGATACCAATTTGATAGAAAACACTTGTAGGAATAAGAGTTTTCCTTGCTGAATTTGAGTTTCAGCACTTGCAAACAGATTGGAGAAGAATTTGGAAGAAATAACTAGAAACAAACCTCTTTAATTTATAAAAGATGAAAGAAAAAGAACAAGATATAGTGGATCCTCAATTAGAGAGGAGGGTCCATCTCTCCCAATCTCTAGCTAGCAGCTAGAGCCCAAACAAACCCTAGGAACTCTCCAAAATTCAGCAAATATCAAGATAACCCTAACCCTAGACAATCTCATATATTTAATGCATACAAATACAACTCCAATTTACAAAACAACCCCTCGCTAAATCAAAACCTTCCTAATCCTCCCCCTCCTCTTCAAGTAATGGGCCCTACAAGGGGTCCGATGGCTAGCTTGGCCGCCCTAGGGCTGGTTTAGCCGGCCCTCCTTGGGCCGGTCCCGCTGGTCTAACAAAGTAACATTGGGCTTTCCAGATTTTTTTCCTTTTTCATTTAAGCCTTGAGAAGATGTTAGTTTGAAATTTGTATTAGGATTTAGTACCACCGCAAAAGAAACATTCCATTGTTGTGGCGGGAAATTATTTTTCTGGTGTATAACATTTATTTATATAATATGATTGCTGATGCTTCTTTTGTAGAGAAATTATATTTTAATGAGGTGATTTAATTGCACAAATTACCTAAGGTCATTATATCTGATAAGGATTTAAAGTTCATGAGTTATTTCTAGAATTTTGGGTAAAAAAGTAGGAACTCAATTAAAGTTTTCAACTATTTCATCCATGAACAAATTAGTACAACCAATAGTAATTTTGATGATCTTTTGTGATGTCTAATTAAAAAGTATGCATTCAATTGGAATTTGATACTAGCCATAGTTAACTTTGCATACAATTAATCTATTAATAAGCTTAAAGATGTGAAGCCATTTTAAATAGTTAAAGGGTTTTAACCACAAAGTTTGTAGATCTTTCTGAGCTTCACGTTAAGTCTCGGCCCACTTTATTTGCATATCATATGCATGACTTGCATGAAGATTTTCATCGGGAAGTCACTATTAATTATGATAATTTAAAGTCTATTGTTGATATGAATGAAAAATTTGTGAAATTTAAATTTGGTGATTATGTAATGATACATTAACAATCTGAATTATTTCTTGCATGTGCCATGACGTAGACAGTGAGAAAGCAAGTGCATTTAAAATTGTACAACACATTTGAACAAACTCTTAGAAATTTGTGGAAGTTTTGTCATTAGTCTTTTTAATGTATTTTCTTTAACTTTATTTATGAAATTCTTACCAATTCCTTAGCTTTTTTATCTTTCCATCCTGTATTTGTTTAATCACATCCAACATTTTCCTAGACGTTTTTACTTATCTTGTTATGGACATTTCTATTATTTGATGAATAAAATTTCTCTTTCCTCTCTAATATGTTTTTTTTTTTTTTTTTATGTTGAATTATTCTAGTGCAGTACAAAAAGGTGACTATTAAATTTCAGGGGAAGTCTCTTGTTGTACTGGTGTGATTTCTGGATTTTATTCTTTATTGGTTTTAATCTTGTTCTCTTTCTTCTACTTTATTCGTGATTGGGTTTGTAAGTGATTTTTTTTGTCAAAATTGTTATTATGGGATTTTTTTACTATGGTGTGATGCTTAATCAAAGTCATTAAATTACATTAAAATATTTTTTTTGTATTTTCTAATTTTCATCAATGGAAATCCATTGATTATTTCAATCGGCGGTCTTTAAGCTGTGAATTTGGAATCTTAACTGGTTGAATTTCATTAATTGCATTGTTTAGTTGTAATATTTTATCTTTATTTCATAACTCACAATTGTTTTTTTTTTGGGTATATTTTTGTACTCCTATTTTCAACTCTTATCTAATCACTTATCGTGATGGCCATTTTTTTTTCTCATGCAGATACTGACTCCTTGTGGTTTCACTTTTTCCTGCTTTTTGAAAAGCATTTTTTTTTTTTTTGGAGAAAGGTGTTTCTAAAGTTATTATTTTCATGCACGCCTTCTCTGTTATTTCGTAAGTATATGCACAATCTTGTGGAGCAGATCACATTTCTATATAAAGGAAGAGATGATTTTATTTCTTATAAAACAAAAAAAGTACAACGTAGTGGTACCAAACGAAGCCTACCTTCAACTGTCAGATGCTGAACAGAGTCTCAGCTACAAATATAATTAACTATTGCATATATTCGTATACTATTGAAGCCAATACTTTGATGGTTTAAATGTTGTTTTGACTTAACTATGTTGATTTTTTATTCGTGGTTCTTTCTCACATGGTATGCTATATTTGAATAACCAATTTTACCATGCAACTCCAGTTGCAGGAAGGTATTGAATATGAGGCTTTTTCCTAATGAGAAAAGTGGAAAAGCATGGGATCAGAGTGTGAGTTTTTTATCTGAATTAATTTAGTCCAATGTACTTCAGACATTTCAGCTCTTATTGCATAGAATTCAATTGATCTTCCATTTTCCTTTGCTGGTATTGTTCAAGGGTTGTATCTTACTAGTAAATGTTGCTGTTCTTTGTTGTTCATAACGTGCAGGTTATGCAGCGCAGCTTCGGAGTTTTATTGGGTACCTAGTAACATTCCACATTTCCAAGTGAATCTCTTTTGATGATTAAAATTTAGTTTGGACTGATTATAGCTGAAATTTGCTTTGATCTCTTTTGCCATTCCTTTAGTGAGCCAGTTTACCCTGTATGGTATACTTAAGGGCAACAAGCCAGACTTCCATGTAGCAATGCCACCTGACAAAGCAAAAGAATTTTATGCATCTCTTGTTAAAAAGTTTCAAAAATCTTACACAGAAGATATAGTTAAAGGTAATTAAATCGAAGCCATTTTGAATAAAGCAGGAACTTTACATATGTCATGTACATGTTTTGCTTGCAAAATTTTTATGATCACCATGAAACACCTTTAGGAAATCATATTTCTTGGCAGTGTCTTTTGAACCTAAAAAAAAATTCTGTGTGTTGAGTTTTTGATGTAAAACGTAAATGCCATTTACTTGCCTAGGTGGCAAGATTAATTAAATCCCAAATCAATTTGGGGAGAGAGAATGAAAATCTGAAATTAAATTTCAGATTAAGTGGAATTGGCGGGATGAATTTGAATTTAAATTCAAATTTAATGGGAGAATTAAATTGGATGAGAGGGAATTGTGAGAGGTAATTAGGGAGGCTTAATGGGGGGGGGGCTATTGATGCAATCAAAAATTTGGGAGAGGGACCCAAATTTTTGATCACAAAATGAAACCTTACTAGGAAAGAGGAACTTACAAAAACTAGACAAATTAAACAAAACAAAACACAATTTTAATATTATAAAAAACTATTACAACTTGGACACTTACAAATGACTCTTACAAAACACCTAAAGTTGCTTTCCAAGAGAAGAAGGATACAATGGAATGATTACTATGGAGAGAATAAAGAGATTAGAAGCCGAGAAGAAGGGTGGAAAGAGCCCGCATGATTTCCGGAGGAGGAGGGGAAGAAGCTTAGAAAGAGCCCGCAGGATTTCTAAAGCCAAAAACCACTCAGGTTTTATCTCAAAAATTACATCATAACACTCTTTTTCATATCACTCTAACATCTACTATATATAGGCATAAGAAAGGAATACAAATAGCCTCTAAAAACATTAATTAAAGAAGATCAAAAGGCACTTAAAATTGTAGCAGGAATCTGCCCAAAATTCAGCAAAAGACTCTTAGAATTCTTTCCAAAACAGTCCCCAAAAACTGTTCCAATTCTGGCCAAAAACTGTCTAAAAACAGTCCCAAAATTTCCCATAAATGGAGTAATAAAAGCCTTCAATTTCCTGTATAGAATTTCCAAATGTCACAGCAGCAAGTCACGGCTCCAGCACAGGGAATTCCACACAGTTTTCAGCAATTCCAAAGGAGGTGCATTGGACCCAACAGCCACCATAAAGCACAATGAAGGCCACGGTTCCAGCACAGAGATTTCCACACAGTTTTCAGCAATTCCAAAGGAGGAGATTTCGGTTCCAACAGCCAAGCACAAGAAACCAAAAGCCATCATTAAAGCACATTGAAGGCCACGGTTTCAACACAGGAATCCAGCAGTTTTTGTTATAGAAATTCCAAACAGTATAGCAAATTTCAAGGAGGAGGCCATGGTTCCAACAACCAAGCACAAAAAACCCAACAGCCACAAGAAGACCAAGGGTCATTAAATTTTGAGTTTGATTTGACCCCCCCCCCCCCTTGCCTACATCAGCTATTAATGAGATAGGAGAGAGATTATGCCCAATGAGGGGGCCGGCCACATAGAGAGAGGGAGGAGATTATTTGTCATAAGTAGAGTGGGGCCCACATTACTAATCAAAGATTTAATAAAATCTGAATTAAAATTCAGATTTTGAAAGAAAGGAAAGTTTCCAATAATGGGGCTATCAATTAGAATTAATTTGAATTTGAAATTCAAATTGACATCCAATTAATATGAAAGCCTTAAATCAAGGAACTATTTTAGGAAAGTCTTCAATGCCTCTTGGAAACAAATTTGAATTTCAAATTTGAAATTCCCAAGAGGAAGGCCGGTGGCTTGGCCGTCCCAAGGAGGCCGGCGGAGCCGCCGGTGGCGGGATTGGCCTGGGGTGGCCGGCGGTGGACTTATGGGGGCCGGTGGAGGGGATTTGGGAGGAAGAGAGTTTGGTTAGGTAGAGAAGAAATAAATTGGGTTTAGGAAAAAGAAAATCCGGAGCTACACACCTTGAGCAACATCTCCAATAGAACTCACAAAGAAATCTACAAGGGCCACTTCCTCAAGAACTCACAAAGAGATCTTGGGAATCTCGAAACTCACAAAGATATCCTTCTCCTCTCATGAACTCACTAAGAGATCAAACAAGTAGAATAAAATTTTATTATCAATTCATCATCCCATTACACAAGAAAGGGCCTCTATATATAGGCCTAAGAAACTAAAACAAGACACATATGCCCCTAAGGCTTACATAGGACGACCCTCTTAAGTGAGGGTAAAAACGAAAAATTTATAATAAAAATTAAAAAATTACAAATAAAATATAAGATAACATGGGACGATGACAGCCGTTGATCTTCAGCTCCTCGGATAGCCATGGACGGTTGGATGTTCGCATCATTCTCCCGGGGTGAAAAAGAGCTCGACTTCGTCGAGTCCACACCCCAGGTAACCATGCTCTGATACCAAACTGATGTAAAACGTAAATGCCATTTACTTGCCTAGGTGGCAAGATTAATTAAATCCCAAATCAATTTGGGGAGAGAATGAAAATCTGAAATTAAATTTCGGATTAAGTGGAATTGGCGGGATGAATTTGAATTTAAATTCAAATTTAATGGGAGAATTAAATTGGATGAGAGGGAATTGTGGGAGATAATTAGGGAGGCTTAATGAGGGGGGTTATTAATGAGATAGGAGAGAGATTATGCCCAATGAGGGGGCCGGCCACATAGAGAGAGGGAGGAGATTATTTGTCATAAGTAGAGTGGGGCCCACATTACTAATCAAAGATTTAATAAAATTTGAATTAAAATTCAGATTTTGAAAGAAAGGAAAGTTTCCAATAATGGGGCTATTAATTAGAATTAATTTGAATTTCAAATTCAAATTGACATCCAATTAATATGAAAGCCATAAATCATGGAATTATTTTAGGAAAGTCTTCAATGCCTCTTGGAAACAAATTTGAAATTCCCAAGAGGGAGGCCGGTGGCTTGGCCGTCCCAAGGAGGCCGGCGGAGCCGCCGGTGGCGGGATTGGCCTGGGGTGGTCGGCGGTGGACTTATGGGGACCGGTGGAGGGGATTTGGGAGGAAGAGAGTTTGGTTAGGTAGAGAAGAAATAAATTGGGTTTAGGAAAAAGAAAATCCGGAGCTACACACCTCGAGCAACACCTCCAATAGAACTCACAAAGAGATCTACAAGCGCCACTTCCTCAAGAACTCACAAAGAGATCTTGGGAATCTCGGAACTCACAAAGAGATCTTTTTCCTCTCATGAACTCACTAAGAGATCAAACAAGTAGAATAAAATTTCATTATCAATTCATCATCCTATTACACAAGAAATAGCCTCTATATATAGGCCTAAGAAAATAAAACAAGACACATATGCTTCTAAGGCTTACATAGGACGACCCTCTTAAGTGAGGGTAAAAATGGAAAATTTATAATAAAAATTTAAAAATTACAAATAAAATCTAAGATAACGTGGGACGATGACAGTCGTTGATCTTCAGCTCCTCGGATAGCCATAGATGGTTGGATGTCCTCATCAGTTTTACCTCTCATTAGTAATGTTTGGAAGATATTGTTTTTTTTGTTTCAAGTGATTAACCCATATTGCTTTAGCAGCAATTCTGCATGGTATCTCTTGCATATATCACATATGAATTCCATTGAAAATCATATAGCAATTTAAGGTATTGAAACAGAATTCTATGTGACTATCATGATCTCGTCAAAGCATTATAAGCTTCTCTTCTTGATAAGTTTTGAAAATCACGTCCTGAACATGTAATATAAACTTTGTAACCCTACTATAGCTTTATAGCAGAAATGCATTGATTTTTTTGATTCATATCGACAAACAACACTGCTACTATCTCTGCAACATACCTAAGCATTCTCTTGCTCAAAATCTTGCTATTTCTGCACTCAACTTTAAAGAATATGCAGCATTGTCATGATCTATAGTTTTATGCTTTTATCCTATCAACATTTATATGCCATTTAGAAAAGAAAAAAAAATGTAGAAAAAAATAATTTTGGATGTATTTGTAGGCTTTTGTAAAAGGCTTAAAATAGAAATAAATCTAAGTTATATACAATCTAACAGCTATAATAGAAAGAGAATGCACATAGATTTCAATCATAGAGCCATAAGAGGTTCTATCTAGCAGTAGAACTCTTAATCAAAGTACTCAAGGATCCCTTTCAAGATTTATTGACATATGGATCCCACGATTTTTAATAAAGAAAAGGTCATTTCTAATATTTTCTAAGTCTTTTTAGGTCTACCTCCACCTTTCTTAACATAGGTCAAATCTAATACATCTACTCTTCTAACAGGGTCATCGAAAGGCCGACGTTTTACATGACCAAACCATCTAAGGTGACTCTCTCTAATCTTATGTCACTGGAACTACTCCAACATTTTCACGTTGTATCCTATCTCTAAGAGTAAGTCCACTCATCCACCCGAGCACATGGTTTAAAATTGCGCAATAAGAGGCGCGCCTCGCCGCAATTTTTAACTTTTAAGCCTCAAAGCCTACACAATGGGAGCTGGCATTGAGGCGTATGCCTCAAGTTCACTGAGGCACGCCTCGCCTCATATTTTAGAGCGTCCGCCTTGGTATAACAATGCTAGGTACCGCTCGGTACATGCTCGGTACCGCTAGGTACATGCTCGGTACTGATCAGTACATACTCGGTACCGCTAGGTACATGCTCGATATCGCTCGATATCTTTCCATAAAAACGACTTACGAAATTTAAAAATAAGCAGAACTTCAAAATTACTCTTACAAAAAAATTTTGTTCCAGGGCGCTGCTCCCGGAAACCCCTGCAAGGGCACTGCCTCTTGACCCTGCGACCTGACCGGGCAGGTCGAACCCCGCTAGGGGGCAGCGCCACCTTGGACCCCCGGCTGCCCAGTATATTATTTTATTCATCATCTTTAGTAATGGTTGTACTATATTTCATAGTCTTATTATTGGGATATTTTGATTTCACTTCATATCTTGTGCCTTTTTATGTTTTATATTTTTTACTCATTATTATATAAAAAAATTATCATTTTATGTTTATGCAATCTTTTGATTTTGAGGCTTACGCCTCAAAAAGCCTTGAGGCTTATGCCTCGCCTCACGAACGAAAAACGCCTCAATACTCGATGCAGCACTTAATATTATGCTTCTTTTTTAATCGCCAACATTCTGCGTCATAAAGCATTGTAGGTCTCACCACTATCTTATAAAATTTTCTTGTAAGATTGAGTGGTTATTTTCTATCACACGACAAACCCGAATCCTTCCTCCACTTCAGCCATCCAACTTGAATTCTACTAATATTATCCCCATCTATTTCATCATCACTCTGAACAATAGACCCAGGATATTTAAAACTAGTACACTTATTAATGACTTGATCACTAAAAGTCACAAACCTTCCACTAAATCTATTACTACTAAAATTACACTTCATGTATTTGGTTTTAGATCTACTCAAATGAAAACTTTTAGACTTTTAAGGTTGACCTCCATAATTCGAGCTTACCTTCAACTCCCTCTCTAGTCTTATCAACAAGAAGAATATTATCAGCAAAAAACATACACCAAGGTACATCCTCTTGCAAATGTCTAGTGAGAACATTTCATTTCTGAAGCAAAAAATATAAGGGCTTAAGGATGACCCTTGATGTAATCCAACTGAAATAGGAAAATACTTGGTCAAACCACCTTGTGCTTGAACGCAGGTAACAGCTCCTGCATACATTTTCATAATGACTTGAATATAAGCATTATTAACCTCTTTCTTTTCTAGAACTCTCCATAACACTTATTTTTGAACTTTATCATATGCTTTCTCTAAATCAATAAATATCATATGTAGATCTCCTTAGTCTCTCTAAACTTCTCCATCAACCCTGTCAATAAATGAATAGCTTCCATTGTCGACCTACTCGACGTGAATCCAATTTGATTTTGAGAAACATTAATATCTTGTCGTAACTTATGCTCCATAACTCTCTCCCAAACTTTTAAAGTATGACACATCAACTTAATTCCTTTATAATTCGCATATTCTTGTGCATCATCTTTATTCTTAAAAAGTAATAATCAACACACTCATTCTCCACTCAAGTGGCATCTTTTGTCTTCAAAATAATATTAAGAAGTTTAGTAAGCCAAGTAATTCCTCCCATCTCTTAAGCATTTCCATACCCCTATTGGAATATCATCTGGTCTAATAGTTTTTTCACACTTTATTTTTTTTAAAGCTTCTCTAACTTCAGTTTTACTAATACGCTGATAAAAATAAAAATCTCTATTTTTATTAGGTGCTAAGGTCATTAAAGTCAATCGTATTATCGCAATCTTTATTGAAAAACTTAGCAAAATATCTCATCCACCTTTGTTGAATATCTCATCCAATTTTGTTAGTGTTTTTTAAAAGCCCCAATCTAATCTTTAGAGCGTTTTATTAAATTTTTCATATTTTGTCCTTTCATCTTAAAATCCAAAACTAATAAGTGATGGGTACATAAACTTTCACTCGGAATAACTTTACAATCTTTGCAATCTAAACAATATATTTTTCTTATTTGAAAATAATCAATCCAAGTTTTACTATATTCATTCTTATAAGTGATGAGATGCTCATCTCTCATCTCTTTTATTAAATAAGATATTAGCAATTACAAAATCATAAGCTAGAACATAATTTAATATAGTCTTACCACCTTCATTAGTCATTTCAAACCCATAGCTACAATGAATACTTTTAAAATCCTCAACTTCTCTATAAATATGTCCGTTTAAATATCCTCCAATAAAAATTCTTTCTTCAAGAGGAATATTTTGAATTAATTCTTCTAAGTCCTTCTAAAATATTAAATTTAAACACATATTTAAACCTACTTGAGGAGCATAAGCACTTATAATATTAATATTCTTAGCATCAATAATAATCTTCAAAGCAATAATTTTGTCTCCAATTCTATCAATTTTTATAATATTATCCGTCAAACTGTTATTTATAATCATACCTACATCATTTGTAGTACAACTTCTATCAGAATATCAAAGTTTAAATTTTAAACTATTAATCTCTTTAGCCTTCTCCAACTCATTTAGTTTTCTGAATACATAAAATATTTATCTTTCTATGAATGATAATATTAATTAATTCCATTAATTTACTTGTAAGAGAACCTACTTTTCAAGAATCAATCCAAATTATAGTTTTATGGACTAGCTTGTTTGCTTATATTCGCCCATGATGTGGGAATCCTTGGCTATTTTAAACTGCACCCGAGCGTCGATGCAGCGGTCCTTGCACACTTTTAACTGTATTCAGGTCATACAGCCCGTTGCTTATAGGGAACGCTCTAACATTAACACAATGTATTAAATGATTCATGTAATTATTATTCGACAAGTTTTATAATGGTTGTTGACTGCCTAAATAATTCTCCACCTTTCTCATCTAGGACTTGAGACCTTGCAATGACAATGTTAGGAAATAAATCAAATCCACTTAGTAAAAAAATATCTCTAAGAGGGGCCGGTGACTATAATAGGAAGATGAGATAATGTTAATCAATTAATTTAATATTGTTGAAATTCCTATTAATTAATTAAACATAATTAATCAATTAATTTCAAATAAAATATGAAGTCTAATTTAATAATTAATTTATTTATATTAAAATACTTTAATTAATTGATCGATTAATTAATCAATCAATTGAATTTTAATTAATTAAAATAGGTTAATTTATTATTTAAATTGCATTGAGCGCAATTTAAAAAGTGGTGAGAGAGCCACGCTGGTGAAAGTGTATTTTTAGATTAAAAAAAAGGAGAAAATAATGTTCGCACTAACAAACCTAAATACAACTCACACTAACTAAAATACCCAAATTCCTAAAAATAAAACACCAAACAAAATTCTTAAACAAAATAAATCTCAAACTAAACAAAAACAACTCTCCAAGAACTTTAAAGCCACTGTGCAAGATCTCCAATGCTCCAAGCAAATTACTGCATGTACAAAGCTCCAGGTACTTGCAAGTGAAGAAACAAAACTGATCAATACTAAAACAATTGCTAAAATAAGAAAAAGAATGTGTTAAGCTAAATTACAGTACTTAAAGAAAAATAGGGCACTGAAAGAAAAGCAGGTACTGAAAGAAAAACATGGTCCTAAAAGAAAACACCATTGTCAAGACTATAAAGAATTGAACTAAAGTAACTGTTGTCTAATCTAACCCAAACAAAATTTACAAGCTACTTTCAAAGGGAAGCGGTAAGTCTTATAACCCACTTGAGCCACTTCTAAGTGAAATAGTAAGATCCGCACGTTAGGGAAACTTCTAAGCAATGTACCACAATCCTAAAATCTAAACATAATATATAAGAAACTTCCAAAGTGAAACCGAGAAACCTACCCAAATAATCAAAACCACTGGGCCGCCTTATAGGGCTAAGGTTGTAAGATCCGCCTTCATGTCACTTCTAATTCAGAAGCTGTAAGACCTATACCAAATAGCCAGGCATCTTCCAAGGGAAGTTATAAGAAATGCTATTCAGGTAGCTTTTAATAAATGCCGTAACACTTCTAAAATAATTGGGCTACTTTCAATGAAAGCCGTAAGACTCACTTCTACAATAATTGTCTACTTTCAATTAAAGCTGTAAGACCCACTTCTAAAACAATTAGGCTACATCAAATGGAAGTTGTAAGCCCCTGACCAATTCGATTAATTGGGTAACTTCTAAACAAAGTCATAAATCCCAAATTAAATTAATTATTGGGTATTATAACAGATGTTAACCCCAAACTTACATAAATTACGCCCCACCTATAATCACTTTACTCGGGATATCTGAGAGGAAGTAACCTATGACTGCTAATCAGATTCCTTGGACACTATGATCAATGATTATTAGTATTGTTATACTAAAACCTACGGTATATCCGGGACGACGGAACCATGAGATCATGAATGATTTTATCTCCATTTTCCCCTACAATTGAGATTAAAAACACTTAAAATTATTCATTCTTAATCGAGACTTATCTCTTACGCGTTAATAGGTGTAATTAGCTGTGAGTGCTTGCGCTCATGGGAAGTAAGGACCCAGATCTAACTAAACATTGATACTACCCTCAGAGGAAATCGAGTTAACTACAATATTCCTTAAAAAGAGTTGAATCCTATGGCTGCAAAGTGGGATTCATGCTGACGCGCCGTTTTTCTTGAGCCAATAGACTGAGGCTGTTGATAAATTCATCTACTTATTACCTATCTCATGGATTGGGACTTGACCGGCTTGTAGAAGAGTATATGAAAAATATGACGCCATCATTACCTATTTGCGAAGGAATTTTTAAAATCCTCACATTGTGTCGTTTTACAGATTTCCTGTTCATCATGCTTCATTATTAGCCGAGAATCTTGCTGGCCAATTCCAATTTCTGTGGAGGCCCTAGCTCGAGCACCACATAGCCATACATTTTGTCTTTTCTATGGTTGGACATGAAGCCAGGCGCCACTATGTTCATAGTTTCATTTCGCCATGGCAATGATTATTCATAGGACTTCAAGAAGAACATTTTCATTTTTCAGTTAAGAGGTACCTGAACCATCCCTCTATTTTTAGTTTACTAATAGCTTCTCTCATTAGACTACTCTATAATCAAGCATATCATACATGAAGTTTGACAATTCTAGTGCTTTTCCAATTAATCTATGACAATATAAATCATGAAGATCTACCATCTCGTGCCAAGCCCAAAGTGATCTATCCTCAAAGTGGGATCACACATACAATCTTCTTAATCAAGTAATTACTCAACAAACAGACATAAGGATAATGAACCGAGTTGAACTATATTCAGCCTGATCCCTATTTGTGTACATAGGTAGCACTTGTGATGCGCACAACTCAATTTTTACAAAAGACCAACAAAAAAAATCATTTATCTTCATATCATCTGCATAGTAGCTCTCTTATCAGGCTCACCCTCCCTAAAATCTGGTCACTAGCCACCGTTATCCTGAAGGCTAAATTTTATTTAAGTAGATTGGTAAATGCAGTATTGTTTATTTTGTATGAAATATTTATTGTAGTTTTGACCCTTGATGTCTCTAATTGTTGTAATCTTAATCCATCTTCTTTTTTACATTGATCAGATGGTATTTTTGGAGCAATGATGAAGGTGATTTCCAACTGCTGAAAAGTTTTTTTTCTTTCACTTGTTTATACATTTATGTTCTAACTGACTTGGCAAACTCATGGTCATACTTAAATTTGAGCAGGTTAATTTGGTGAATGATGGTCCTGTTACTTTGCAACTTGATTCTTCACAGACAAGGTGGCCTTCTTAAAGATATTTATAGTTCTCTTTTCAATCGCTTGATCATGATTAAAGTGTATTGTGCACATGTTTGAGTTGATATTATTGTACTTCTAGGTGCACTTCACTAAAAGCTGATGGTGATGTCTGGAATTCCAATGTGACCGTAGAGCATCGAAAGCCGTGATGTCATACAAGATTTTAGGTAAGTTTGTATCAGCTTCATAGTTGGTGTTTTTCTTTGACAGTTGGTGGTTCATTTTATTCAGTCGGTTAATTAAACGTTTGTCAATCGCTAGAAAATCAATCAGCCAGAGTATTGGTCCTAATCATGAAGCATAGAATCTCAATTTCTCTTTATAGATTTAGGCTTCGTTTGAGACGGTTTTCTTACTGCTTCTTAAAACAGCTTTTTAGTACAAAAGTAAAAAAAATTTGTACTAAAAAACTGCTTTAAAAAACAGTAAGAAAGCCATCCCAAACGAACCCTTAGACTCCATGCTTCTAGCTGAAGATTTTCATTTAATATTGAAACTTGTGCTAATTTCAGCATGTGACTTTCTAAAGTATCTTGTTGATTCAATGAATCACCACATAGTCAAGCACTTGGTGTACTATCAAAATTTATAGTATCGAGTTACAAATAATTCTCTAGATATTTTAATTAAATATTTATATAAAGCTTGAAATTATATATATAATAATAATTAGTTAAAATGAATTTTGAGAAAAAAAATGTTATTTTATTATAAAATTAAGTATTTAAAATTAAATTGTAGATTGACAAAAATTGACTTGAACTCTATCAATGAGTCAACTCTATTATGGATAATTCTGCTTGTTGGAACTCTGATGCCTATCGCTGTTGCGTTATATGGTCCTTTTACCCAAACTTTTACCCTTGGCTGGTTAATTTTATGCTATGCATTAGAACAAGTGCTAGCGTTCTGTATCATAAATAATAACTCAATTCATATATAGTCTTAGAGAGGATTCTTTAGATTCACTTCTGCTCAAGCCGTTGAACTCCATCTCTCTGGTTCTGTTTAAATTTTTATTTTTATTTAAAATGAAAAAAGTGGCTAGAAATAAGAAGGTGACCACGGGCATAGAAATGTTGTGTTGAAAGTGCAGTTCTCTTCCTTTAAGATATCTATAGAAGGATTTTGAGGCCAGTTTTGTTATTTTTCTCGCCTAATAAATCTCCATTCGACTTTTTAGAGAAAAAAATCTCTGTCATGAGCTGAGTCCTTGCCTTTTTTTGTTAAATATATAAAGAACATAAAATAAATAGGAATAAGAATTCTCAATTATGATAAGGAATTTCTTTTATCGTGGTTCATTTAGATTTGGTTCTCCCTACTGGAAAGGCAAAACTTTTGTCACGTTTCTGCTCAGATTATCTTTTGTTTAACTTTTCACATATAAAACAGAAATTGGCTGGTAGTGTTTGGTTGTAATTTGTAAATGAATGAACAGCAGATCAATTTTTGATCTTCTAAAGGACATGAACTCAAGCATGCGCTGAAGCTAGAAACTGTAAGTTCAATACTAGCTTAATGATGATAAATATGATTTTGATATTGAGATATTTACTGTTTCTGTTAGTTATTTTACCCGTAATATTTGTCATATGCAGATATGTTTCTTGGAAGCTGTTTAGATTATTGGTTTATAAACTTGAGCTCATTATAACGGAAAATATTAATTTGATTAAAAAAATTAAGCAAATGAATGAGGGGGATAAATAGCATATCAATGCTCAATTATACCATAAGGGAGTAAACTTTTATAGTTTGATATGTTCATCATGTTTTTCTTTTCCATGAGAATGCTTTATATCTGGCACCACAGTAACAGAAAGGCAATCATCACAAAGTTCTAGAGTGAAATTTCCCTATGATGGAAACAACATACACATACTATTCTGGAAATATTCTAGAATTCCAGATTAAAAGAAAGGTTAGAAAAATAAAAAAAGAACATTTCATATTGTGACACACCCCTCGCTCACTATATTAATTACAAAGCATTTTCTGGGAAAGAAAAAAAACAGAAAAACAAAACCATTGTAGATGTTGGATTAAAACAATTGGATTTCTGGGAATGCATTTCATTTATTCAAGGTTCATTTACTTAGAGAATTTGGCAAGTCCTTTGCCTTCGCTTTTTTTTCTTTGGTTTTGGCGGACACAACACCACCTTGATTGCAGAATCAAAAACAGCCTTCACGTTCTGTAGAAAAAAATAAATAGTTAAGAGAGAATAAATCTGCATTACCACAGAAGTAATTCTCATCTTATATATCTAAACCCTAAACTCTGCAGCACTTACAAATGAGTTCATCTGTATGCTTCTTCCGACTATTATTACATGAAATTAAATCATAATTTTAGAATCTGTAAGTCGCATATTTCAGTGGTGCATTTAAGTTTGTGTTAAACCATTGAAAACATTACATGTTTTTTTAAAAAAAGCCATGAATTTCGTAAAAGGTTATAGTTCTAATGCAGAGTAGGAGACCAATCATTTAATATTATCAAATACTGCAAACAATCTTTCTGTTATGTAAATGCTTTATTTACTTCTAGAACTTCATGTGCAAACTGCTTAGCTGAATTTATAAAGCTTCTACGCAATAGCCATTAGGAAAGTTTACCTGTTGGGTCTTTGAGCTACATTCAATATAGGCAGCAGCACCAATCGATTTTTTCAGCTCTTCCCCCTGCTCCAAAAGAAAATATCACTTCTGCATTTTGTAAATAAACCTTATTTATTCCAATCATTCTTGTTTCAGAGATTAATATAATTTGCCTGTGCAGTTGAAATTGTTATTGCGCCCGGGTGGTTCGTGAGGAATTGCTTGTCTTCTCTTAAATCTGCACGGAATCACAAGTAGAATTATCTGTATTGAGCTAGGAAATTTCAATAAGGTGCAATTCATAAGCTAGTAGAATGATGTAAGGTTTATACATTTTGTGACAATAATGAAATATTTGTATGAATTGCATATGTTCTATTCCATTATTTTTCTTACCAAGTTTAGTTCCCACCAACACTATGGGTACACTTGGAGCATAATGCCTTAGTTCAGGAATCCACTGAAATCATTAGAAGCAAAATTGAGATTAGTGGGAACTCCTCTTATCATAATGAAAGAGATTCTTTCTAATGCGTTACAAGATGGATAACCTTCTTGGATATATTCTCATAGCTGGCGCTACTGATTAGTGAGAAAGCTAGTATGAATACATCAGCTCCTCTGTAACTAAGAGGCCTCAACCTATTATAGTCTTCTTGGCCTGCGTTTTAAAGCATAAACAATTGAAGTTAGCTTTTCTAGATTATCTCTGCCATATAATTCATCAGAGATAATCATTCTTAGTTGGGGATGTAATATTTTTAGTTAGAAGCTTATATTGTAATGACTAATTATTGCTTCCAGGTCTTCCAGGTATGATCTCATTCAGCGAAAGTAAATAAATAAATAATTGAGGCCTTGTGAGGTTAAAGAGTTATGGATCTTTGCATGGGAATACAAGCTTCCAGGTATGATCTCATTCTGAGCATCTCAATTTTTCCTGTGAATGGATTAAACTTTCTCTCACAAATTGAACGAGAAGTCTTTTTATAATGCTGTCATCCTAATTTCATACCAAATTCCTGTCTTACTTTTCTTGATGACTTAGGTCACTTAAACTTTAAGTAAAACTCTTAGAATCAAGCCTAAGAGTTAGAAAAACTACTGGATGTAGAAATGGGGCTTAGGACATCTCCAACAAAAAATTCCTTTTTCACTCCAAAATGCAGTGAAACTAAAAAAATGATGTGATTCATCTCCAATCGAACTTCATTTTACACGCTTCTGCGAAGGTAGTTGTCTTTCTCCTCTTTCACGTGCTTCTTTGGCAAATCCGATTGAGACAGAAAAATAGCGTAGACGAACAGTGCAACGCCAATATTGGCATTTTGCAATGTTCACCCTCCACCGATTAGCGATTTTTTTGCCGTTTGAATGGAGCAAACTAGCTATATCTTACAGTTGTTTGGAGTTCAACTGGAGACGCCCTTACCTGCAGTATCCCACAAGCCAAGGTTCACCGTGCTTCCTTCCACCACCACATTTGCACTGAAGTTATCAAACACCGTAGGGACATAGTCCTACACATCATCCAGGTAAAGAAAGGCAATGATCAAGAAAGAAACAAAATAGGGATGTAAAATATGGACGAGCGTAGTATGAATATGAATGTTGATAAGAAATTTGTACACCAATTTTGATAAGGAGATAAGCAAAACATTGCTTACCGTTGGAAAAGTGTTGCTAGTGTAGGAGATAAGCATGCAAGTCTTCCCAACAGCTCCATCACCAATGGTCACACATTTGATAAACCTCGCAGTACTCATCTTAGCCAGAAGCCAACTTTCTCTCTTCCAATTCTTCAATTGTAAGCCTATGGAGGCTTTATGACTAACCTTTGACCACTTATAAAGCATGAAACATAAAGCAGAAAGACAGGAAAAGAAAAAAAAAAAGATTTTTTTTTTTTTTTTAATTTAAATAGCAATGGAGGTGGGAGGTGGGAGTTGGGGTGTCAATATTTGACATGACATGAAAATCCGACATGAAAATTTTGGGTTAGACTTGACCCGATTTCAAAACGGGTCGGGTTCGACCTATTCAAAAAAAAAAAAAAGGGTCGGATTCGGGTTGACCCATCGGGTCTCTTAGTCAACCTGAAAACTCGTTTGAAATGAGCTGACTGTGCTGCCCGAGGCTGCCGACACTCGCTCGCGTTGCGCTCAAAGCTACCCGCGCGCGCGCTCGAGGCTGCCCCTGCCCGAGCTTGCTCGCTGGCACTCGCATCCGCGTCATCCCACCTTCGCCGCCCTCGAGTCAACCGTTTTGGGTTGACATGTCGGGTTCAGGTCAACCCGTTTGAACCCGGGCCAATTCCAGGTTCGAGCTGAAATCCGATTTTGACACCCCTAGTGGGGAGGTTGGGAGGGGAAGAAAGCCTAATTTGATGAGTTGGATTAAGCCCCACAAACACCTCATAGTTTTGCTATGATTAGTAGTTCATTTCGTAGCTTTTGTTTGATCAAAGCGCTATTTTGAATAATTTTGTGTTCCCACAACAAATATTTTGAATAAAAATTTATTTTATAGCATTTTATCTTACTATAAAGAAGGAAAAAAAAAATGAGGACAAAGAATAATGATGGTGAGCACAATGAGTGATGTGTACTACATTTGCTTTAGTAAGTTGCTTTGAGCGCAAGGCCATAGCCTAATCCCTCTATAAACCTTCAATCATGGTAGCTTTTGAGTGCTGGTTGGTTGGTGGTTAAGTGTGGGAGAAGAGGTTGAGGGAAATGATGGGTTCTTACTTCCTAGCAAGGAAATCGTACTCCTCTTTGCATATATTTATGCTATTAAAATGATGCCTTTTACCATCATTATGCCACCATTAACGCCTTTTTTTTCTTCTTTTAATAAGAAATAACTTATTATATTTTGATATAAACTATATTAAGATGAATTTTGAAAATTATTGATATATATATATATATATATATATATATATATATTATATATATATATATATATTACTTGAGCAACATATGATATGGCATAAAGTGGAGCGCGCAATTAAAAGTAATTCTATTGGTATTATTTTGTTTTTGGGTTGTAGGCTTAAAGATTGAGGTTTCGTTTGGGATGATCTTTTTACTGCTTAAGTGGTTTTTTAATATAAAAAATTTATTTTTTTTACTAAAAAATTGCTTTAAAAAATAATAAAAAAACCGTTCCAAATGAAGTCGGAGTAGCAAAAAAAAAAGTTTGGTAATAAAATTAATTGTTATAGAAAAAAGATATTAAAATATAAATATTATTAAAATTAATTTGATGAATGATTATATTAAGAAAATGTTAAGAATATGAATATTAACTATTTTTGTAAGAAAAGTTATTGAAGATCAAATAGAATTATATAGTTTAGATTATTAAGTAACCGTTATTGAAGTATTTTTTTTTTTCTGAAAGCACTTTTATTATTTGTATTGTTACTATGCAATATAGTTTTAATATAGCAAAAAAAAAAAAAACTTTTGTGATAATTTATTGTTGCATTATATGTAGCACCACAGAGAGGTATGTTGGTACATTGGATTAAAGAAAAAGAAAGGTTAGGTGTATCTTTTGCAAGCTTTGCTTGTTTGAATGGTCTTCAATAGGAATCAAATTATGGTGCTATGATCTTTAGAGTTGCCATAATATTAGTTAGAACATCAAATGAAATGGGAAAAGAAAAGAAAGTTTACTTCACATGACTTGTAAAGATTGATGTTTTGTTTGGGACAATTTTTTCACTGCTTTTTTAAAGCGATTTTTTAGTATAAAAAATTTTATTTTTTTACTAGAAAATAGTTTTAAGAAGCAATAAAAAAATCATCCCAAATGAAGCCTCAATAGAAAAAAAAAAGTATGTAACTTTGTCATAAGATTAGTTAGAACATCAAATGAAATGGGAAAAAGAAAAAGAAGCTTACTTCACATGACTAGTAAAGTTTGCCAAATGACAAACCTATGTAAGTAATAGGTAATTTGGAAGGTGTTATATTAATTGTTTGCAGCAACATCACATCAAAAGATTGAGAAATAGACAGAGTAGAGAGGAAGGACAATTATTTTCAAAATAATTGGTCTCATTTCCTCTTGTTTTCAAGTTTTTTCCAGCTATTTATTTTGCTATATTTGGTACCTTCCACTATTGGGCAATAAACGTGAATGATGTGCATCATCAAGTGCTTGTATGGTATGAATTTTTTTTTTTTAAAGGGTACAATATTGTTCAAAATAAAATTATCATGCAGCAGCAACAATATTAAACCTTCATTCCACGACGTAGGGCAAAATTAAATTATCAAGAGCAAGGTCTCTCCTTTTAATTAGCTTTTAATTATGTAAATCGATGAACATGGCTTAGGCCTCGTTTGTTTCAGCTTTTTTTTCCTTTTCTGTTTAGAAACGTAGAATTTATTTTTTGATTGTCATTTTTTGTATGAGATGCTTATAAAAAAATTTTTTAAAAAACATTTTTCTACTATTTTGAAAAGCTTTTTGATTTTGTCCAACATGAAACTGATAGGAAACACTTGTAGATCTCAAGTATTTCCTATCAATCTTCGTAAAACAGCGAAAATCTTCACAAAAATCCGCACAAACCATAAAAACATAGAAAATTTGTATTATTTGATGAAAGGAACACAGAAAATAGCAAGATACACTTGATCCTCAATTCGAGAGGAGGATCGATCTCTCCCAAATCTCTAGACACCGCTAGAGCCCAAAGAAAACCTAAATATAAGATATCTCAAATTTCAGTCAAATTCAAGATACCTAAACCCTAGGAAAACAAAGTATTTAATGCATACAAATCAAAAGGAAATCCCTAAACAGTCCATACATTCAAATTTCCCTCTCAAAATCCTAAAAAAAAACTTCCTAAACAGCTCCCGCACGGTGTGCGGCTTGCTCGACATCCCAGCGGGCGGAGATTTCTCCACCCTGTTCGCGCTGGGCCGGTCCCGCACGGACCGGCTGGACCGGTCTAACAGAAACTCAATGAATATTGTATTGACATAATCATATATCATTGCATCACACACATTCTTTGAAGAAATCATGATATTCTAGTATTGCAAGGTTGCAACTCTTTTAAGGAACTCCAAATTATTATCATGATTACATTGGCCTAATGCATTCATTCTACAACTTTCAAAGATGAGCTGCCAATCTTATTATCAACTTATCAACATCTCTAACAGCAAAGTTAGTAAAATGCCCGAAATGTCCTACCAATCTATTACAAAGATCATACATCTTATGCTAAACTTGTTAACTCTTTTAAACTAACAATAATCTTACCATTAACAAACTAAGAAATTAATATACAATAAGAAGATTCCAGCTAATAACTACATTCAAGTTTATACTCAAAGTCTGTTGCTTGTTTCAGATAAATTACAAATTAAAACAGTAGAACGGTAAAGCCTGAACTGCTGGAATGACACTCTATTTTAAAGCAAAACCAGGCAAAAGAGGCGCTATAAAAGCAGCCCAGTTCTTATACTCTATTTGAGCACAAAGTACAAACCTGTGGATCACTATCACTTCTATTAAGATATTTTAACTTCCTTGATTCTTCGAACAAGAGCAACATATGATAATTAATAGTTCTTATACTGTTTTTGTCGATCATGAAATCTCTCTTCAATCTTCGATGCAAATGAAGTGGCAAAAGCTACAGAGAATGGAGCTCCTTTTTCTTCTTTCTGAGCTATCTGCAATAGAGGCTTCTGCAAGTAAAACTTTGTCATGCAAATCTGAATTCTGGATTAATATTTATCTTATTTTGTTCTTAATCCTGAATGCCAATGTAACTTGCAAGTTCATTGCATTGGCCTTGCCAATGCAAATCGTGATTCTGGATTGATGGACATCAATAACTCAATTGGAATTGCATCAGGTGGAGGTGGAATGTTGAGCCTTGGCTCAATTAGGCCTGTCAAAGAAAGTTGCTTAGAATCACAATTTATTATAGCTAATTCAGAGGGTAGAAATCAATATTATAGGTAGAAATTGTTTTCCTGTGGGCTCACCAGGTGAAAGCTTTTGAGCACCATATAAAGACTTTGCCAAGGGATTGGATGACCAGTGATTCACAGCTACTCTACTTGTGGGTTGGAATCCAATTAATTTTCCATCTGTAGTCAAGACTGCCTGCAAAATATGGAGCATGAAAAGCATCATTAAAAATAAAAATTTATCTTCCAAATGCTACAATTACAATTAATATATAGCATAGATAATGTGAATCTAGTAAACATTTGAGAAAACTTCATGACTAACAACGAGAAGAAAAAATGGTTAAAAAAAAATGTAATTATCATTTTACTCATGCAGCTTTGGCTCTGTTTCTTAGTTATTACTAGCAAGTTTATAGAAAACTGGACAATGGTGCCATTTGACCAAGATCAATGTTTTGTAGGCTGATTGGGTTTTCACCTACAGTTGCTTATGTGGATCTAGCCAAGTCCATCTTTCTCATTGTTCTTGGTTGACCATGAAGGCTTGCTTTTTTTTTGGGATCACGAAGACTTTACTGTTCGGCCGTAAACTTTCTCGATCAAACAAGAGCACATGTGGCGGTCCAAGGAAAATTGCCACAAAGGCGCAAGCAAAGGCTCGGCGAGCCTAAAGAGTATTATTTTGTACTCAATGTTTTATCTCATGGCCAATCAATATAATTAATTTTGACTTTCCAACCATCTTAGCAACAATGGGATACTATTAACAGTGCATCATATCATTTTCACTAGACTCCAGGTGGTGTGTGGCATGTCCCCAGAAAGTGTAGGCAAGGGCAAAAATATTGGATACAAATGTGCCTCAGAATATTTAGGCTGAGGGATTTGAATAATTATTTTCAAAAATAAATAAATAAATTATCAAAATTACCTGATATCTAGCAACATCTGGAGCAGTTTTCTGCAACTCAAGGTCGCTAGCTGCTGAAGGATAATCCACACTTGGGAGAAGCTCTGCTAGACTCTCTCCACCAGAAATTGAAGAAGGAACTTCACTGGAAATGGCATCCACCAACAAGGCCCTTGTTTCTCAAGTAACTTGGAAGTGCCCCAATCCAGACACCTATATTCTGGTCAACAATTATATCCTCAGGCCAACAAAGTTCGCCTTTTATCTTCTTGATGATTTCGATGCATAAAGCTTCAAGCTATTCAACACAAATTTTGAAATTAGATAAAAGGTCTTTGATTGAAAGAGTCCTTTACACATAATTTACATTATAATCTTTTAGGAGTCCAATTACATTGAATTGAAATGCTCCTTGACCCTAGAGAGTAAAATCCACATATTACCTTGCTCAGGCAATCCTGAAAGTTAACCCGAATATCATTAGTCTTGAAATTTTCTAACAAGCATTTCCATAACATATATAATCCTCAGTTATAGCCATCGTCATTATTAGCCCTGCCCCAGCTCTTTCTAGTATTTATATGGTTTTATACCAACTTATGGTAGGTAAACTTCCAACAAAGCTGCGTTGGACCATGCTATGCATTTCAAAAAAACATTAGTACATTCTACTGCAGATAGACTGATTGTTTTAACCTGGCCACTTCTTACCAAGATTTGTATGGTTAATGGCTTCATTCCAATACAAAAAGAAAAAAAAAATGACGCAAAGAAACTAGTTTGTGTTTGTTTCAATGGCAATGGATTCGAATTTCACATAAAAAAGGCAACTCTACACGCTTAGATTACATGATAGTAAGACACTTCACGGTGAATACATTGTTCAATTCTCACATGGCGATCTAAGAATATAATTTTTTTTCATCCCCATATAGTGGAATAAACACTAGTTGCTGTATTCCGATTTCTCAAGCCAATGTTAAAGTACTTGAGTTTTTACTTTCGTATCCAGCAACTAGTTGCGCTACTGTTATACCATTATGTAAATATATAAAGTCACTCTTAAAATTGAAGGGGCTAAATTATACCATGAAACTTGAAAAATTGAGAAGTTAAAATAAAATAAAAGCATGACTTTACTGCTTTAGAATTTTAAGCCAACATACCTTACTACTCTCAAGAGAATGAAGACGGCTGCAATTTGCTTCTGATAATGAAGGAACATTTTTCAGTTCTAAAACTTTTCTTGCGTGTTTTGGCCAACAAAGCTGAGTAACAATACTGAAAATCATAATGGCGCATCCACCAGCAAACACAGCAAATAATAGATTCCACGGTGTACTCTGTAACATACGACCAATGTAGAAAAACCATATAGTATTAAGCTTCATATTTACTTTTAGTTTGAAAATACTAGCTAAATTTGATTTTATTTGCTTTTCCATGTAATTCTAATGTAAACACTAATTTCTCATGTTACCATGGAGAAGCCTTTAATCCATATATGGCAATGCTCAGCAACTAATAACAAGTTACTGTAACAAAAAAGGTCCTTTAAGGGAATAATTATTACGTCCTCTGATCGGACGTAGAGCTACATTCGGCCGCCAATAACATGTCGCCACGTGCTCTTACTCTCTACCGCGCGGCCCGACGACTTGACCCGAACCGGAACCCGGGAATGTTATGTTCGCGTATTGCGAGGTATTACTCGGTATTTGCTCGGTATTGCTCGGTATTGCTAGGTATTGCATGACAATAACGAGAAATACCGCTCTGTGAAGACCAATACCGAGCAAATACCGAGTAATACCGAGTTGTACCGAGTTTTTCTCGGTACAACTCGGTATTTGCTCGGTATTGGTTATTGTCAAGCAAAATCGACCAATACCTAGCAATATCGAGTAATACCGAGCAATACCTAGCAAAATCGAGAAATACCGAGCCATCCTGGGTCCGTTCCGGGTCGGGTTGTCGGGGCGCACGGTAAATAGTGAGAACGCGTGGCACGATTCTACTGGCGGCCGAACGTAGAGCTACGTCATGTGACCGGACCAAATAAAAGTTCCCTTTAAGGAGAGGAATATCAATACCTTACTCTTTAAATTGGCTGGGGCTTCCGTAAAAAAGTCGCATAAAAGCCTTTTGTTTGGCATTGTATAGCGATCTTCATAAAACATGTCAAGAATGTTTGCCAGTTCAACCTGCAGCTCTTAAATAATTCAAATTGCAAGATTGATCAATAAAAACTTAAGTAATTTCTAACGTAATAAAATATACTATAAGACCAATGAAGAAAATCAAGCACAAAAAAAGAAAAAAGTCAAAGCAAAAAAAAAAAGTAATATGTTAAGGAAAAATGAACCATACCTCAGAAAAAACATGCTAAATGCTTAACTATATCCTGATTTCCAAACAGCCCATAACAATTGATATAAGATTACATTTTAATTACAAAAGACAAACAGTAAAGAACAGTCATACAAAGGGTTATTTTTTATACAAATGTCACAGTTTAATTTGGAGTAACTCAAATTGCGCAAGTCATTAGCGTAACTTCATCTGGAAATTTCCCATAAATATATACAAAGAATAAATAATCTTTTTGAGTGTTAGGAAGGTTGGTAAGTTTACTCAAAGTTTGGAACTTCCATGAGTTTTGTATTGATTAAAATTAACTTCATAAATTCCATGTCGAGTTATGAGTCTGATTCTCAACTCAAATACATTTTTGAGTTGATTTGTGTAACATGTATTGTTTTAAATGTGACTCAAGCTGTGCATTCAGCGGTGTGACTCATTGGTTGATACACCAATTATTCTTGCAATGGCCCAGGTTTGATTCCTTTGTTGACCCATTTTTCCCATATTTTTCTCCTTGTGTAGAACTTTTGAATAAGGGCATCACTAATCCAATACTGAAAGCTTTTTGGGGTTAAATAATACTCTATTTTAAGATTTATGCTCCCTATCCTCTCTTTGTCTTGTCTCCCACCTCACTGATACCCCAGCCTCCAGTGTTACTTACCTGCCGCCAACTTCACGCACCTCATCCACAAATAATACCATACTCAAAGCAGCTTCTCCTACTCCCAGCTCAAAACAGTTTTGTCACATGCCCCTCTCTTGCTAGCAGCTGCTCATTCCTCTTCAAGGGGGACAAGTAGATGGAAAGTTGTCATAATTTCAACTTAGAAAATGTAGTTGCACAGACCTAGAAATTCAGCTTCTTAGTTTTGTTGTGTAGCATATAACAAAGCAAACAAAGAGTGTACATCTGTGAAATACTGGTATTTTCGAAAAATAATTTTGAGTTGGCTCATAATTGACTCTTTCAGGTCAAGTCGGCTTTGACTCAAATAGTGAATGAAGTTCGAGTGGAGTTCAATTTAACTAGTTTAGTTGAACTCAAGATTTCAAATTTAAGTCATATTGAGCTTTGCAGTCCATGTCGAAGATGAGCCATCCACCATCAAGGCATGGTGGATAAGCTTGAGACAGACAAATGATACCCCTTAGGAAGAATACCCATAGAAATTGAAATAAATGTCAAATTGATCTTATAATGCATTTAGCTCTCAGCATCAATGTTTAAAATTGCGCAATTAGGTATTAAGGCGTTTTTTGTTCATGAGGCGAGGCGTAAGCCTCAAGGCGTTTAGTGGCGTAAGCCTCAAAATAAAATATTGTGTTAAGTGCAAATAAATATTAAAAGTAAATTTTTATATAATACCGAAATAATATGTTACAAGATGATACATTATCTTTCTATTGAACTATGAAGTAACACAATTACATATGAAATAAAAAATTGCACTAAACATAAATTGTTTAGTGATAAATTGCATGAAATATAATTGAAATACAAATATTACATGAACAAAAAATTATTGATTATAGAAACTACATAAAAGTATCATATAACATTAAATTCAAATTCAAACTCTTTTTTTCTTATCTCCATACTTATCTACATTTAATTTCTAAAAAAGACTGAAAAGTTGGCAACAACTAGAAAATCATCTGTATTGTCATCACTAAGGGGATATTTGTCATTATAACAAATTGATTTCTCCCATGTCTCATCCTGTGGAGTCCAATGCCTCCCAATATGCTTCTTTTTCATTTATTTTAGGCATCTTACTCTTTCATAAATGTATTTCATCAATATAAATATGAGATTAATACTCTAAAATTCTCCTCCATACATTTATTAAGAGGTTTGATAGAGAAATATAGAGAAAATAAGGAGGATCTACATATGATATTTATTGATTTAGAAAAAGCATATGATAAAGTTCCAAGAGAAGTGTGATGGACCGGTTCACCCGGTCCATCCTTATGCTGGACCGGTTCACCCGGTCCAGCCGAACAAACCCGCGCGCCAGCCAAACAGACCCGCGCGGGTCTATTCGCGACGGAAGCGGGATCCGTCCGCTCGGCGTGAGAAAAACGGCTTGGGGAGAGAAGTAGGGAGAGTATAAAAGAGTCCTTTAGGGCTCTTTGGGTTTTTTATGCAAGAATAGACTTTCCTTTTGTTTCTTTCTATTGTTCTCTAGGGTTTGTAGTGGGAGACCTTGTCCTTCTCGAAGTGGACAAACTTATCTTCTATCATTTGGATTTTAATGCAATGACAATGTTCTTCTTTCCACTTCTTTTGTGATTGTGTTATATTGATTTGGTGGAGACGTTCTTATCTTTGCAAGGAGAAGAACTATTGAGAAACCCTAAGGCGTATCAATTTGGTATCAGAGCTCTCGATCCTAGACGGCATGGCATCAAAGAAGGTAGAAGTATTGGAAGGGGAGATGAGCCAATTGAAAGAGGAGGTAGGCGAGAAACTTTCGTCGTTGGAGGAAAAATTTTCAAACCTAGAAGAAAGATTTGGGGGTATGGAAGAGATGATTCGGAAATTGGTAGAAGCCCAAGTTGTGCCATCAAACCCGAAGGAAAAAGGGAAATCGCCGGTGCCGAACTCTAACCCTAACCCTAATTTTCAAATTAGGGAAGAAGGAGGAATCCAAGGTGAGGGAGGTGTGCAGGGCCAATGGTCGAAGGAAGGGGGAGAAGGGTCTGAAGAACGGTTTTTGGGGGATAGCCGGCGGTCAAGGGGGCCGACCATACATGGGCTCGGCAGGGCCCCATGGCACACGAGAGGGGTGGCCGACTCAGATGGGGGGCTTTCCGGAAGGGAATCGCGCCCCGTGGGAGCAATGGGGACCCACGACTCACACTGGAGGGGGCTATGGAAGTAGAAGGGAAGACTACGGTATGGGATACGGGGAACTAAGAGAACCACCATGGGGAGGAACTCAAAATACCTACCATGGAGAGAGAAGGGGAAGACCAACAGGAGAGGGATTCACTCAGGGGACATGGGGAGATGGAAGAACCTTCAACAGAGCCGATAATCGCATGAGGAAATTGAAGATTCCTATCTTTGAAGGAGAAGATGCTTATGGGTGGATCTACAGGGTGGAGCGCTATTTCGTAGTGAATGGCGTCACAGAAGAGGAGAAATTGATGGCGGTTCCCGTTTGTTTGGAAGGAAAAGCATTGGCCTGGTTCCAATGGCTTGAAGGAAGACAACATGTGAGGCGCTGGGAGGAGTTCAAAGACCTCCTACTTCATCGATTCCGGATGTCTAGCGAGGGCACACACTATGAGCAGTTCGTGGCTCTAGCACAGGAGGGCACAGTGGCAGAGTATAGGGAGCACTTTGAGCTGCTTTCCGGCCGTTTGAGAGGAATTTCGGATGACCTTCTGGAGGGGAATTTCATGAAGGGGTTGAAGCCCCACATCAGGGCAGCCATCAGAGTAGTTGATCCCCATGGTTTAGTGAAAATCATGGAGACTGCACAGTTGGTAGAGGACAAGCTGAAGCTGGAGCCACTGAGGAGATCAGGAGTGTCTTATCCCACTTAACGAGCACCATTCATGAGTGGAGGCCCAAAGGCGGCTATCGTCCTTCCTTAGAAGGAGGTAGCCAAGGAGAGGACCACTACAGCAGTAAATCTAGGGGGGTTCAAAAGATTGACTGATTCGGAGTTGAAGGAAAAAAGGGCCAAGGGCCTTTGCTACCGCTGTGATGAGAAGTTTACACCTGGGCATAGGTGTAAGGAGCGGACACTACATGTGATCATCGTAGGAGATTCTGAGGAGGAAGAGAACGAAGGAGCGGCTCAGGAGGATGGAAAGGAGGGAGAGCACCCTCATTTGGCTATGGTGGAGATTTCCCTCAACTCCATAGCAGGACTGACATCGCATTCCACCATGAAACTGGAAGGGGAGATAGCAGGGTACAAGGTGATGGTTCTAATTGATAGTGGGGCCACCCACAACTTCATCGCTTGCAGATTCGTGGAGAAGGTGGGTCTACCGGTGACCCAAGGGAGAGGCGTAGGAGTCATTTTGGGCACGGGGAAGAAGGAGCACTGCAAAGGGCATTGTAAGGGAGTGACCCTCACATTGCAAGGAGAGAAGACAGAGCAAGATTTCTTACTATTGGACTTGGGGAGCACTGACGTGATACTGGGGATGCAGTGGCTCCAGTCCTTGGGTGAGACGAAGGTGAATTGGAAGAAGTTATACATGGAGTATGGGCAGGAGGGCCGGAAAGTGACATTACAAGGAGACCCCAGTTTATGCAGAGCAAGAGTGGCCTTGAAGTCCATTTTTAAAACTTTGAGAGATGAAGGGGAGGGCTTCTTGATCGAGTTACAGCAAGTAGGCACGGAGGCCGAAAGAGAGCCAGAAGTCATTCCTGAGGAGATCCAGGAACTTTTACAGCAGCATTCCACCGTGTTTCAGATGCCCCAGGGTTTACCACCCGTCAGATCCAGGGAACATGCTATTGTATTGAAAACCGGGGTAGCACCCATCAGCATGCGGCCCTACAGATATCCTCATGCTCAGAAAGAGGAGATTGAGAGGCTGGTAACAGAGATGTTGGAGGCACAGGTGATCCAGCCCAGTGTGAGCCCATTTTCTAGCCCTGTACTCTTAGTGAAGAAGAAAGACGGTAGTTGGCGATTCTGTGTCGATTACCGGGCCCTCAATAAGGAGACTGTGTTGGATAAGTTCCCTATTCCGGTGGTAGACGAGCTTTTGGATGAGCTTGGGGGAGCGACCATCTTCTCAAAGGTGGACTTGAAGTCAGGTTATCACCAGATTAGGATGAGGGCTGAAGACATTCAGAAGACAGCCTTCCGGACACACGAAGGCCATTATGAGTTTTTAGTGATGCCTTTCGGGCTCACTAACGCTCCCTCCACTTTCCAAGCCCTGATGAATCAGGTCTTCCAGCCATACTTGAGGAGGTTTGTTTTGGTTTTTTTTGATGACATATTGGTGTATAGCAAATCTCTGCAGGACCATCTCCACCATCTGGGAGTGGTACTCTCGACATTATTGGAGCATCAGCTATATGCCAACCAGAAGAAGTGTTCGTTCGCTCAGAAAGAGGTGGAGTATCTGGGACACATCATTTCAAAGGATGGAGTGGCAGCTGACCCCGCCAAGATAGAGGCCATGGTGAATTGGCCTTCACCAAAATCCCTTAAAGGACTACGGGGATTCTTGGGACTAACGGGATACTACAGGAGATTCATCAAAGGCTATGGTTCCATAGCGGGTCCTTTGACCGATCAGTTGAAGAAGGACAATTTTCAGTGGGGAGAGAAGGCAGAGGGAGCTATGAAGAATCTGAAGGAAGCCATGACTAGTGCTCCAGTTTTGGCACTTCCTGATTTCACCCAACAGTTTGTGGTTGAAACTGACGCTTCAGGAGTGGGATTGGGAGCAGTACTCATGCAGAATCATCGGCCGATTGCCTTCTTCAGTCGGATCTTATCAGCTAGAGCGCGGCTGAAGTCAGTTTATGAGCGGGAGCTGATGGCCATTGTGTTAGCTATTCAAAAATGGCGGCCTTATCTGTTGGGACAACGATTCATAGTTCGTACTGATCAGCGGAGTCTCAAGTACTTACTAGAACAGCGATTGGTGGCAGAAGAACACCAGAGGTGGCTAGCCAAACTCTTGGGGTATGAGTTTGAGATTCAGTATAAACCAGGGGTTCAAAATAAGGCGGCAGATGCTCTTTCCCGTGTGCATTGTTCACAACTTCTGGCCCTATCTGTACCCCAATGGGTAGACTGGGGAGAATTGGTAAAGGAAAATCAACAGGCGGAAGAGCTAGAGAGGATTCGGGCGGCTATCCAGAAGGGAGAAGGAGGGGTCAAGGGATATCACCTGGAGAACTCCCTATTACTGTACAAAGGGAGGTTGGTACTACACCATGAATCAGCATTCATCCCCATTCTTCTACGGGAGTACCACGATAGCAGTATTGGTGGACATTCAGGGGTGGAAAAGACCTATCGGCGGGTGAAAGCCGAATTTTTTTGGAAAGGGCTAAGAAGGGATGTCGAAGACATGGTGAGCAAATGCGATATTTGTCAGCGGAACAAATATCAAGCTTGTGCCCCTAGTGGTTTGTTGCAGCCACTAGTGCTGCCAAATAAGATTTGGGAAGAAGTCACCATGGATTTCATTGAGGGGTTACCCAAGTCTGATGGGTATACAGTCATCATGGTGGTAGTGGATCGGTTAAGCAAGTATAGCCATTTCATTCCACTACGACACCCATTCTCTGCTCCTACTGTAGCCTCGACGTTCATCAGAGAGGTGGTGCGACTGCATGGGGTCCCCGCATCTATTGTCTCAGATCGAGATAAAGTATTCTTGAGCTCTTTTTGGAAAGAGATCTTCAAGATGCAGGGTACAGTCTTAAAGCGTAGTACAAGCATACCACCCGCAGACAGACGGACAGTCCGAGGTGGTGAACCGGAGCGTGGAGACTTACTTGAGATGCTTTGTTGGGGAAAGGCCGAAGCAATGGGTCAAATGGCTACCATGGGCAGAATATTGGTACAACACTTGCTACCATACCGCATCTCAGTTCACACCTTTCAGGATTCTTTATGGAAGGGATCCACCTCCGTTGGTGAATTATCAGAAGGGGACAGCCACTGTATATCTAGTGGATCAATACTTGGAGGAGAGGGATAGGGTGTTGGGAGAATTGAAAGAACACCTAGTGAGAGCCCAGCAGATCATGAAGACGAAGGCAGATGCTCACCGCAAGGATGTGACATTTGAAGTGGGAGAGATGGTGTACCTAAAGCTACGGCCGTACCGACAAAAGACTTTAGCCAGCAGAAGGAGTGAGAAGCTCTCTCCACGATACTATGGACCTTTCGAGATAGAAGGGAAAGTGGGGATGGTGGCCTACCGTCTCAAGTTACCGTCTCAGTCCTCCATCCACCCTGTATTCCATGTATCATTATTGAGGAAGTGCATAGGGGATCATACTATGGCAACTCCTACTCTACCCCAGGGCCTCACAGGAGATATGCAATTCTTACTGGAGCCACTACAGGTGAAGGAAGTGAGGAAGAACGATCAAGGCAAGAGGGAGGTGCTCATCGAGTGGAAAGACTTACCAACACATGAGGCCACTTGGGAGATATACGAAGCCATGCGGGAGCAATTTTCAGACTTCAACCTTGAGGACAAGGTTGATCTCCTAGAGGGCGGTATTGATGGACCGGTTCACCCGGTCCATCCTTATGCTGGACCGGTTCACCCGGTCCAGCCGAACAAACCCGCGCGCCAGCCAAACAGACCCGCGCGGGTCTATTCGCGACGGAAGCGGGATCCGTCCGCTCGGCGTGAGAAAAACGGCTTGGGGAGAGAAGTAGGGAGAGTATAAAAGAGTCCTTTAGGGCTCTTTGGGTTTTTTATGCAAGAATAGACTTTCCTTTTGTTTCTTTCTATTGTTCTCTAGGGTTTGTAGTGGGAGACCTTGTCCTTCTCGAAGTGGACAAACTTATCTTCTATCATTTGGATTTTAATGCAATGACAATGTTCTTCTTTCCACTTCTTTTGTGATTGTGTTATATTGATTTGGTGGAGACGTTCTTATCTTTGCAAGGAGAAGAACTATTGAGAAACCCTAAGGCGTATCAAAGTGTTATGGAGAGTTCTTGAAAAGAAAGGAGTCAATAATGGTTATATTCAAATCATTAAAGATATGTATGCAGGAGCTATTACTTGTGTTCAAACACAAGGTGGATTGACCAAGTATTTTCCTATTTCGGTTGGGTTACATCAAGGATCAGCCTTAAGCCCATATCTTTTTTGCTTTAGTCATGGATGTTCTCACTAGACATTTGCAAGAGGATGATGTACCTTGGTGTATGCTTTTTGCTGATGATATTCTTCTTGTTGATAAGACTAGAGAGGGAGTTGAAGGTAAACTTGAATTATGGAGGTCAACCTTAGAGTCTAAAGGTTTTCGCTTGAGTAGATCTAAAACGGAATATATGGAGTGTAATTTTAGTAGTAATAGACCTAGTGAGGGGATTGTGACTTGGATCTATTGTTCAGAGTGATGGTGAAATAGATGGGGATATTATCAGCAGAATTCAAGTTGGATGGTTAAAGTGGAGGAATGAATCGGGCTTGTTATGTGATAGAAATGTACCCCTCAAACTTAAGGGAAAATTCTATAAGATGGTAGTGAGGCTTGCAATGCTTTATGGTGCCAAATGTTGGCCTTTAAAAGAGAAGCATAATACTAAGTTAAGTGTGGCAGAGATGAGGATGCTCAGGTGGATGAGTGGCTTTACCCTTAGAGATAGGATACGAAATGAGCATATACGTGAAAAGGTTGGAGTAGCTCCAGTAGAAGATAAGATTAGAGAAAGTCATCTTAGATGGTTTGGTCACATAAAACGGCGGCCTTGCGATGACCCGATTAGGAGAGTAGAGGTATTAGATTTGACTTATGTTAAGAAAGGTAGGGCCGTAGGGGTAGACCTAAAAAGACTTGGTTAGAAAATATTAGGAATGACCTTTCTTTATTAGATTTAAACGAGAATTTGACTTCTAATAGGACACAATGGAGAAAAAGGATTCATGCAGCCGACCCCACGTAGTGGGATAAAGGCTTGATGTTGTTGTTGTTGTTGTTTGGTGGTGGTGGTGTGTGGCTTTCAAGTGATCCTTGACGATAGCTATGATGGTGGTGGTTGTGGCAAAGGCGACGGGCTGGAGGTTGAGAGGAAATTGCTGCGACTTCGAGGGTGCACGAAGTGTGATTTGTTTGGGGCTTTACTTAAGGATTTATATAACTTTATATACATACATACATAAGGGTGAGGCGTAAGCCTCACTCCAGTGAGGCGAGGCGAGCCTCAAGGCGGGCCTCAACAAAGTTGAGGCGCAAGCCTCATAAAAGAAACTCGAAGCGTAAGCCTCGAGGCGTTTTTCACTGGAATTGCACAAAGGCGGGCCTCAAGGCGTGCCTCATATTGTGCAATTGTAAACAATGTTCAGCATAGATTGAACCAGCAAAAGTAGGGATGTTGATTCTGTCCTACACCTTGAATGATTGGTGTCATCCTTTGAATGAAAAACTAAAAACCTCATCCTCTTTATCCTGGTCATTGTATTGTGTTCTAGAGTGACTTCCAGCCTCTCGTAGTCTTAGTGGCAATGCTTTCAACCAAGTTTGATCCACCTAGTGATTGATTTCTCTGCTTGTCAATAAAATAGCCAATTCACTAAAAGTACCTTCTACTTATGTTTCAAGGAGACATCCTTTCATCCTCCTTGGCCCAACTAGCTAAAATGTGGAAAATGATTTACCACTATTATTAATTGTTCTTTGTCAATGTTATTCACCAATGTTCAAGAGAACCTAGTTCTCATAGAACCAAATAATCTGAAACCACCCCTAGTGTAAAGGAGATTTGATCTATGTGACAAACAAATGATTCGGGATTTCAAAAAAAAGTAGAATATTCTTGGATGCTTGATTGAGATCAAGAACTATGTTTTCTTTAAGGAGAATATGAGTGTTACAGAAGAAGGAAAAAGAGTTCTCTTATTTTTTTCCTTGAATTCCCTCCCCATGCTCTACACTTTTGTTCTCTCTTACTACAAACTTTCTAATTCTCAACTCCTTTTTCTCCATTAAGTGTTTCCCTTTATAAATGAGTGGAGTCGATTAAGAGAGGTGATACTCAAAAAGTACTCTAAAAAAGTTAAAAAAAAGGTTAACGATATAGCACATGAAATTAGAAATCCTCTAAGAATTGGAGTTTGTTACAGCAAAGGCGACACCAAATTTAACAGTCATGCCAGGCTGAAATTTGAACTAATCTGCATCATTCAATTGGGAAAAATGATTGCTCGGCTCAACAAAGCTCTACTCGAAAAAGTTGATTCTTTCAACCAATACAAATCTTCATGGTTATGCAGAAATCCACTTGATAACTTCTTGATTGAGACTACTCTGAACCTCCATGTTATTAGATCTCCTAATCACTTGGCCATCCTCCTTTTCTATTAAAAATGAGACTTTAGTCATCTCCATGACGGACAATTCAACCACCACATCATCTCATCAGTAACAGTAAGAAAGTGATAATAAGAGTTTTTTTGGCATCCTCTAGTCCTACTTTAAACTCTTTCTTTCAAAGACACAAATATTAATTTTTAGATTGAGTGACCACCCTATAACTTATAAAGGGTTTAGAAGGGTCTCCTCTAATTTTCTCTTATGAGTTATGACCCAACATTTTGAGGGAGCTGTCAGCTTTTGTAATGGCTAGAATAATTCATTTCCTCTATATCAATGGCTTAGAAGCTTGCTTAGAAATATTCCTCACCAAGAATAACTTTAGTTCGCTAATAGGAACTTCATGCAGCCATGTTATATATTTCAAGATAATAGAATTGTCTTTCAATATATGCCAAATGCAAATATTTTTCTACAAAATACGGTGGTATAAGTCGTTTGCTCGCATCTCTATTTCAGTTATGGCCATCATATCCACTTATCTTCATCTTAGTACAAAACTAATTATACTCTAAACAGTGACCATGTCACTATAGATGAGTAGTAGCTCTTGGACTCAAGAGTTGCACAGTATAGGAGCATGCGACGGCATTTTAAAATTGACAAAAGGCATTATACTATGCATGATTAAGCCACCATTTCCTTATGTTTATCAAATTTATTTTCTATACTTTTTAGGTCAATTGATTATCATTGTGGTGTTGTCGGCTCTTCAACTTCAACAAGTTTTTGGATGGTGGTTCTAATTTTAAATATTACAAAATAAGAATTTCTCACATATTAGATCAGATGGATGCTCTGCTACTTAATTATGATTTAGATCAACTAAGGGAGATTAGTGTCTAATCTTCCAAATGAATGAGATCAGAAGAGGATTGTCGGGCTAAGATAATATTTGGAGCTAAAGATGATTAATTTGAAGTTAACAGAGAAGCTCAAACAAATTTCACACAAACATAATTGCCTACTAGCAAAGAATTAATAGTAGGGATTAATCATTTTTAGGGTATTAATGGAGTTTTTGAGTTTACAAGATTCAAAAGACTTGTGAATCAACCAACCTCAGGCACAGGATAATGGAAAAGACTTTGACTAAGCCTAAAAATACAAGGAGATGAATTACTTAGCTAGACGCGGTTTACTTTTATGCAAAATCAAGAGAGATTGTAAATGGTTTTAGAGCTTCCTCTTTGATACATCTTTCTTACTTGAACTCCTTTATCATTCCCGTTGGAATTAAAGTGCCTCCTTGCTACTTGTACATTTAGTTTTAGGAGTTGAGGTCTCTCTCTTGGGCAAAGAGAGAAATAGGTGAAAAAAGAGGGAGATGCAATTATGCTTAAAAGGTGGCTTAGATTTTTGAGGACTAAGATAAATATTGTATTCATGATGTAAGTTCATCCTAAAGGACCAATATTACACTGATAGGAAGTCCAATAAAAGTAAACCAAAAAATTCCAATAAAAACATAATGATAACCTATCTCATAAGCAATACTTAAGATAATAACCATAAACCCTAATCAAATTCCTAAAATTGAGGTATTAGGTTTTGAATTGATAAATTATTCATTTTCCCTTTAATTGGCAGGCCAAAAAGGAAAGATTTGGCAGAGCGATTTGTTGAATAAGATTTGATATCTTTGATTTAAACAATAATCCTTTTCTCTCTTCCAACTTAGTTGAAGGTAGCTTTTGGCCCATTCAAATTGATTTCCTTCCATACTAGGTGAACCCCTCCTAGAAATTTGATGGTGCAATTTCAATTTGAGACCTTTTAAGTCAAATTATAGCCCTCTCGATGTTTTCATGTGTTATGGGATGATTCATGGGCTTTCTTGCTTCGTGCTCGGATTCTTGTCATGATATTGAGTTAATTTTGTTTGATATATTTTGAAGTTGCGACCCTCATAAATTAATTCTATCTTTTTATATGATCTCATATGTTGATACCGTATTTGTAAAATAAACTAAAAAATGAGAAATCTCCTCACAATAGTTAGCAAATTAACTTCATAACCAAATACAATCACATGGCATTGCACAACAAAAAGACATCTGGTAACCATCACACACAAATAATAACCATACATATAAACTATAGACACAACTATAGCATATAGATCACACAGATGGTGAAGGGTAAGCAAACCATTAAAGTTGATGAAAAACTCAATGCTTAGACTAATTTTGGCTGATTGAACAAGACTGAAAAATACTTTCTAAAGTTTCAAATAAATGAAGAAGCGTTGCAGAAATATTATATAGAGCAATATCATAAAGGCATAATGAAGAGATATCAATAAATTTGTATGTTATAAAAGGAATTAAATATTTGTATTCACAATAATGAAGCCACTGACAATCCAATCGAGGAAGGCAGAAATGAGCATGTTATGATGTGAAATAATTAAACTAAAGAGAATAAAGATAAGTATCTATTAAAGATTTTTTTTTTAAGTATCTATTAAAGATAAGATATTGGAAAGCATTTTATGGGTAAAGATAAGTTATCTTAAAATAAACTAAGATGGTATCTGAAAATACTACAAAAGGTTGAGAAGTATTAATCAGGGGGCAGATAAAATTAATACACAATGATTAGGAAGAAAAAAGAGACACCAAAGATAAAATCCTACAAGTTCTGCTAAAAAATTGCACAGAAAAAATAAAACCCCATGTAATGCTCAATATAAATATATACGAGGACATAAAATTGGCCTAAATATTTTGAAATAATTATGGAGACACTCATAATAATGATGTATATAACATGGTTATCAAATATGGAAAGTAATGCATGTAAGGAATAGTGAAGGGAAGAAAAAATATACCATCTGATAGTGGGTTAAGAGAACCTCCCACTTATTGTCCGCCAAATTGTGGCATCCTTCAAGCCTCACATCCTCAAAGGAATTGGTATCAATTTGCAGCCTATATGCAGGAATGAATTCACAAGTCCAAGAACCAAATCCCGGACCTCCAATCGAATCCAAACTTGAATAATCAGGTGGCAGCCACCAAGTATATTTCAACTTCTTAGACCTGTTTACAAATTTCCCTTTCATTAATTTATACATTTCAACTAGATTCCTTGCTTCTTTTGCTACCTCACTTTCAGAAATTCTACATATAGAAATGGGTGAATCGATTGAGTTCTTTGGGGGCTTCTGAAACCAATGAAATGTATATTTTGAATGCAAACCACCTGCATCTCGAACGTAATTACTTTTCACACTTTTTAGAGCAAAGCAAGAGACAACCTCAGCTAAAGATGAAATGAACTTCTCATTAGATGAATTCACAACAATACCAGCCTGGGCCTGCTAAATAGACTAATACATCAGCAAAATATTGCTAAAACTACACTCCCTAAAGACATTTTGAGAAGCATGACAACCTCTCTTGTGTTTTCAAGGTCTTCCATGTTTCTCTCTGTGCCTGGACAGAACAAGGTGAGCTGGAAGCTCCACAACTGCTGCAACACAACTTGTCTAAATGTCATCGCAAGGATATTCTTGGAAACAGCATCCTTACTGTAAAGGATATTTCTAGCGAGGCTACTTCTTAGTTTCCTTGCCTTCTCTTTCACCATTTCTGCAGGTAAAAACTGTCAAAATGCAAACATTCACTTTAAATGCAAGAACATTGCAATTAAAATTTTGAAATAAACGAATGCTTGATTCAAAAGCAAAGTTTAGAGCTGGTAATTTAATTTAAAGATTGAGTATCTTGAAAATTGGATATACTTTACTAGAATAGAGCTGAGACAGAAGCAATAAACTTGCTAAGAAGCAAGATCCGCTTTTTATCAAACTTGAATTTAAGTCAAATGTTTATATATGTATTTACATTTGAATTCATGCATATATATATATATATATACATGATAAAAATATTCAACAAAACATCACACAACCACTTGACAGTGCTACCATTACCTAGTATGACAATGCTTATCCTAACCATTCATCCAAAACAGACTATTCTACATAGCTGTCCGCCCCAGACAAACTTTAAACCATTTTAACTAACCACAGCTAGCTCTCTCTATAAACGAAAGCACTGCCTTCTGTATAATGAAGAAAAGAAAATACAAATGAATACTTGTTTGCCTAACATCTTCCTTTATGCTCATCTCATCTCGTCTATCTTAATAACTTACTGGAGTGTTCATGGTATAAGAGCTATTGCCTTACGACGACATCATCCTGTTCTTAGAGGACCATCCATCCTCCCAAAAATCTCACCATCAGTCCTCGCTTATGGGTCCCATCACTTCGTCCACCACCAAGAGCGATGCTAGCACCACTCTCAAGTCAACATATCAATTCCATCATCCCTCAAATTTCTAATGTCTAATGTCTAATGTCAAAAACACTATCAAGACCCAGCTCACAGCGGACAATCATCCCACATGGCTTTTACAAACCCCCTCAAGCTCTAGTTTGATGGAAGCACACCTTGTTAAGCTAGTCAAAATATAAATGATGATGCAAACGTTTGGTTGAATCTTCAATGCACCAAATATCTTCATGTCGATCTAAATATGGTTGTCTCCTTGTAATCAAGAGTCTCACATTCTACTCTCACCTATATGCTCAATCTAGATTCATCCACTAAAATCTAGACTACCATAGACCGCTGTCTACATTCTATCAAATCATTATGGAATCATCAACTTAAAAACGAGCTCCACCATATCTCCATGACAGACCAAATAATGCCCAATACCTCTCTAAAATTAAGGCAAAGGTAGATACAAGCATTTTCTTCAGCTTACCTCTTAATCCTGAAGATATAAACTTGCACTCTCTAAACAAACTTCCTCCATCATATCAAGCTTTTAAAACCGCTATACGAACACAAATCTACAATACATTAGCCTTGATGATCTCTACTCCTTGCTATGCAGTTAGGAATCTAATTTAGCAACTGAAGCTACTCATGCACTTCTTATCTTGCAACCACCTTGCTCTCATCATATGGTGCAAATGATGAATAGGGGGTGTGACTGAGCATGACAGCCCAACTTCTTCTCTTTAGGGACGCGTGGATCTCCAAATATGTTCAAATCAATTTGACAACCCAACTTCAATCCCAAGGGAGGAAGGATGTAGAATCCCTAAAGTGAATCTCAAATCAATGAAAAATTGGGACATTCCACTAGTAAGTATTGGAATTTGGCTGAATTTGATTATCACAATCTATAAAGCATGTTCGCTGACTCATCACAACATACTGCGGAGTGGATACTATACTTAAGAGTTACATCCCATCTCACCTAGTATTCAACTAAGTTCCTTGACTCTGCCCCCTATTCAGGATCTCAATAGGTGAATTTTAGCAATGGGAAAACACTACACATCTCCAACCTAGGTCAAGGTATCCTACCCGCCCCAACTCATAAGTTTGCTCTTCCCAATCTACTTCATGTCCAAAATCCCTCATACAATCTTTTATCAATTCACCAACTAACTGTTGATATTTTATGTTTCAATTTTATTTGACACCACTAGCCATAAAATCATTGAACAAAAAACCAAGCAAAGTCTCCTTAAAGGACCCTGCCATCAAGGTCTGCCTAAATTAGCAGACCCCATTGTCTCAATGCTTGTCCTCCATACTTGCTTTATTTTCCAATCTCTGCAGCAACAAAGCATAGCAACATAGGCATGACCATCCAACTGAACCCGCACTCGCTTTACTTGCTAAAAGTCGACCGTAGTTACATACTCCCAACAAGTCTAAATCATGTGTTTCATGTAACCTAGCTATTTAATGTCTCCACAAATCATTATTGTGTACCTCCAACTCTCAATCTACAAATAAAGGCTATAAATATTTAAATCCTATCAATGTTAGAATCATTATCTCACGCCATGTTGTTTTGCATGAAAATATCCTTGTCTATCATAACGCTTCCAACTCAACCCATAAAATATCAATTAAGACCAACACTTGTTCTCACCTATAGTCATAACACCACTCCCTAACACAATCACCACTCCACCCCGCAACTACCTTCTGCCTAGCACAATACAATCTCAACATCATCTCCACTACCAAAAACATGGACATGCCTTCTTCACAAATTAAGCAACCACCATTACAATCATTATCCTCTGCTAATCTCTAAAGTAAAAAATGAAAAATGAAAGCGGGCCATGTCAGATAAGTTCAATGCCTTTCAGGCCCAAGGAACACGGAGTCTCACACCACCACATACTAGCAAAAACATTATTGACAGTAAATGAATCAACAAAATCAAATACAACTCTGACGACACCATCACAAGACACAAAGCATGGCTAAAAGCCCAATGATTTAACCATGAACAAGATTTACATTATCATGAAATATTTAGCCCTACAAGCAAAATATCCACAATCCAAATTCTTATCATGGTTGTTATTCATCTCAATTGACCGATCACTCAATTGGATGCTTCTAATAGGTTCCCTCGTGACAATTTGATGGAAATAATTTACATGGCTCATGCAAGGTTTTCAAGATCCTCTTCGCCCTCATCGTGTGTCTCATAAAAAAAAAGCTCAATATCAATTTAAGCAAACTCCTCATCAATGATACACCATACAATTCAACTATCTTCTACAACTTGAATTTCAATTTAGTGCCGTAGAACCCTCCCTTTGACTGCACAACAAAGATGGTGTCAACATCTACATCCATATTTATGTTAATAATATTCTCCACACTAGCAATAATTTCAAGGTTTAACCCAGTATTTTTCTATTTCAATTGTATTACATCAAGGGCCCCCTTCAAGCACATATCTTTTTGCTTTAGTCATGCATGTTACTAGACATTTGCAAGAGAATGTACCTTGGTGTATGCATTTTATTGATGATATTCTTTCTGTTGATAAGGTTAGATAGGGAGTTGATGAAAAACTTGAATTATATAGGTCACCTTAAAGTCTAAAGGTTTTCGTTTGAGTAGATCTAAAAAATCGAATACATAGAATTTTAGTAGTAATAAATCTAGTGGTGATATTGTGACATTGAATGATCAAGTCATTAAAAAGACTACACGTTTTAGATATCTTGAGTCTATTGTTCAAAGTGATGGTGAAAATCTTGAGGAAATTATTAGTAGAATTCAAGTTAGATGGTTGAAGTGGAATAATCCATTGGGCCTGTTGTGTGATAGAAAAGTGCCCCTCAAACTTAAAGAGAAAATTTTATAAGATGGTGATGAGACTGCAATGCTTTATGACAGACAATGTTGGCCATTAAAAAAGAAACATAAAATTAAGTTAAGTTTTGCAAAGACGAGGATGCTCAAGTGGATAAGTGGCTTTATACTTAAGAGACATAATGCAAAACGAGTATATACATGAAAAGGTTTGTGTAACTCTAATGAAAAATAAAATTAGAGAGACTCACCTTAGATGGTTTGTTCATATAAAATGTCAACCTTCCAATGACCCTATTAGGAGAGTAAATGTATTAGATCTGTCCTATGTTAAAAAAATGTAGAGATACACCTTAAAAAACTTGTTTAGAAATTATTAAAAATGATTTTTTTATTAGATTTAAATGAGAATTTGACTCTTAATATGACAAAATAGAAAAAATTGATTCATGTAGCCGACCCCAAGTAGTGGGATAAACACTTGTTGTTATTGCTATTAGCAATAATTCAACTACAATAGCTGATCTCCTACAACACCACCATCACAAGTTAACAATGCACAACCTAGAACTTACCTTTTGACTTCTCGACATTCAAACTATTCACATGCCATATGGACTTTATCATTGAAAGTCCAAATATGCTCTTAATTTCCTTAAGTGAGCTAGAATGAGCAATTGCAAATCACTCTCAACTCCCAACTTCAACAATTTAATCTCCATTAAAAAAACTAAATGCAGAATTTGCCAACTCAAAATTCTATTGTCACCTCATCAACTCCCTCCAATACTTCACGATTACAAATAGGACATCTCATTTGCCATAAACCATCTTGGTCAATAAAAACATCATCCCCTCAATTAACATTTTAATCTCCTCAAATAGCTACATTGTCATATCAAAGGAGCTATGGATTACAGCCTCCCACTCTATCAAGACAACATCTAGCTATAGGCTACTTAGATTCCAATTGGATTTTTGATCCCATTGATTGAAAGTCTACCTACTTAGATTCAAATTGGATCGTTGATCCCATTGATTGAAAGTCTACAATTAGGTATTGCGCTTTTCTAAGTATTAAGCTTATTTCCTGGTGTGTAAAGAAGCAACCTATAGTCACAAATTCCTTCACATAAGTAGAATATAGACGTCTAGCCACCACCACCACTGATCTCATATGCTTTGTTGACTTCTACCGGAATTCAATTTACTCATCAGCTCTCCCACACTTCTATACTATGACAATATTTTCACCTTGGTGCTTGCCAACAATCCCGTCTGTCATGCCCACACAAAACATATCGAGGTGGATTAACACTTCATTTGTGATTGTATCAAATCTCAAGAATTGGTTGTTCATCACGTGGCATCCCAAGACCAACTGGTAGATAGACTAACCAAAGCATTTCCTACTGCATGCTTGATTAATTTATGGGACAAGATGACACTCCCATCTAGGTCAATCATCTTGAGGGAAGATAATTACAGCATTCACAAAAACATCACATAACCACTCAACAATATTACCACTACCTAACAGGGCGATGCTTAACCTAACCATTCATCCAAAACAACTACTTTACCACAGCCATCCACTCCAAGCAAACTCTGAACCATTGCAAACAACCACAGATAGCTCTCTCTATAAAAGGAAGTACTGTATCATGTATAAAGTCGAATGGATAATACAAATGAAAACTTGTTAGCCTAGCATATCTTCCTTTCTCCTGATCTCATCTCTTGGTATTAATGCAGTTTTCAATGTATGTATTTATCGGCTGGAATCAGAATTCATCCGCATATGATCAAACCAGCCAATAGCCAAAATCTGATTCTGCTTATGATCAGTAAGAATGATTTTGAGCTGATCCTTAAATCGTGCGCAGCCCCAATAAAGATAAAAGAAAAGTATAATAATCTGGATTTCTTTTCGTAAGATACTGACCAGCCGAGTGGATACGGTGCTGTGCTCATCGGAACCGCTGGGAAACACAGTCTCGATGACCATGGTGGAAGTTCCCGCAGCGAGGTGCTCATCCGCAGCGTCGCCACCATCGGCGGCGGCGGCAATGAGGGCCTGGTCGAATCTGACAGATCCTATGAGGGTGAGGCAGGCGAGGTCCGTCTCGTAGGAACGGACGGCAGGGAGGTGAGTCCTCGCTTTGCCAGTTGAGTCGTCGAATTCGGTGAGGATATGGAGGAGCTCCTGATCGATAATGGGTAGGGCGTGGATCTGCAAGCGGCAAGAGGAGAAGCGTCGTGCATTCTGGTTTTTGGTGAAGAAGAAAATGTTGTCGTAATTGATTGGGGGCGAGGACAGTCGGAATAGGGGAAGAGAGGGGAGGCGGTGAGGAGAGCAATGGAGAAGAGGCATGTCTTGAAGTAGAGTGTTTCCAAGCAGAGAGAAGGGTTTTAGGGCTTTTGGATTCCAGAGCCTACTCCCAATCCGAATTAATTGAGTTTGGACCGGGGTTATGAAACTAAGTAGCAGTCTACAAGGTACTAGTGAAATTATTTCGTGTGATTATCGGATGTCGTATAGAGATAGAATCAGAATGTGTCATATAAATTTTTTGATACGATCAGATGATGTAACACATCATGATTCACCTCCAGCTATCCGATGATCGAATAATTTATGAAGTTACTGACATACAAGCATATCACACTTACATAAGCTTAAAATGGTTAAGCATTTTTCCTCGGTGGTTCTATGCACGGTAGATAAAAAATATATAATTTAGCTTGCTATGCACGGTATTGAAAAAAATGTTATTTAGCATTTATTTTTTGTTGTGTAAGAATATTTGTGATGATAGAAAGATAGAGAGAGTTTAGAAAAATTTTGAAAAGGGAAAAACATCGGAGCATAATATAGTTAAAGTAATTCTTCTAGTATTTGTATTTGATTATAAGAGAAGTCCTTCCTTAAGAAAAGATAGTGATATATGTTAACGTAACATTAATCATACTTATCCTGTACCACTCTTTATTACTTCTTTACCTAGCTTCTCTCTTTATATATTGTAACAGTTCTGAACGTTATGAATAAGATTCACTTTACCTTTTCTATTCCTCTGTTCGTTCTTCCGCTCGCCTGGTGCCTCGTCTGCCTCACGACCTCTCTTTCATTGTATCAAGAGCCTCTCATGGGGGATCAAGATTCGACTTCTCCACTCCCTCCCTACTCAGCTCTCACCAGAACCACCACTGACACCTCTATTCTGGCTAAACTCAAATTCTTGATATCCAACATCAAGAATCTTCTTCCCCACCCCCTCACCGCCGATAATTATGCAATTAGGCGAATCCAGATCCTACAACAATTTACGACCACTGGCTATGTCGGTCATCTCTCCAGCACAACTTAACATCCGTCCGGCGACAATGTCTCAGCCCGAGACACTTGGACTCTCTTCGATAGCACCCTCCTATCCGCCCTCTTCTCCACGATCTCGCAGTCCATCCTTCCCTACGTCATCACGGCATCTACTCCTCATGAAGTTTGGACGACGCTTGAACGTCGTCTCCAGCCTTCAAGCCTTTCTCGAGTTATTCAACTCAAGAACGAACTTCACCATGTTCAGATGAAGAACCTGTCAATGCAACAGTACCTCTCGCAAATCAAAAACATCGTGGATAATATTGCTGCATCCGGCGCCACCGTCGATCCCGAGGACATCATCCTCTACACCCTCAACGGCCTCCCATCAACCTACAATTCTTTCAAAACTTCGATCTGCACCTCCCCCTTACCTGTGGATCTTGACACCCTCTACTCGCTCCTGTGCAGCGAAGAAATTCACATAAATCAAGAAACTATCAAAGAATCTTCTTCCAGCAATGCTGCCTTCTTCGCTGCATCCTACAACCAAACTCGTGGGCGTAACTTCAAACGGCAACCCAAGACCAAGAACAACTCTCTCACACTGTCTCTTCCCGGATCACCGTAAAACAACAGCTCCTCTACCAATAATCAGCGCCCAACTTGCCAAATTTTGGCAAAACCGGTCATATAACCATAAATTGTTGGCATAGGTGCAATCCCAAATATGCACCAACCATCAACTATGGTCCAAAGGCTATGCTCGCCCAACCAACCACCTACCCTACACAAGATTGGATTCTTGATACGGGTGCTTCCGCTCATATCATGCCGAACAACACCAACCTTTATCATCTCTCGGCCTATCAAGGCTCCGACTCCGTCTCCGTCGCCAACGGCTCCAACCTATCGATCCAACATTCCGGCCAAGGTTTGCTTCCGCTTCCGGACAACAATCGTAAGCTCAGCCTATGTAATCTTTTACACATACCTTCTCTCACACACAACCTCATCTCTGTCTCTAAATTGACATCTGATAATTCCAATTCTATTACTTTTGATGATAATGGCTTTGAAATGAAGGATGCCCAGGATCATCGGTCGCTTCTCTGTGGTCGTCTCAGTAACGGTTTGCACCAAATCAGTACTACTTCGGACACGAAGTCGACAGCTCTCCATGTTTGCACCGACTTTGCACAAATTTGCCACGCCCGCCTCGGCCACCCGAATAAGCGGCGTCTCTCTACCCTTGCAAAGCACTTACCTGATTCTCTTAATCTTTCATCAATATTATGTATATCTTGTAATGTGGCCAAGAGCCAAAAGCTTAGCTTTAATAAACGGTGTTCAATTACCTCTTCTAAATTTGAACTTATCCATTCAGACGTTTAGGGACCAGCTCCGACTCCCTCGCTTGGTGGTTTTCGATATTATGTAATTTTTATCGATGACTACTCACGATTTTCATGGATTTATTTCATGCACAACAAGCAGGAAAAGTACTCAAAATTTAAACAGTTTTGCGATATTCTTCACAACCAATTCGGCCAGACCCCTAAAGTTTTTCAATCCGACGGGGGTGGCGAGTTCACTAGCACGGCTTTCACCACCTTCTCTGTGACCAAGGTTTTCATCCAACGGATCAGCTACCCGCACACACCAGAACAAAACTGTTTAGCTGAACGGAAGCACCGCCACGTTCTTGATCTGACCAGGACTCAAAATCTTCAACCTCAATTCTGGATGGATGCTATTTCCACCGATATATACTTAATCAATCGACAACCTTCTAAAACTACCTCTCATAAATCCCCATATCAAATTCTTTATAACAAAATTCCCTCCTATATGCATCTCCGCATTTTCGGCTGCCTATGTTACCTGTGGCTCCAGCAGTACTCGTCCACCAAAATCTCTCCCCGCTCCGCAGATTGCGTCTTTCTAGGCTATTAGCCGATACACAAAGGTTACATTTGTTATAATATCACCAACCACAGAACTCACGTTTCTCGTCACGTGGTTTTCCACGAGACCATCTTTCCCTACCTAGTTCCACATAACACAAACCCAACCACAATTGACTCCAATTCAACCATAACAAACCCCTTTCTCCTTGTGCCGTCATCCACTGCCAAAACCACTAGCAAAACCATACATGCTAATCCCTCTCCCTCACCCGTTACTAGTGACATTCCGAACCAACAGTCCTCACCTATTCCCAAAACTTCAGAATGCACTCACACAATTCAACCCAGTCCCGTCCAGCCGAGACCCATCACCCATTCAATGCAAACAAGAACCAAATTTGATATCACCAAACCCAGTTCAATCTATTCTATGCTCAGTCAACCGAACACCAATCAGACTCCAAGTAACTACAACCAAGCAGCAAAACATGAGCATTGGATGGCTGCTATGGCGGATGAATTCAACGCCCTTCAAAAATAAGGGACTTGGTCTCTAGTCTCTCCACCGCCCAACACTCGTATACTCGGCTGCAAGTGGACATTCAACACAAAATTACTTCCCTCCGGCAAGGTTGATCGCTACAAGGCTCGTCTCGTTGCCTTGGGCTACTAAAACGGTTCGGCGAAAACTACAACGAAACGTTTAGCCCAGTCGCCAAGATGCCAACTATCCGTCTTCTACTCATGCTCGCTCTCAACCGGAATTGGGACATGCTGCAACTGGATATCTTCAATGCCTTCTTACACGGCGATCTCGACGAAGACATCTACATGCGACAACCACCCTGATTCATGGAGACTCACGCTCCAACAGCCGTCTGCAAACTCCACAAGTCCCTCTACGAACTTAAGCAAGCCCCGCGGCAGTGGTTTCAAAAACTCACAAATTTTCTACAAAATCGCGGCTTCCGGTTTAGTCGCTCCGACCCCTCTCTCCTCCTCTTTTCCAAGAATTCAATTCAACTTTATATTCTAATTTACGTCGACGACATCCTTGTAACAGGTAATGACTCCAACACTATTCAAGCTCTCCTCAAAGATCTACACTCAAACTTTGCCCTTAAGCAACTTGGACAAATAAATCTATTTCTTGGAATTCAAGTCCGGCGAACACAATCCAGCTACTTTCTCTCCCAGTCCCACTACGCATCAAAGCTTCTCACCGAACTTGGCTTTGCGGACTGCAAGGCGTCTCCAACGCCGATAGCTTCCACCTCCAAAAACCGTGTCACCAATGATCAGCCATTCTCCGATCCCTCTCTCTATCGCCGCTTCGCCGGTTCTCTCCAATATCTGTCCATAACAAGACCCGATATCGTCTTCGCCACGAATCGCGTCTGCCAACACATGCAAAATCCAACCATGGACGACTATCAGTCTCTCAAGCGTCTCCTCCGATACATTAAAGGAACCATCTCCTTTGGTCTACCTATTGCATTGGGCCGCTTACAACTACATTCCTACACTGATGCCGACTGGGCTTCGGACAACACCGACCGGAAATCGGTATCCAGTTTCTGCACTTTCTTGGGGCCAAATCTGATATCCTGGTCCGTCAAGAAGCAAGTGACAGTAGCCAAGTCATCAACCGAAGCTGAATATCGACCCCTCTCCGCTGCCACATCTGACGTCATCTGGCTCCGTCGGCTAGCAGCCGAACTGCACCTGGAACAATCTTCTCCCACTTCCATCTTCTGCGACAATATCTCCGCGATCGCAATTGCAAAGAATCCGGTCTTCCACACCAGGACAAAGCACATTGAAATCGACTACCAGTTCATTCGTCAACATATCTCCGACAGCAATATTCACGTCCAGCACATACCCTCCGAAGACCAAGTCACAGACCTTCTCACAAAGTCTTTATCTGTATCGCGTTTCAACAAACTCCGTTCCAAATTAACCATTCATTCCATGGATGCTTTATTTGAGGGAGGCTGTTAACGCAACATTAATCTTACTTATCCTGTACCACTCTTTATTACTTCTTTACCTAGCTTCTCTCTTTATATATTGTAACATTTCTTAACTTTATGAATAAGATTCACTTTACCTTTTCTATTCCTCTGTTCGTTCTTCTGCTCGCCTGGTACCTCGTCTGCCTCACGGCCTCTCTTTCAATATATTGTAAAGAATATATTAGTTTGTTGAAATTGAAAGAGACATTTCACAATAATACAATACAAATCTGTGTTGAAGTTAATAGTCAGGGTTGATGTCGATGACTTGCATCAATCTTATAAATGATGGTGTGTGTTACTGTTATCATCAATCGTAGGTGATAAAGCTGGTAGTCTCTCTTAAGACAACTAAAGGTCAAACAATAATGAGTCAAATTTAAGTTTAACTTCTATCGGCATCAACTTAATCTAATTAACAAGTGAAAATTAAGCTTAAAAAAATGAACCAAAAAATCTCTAATTAGAATTCATTACAAAGATACTGATTAATTTTGTTGATATTTACTACTCATAATAAAAAATAATCTCAACAGTTTAATCCACAATTTTTCTTCTCTTCCTTCATCGACCTTAGTTGTGGCCTGACAGTCTCCACCACACAACACACTCCTCGCCTCTAGCTTCCTCCCCTCTCTTGTCTCTATAGGCTTCATTTGGAACGACGTTTTTATTGCTTCTTAAACAAAATCTTAATTATGATTTAAGAAGCAATAAAAAATAATCTCAAATTAAATCTAATTCATTCCAACTTCTCTCTCCAAGTAATTATTGTTGGAGAGGATTGATATTCAAATTATTAAGTAGATATGTGCTGCTCTTCGTACTTTCTGTTCGATCTAATATTTCCATCTTCTGTACACAGCTCTTCTTGGCTTATTGGTTGAGAGCTAAGGCTTCCAACTAAAAGGTCTAGGATTCGAGTCTATGTGTATGCGTTGTGCGTATAAATTTGTCTTAAATGACTTAAATGTCCAAAAAAAAAAAAAATCTTCTGTCGAAGTTATCAGTTAGAATCTTTGCCATAATAGAAGTGCTATTCGGTCTGAATTCAAACTGTCCGAATTAAACACGAGGTAAGAAATTATATCATTGTGAGGGTTCAGACGGTTCAAATTTGGACCATAAATCTTTTTTCCTTCTGATAAACGTCTACTACTAACTTTTTTTTTTTTTGGGAAAACCGGGGCAAAAAGCCCATATATTTATAATTGAAAAATCAAATTACAAGTAACCTGGAGGAAAAGTGAAATGCAAAAACTATGGAAGAACACAAAGACTATAGCACAAGCATAATGGAAAGCAGCAAACATAAGACTTAGAATTTAGGCGCTGTCGCAATCAACAAATATAATCACTTGATATCAGAATCAAGAAGGAACTAGACGTGACGGTGGCACCGATTGCCCACAAAACTTGAGGAAGCAGCAAGAAGATCCCAACAAAACTGGCCATCACAGTGCCTCCAGTCAGTCAAAAAGAAGCCACAAAAACGAGCCAGGTTGCCAAAATGACCCTCCATGGCCCGGAGAGACAGGCCTAGCTCATCATCGTCGGTATGTGCAGTATCCATCGCAAAATTGCAGCCATAGTCTTTGAAGTAAACCTGAGAGTTGTTTGAGATGAAGTCCGCAAGCAAACTGGAATGTGTAGGCCGAACAAAATGGCCACATTCCCAAAAAATCCTAACCCAGGTCTGAAAAACTAAAAAAATAATAGAGCAAAAACTGGACCTAATAAAACAGTCCACCAAATATATGATCCACGAAGCCATACCAAAAACCGTAACCAGCATCTCAGAAAGAAGAAATTTGGCCCTCCAGTAGAAGCAATAAGCAAACCGAACTAAACACCCATGAATCTTTGCAACAATAAGTTCATGTTGTTCCATTTAAAAGTTTTCAATCTAAGCGCCGTTGTAATATTGCATATCAATGTGACCACATTGATTCTAAGTTCAGAGAAACGACGGTTATTGCGTTCTCTCCAAATATGATATATAATGCAGCTAATGGCAAGAAAGCAAAAATCTTTTTCTGATTTGTTGAACATAACCGAATTCTCAATAAAATCAAGAGATTGAGATAGAGTGGGTCTAAGTAAGAAACAATTAAATTCCGGCAAAATAGTCTTGAGGATGTAGAATGAAAAATCACAATTGAAGAACAAATGAGAGTGATTTTCAAGCATTCCCGAACAAAAAGAGCAATTAAGGGCCACATGAATGCCTCTTATAAGAAGATTGTCTGCTGTTTTGAGCTTACCCAGCCTAGCCATCCAGGTAAAACACACAAATTTTAACGCATGATTTTTATGCCAAATAGCCTTGTACCAGTCAACATTAGGTAAATGAGAATGATAAAACTCAATAAAATTTTGAAATAGCCAATTCTGTGAACCATTCCATAACACCTCATTCTTCTCAGATATGTCCACCTCCAGAATTTTCTCAATTATGCCCGAAGGCATAGCATTAGGTAGATGCCAGCTATCATTAATTAAGAAATCTTTCACCTTAGAATCAACAGAAACATATGAAACCTCTCCAATGAAGTTACTGTTAAGCCATGGATCCCACAGAAAAGACATTTCACTGAAATTGGACACGGAGAAATGTAACACCTCCTTAATTCTAATAGCAGTTTCAGAAATATTCTTCCAAAATTTTGAGGCAGAAAGAGGAGAGGGTTTCCATGGAGATGTAAATTTGGCTTTATACCAGTAAGTAAGAAGGTTAGGGTTATTATAAACCCTTCCAATGATAGAGCAGTAAACTCCAAAATATAGGGCTTTAATAGAAGGAATGCCAAGACCACCCTTAGATCTAGGGAGAGTGACAGTAGCCCAAGAGATAAGATGCATTTTCCTCTCCACAATATTATTATGAAATAAAAACTTTGAGCAAAGTTTGTTGATAGTGGCACAGCATCCCTTAGGTATGATGGATCCCCTGATCCAATAAGCAAGGGTATTCGAGATAGTAAATTTAAGAAATTGAACCCTACCTGCAAAAGAAAGAAACTTATTTTTCCAACCTTCAAGTAGAGCAGAAATTCTGCTCAGAAGAGGTTGGAAATGAGAAGTTTTAAGTCTTTTAGATGAGATGGGAATTCCCAAATAGGTAATGAGGAGATTGACATTCTGAATACCAAGCTCATCACATATCATTTGATTCACAAGGCCTTGATGTGAGAAAATGATGGCACTCTTGGAGGCATTAATTTGGAGACCAGACAAAGAACCAAAATCCTGTAAACACCTATTAAGTTGTCTAGCATTATCAATAGAAGTTTCACCAACCACCAAAAGGTCATCAGCATACATCAAATGGCTTATGTGAAAATCTTTGCAATTAATGCCTTTGAAATTGTGAGTGTCAGAAAGGATTTGAGATAAACCATCCATAGCAATGCAGAAAAGCAGGGGGGATAAGAGACATCCTTGCCTTAATCCCGAAGTAGATTTAAAAAAGCCCTCAAGAGAACCATTTAAACAAATGGAAAAATGTACATCACTTATGCACCCTTTAATCCAAGTAACAAAGACCTCCGGGAAACCCTTCTTATTACTACATTTAGTCTACTACTAACTTAATTGTCAGTCCGTGACAGTCACAGCTTTTGTAATAATAGTTGTAGTGCTGTTATAGGAGAAATAGATTCCTCGAAAATTATTGTGCTTATAATTTTTCCTTATAAATTTCATATTTTAGGAGATTTATAGGAAGGGCTTTTTTATTGTTTATTAAAAAAAAGTTTTAGTACAAAAATTAAATACTAAAATTTTGCTTTAAAAAATAATAAAAAAGCCGTCCCAAACGAAACCTTAGTTGTAATTAACAAATAACTTCACATCATAAAAAATATCTTATAAATGATTATTATTATCTAAATTAGGGGTGTCAATTTCGGGTCACGGGTCGGGTTCAGGTCGAACCCGAACTGACCCGGGTGCGAAACGGGTCGACCCTAACCCGACCCGGGTAGAGAAACGGGTCGAAAAACCGAACCCGGACCCGACCCGGCGGGTTTCCGATTTGACACGACCCGACCCGGTTTGGGTGGCCGGCGCCAGAACGGCGGCGGACGCGAGCGCGGCGGGCGGACGCGAGCGGGACAGCGGGCGAGGTCAGGCGCGGGCACGCGGGCGCGCGGCGGGCGCGGCGGGCGCGGTCTGGCGCGGGCACGCGGGCAAGCGGCGGCACGCGGGCAAGCGGCGGCACGCGGGCGCGCAGCGGCGCGGTCGGGTGCGGGCACGCGGGCACGCGGGCACGCAGGCACGCGGGCAGCGCTGGCAGGCACGAGCAGACGCGCGCGGCGGGCAGGCGCGCGATCGCGCGGCGGGCAAGCGCGGGCAGCGCGGGCGGCAGCTCGGGCAGGAGCGGGAAATGCAAAAATTCAATTTTTTTTGAATTAAACGGGTTGGCAGGTTGACCCGGCAACCCGCCGGGTCAACCCGAACCCGACTCGTTTTTGAAACGGGTCGATTTCTGGAACCCGACCCGTTTTGAAATCGGGTCGGGTTCAACCCGAATTTTTCGGGTCGGGTTTTCGTGTCGTGTCAAAAGTTGACACCCCTAATCTAAATCACGATATATCTATTTATGTTAATCATATCTACTGTATTAATCAAAATTAAATATAATAATAATTTATATTGATCAAAACTAAATAATAATAAGAATAATAATAATAATAATAACATGCTAGTTACAAAAAATTAAGCATGAAGATACATCACAACTAGGGTTGTCAATTTCGGGTCACGGGTCGGGTTTGGGTCGAACCCGAACTGACCCGGGCGCGAAACGGGTCGACCCTAACCCGATCTGGGTAGAGAAACGGGTCGAAAAACCGAACCCGGACCCAACCCGGCGGGTTTCCGGGTTGACACGACCCGACCCGGTTTGGGTGGCCGGCGCTGGAACGGCGGCGGCCGACGGCGGCGGACGCGAGCGCGGCGGGCGGACGCGAGCGGGACAGCGGGCGAGGTCGGGCGCGGGCACGCGGGCGAGCGGCGGCACGCGGGCGAGCGGCGGCACGCGGGCGCGCGGCGGGCGCGGTCGGGCGCGGGCACGCGGGCACGCGGGCGAGCGGCGGCACGCGGGCGCGCAGCGGCGCGATCGTGCGCGGGCACGCGGGCAGCGCTGGCAGGCGCGGGAACAGACGCGCGCGGCGAGCAGCGCGGGCAGGCGCGCGGCGGGCAAGCGCGGGCAGCGCGGGCGGGCAGGCGCGCAGCGGGCAAGCGCGGGCAGAGCGGGCGCGCGGCGGGCAAGCGCGGGCAGCGCGGGCGCGCGGCGGGCAAGCGCGGGCAGCGCGGGCGCGCGACGGGCAAGCGCGTGCAGCGCGGGCGGGCAGACGCGGGCAGCAGCTCGGGCAGGCGCGGGAAATGCAAAAATTCAAATTTTTTTGAATTAAACGGGTTGGCGGGTTGACCCGGCAACCCGCCGGGTCAACCCGAACCCGACCCGTTTTTGAAACGGGTCGATTTCTGGAACCCGAACCCGACCCATTTTGAAATCGGGTCGGGTTCAACCCGGATTTTCCGGGTCGGGTTTTCGTGTCGTGTCAAAAGTTGACACCCCTAATCACAACTAAATTATAGAGGCTAATAGCTTGATGTGACTCACTTGAAGTACCCACTAATTAGGACAGTATTATTTTAAATATGATTGTTTATCGATTGAGGCTTTTTTGAGTCATTGTACCTTCTTCGCTCGATAATTTTTCATTTAGTGCTAAATGTTCAATCTGTATAGAGAATGAGAGTCGATTCATGTAAAAATGATGAGATATTATTGTCTATTTTTTTTTCATATCAGTTAACAGAAGACTGATTTTTTGTCATAATAATCATACTCATTTCACTTAAGAAAATTTTGGTTCATCATCACTAATTTGGTTATTGCTAGTAATATGATGCCTTCATTTTTATGAGTAGAGTTTTTTCAAGTAGAAATCAACATCAAATAATTGTCATCTATTTCTTAGGCTTCGTTTGGGACGACTTTCTTACTGTTTCTTAAAACAATTTTCAAGTATAAAAATTTTAATTTTGTTTTAAAAAGCTTCTTTAAGAAATAATAATAAAGCTGTCCCAAACGAAGCATTAGTCTCCTTAGACTCTAAGTTGGCTCAACTTGGGCACGCCATGCTCTACATAACCATCATCATATATGCAACTAACATTAATGTTAATCAATAAACTAAAAATTTCAAAAAAAAAAAAAACCAATTATTTAAATTAATTTATTATAAATTAAAAAGTGATAAAAATTTAATCTAAATCTAAACTAAATGTAGTAATAAGTTTATTTATCCTAAATTTAACCTAATAATAAAATTAAATATGTGCTAAAGTAACATATAACATAATATTCATTCACCTAAATAATGTGTTAAATTTGAGTTCAATTAAAAGTATAAACTATTTTTTTGGTGAAACCTAAATCTAATATAAATCTAAGGTTTCATTTGGACAATTTTTTTATTGCTTTATAAAACAATTTTTAGTAAAAAAAATTTGGATTGAACAAATTTTTATTGAAAATTATTTTAGAAAACACTAAGAAAATTATCCAAAACGAAATCTAAAGCTAATATAGCCAAACTTCTCAAAAAACATAATAAATTTTTTCTTAACATAAGATTTAGGGATAGGCGGCAACATCGGCAACATCAACCAATGGCTGCAGAAGTCGATGGACATGTCAACGATATGGAGGGATAATAGATAGTGCAGCGCACGAGTAGGGAACCAAAGGAAAGTGGAGTAGCGACATGTGTGAAGTGATTGGAGGTGAAGTGGAGAGCAGCGGATGAGGGAACAAGAGGTGGAGTGGCAGAGGTGGATGGATCGGATGTGAAGTGTATAGGCGGCGGGTGTGGGGACTTGGGATGGGGCGGAGCTAGGGTGTTGGGGTAGAGGAGAAATTGTGGAGAGGAGGTGGATATTCAGCAAAAGGAGATCACAAGAGCTAGAAAAGTTATTACGTCCGGACAAAAAATTAGAAATTCGGACGAATACCGAGCAATACTGAGTGTTCGGTACCGAGCACCCAGGTGCGTGTAGCTCTGTTATTGGTCTCTAGACGTGTTCGATGTCCGGACACAATAATTACTCCAAGAGCTGAGGGCAAATGTAAGGGAAGGGATGGAGCTACGTAGTGAACGACGTGAGTTACACCTAGATGGAGAGTGTTGTGGGTTAGAAAATTCTAGAAATTATTACCTGCGGAGTTCGTTTATGTCAGGACTTCAATAAAATATGATATATATACATATATACATACAGTGTGTATAATTGTACACATTATATGCAAATTATAAAATTATGTATACAATATGTACAAATTTATATATACACACATTGTACATAATTATACACACATATAAGGACATATGTCACGTTTTTATTGAAATTCAGACGTAACTCTAAGTCCGGAGAACGAGCTATTTTAGGTTTTTTTTGTTTGATAAAATAATGAAAAATGATAAATAAAGCGATCTCATATATTCTATTAACTTTTTCACCTTAACAAATTTTATATGACTCAGAAATGTTAATTGCTATTTGTGGTTGACCCGTAGTCAAATATGCTATTTTTTTAAAAAATGTAATATATTAAATTTTTTTAGGAAAAGTAATAAATTCCTGAATTCCCTTACAAACGTACACTGCTGATGGGTCGATGTTGATGACGTTGTGATGATGAGAAATGACGTAGGCAAGCCTTCCATGAGATTTTTTTAGGATCTTACTGCAATTATGAATAAAATTAATGTAAATTAATGCGCTTAAATTCGAATTAGTAATGAGAAAGGAAAAAAAAACTTCTAATCACTTGTTCATAATTTTAATGACACGCACAAAATAAGATAAGAAATGAGCTTATTCCTAAAAATGTTGGAGTAGCTATAGTAAAAGATAGAGATTAGAGAGAGTCATCTTAGATGATTTGGTCATATAAAACGGCGGCCTTCCAATGACCCGGTTTATAAAATAGATGTATTAGATTTGATTTATGTTTAAAAAGATAGAGGTATACTTAAAAAGACTTGGTCAGAAAATATTAGAAATGACCTATATTTATTAGATTTAAATGAGAATTTAACTTTTAACAGGGCACAATAGAGTAAAAAGATTTATGTAGCCGACCTCACGTAGTGGGATAAAGACTTGATGTTATTGTTGTTTATTTTGTTGCACAAAAATAAATTATAGAATTATACAAGAAAGATTTTAATAAATATCTTATAATTTTCTATTACACCAATTTTTTAATAAAAAGTTGGATTTAATTTTAAATAAAAAATTAAAATAATATTATAAAATTTTTGTATAAAAATATTATAGTTTTGAAGAAAAAACATGCAATGATCAACCAACTTAACTAATGGTTAAAAAACTCTGATAAATATATTTTCAAGCGAAATCAATTTCAAACAATTAGAACTATGTGATCTATATCAGACAAAGATCAAAATAAAAAATATAGAAACCATTGAAGAGAGAATAACTATATATAATAGATTTAAAAGACAAATCTTACAATCACTTAAAACACTAAATGTTGAATTGCATTAGACTTGCATCCACTAAACTGTTGCTCTAAAGGATATAAAATTCTTTTGTATGTAAAGAACTTGGACGTTTGATTTTATCTTATAATATTCAAATTGAGGCATGGGATTACATTTGATGAGCATTTAAATGACTTCACAAAACTATTGGAAAATCTTTTGAATTTGGATGAGGAGGTTGGAGATGAAGGTAAGGTGTGATCCTTCTGATGAATTCGCTCTTGGATGAGTACAAAAACTTCACGACGATGCTCATTTATGGAAAGGAAGTCCTGAACTATGGTGAGGTAACTATTGCATTGCTGAATCACGAGTTCTGGCATCGCGACAAGGAGTCTACAAGGATGGATTAAACTAAGGCTCTCACGCTCCAACGAGGAAGACCTAAGAAGAAGAAAAGGGTGGTAGCAAGCAGGACAAGTCTCGTGGGCACTATCATGGGAAGAATTAGTATGCTTTCTGCTTATAGATTGGTTATTGGAAGAAAGATTGCCCAAAGCTGAAGGAGAATAAAAAAATGAGTTTCCACAGAGGCAAACTTTAGTATAGAAGAATGTGATGAAGTTTTAGATGTATCACTATATGCATTTTCTCAATTTATTTCAGATAGTTCACACTGGATTCTGGATACTGGATTTACCCAACATATTTATCTCACAAGAGATCAGTGATTTTGTATCTACAAGAGTTTGATAGTGGTATTGTGACAATATAAAATGATCATGATTATCATACAGTTAGTGTATGGAGCATCTTTATCATAATGCATGATGGTACAGTGAGCTATCTGACTGATATGAAGCATGTTCTAGATATCACGAAGATTTATTGTTTATTGGGGCTTTATAGACCAAAGGCTACAAGATATTTATTGAGGTAGGAGTTTTGAAGATATATCATAGAGCATTTATTTTTCTGAAAGAAATTCATCACCACAACCTTTACTACCTTCAAGGAAGAATAGTGATTGGATCAGTTGTTGTTGATGATGATTCTTCTGATGCCACTAAATTCTAGCAAATGCGACTAGCTCATGCCAGAAAGGCTTCTCTTATGGTTTTGGTGAAACAAGGATTGATTAAAAGAGTAAGCATATGCAAGCTCAACTATGAACATTGTATATTTGGTAAGAAGACAAGTGTATACTTTGGTACTACTATCCACAGTACAAAGGGTATCTTGGAGTATGTTCATATAGAAATTTGGGGCCTGACAAAGACAATATAATTTGATGGGTGTCGATACTTTGTCTCTTTTGTTGATTATTACTCCATATATATTTGGATGTGCACTATGAGGCGCAAGTGCGAGGTATTGGATATCTTCAAAATTTTGAAGAAGTGAAATGATACTCAGATTTGCAAAAATATTTGATATATCAGATCAGACAATGGGGATGAATACACTTTGAATGCATTCTTATAAGAGTGCAAGTGATCTGGAATAGAGCACAACTTCACTATTAAAGAGGCACCGTAGCAGAACAGAGTGGAAGAGAGGATGAACTAGACTTTGGTGGAGAAAGTTCAATGTATGTTATCCCATAATGGGTTAGATAGAGTTTATTGAGCTAACGTAATATAATATGCCTGTCACTTGGTGAACTGTTTGCCTTTTACAGCTATTGAGAAGATTACCCCAATTGAGATGTGGTCGGGACATCCTACTAGAGATTATGAACACTTGAGAGTGATTTGGTGTCTATCTTATTATTATGTTCATAATGATAAATTGGAACCAAGGGCAAAGAAGGCAATCTTTATTAGCTTCAAGTGTAGAGTCAAGGGATTCAAACTCTATAATATTGTAGATAATCATATTGTCATCAGCAAATATGTTACTTTTTTATTAGAAGAGTATGTTGAAGCCTTGTGACTCTAAGCAGATGAAGAGTTTCACTAGGACCACATATGCACAACAAAGCTAGAGTTTGATGCAACTCCATTTGTTCAACAAAAGTCAATCATTTCTACCCAAGCACATGATTCAGCTACAAATCAGGATGTCGAAGATGATATTGAGTATGAGATTTTTGCTTAGGAATCAATTACGAAGAATAGGTTTAGGCACCAGAATGTCCCAAAATAATTTTTGGTTGATGGATCACATTGCATTTGCACTTTCAGTCACGGAGGCTGAATTTCCTAATCACTATGAGGAAGTGGTGGACAGTTCTGATGGTGATATTTGGAAGAGGACTATAGATGAAGAGATGGAGTCTCTTTAGAAGGAGGTTGGTGAAGTTTCCTCCATAAAGAAATGTCATTGGGTGCAAATGGATGCATGTAAAGAAGAAAGGATCTCATGGAGCTGATGTGTAGTACAAGGTTAAGTTGGTGGCAAAAGGCTCTATGTAATGGGAAGGGATTGCTTATGATGAGGTGTTTTTCTCATAGGTTAATAATCCATCGACTCATGGTTACTTGGTACTTGTATCACAATATGGTCTGATTTTGGAGCTGCTCGGTAAAGAAATTGCAATTGGGGTTAAGAGCAAGTTCATACATTACAAGGAGTCATTGACAAGTTGTGAAGAGTATCTTGAGGTATCTGAATAGTTGATACATGCTTGGAAATACCATTACAATGAGAGTGGTGCAAGACTCGTGATTGATTGTGAGAACTATGCTCAGATTGATTCCTTGGAAGGGGGTATGCAGACAACCATCTTGGTGCGCGCAGTCCTTATGATATTGGAGCTTGGTTTGTCATCTTCCATTTTTTGAAGTAAAAGATGAGGTGGAGATTATTGATTTAGAATTATTTTCAAATCTAAATAAGCTTTGATTTGGAAAGTTTAGTGGCTATTTTTGCATTAATTAGAGCTCTATTTGTTGCCAAAATTAGGAGATTTAATTTGCTTTGATTGGGGAGATCTAATTGGACTTAATTAGATTTTCATTAATTAAATTTCCTTATTTTATTTCGACTCAATTCTATAAATTGAGGGATGAGAGTTGTTGTATCCAAGAGAAAGAACTCATTGTAATTTTTACTTCTCCAATTTAGTGAAACCACCATCCCCTTCCCGTGGATTTAGGTATCTTTGCCGAACCACATAAATCACCGTGTTCTTTGTTATTGTGTTGGGTGATTGATTTTGTTTCAGCTGTGATTGTTTGCATAACAACAGCGTCATAGTGCATAAATTTCAAAATTTTCAAATAAGTTCATTTAAGAGCTCCATATTTATACAAAATTAAAAATTTTAAACTCTCTCTACTGCGATAAATATTTTAATACACAATAAATAATATTTTAAGGCTTATAGAAAAAGAGAAGTAGAAGGCCAACAACCCCAAAAGGGACTTTCTATTAATTACACAAAGGGGGAAAATATAAAGAGTCATGAAATTCATCTCCAACACAATAAAAATACAATCTTCATGAAATCCTTCCAAAGACAATAACCTCTAGTAATAGGGAGAGCTCAAATGAAGCCATAAACGTTAGCACATGAGGAACTTACCAGTTTTCAAAGCATTTATTTTTGATCATTCAACTAAGTGTGAAAATAGAAATAAGGCCGCCCATTCCACCTTTAACTCCATGCAAGGCACGCACGCATTGAATAGTCAGCCCTTGCTCCTCGTAGTCGGCCGATATCCAAATATACTAATTTAATATTTTTATAATAAATTATATTAGGATGCTTATCTCTCTAATTAAGCATTCATTCTTAGTTCCTTACAAATGGTATCTGTTGACTGTTCGTCTCAATGACGATGACGATGTGATGAAGGCAAGATGACATTGGGCAAAGTATCTGTGAGATTTCTTTTTTAAATGATGAGCTGTGCATATATTAATAAAGTTAATGTTGAGTTTAAGGCTTCGTTTGAGATGATTTTTTTTATTGTTTAAAAAAAAATTAGTATAAAAATTAAAATCAAGAAGAAAGCTGGCACAAACGAAGTCCAAATAAGATTAATAATGGGAGTAAGCATGCATAATGAGTCGAGTTGGGTTTGAGTCATCTTTAATTTGAGTTTGAGCTTGATTAATTAATCAATTTGAACTCAAACTTAAGCTTATTCTTCGATTTTGTGGCAGCTCACGAGCGGGTTTTTCATTTATAATGAAAGAGAGAAAATGATTATGATTCAAATAATTAGTAATTATATTAAAATTATAATAAAAAAATGAGAAATTAGAAGATAAAAAATTAAAAATAAAGTGAGATATAATTTTTAAATATTTAGAATTGATTTATACTATAACTCCTAGATTCTAATATTTTGTAGGTGTATTTAATAGTAATATTTTTAAACTAACTTGTCTCATGAGCTAATGAGTTGAGCCGACTTTGACTCAAAGTTGTCTCATTAGTTCATCAAGCTCAACTCACTAGTCATTTTATCTATTTGAGCTCGAGCAGCTCATGGGTTATACCGCTAAATCACTTGATTACAATTTCAATTAGTGAGAAATCTTTTATAGAATTAATTAAGAAAGAAAGAGCTAAAAAAACATATAATTTCTTATTTATCAACATTTTAATCAAAATAGTGATTTAATTTTAAATAAAAATTAAAAAATATTAACTTATTTACATCGAAATTATATATTTTCAAGGACACGTTTATATGATGATAGAGACTTCTTTATACAAATGTTTTAATTCTGAAAAAAGTTTATATATAAAATTAAAGTTTCTTGATGATGTTAAACTCATTAATACGTCACAAAAAATCGCTTTGATCAGGCATGAATCTCACGGCACATTTGAATTAGAAACTCCTAAAATTAAATTTGGGACCATCCAAACTTTGATTATAGCAAACATAGTCAAATTGAATGTCTTGGCAAAAGGAACCCAACAATACCAAAATCGGTCCAATCCGGATGGGCTCAAATCAAAGACTTGAAACATATTTGAAAATTTTAGAGCATTTATTGGATGATTAAATAATATCTAAATATAGCTTACTTATAATCAAATCGAGTGACTTGATGAAATGAATTCAAAAAAGCCCAAGATTACTTAATTTTGACATCATTAAGACACTTAAATATTGAATGAACACTCTATGATTGAAGGAATCAATATGGGTTGTCCGATGGAGCACTTTAAATTTCCCCTTGATCTTCCCTATATTTATGGAGCAAGCCACTCTAACAAAATTATTAATTGACCACTTCCCAAATGAAAGTGGGCTTGGATTTTTGGATGATTCGACCCTGGGCTAGAGATTCAATATAGCTTTGAAGCTTTAAGCATTATGGAGCTCCACCCTGACACCATCGTTGGCAAACACTCGCCACCTACAGGTCGCTGCTATTGGACCTATGTTAGACCATCATTGTCGGACCTCCGTCCGAAAGCCATCATCGGGCCTTCGTCCGACCTCCATTACCCGCCGACTACGATCTCTCCAATCTCCATCGCTCGCTGAGTATGATCCATTCGACCTCCGTATCCTGATGACTGCATAAGGTTTCTTCGACCTTCATTGCTTGCTGATTATAATCCCTCAGACCACCATCACTAGTCAACTACAGTCTCTCTGACCACCATCTCTAGCCAACTATGATGCCTCTGATCACCGTTGCTTGCCAACTATAATCCCTCTACCTCAGTCACCTAACAATGGTCCCCTCAACCTTAGTCACCCGACTACGATCCCTCCGACTACTGTCGCTTGCTAACTATAGTCTCTCTACCTCAATAGCCTGATAATTATCCCCTTTACCTCAGTCGCCTGACCATTGTCCCCTCTACCTCAATCGTCTAACTACTATTCTATTGACTAAACGAGCAAGCCTACATTCTTTTGAGAAAAACTCTCATATAACTAGATTTTTTCAACTCCCACTATGTAATGTGCTATCTAGGATGTATACTTGTTACATTGAGTCAATATCTTCACCGAAAAAAAGGGCATAATTTTTGATCGACTATAAACACTAGTAGAATTAATCATTTTACCAGGCCATCACCCCTGTGATTTTTTTCCTTTTAAGTATTTTTTACGTTAAAAACTTGATATCTCTTTTGACTCTTTCACCCCCTCTATCTTATTTATGTGTGTATTGAATCATCATCACACTTATAACATATTTTTTTATCAAATTATAATTAAAATATTTAAATTCATAACAAATTTTAATTCCAATAATTTTAACGTAACACATATAAATAATTAATTAACATTTTATCTGTTAATTGAACAAAATTATATTAAAAATGTTCTAATTAAAAATTTTTAATACGATAGATGTCAAAAATTTTAGATTTATTTTAAATTTCAATACTTTTTTCATCTTTTATATGGTTGCGTAATTTTTTGTAAGGGATTGGACCGACTGGCTGCTCCGTCACCGTCCAAATAAGCGTCACCGGCGTGTGGGCCCACTGTGCCGGGCGACCAACAACACGTGCTGACATCACTTCCATCGTCATTTGACGTTATCCCTCTCCGTTATTTATTCTCTTCCAGCATCTCCCTTCCTTCTTCCCACTGCTCCTCAATTCTAAAATCTCTCCTTTTTCTCTTCCATCCTTCTCAGACATGCAAAAGACACTTCCCTACACCCAGGAAAATCCTTGGGCCCCACCGCCCTCACCCTCCGCCGGCACCACGGGGTCTCCGGTGACTCCAGCCGCCGACGTCAAAGCTGGCATGCTATCCAAAGCAGTAGCGGAGAATCCGGTGGTGGTGTTGGGTTTGCGAGGATGCTGCATGGTACACGTGGTGAGGCGACTGTTGCAAGGGCAAGGGGTGAACCCCACGGTCTGTGAGTTCGGCGATGAAACCGAGGCTGCTGCACTCGCCGGAGAAATAGCCGGAGACGGCGGAAAAGAAGGTGGGGCCCAGCAGGAGATTCAGCTTCCGGCGGTTTTTATTGGCGGGAGCCTCGTGGGCGGGTTGGACCGGCTCATGGCGGTCCATATCTCCGGCGAGCTCGTGCCCATCTTAAGGGATGCCGGTGCCCTATGGCTCTGATTGGTCCGGCGGGTCCAACTCACCGGAATTTATTTTTTTTGTGGTTTTAAATGGTGGTGGGCCAGTGGAGGTGGATATTTTTAAATTTTCGTGTTTAGACGTATTTGGTTTGAAAATTGTGAATGTGAATCGGGAAATACACGCAATTTTTGTTTGGTGTGGACGACCCTCATTTTTCTTTATTAAATTTCAATTTATTTGCTCGCAAATTATTTGTAGTAATCAAGGTTGTAAAAACCGGACCAGACAACGAACCGGTTGAGAGAGAGGTTCACGGTTCGACCGGTTCAAGTAATGGTATATTTAAAAAAAATATATATAAAAAAATTATTTTAAACTTACCAATAAAATATTTCTCTTTTACTTGAGAAGAGTTTTTGCGGTACATCTTATAAAATGCTAATGCTTATGTGGCACGAAAATTTTTGTATTTTGATATATTTGAATTTTTTATTATTTACTTATAAATATGTGCATATACTATTCATCTTTCTTGCTTTAACCTCAACAGTTAAATTGATATCAAGTCTTGGCCATAAATATGCATCAAGATTGAAGAATAAAAAAGTAAGAGATAGATTAATTGACTCCAATAGATTTTCTTTAATTGAATTGATCTATAAAGAACCCAATTTAGCACATTATATATATATATATATATATATATATATATATATATATATATATATATATATATATATATATATATATATATATATATATATATATAAGAGATTATGGGAGAATATTAGAAAGAGTTTGAAAAAATCAAAGAGAAGAGTTTTACTAATAAATATAAGATTGTTTATAGATTTTGTGTGCCTTGGTGCACAATTTGTGACCCACTACTCATAATAATGGGCCAAGGCTAACATTATAGAGTTTGCTACATAAGGAGTTGCAAAGAAAGTACATGATATTGAGTTGGCATCCACCCTTCATTGTGCATCCACCCCAAAGGAGAAAAGGTGATGATTGGGATGGCTTTTCCACGTTAATAATTGACATTGCTTATTTCCTTAATTCTTTGAATTGATCAATATATTTTAGCCTCAACAATGATACTTCTGTAAGCTTATCTACGAAAATCTTGTCACGACTTGTCATTCATCTAAATGATAAGGTTCAATGGATGACTCATAGAGTACAAGTGACAAACCATACTCATCACAATGATCACTTTACTAGATCATTCAATTGATAGGAGTGACGGGTCATGTGAATAAAGGGCATTGATATAACCAACGCGTGCTAATGACTTACATTACTCGGAATTTTTTTTAGGTAATGCATTATTACAAATTTATCGTTAAAGACCAACAATTATAAGATTTATCCCCATCACAATTAAATATTCTAAAGATTGCTCAGGACTATTGGCCAAGGCTATATACTTATTGAAAATATCAATGCAGTGTATGTGCAACCCATAACATCTAAGTATATCACATGACCTTTTATTGACTCAAACTTACACAATTAAAGTGGTCATAGTCCCTCTTAATCCATTTAAGCATTTTTCACTTACCATCACCTCACTCAGCTGTTGGAGAAGGAGAAGAGAAGTTAGAGAAGAGGAGAGAGAAATAAGAGATAGTTTTAGAGGTTGCAGAGTCAGAATCGTCTGTTTGGCCAGCTAAGAAAAATGTCGCGCACGAGCTAAGCTCCCAATACGCTATTCCTGATTTCAATTTTGATGAATGTATGAAAAGATATGGAATAACATATGATTTAAATCATATTATTTACATGAGTTTTAAAAACTTTTCACCATATAATTTATGGTATATTATAGAATGTTCTATTCTAGTCATTTTAACTATAAGAAATCAATATTTCATTGGTTAATCTTACAAATTTTTAAATATTTTATGTTGAATCTAATATTTTTGGTATTATCTCTTGAAGAAAGTTTTTATTGGCGGATATTTAAATGAATATGTTGGTAGAGAGGTATAAGATTTTAAAAGCATTCATGATGTCTATGGATTTGGAGCGACTAAAGAAGGTGATAAGACTATTATATTTTGCACTAGCTTATGATTTTGTAATTGCTAATCCATTATTAAAAAAAAAAAAGAGATGAGTATCTCATCACTTATAAGAATGAATTAATATAGTAAAATTCATATTGATTAATTTTTTATAAGAAAAATAGATCATTTAGATTGTAAAGATTACAAAGTTATTTTGAGGGAAAGTTTATGTACCCAACATCAGTTATTAATTTTGGACTTTTATATAAAGGGGCATATTATAAAAAATATAGTAAAACATTGTTCTAAGATTAGATAGGGGCATTTAAAAAATACAAATAAAAATATTTTTAAGAGTAAGATTAGATCTTAAGATTTCTTCTATACATGAGAAAATGAATGCTATGCGAAAAAAAGTAATTAATAATATTAAGATTATTGCAAAAGATATGCTTGGAGTTTCAAAAGAAAAATTTTTAATAATAAAAATAGTTTGTGGTGGAATCAAAATGTACAATAAAAGATAAAAAATAAGATATTTTGTTATAATAATTAATTTAGATATAAAAACTCTAAAAATAGATAAATATATAAATAGGCTTGTAAGGTGTCTAAGAAAGCAATCTACAATGCAAATATTTTAGCTTTTAATGATTTATATAATATATTAGATTATAAAGAGGTCAAAAAATATATGTATAAGTTTGACAAACAAAGAGATATGAGTAGTAAGAATTTAGATCAAGTGAAGTGCATTAAGGAAGAAGTTTTAAAAGTATTTTTTTAGAAGAGGATATTCAACAAAGGTGGATGAGATATTTTGCTAAGCTTTTCAATGAGGATTGTGAGAATATGATTGACTTTAGTACTCTAAATGAAAATAACTTCTTCTTTTTTTTTTTTAATTTTTATCGACATATTAGTAAAGTTGAAGTTAAAAAGGCTTTAAAGAAAATGAAGTGCAGAAAATTGTTGCACATGATGATATTCCAATAATGGTGTGAAAATGCTTAGGAGATGAAGGAATTTATTGGCTTACTAAGCTTTTTAATATTATTTTGAAGGCTAAAAGGAGGTCAGATGAGTGGAGAATGAGTGTGTTGATTCTTATTTTTAAGAAAAAAGGTGGTGCACAAGATTGTGTGAATTATAGAGGAATTAAGTTGATGTGTCATACTTTAAAACTTTGGGAGAGAGTTATGGAAAATACGTTACGACATGATACTAATGTTTCTCAAAAGTGATTTGGATTCATACAAGGTAGGTCTACTATAAAAGCTATTTATTTATTGAGAGGGTTGATGGAGAAGTTTGGAGAGAATAAGGAGGATCTACATATGATATTTTTTGATTTCTAGAAAGTATATGATAAAGTTCTAAGAGAAGTGCTATGAAGAGTTCTAGAAAAGAAAGTGTTAATAATATTTATATTCAAGTCATTAGGAATATGTATGTAGGAGTTGTTGCTTGTGTTCAAACACAAGGCGGTTTGACCATGAATTTTCTTATTTCAGTTGGATTACATCAAGGTTCATCCTTAAGTACTTATCTTTTTATTTTAGTCATGGATGTTTTCACCAGACATTTGCTAGAGGATGTACCCTAGTGTATGCTTTTTTGCTGATGATATTCTTCTTGCTGATAAGATTAGAGAGGGATCGAGTTGAAGGTAAACTCGAATTATGGAGATCAATCTTAAAGTCTAAAAGGTTTTCATTTGAGTAGATCTAAAATCAAATACATGGAGTATAATTTTAGTAGTAATATATCTAGTGGGGTTTGTGACTTTGAACGATCAAGCAGTCATTAATAAGTGTACTCATTTTAAATATCTTGGGTATATTATTCAATATGATGGTGAAATAAATGGGGAAATTATTAGCATAATTCAAGTTGGATGGTTGAAGTAGAGGAATGCTTCGGGTTTGTTGTGTGGTAGAAGAGTACCACTCAAATTTAAGGGGAAATTTTATAAGATGGTGGTGAAAACTGCAATGCTTTATGGTGCAGAATGTTGGTCATTAAAAGAGAAGCATAATATAAAGTTAAGTGTTGTTGAGATGAGGATACTAAGGTGGATTAATGGATTTACTCTTAGAGGCATGATATGAAACAAGCATATCCATGAAAAGGTTGGAGTAGCTCTAGTAACATCTAAGATTAGAGAGAGTCACCTTAGACGATTTGGTCTTGTAAAATGGTGGCCTTTCCTCGATGGCCCTGTTAGGAGAGTAGATGTATTAGATTTGACTTATGTTAAGAAAGGTATAAGTATACCTAAAAGACTTGGTTAGAAAATATTAGAAATGACATTTCTTTATTAGATTTAAATGAAAATTTGACTCTTAACAAGACACAATGAAGAAAAAGGATTCATTTAGCTGACCCCACGTAGTGGGATAAAGGCTTTATGTTGTTGTTGTTGTTACTTGTTGTGATATTTCTGTCATTGATTATAGTTTATTAAAAGTCTTAAAGTGATGTTTTAAAGTTTCCTTATACATGTTTTTTTTAAATGATAAATGTGAAGTGTGTGCAAATTATATTTGTGACAAGTTAAGCATGTTCATGTTTATGTTAAATGTTACAATTATAGGTCAAATATGTAAAGTTTTACATGTGCATATCCTGTCATGACGGAAGTTTTGATGTGAGAGATATTACAATGCACTATAACTAATGTTAGAACTGCATTCTCTGTTCTATTTAATTATATATATATATATATATATATATATATATATATATATATATATATATATATATATATATATATATATATATATATATATATATATATATTCTGGCTTCATCTACCTTGTGCAGGTGTGAGAGTATTAATGGAGCTATAAGTGAAAGTGGAGTTATAAGAGAAATTAAGCATGTGTTTACTCCATTTGTCTTGTGTAGGTGGATTGACCAATGGAGACACAAGTACAAGTGGAGTTAATAATAAACATCGGGGCATATGTATATCATAATTTATATGTTATATATTATATTAAATGAAATAAGTTAAGCGCAAGTAATGTTTAGTTATAAGTATCAGCTGATAGTCATGTGAAGATAAAAGTGAAAGTACATGTTATTGTTTATAATGTTCAAGTTCAAATGACAAGTTTTGAAATATTATTTATGATGCATGTTCAAGTTCAAGTTATTTCAATGCCATTCTTTTGTTAATATTAAACATTAAGTATAAGTAACCCAATGTAAATATTTTATAACTATTAATGCTATTTTCTATTATATTTATAAAAGTAATTCGAAACCTTTATTAATAAAATTACAAACAAAGACATTGATCCCTATCATAGAATTTTAGGATTTGCCTACTGAGGATCTTGTGGCTCACTCTGTGAATTATTGTTATTTCGGGGAAAAGAAAATAGCTAGTTGAGTAGGAGTTAGTTTGATTGAAGTCTGTCAAAAGATAGTAACTTGAGATGTATTTTTGATAGATCAATTAATCTTATGTTTTAATGTGCAAAACAATTTGTATTGGATTATTAGTATATAATTTTTATGTAATAAAATTTGGATGAATGTTTATATTATTTAGTTGTCTCTTGTATGTTCTATACTGAGGAAAAGATATGTAGGTTCAGGTTTTAATTTTTCTATCAAATTCTAGGACATGACAATATGTATCTGTCATTATGTTAGTCTCTTTGCATTATACTATTACAACATTACAAGCATTTTCTATTGGAATTTTTTTTTTATGGCAAAGCATTTAAAAAAAAGTGTCACAAAATCAATTTGAGATGTCTTTTGCAATGGAAATGTGTTATCAGAATAAAAAATTCACTAAATCATTTTGTTACCAACAAAAATATTTATTGTAACGTTGAGATAGAATTTTTTTTTTTTCATTATTTTGAGAATGGTTTGTGACATTTTTATGATAGATTTCTCCGTTTTAAAAAAAAAATTACCGCAAAGGTGGATATGATATTGAAGAACTAAGATGAACATACAAAATCACTAAAGAGTAAGTCATATATCCTCCTTTAATTTGTTAAGTAACCATACCACAAAGGTGGAGATGATATAGCAACTTAGATTCTCTTGTTGACTAGAGAGCGACATAAAAAAAAAAAAGCACAAACTTTTCCTAAATTCTTTAATTTTTATTGTTTATGGTTTAGGGATGATTTTGATATTTGCAAGCCTAACCTAAATGTCATCAAACTCTAAGAAAAAACAATGACTTCTTGTCTTCATTAAGATATATTAATGGCGTATGGAAGAGTAAATCTTGTACAATAAAACGTCATGGATGAGATCAGCTCTATCCAGCATTACGCAATGGGAAAACAGATCCACATAAATTCTACTGCCACATTTGTGGTATTTAAAAAATGAGATTTCTTTTTTATGTAACATTTAAATTTAATTTATTTATAAAATTATCAGTTTTTTTTATTTTAATTGTTAAATTTTGATAAAAAAACTTAAAAAAAAAAAAAAATGAAATTTTAGCTCATATTTCTCATTTCCAACATTTTTTTTTTAATTTACTATCATTTCCAACAATTTGGATGGCTGGAATAAATATGAACAAATATGTATTGATTCTAACAAATACAACAACAACATCAAACATTTATCGTGTTATGTGGGGTCGGCTACAAGAATATTTTTTCTCTATTGTGTCATTTTAAGAGTCAACTTCTCATTTAAATCTAATAAAAAATGATCATTTCTAATATTTTTTAACCAAGCCTTTTTTAGGTCTACCTCTATATTTCTTAACATAAATGTTAAATCTAATACATCTCTCCTAACCAAGTCATCAGAAGGTCGACATTTTATGTTACCAAACCATCTAAGGAGGCTCTCTCTAATCTTATATGCCACTGGAGCTACTCCAAACTTTTCATGTATATAGTTGTTTCGCATTTTGACGCTGAGAGTGAAGTCACTCATCCACCTGAGCATTCTCATCTCCACAACATTTAATTTTATGTTTTTTTTTAATGACATACATTCTACGCCATAAAATCAATAACAATAAAGAAATTGAATTAAGAAGTAATTTTCACCCACTTTTTTTTTTTTTTTTTTTTTTTATGATGAGTGAATATAATTATTTTATTTTATAAAATACAAAAGAAAAATAATAATCAGTACAACAATACCAATCGAGCCGTTCATCTCTAATTTTTTTTTTTTTGGGACATTTAGGTCATTTAAGGCAAACTCACACACACAACGCATACACATAGACTCGAACCCTGAACCTCTTGTTGGAAGCCTAAGCTCTCAACCAATAGGCCAAGGAGAATTGTGTGTTCATCTCTAATTACTTATAAAATCATTAGATAAGTTTGAAGAGAAGCCCTAAATGGAAATAAATGAACTCATAAAACCAACAACAAATACTACAGTAAAGATGCTCTATATATTAATAAGATTGGTATTGCCGAACTCTGCTCTCCCTCAACAAACCAAGATTTCTACAAATAGTTGTATGAGAAAACAAAGCCGAACCTGATTGAGTCAAGGAACAAACCGCCAAAGATCAACTGCTATGTCAACTTCTTTCTTCTTGTGAAACTTGTATAGCTGAGGGACATCAAACCTCGCATAAGACCTCAGAACTGTTGGCACTAAAATCTCGCAATGCCACTCGCTTGATATGCTCTCTAGTGCTAGTCTTGTGCAAAGAATATACAGTTTGAGAGGCAACCTTAAAAGCGACTGAGAGGAATTCCATATCAGATCCTTTCTTCCGTGTCCCAAAGGGAGGATTCATAACGACTGTGTCAATCACTTGACCTCTCCAGAACAAGTTTTTGACATCGCATTGAATTAGATCTACATCCACCTCAAGATTTTCAGCATTTTGTAAAGCCGTTTCAAGAGATTGTAAATCAACATCGATATCAATAACATAGTCTGCACCCAAAAAAGCACTGGCTATGCCTAATGTTCCACAGCCACAACCAAAATCTGCTACTACCTTGCCATTCACATTCCCAAAAGTATTTTCAGCCGTATAAAGCATTCTTGAAGCGATGTGTGGCCCTGTAGGATACTGTTCCAGGTCTAACTTCGGATTGGAGAACTGCTAAATCCTCCCCAGAAGACTTTCGATCTGTTTAAGCTTCATCTCAAAAATAAAACCCCGTGATAGCCAAAACCCTAGGGCGTCTACCTCTTCCTCGAATCGCGATATGCTGTGTTTTCGTTAAGATATCATGACACAAAATCTTTCATGATTTTCATCTGTTCTGATGTCCAATAGAATTGTCCTGCCATTACCGACCTGAATCAACTGTTATGCAGCTAAGGGGGTGTTTGGTATAGGAGTGTATACACAACTTTCCTTGGCTTATTGGTTGGGCCTAAGCGCTTCCAACTAAGAGATCCAAGGTTTGAGTCCATGTTAATTTTCACCCACTTATTTTGTTAAAGAGAAATTGAGTAAGAATGTTTTTTTTTTTAATTTATTTATGATTGATGAAAATTTCAATTTATTTTTATTCTTAATTATTTGATTGCTATTTTCATGATTTAACATTGAAATTAAATTTATGATGTAATTTCTTCATTGTGGTTAATTATGATTTAATTTATGTTAATAATATTTAACTTGGTAATTAGAGAGTAATAATGATTTATTTAGCAACACTAAAATTTCAAATGAAAACTTTTTATTGAAATAAGTGATATTATTATGGTTAATTAGGATATTATTAAAATTAATTAGGATGAAATGAAGTAAGAGAAGGAAGTGGAGATGAGATGTTGTAGCCAATGAGAGAGAGCAAGAGATAAGAGAAAATTTATGAATAGAACACATCAATATAAAAGATATAATGGGATCATAAGACTATGGTTTAGTGACCAGAAAATAAAATTTATTTGGCTAGATTTAATCGAAATTTAAATTAAATTTTGGTTAAATCTTATATATAAAGTACCTCTTAGTACTAATAATAACTGATGATATTGAAAAATAATTATGAATAAAAGATTAAAGTTTTGTTTTGGATAACTTTATTATTGTTTTTTTAAAGTAGCTTTTTATAATAAATATTTCTTGAACTAGCAATTTTTATACTAAAAAGTTATTTTATGAAGCCGTAAGAAAGATGTTCTAAACAAAGCTTAATGTTGGAGAAAAGTAAAAATATAAATATTTTCGTTGTAGGTCTTATAAAGTAAAAGACCTCTAAATTTCCCAACGTTAAAAGTCCAAAAAATTATGCAGTGCAGAGATCAGAAGCAGAACGTCGTCTAGAGACAAACTAGAATACACCACATCAGCGGTACCGAGTAGTACCAAGCCGCATTACCGAGCACAAGATGATATGACACATTTTGATTGAATTCGGAACAACGTTTAGTGTCCGCATAAAATAATTTTTTTAAAAGTCCCCTAAAGTTCTCTTTCTCTTCCACTCTTTCGGAGGATATTATAAGTGGCGTGAGGCGCGTGCAGTCTAAAGCTCCTTATTCTTTAGTGGGGTCTAAAGCTCTTGTCTAGCCCTCAATCATAGATGACTTAGTCTTTTTTTTTTATTTTAATTAGGACTATATAATTTATATAACTTCTTAAAGAATAAAGACTCAATAGATTCTTAAAGACCCAATAGACTCAATAGACTCAATAGACTCACCAATTAAATCCTCCTAGAATTAACAAGCTCTAGCCGCCCATCAAGGCGTTGGTAGAAACGGTACACATTTTGGCGTTTTATATTTATATGAAAGCTCCTCATGCAAGCACTTTTGGATAAAATAATATGACCCTACTTTTGTGGCTGGAAAATAAATCTGATTAATTCCTTCCTTCTATTAAGTAAGTAATGAGTAACATGATATTAGCATGTAAATTCGAATAAAATAGCAAAGCAAAAGGCATAAAACAAATTTTAATAATTTTATTTACTCTAAATGAATAAATTGGAGGTGAAGTATTTACGCAGACCTAATATTTTGTTGTTGATCTAAATTTCGAATATCATGTTTTTAAAGATTACTGTGGGCTCAAAAAATTCACGCTCCGACCTATCCGTGAATCCCTGATGCAAGCAAAAAATTATAGGACGACCCAAATTTTTGCAAGCATAATACAAAATTTCCTAGGAAGTAAGAAAATACTCAAAATACTCAAAAATAAACCGTTTATAGTATAAAAGGACGCTTACAACTTTAAATCGAAAGACACATCATAACTTTGACAACTTGAAATGACATTTACAAACTTATATAATAAAAACTTAAACTTGTATTTCATTATTCGAGAAGAAAGATACAAGTGGCATCGAACTTATGAAGAGAAGAAGGAGGTTAGAAGCCGAGATAAAACGAGAACAAGCTTGCAAGCTTTCCCAAGAAGGAAGGAGAATGAAACAAGCTCGCAAGCTTTTCCAAAGAAGGAAAAAAAAAAAACCCTCAGATTTAGTTTCAAAAATCAGCCCACATAACATTTTTTTATCCACAAAACATCACATATTTATAGGGGTAAGGGGGAGCTAAACAGCCCAAAAGACCATTAATTAGACCAATTAAAAATAGGGGAAATAGAAGGCCAAGGAGCTGTCCAGGAATAGCACCCAAAGAGCCACACAGAAAATCGAAAAAAGGCAGCCCAGGGAATCGAAATAGTAGCCAAATGGAATCGGAACAGCAACCAAAAGGAATCGGAACAACATCCAACCGGAACAGGCAGCTAGGGGACCGGAACATGCAGTCAAAGGGGGAGGAACGGGCTTCATAGAGAACCGGGACCAGCAGCCCATGGAACCAGAACAGATAACCAAAAGTGGGAAGTAACCAGCCACGGGAAGAAGAACCATGTGGGAAAAACCGAAGGGCCAAGGGAAGGGGAAAGGGAAGACATAAAAAGGGGATCCAAATAAGAAACCAAAGGGCCATTAAAGAGGGGAATGAACCTAATTAATCTTCAATTTATGAGCTTAAAAGGCTCTCTACTAGACATTAATGAGCTGAATCTGGTAGAGGATCTAGAAGCTCACCAAATTTACATTCCAAAATATTTTGACCCCCCCCCCCCACTTTTCTTACATCAATTTGAGGGAACAAATTTGGATTCACCTTAACTAATAGAGAGCTTTATTTCATATCGATCATATCTTATTGATTCATTGCTCAATGATTTAATGTCATTGGAGAACATACATGCTTTGACCATAACTGTAATATAATGGTGACATTTCACAACAAAACCACACGATCAGAGGGTCCCGGTTGTAACTGTTTATATGTGGTGTCATTTAGCTTTGATTGCGAATGAATCGTTAGGATTCATTCGCAATCCATCTTTTGCTAGTAAAGACGTAACACAAACATTGGTGGTCATTTGAAAATACTTATATTTTGTGAAAGTTTGAGGTCAGACGAAAATATTTGATCCCCTCCAATTGAGATAAATTTTTAACATAGTCATCATTGGGGAATTTATGCGCTATTTCAATTTATGGGTTTGAACCTTGTTGACTATGTCTTATTTGCTGACAGATAATCGGGTTCAAAGTTAAATTCATCTTTTGACCCATGCAGCATCCTTAGACGTCACATGTGCATGCCTACAACACTTTCATTGGGGCCCATACGTGTATATGCTGTTGAGTCCATTTTTTGTGATGCATTTATATGATGTATGATATTACTGTAATGAAGCTCTCTGTATATTGTAAATACATATGAGAGGATACCTTGTAGTGTAATTGTAATGTCAAATGACATACTTAAATGAAACCCCCTGCATCCTACTAATGCATGCAAGAGATTATTTTAAATTATGATTGACTTTCAACTGACATGCTAAAATGAAACCCTCTACATATTGTCAATGCATGTATATTATGGAATGTACATCAATACGTATTTTAATGCTTGTGAGGGGATGTTTTGCATTTTTAAATGTAGTTGATTGTATAAGTGACTGTTGCTATCAAATATGCGAAATTTTATTTTGGGCTTTGTTGACACCTCGACAAACTGTTCTTCTGATATCAGGTCCACGAATCATCTAATCCTTGTTCAGGCTGGATGAGGCTATTTAACATACATTAAGTCATTTTGTGATAGATGAGGTATCATAATCTGATGAGAGCAAATGCCCGACTAATGTGCTATTAGATTTTTTTGGTCTCTACTTCATCAAAAGTTACTATTCTTGAAGCATGGATGGGTTTGAACACCGGATAGTTTTCAGTATCCCAATAACATTCTGATATTTGATATGCACATGGGACGCAGAGGATTTTCCTATTGTCAATGATAATGTGCTCGAGGAGCTCTTTCCATGCATTTATGATGCACACATAGGACCATAGGTTGTAAGGCATGATTTCAAGGTATTTGTCTTTCATTCAAATAATATGACATTTCTCCAGGAACTTCAGTGTTTATGGAGAGATGATAGAATGAGACATTTTATTTTTTCAACTGCTCATTCTTTAATTCTATAGAATCATGCAACTTTTCATGCTTAGTGGAGGAAGGTGGGGTCGTGTGGAAGGTCCGGCAGGGATGTTCGGCCGTGGGCCTCAGTTTGACTTGCTCGTGGATTTGGTGCATGGAGTTTTGGCTGAATAAGGGGAAGGAGTTGGCGGCTATGACATACGAAGGAAGAGGAAGCAGGGGATTTGTGAAACCAAAGAGGTTTTCTTGCATCGCGAAAGGCCTCATTTCGATCTAATATTAAAGCGAGCACACAACGACGCAGAGGATGAATGGAGGCTGTGAAGATCGTTTCGTCGATGTGCCATGCTCACCATTGGACGTCCGAGCTACTAATGCTAGGTGAGGCTTTTTTAATTTAATAATAATAATTCTATTATTATTATTCTTTTTAAAATATCAGACTTTGACGTGATGATTTTTGGCTTGATTTTTATAATTTTCTCTAAATTTGTGCATAATCAGCTTGGAATCCGCACTGATTTCATCGTGTGACTTTCATTGAGCAAATTTATAGTTATTTTTATGTGACCTAGACATTCTGGAAGCAAAGGTGAAGTCTGTTTCATGGTTGGGCGTCATTTGGGCAACGTCATACGTCGGTTTATGATATCGGTAGCCAATTTCTACCGGCCGCGTTCGATTTGACTGCAAGGGGTTTCCACTTAGGGGAATTTGATGTTCTGATCACAATGACGCGATCCATTCATCGATTGGAGGTCGCTTGACTCTTCAAGTGACGTGCGCGCTGACCGTTATTTTTGTCGCCAATTTCGCGCATAATTAGAATGTGGGTCAATAGTTTCACAAATTCATTTATTTTATGGAATATTTTTATGGCCACTATGACGACATCGATGATGAATTTACACACTCCCAATGCTTTATTTTTATTTTTATTTTTATTTTTATTTTTATTTTTTACGTAGTAAATTTGTAACTAGCATATTTTATTTAACTTGTCTTTCCTTTCATAATGTATCAATTTACCATGTTTTTCTATGCTTTTCATAATTATCAATGAAAGATCTGGTTTTGGGAACAGTTAAAGATAATGAAGACACACTTTGCCTTCGATAGTCCAATCTGCTTGATTTTTTTTTTCTTCTGAACTGCGCAGCATGAGATGTTCGACTCATAGATTTTGAACACTAGAAACATCTTCAAAATGTCATAAAATTGATGGTTTCATTTTTCACATTCATTTTGAAACGAAAATAAAATCATTAATCATAGCATAAAACATCTAGATGTTCAACAAAACTCACTATTTTTCCACTGCGCCAAAAGTCTTGAGAAGGGGAGACTTTAGAAGGGGGTTCAAAATAGCATGGAAACCTTCAATTCAATAGTAGAAAAATATGAATATGTAGTGGAGTTTACTAACAAATTCGACGTTCAATTTTCAACAAAGAAAAGTAATGGTTGTTAAAGAACAACATGTGAACTTTGAATTCAACATTCAAAGAAATTAAAGAAGATTTGATAATCTAAACAATAGATGGTGCGATGAAAACAGAAGGGTATTTTAAATGGGTAATTAGTGAGTGATGTTAGCTTATAGCTAAGAATCTATTATTTGACTTAGATTTCATTTGAGATAGTACTTAAAAATTGTTTTAGAATGTAACAAAAAAACTGTCCCAAACGAAATTTTAATAGATTAATTGATGCCTTTGTATCCTATAATTACTCCCCATAAGAGAAGTTAAGTTTATACAAATAGTAAATGAATTTGGTCTCAATCAGGAATGTATCAACAATCATGCGAAAAACTTCAACTGTCCAAGAAATATAATCTTTCTACATCTGAAATTATGAGATCTGTAACAACATAAAATATCATACTTTCCTGTATTTGTTGTCACACTTTTCACAATATATTTCATCGCAACAAAAAAAGTTACAAAAATAATGATTCAAAAGATAGTCATCCCATCTTTTGTTTCAGTTTACACGACTTTATTGTTACCTCTATGAAATGACGCTAAACAACAAATAAAAATATGAGCACAACATAAAGTGGTACAGTTACATGACACTGAGAGCAAAAATGAAACAGGAATTATTTTCTCACAGTAAAATAGACAGCTCTACTTCTAACGTATTTACAGCTAGCTAGGAATCCATTTTCTAGTCTTGAGCTTTCAAATAAGTGATTCCTTAAAATTCACAAATTGCTAGGCATCATTCTTCACGCAACCCAGGACTGACTAAGACTTCGTTAGGAACGGTTTAATTATCGCTTCTTAAAGCAGCTCTTTAGAAAAAAAAATTAAAATTTCTATACTTGAAAGCTGCTTTAAGAAGCAGTAAGAAAGTCGTCCCAAACGAAATCTAAGAGTCCACTTCTTCGTGCTCCATCAGCATGCGAGATGACTCTTGCCTCTCCAGTGCTTCATCTGATATAGATTTTGTTGAAACTTTCCTCTTCATCACACCCTTTATGTTTGCATAAGGTTTCTTTGATTCATCATTCTTCCCTGGACTGTCAACCTCAATCTTTCCATGATTGCCCTTTTGTCCATCTACTTTCAGATCTCCAGACTCAGTAATAATACTTTCATCAAGTATGATCCTGACTGCTGTTCCCTGCACCTCAACTGACCTGATGTTGGGAGATGGAATAGGACTAACCTCCTCCTTTGCTTCTCTAGAGTTTTGCATCTTTGGGGTCCTCTGAAAATAAGAACCAAGTTTTTGGAGCCCCCTCCCTATTGTTCCATGGCGACTAATTTTCTTCACATCCACATTTTCATCACTGCCAGATGTTTCTGAGATCAAGCTTTCAATGCCTTCACTGCCCTCGGCCTGCAGTTCGGTTTCAGCTACACGGCGCGATCGTCCTTTCCTAGGCTCCCATGTTTGACAGACATCTTTCCCGGGGTGATGTACCCATAAACCCGTTTTTTCTTGCCCTTCGATATTAATGGGCTCGAATTCATCTGCCATTTGTTGATGTTCTTCTAAAGATGGATCTGTCTCATTGTTTTGCACATTTGAATTTGGTTTAGGTGTAGTGGGCTCATTCAGTTTTGATAATTCCTGATCAAATCATGAGATGTGCTTAAAGACAATCCTTCAGACTATGAAATATATTAAAGAAGGTATCTCTACTGCCTAACAAACTATTGCAACCACGTACCGTCTCATCTTCATATACAGTGATAGCCAAATGTAGTCTTCCCTTCTTTATGTTCTTCAAAGTTAGCCATTTATCATGTCTCTGGCCACCCCTTAGGTCGCTGATGTTTACTGAACACTCTCTGCATGGTAAATAAACTACTGGTTTATATTTGTGATAAAAAAATGTGGATAGACAAAGAGAACGAGAAGAGGGAATTTTATCGTAGAAATAAAATTAGGCTTTATTTGGGACGGTTTTCTTATTGCTTCTTAAAGTAGTTTTTAGAACAAAAATTTTAACTTTTATACTAAAAAACTGCTTTAAGAAGTAGTAAGAAAGCCGTCCCAAACGAAACCTTAATAGTAAAAGAAAGAAAGATAGAAGGTAAAATGAAGCTGAAAAGTTTCAGAAGCTAAACAAGCCAACGCTACAGAAAGCAACTGTGGGCTCCGAAAATTCGTCCCCGGCCTCCCCGCCGCGCTTTTCCTATTCTTATTCGGCGAGGGAGTTTTAACGAGTTAAGTTCCGAGGTAAATTTTGGAAGGCAGATGGGTTTGTAGATAAGACACTACCCAGAGATTTCGCCCTCATTTGGTGAGGACTTTATGATCTGAGTTCTGGTTTCCTATAGGCGCAAGCCCCTATAGTTAATTACCCCTCTCGATCACGAGAGAGAACTTTCGATTAAGGCTAGTCATCAATCAGATACATATAGAGATACGTGTTATCTGGCATATAGTAGCAGCAATAGGTTTGGATATTGAAAATTGGGTTTTTGGATTTGGAATTTGGTAAGGTTTGAAAAGTTTGGAAGATTTGATATTTAAAAATAAAAATTTTACCATCTTGTACTTAAAGCGGATGGTGGGGGAATGGATGATAGACCCGATCAAGATCCCATGGTTCCGTCGTCCCGGGCCATCGTGGTCCCTGGTCTACTTAGTCAGAGGAGGTAGTCGACCCAACCTGACAGAAGGATCCTTGTCAGCAGCCATGGGTTGCTTCGTCCAAGGGGACCTTGTAGACCGGGGTTGAATGTTTGTCTAAGGGGACAAATTTGAATCCACCTTAGCTTACAGAAGGCTTTGTGCCTTGTCAATTATATCCTATTGATTCATATCTCAAGGATTTGATGCCAATAATGAGCGTATTGGCTCTGGCCATAACCGGTATATCGTGGTGCCATTTGGCGGCGAAACCACTCGGTTCAGAGGGCCCCGGGTCGTCGTAACCGTTTATCCTGCGGTGGCCATTTAGCGGCAGACCGCCGGTTAGAGGACACGTACCACGTCCTTACTGGCAGGAGATTGTTTGAGAATGGATCCTAGTGATATTTTCGACTAGGCATTTGGCTCTTTGTGAGCTAGAGTTTATTTGAATTTGTCCACCCCAACAGACTGTTGCGGAGGGTGGATGGATTTTGCTTTGAGTGATTGATGGATTGATTTCAGATTTTAAATATCTTGAAATTCAGAGTTTGTAGAGTTTGGATTCTGATATAATTGAGTGGGATTTGAAATATTTGTGGACCCCTCCGGTTGAGATCTTTGTTCAACATGGCCATCATCGGGGTGTTTGGGGTCATTTCCTCTTTAGTTGATTGAACCCTGTCAACTCGACCAAACTGTTGCTCGAGGATCGGGTTTCTCATAGGCTTTGTGCCTTTTGTTCATGTATTTTCTTGATTTTAGGCCTTGAAGGCCTAAAAAGAATGTATTTAAACAAATACACCGCTCGCTACAACCGTGTATTTTGTTAGGTAGTTCGAATCTTGTCGACTTCTATTGATCCGTATAGAAGGATCGGACTCGAACTTGAATTCACTTGTCAACCCGCGCAGCATCCCTAAGCGTCACGTGTGTACCAATAACACGCTCGTCGGGGCCCATGCGGGTGTTTGGGGCATTTTATAATTGAACCCTGTCCATTCCTTTTATCTTCTTAGGAGGATCAGGTTCAAATTTGATAACTCGCGCAGCGTCCCTAGACGTCGCGTGTATTTCTATAGCACGCTCGCTGGGGCCCATGCGGGTTTGGATTGTATTTTCCCCCTTAATGTACCTATGTGTATACAAATTAAAGTGCACGTGCGGGGGTATTCTTGGAATAGACGTCTTCTGTCTGCTTGTATATGTGTTGCAGATGATATTGACTCCCCCCTTTCTCAATCGCCGGGGAAGGATTTTCTAGATTTGGGAGTCAAGGACTACTGATTTGGGGAGAACTCCCTTCAGGATCTTTGGTGTAGTAGACCGTCATTTTCGGTATTTGTAGACATCAGAACTGTTTTCTTCTCGAGTATAAAACTAAGAAGAGACTTTGGAATACCAGGAAATTTGGTTCTAATTTGTTCAAACATTTCCTTCTTTTCTGCCAGTGGGTGTCCTTTTCGTACATCGGGCTGCCTTTGTACTCGACATACTTGGAGCTCTTGATCACCACTGTCATAGGTGATATTCGTACTTGTGTCCGCAGTGATTCATTGTACTTTCAATACACTGTTGTTATCCACGAGTATTCATTTGCTGGAGATCAGTCATATCCGCTACGACCTCCTAGTAGTATTCGTAGGAGAACCCTTACTTTTGCATTGAAACCACCTTTCACCAATCTCAGGTGGTTTGTTGGGTTGTATTTGTTTATAGGAAGGCGGATCCTCCATCATTAGTCTCTCGTATCGCCATCTCAATCAACAGGCGTTTGTAGGGATTGTTGTAGGAGACGTACTTGTGTCCACAGTGGTTCGTTGCGCATACGACATACACACTGTTGTTATCCACAAGTGGCTTGTATTAGCTGGCGAAGGACCATTATATCCGCTGCGGCCTCCTGAATGTATCTGCAGCAGACCTATTATTTCCGCATCTTTTCCACCCTTTCACCAATCTCGGGTGGTTCGACGATTGCACTTGCTTGCAAGGGGCGGCTCTTTGACGATTGATCTCTAACGTCGCCTTCTCAATCAACAGGCATTTGTAGAAATCGTCGTAGGAGATTCGTGCATCGAGGTCTTGTAATTTGAATTTCCTCATGCGTGATTCAAACTTTGTTCTTGTATGTGTTTGGATCTGAATTTAGTTTCATTCGGACTTGAATTCACCAAGTTTAAAGGTCTCCACTTGATGTCGTATAGTCCGAGTTCAATCATGAGCGTGAAGTGCATATTCGAACTGATTGCCCAGGGTCTTCTGAAGTTCTTAGTAAGTTCATTTGAATGTTCACTTTCTAGTCCAACTCAAGTACTCGCTTGAGTTTGAATGTTTGAATCATTAATGTTCAGTTTGAGTCCAGAATGCAAGTTCAAGTATAGGTCCCCTGCAGTCCGAGTCTTGTTCAAATGATTGTTCAAAGTCTTTTTGAGATCTTTTGAGCTCAATTTTGTATTCAAATGATTTCAATTTGGTCCCATTTCGAGTTCATTTCATTTGGATTTGATCTTCAGTTCTGTCTTGATTTTATCTGGATTTGAACTTTTTAGAAATCATTTAGGTTTGTTCTGATTTAGGTCATCTGCACATTTTCAATCAAGTTCAAAAGTCCACTGCTCTTTCTTGTTTGGTCCAAATATTTTGTTCTTTTGATTTCAAACCAGGTCCGAGTGTAGTAATATTTCACCCGAAATTTCGGCAACCTCCCGGCGTCTCCCCCGTTTAGGGGAAAACTACGAGAAAACTGGGCCTTCCCACCACGGCCAATAAAGGCGTGCATGGTAGGTGCCCTCTTTCGAGGACACCTCGGCCGTGATTTTTCTTCCCACCACGGCCAATAAAGGCGTGCATGGGGTCTTTGACGGTACCTGTTACAAGAAGAAAGGCAGTTGCTTTCCCCCCGCCCGGGGGTACTTATAAATCATTCCGGCCGCGCAAAGAAAAGGGTACACCAGGCTCACCTAGCCTCGCCGTGTGCGTCGAACCGGTTTCCCTCCTACCACGCTCACTAAATGCGTGCTTAGGTGGTTTGTCGGTCCGACACGCATGTCGAGACAGGAAGGCGTGGGTCGCTCGCTTACCTCAACACAGGTGTCGTGCCGGTTGCTCCTCCTACCACGCTCAATAAAGGCGTGCATAGGTAGATCGCCAGCCCGACACATTAGTCGAGATAAGAGGGCGAAGGTTGCTCGGTTACCTTATCGTAGGTGTCGCGCCAGTTGCCCTTCCTACCATGCTAAGAAAAGCATGCATAGGTGGACCACTGACTCGTCACGCATGACGAGGTAAGAGAGCGAGAGGGGAGGCGACTGTCCGCCTCGTCGTAGGCGTCGGACCGGGGTCCCATCCCACCACGCGCAATAAAGGCGTGTATAGGCGGTTTTCCGGTCCGTCGTACACGTCGAGGACGGAAGCCTGAGTTTAGAGGGTTATACCTTCGGGGCCGGTGGACCGGCGATGGTCGGTGAAGGCTCCGATGTCGAGGCGGGAGAGGGCTCGGCAAGTAAGCACTTGCATTTTATAATTAATATTAATTATAATAATAATTAATTAATTATAATTTATAATTAATTATTAATTATAATTAACTATAATTATTAAATTAATTATAATTATAATTACTTAGTAACTAATTATAATTAATCGAAATTAATTATAATTAACTAAATAATTATAAATGACAATTAATTATTAATTATTAGTTAATTATAATAAAATAATTAATTATAATTATAATTAAATAATAATTAAAGATAATTAATAATTATTATAATTAATTAAAACTCAATTTGTTGGATTTGATCGAAGAAGCGCTCGGAGGAGAGAAAGTTACCCTCACAGCCAGCGAGCTCCTTGCTGCTTCCGATCGGAGAGGGGGGGAGCCGGCGCGACGTCAAACAACCACGGAGGGGCCGGAGAAGAAGCGGAAGGGAGAAAGTTAGCCCCACAGCCCGCGAGCTCCTGTTGTTGCCAAACTGGCGTTACTTCCGATCCTACCGGAAGGGAACGCCGTTGAGCAGGCGGGCTCGAGCAGCGACGGAGGATGCCGAGGGAGCTCGTATGAGGGAGAGAGGGAACCAGCGATCGGAAAGCAGAGGAGATCGGGGGAGGAGAAGGGCTCGTGCGTCAAGAGAGGCCGAAGGCCTCCCTTTCTTCAGCTTTTTAACGTCGCGAGAGTCGTGCGGTCTCGACGTGCCGAGGTCGTGGGATGGCAGAGGGCAGGTGAGGATTTGATGATTTTTTTTTTTTTTTTTGTCTCTGCTTTTACGGGTCAACAGCAACATAGGTTTATTTGACAATGGTGTGCTGCAAAGTAGAGTTGCAGCCCAGCAAACCAATTTTTCTCGACCTTGATGCGCTTATTTAGTGTTAACCAATCAAGGTGAAGAACTATATAAATGACATTAAGCATTATAAAAGCATTATAACAGAAAATCCTGCAGCTGTGCTTCCTATATGTTAATCTCTCGTCATCAGGTGAAGCCATAACTCCTTGAAGAAATCAGCTAAATAATAAAAAAATACACATTTAAGATGAACGTTTGGATCAAAGAATCATAGTTGAGCAGCAGAATACTGAGCTTCCACGCTACTTAACATGTAAATAATAGAAATTCATCCATGTAACTAGTCACTAAGACTTCGTTTGGGATGGCTTTCTTACTACTTCTTAAAGCAGCTTTTTAGTATAAAATTTTTAATTTTTGTACTAAAAAGCTGCTTTAAGAAGCAATAAAAAAAGCAGTCCCAAACAAAGCATAAAGCTTAGGAAAAGAAAGAGGGACCAGCTATTGTTATCAATGTGTAAGATCTTAATCATGTAACTAGTAAAGCATGAAGACTCGACTTAAAAGTTAAAAGTGCCTCCAAGATGATTTAATTAGGGAATGGAAGTGTACCCGAGCAAGTCATCGAAGATGTGATCCTTATCACGAACTTCAAGAGACAATATATTTGGTACTTCCCATGATGAAATTGGGATCTTGAACTCCTCAAACCACTTTGGATATAGGGTCTTCTTGTGAATCTTTGTTCGGATTCTAAAATTACCAAGATGGGCTTTCACATAAGGATCAGCAAGTCCTGCAGATTAAAAACTTTACTTTCGTTAATCTGGTTTTCAAACATAGTTAATGACAATGGTCATCTATGGGTTACTTTGATAAAATAAATAAGGGATACGAATTACCATTTAAATCTGAAGGTTTCATATCAGCTGCCTCTATAATCTCCAATTTCACATATGCTATAGGAGGTTTTTCGTAGACTGAAAACCACGATTCTGGAATAGGTAAAACATAAGAAGTTCTGAGGAAAATTTTCAACTTAAAAAAATAAAAACACTTAAATTATAACTACAAAGAAAAATGCTATGAGGATGCTAGAGTACTACAAGCGATATTGTTAACAAGCCATAACACATTCAATGAAACTAGATTTGAAATTTGGTTTATCAATTATCATAGAATTCAAACATAATGGACTTCAACAACAAAGCTTCTTATAAGCATTTCGGCTCAAGTTTGGGAAGGCTTTTTTACTGCTTTTTAAAGCAAATTTCTAGTACAAAATTTTTAATTTTTATATTAGAAAAAAACTTTAAGAAGCAATAAAAAAGCTGTCTCAAACGAAACCTTTATCTGATGTCAGAACTCATTCATCGAAACTAGATATGAATTTTGGTTGACCGTAGCATTCAAGCATATTGGAGTTCAGCAACAAAATTTGATTGTAATCATTTCGCCTATACTAATGAAAGCCAGAACTAACTTTCAGCATTAAAAATCATGAGTAGCCAAATATTCACAAATTCATTCCTTCGACTAGAATCCCAAAAAAAATGAAAGCTTGTCTGGGAATTGTTGGCTAAATATATCAAAATTGGGCCTAACTAGAAGTCTACATCTTCAAAATCGCTCAGAAGCAAGTCTATAGGTAAAGGGCAAATACCGAGTGTATATTTTAACAATCCAATGTGAGACTGAACTTTATTCTCATATATCTTCATAAATGTCTCACTCAAATGAGCCCTCCGCATTCATGCTATAAAACCTTTTACCATCCTCGAGTATCTTACATCAAAAGCTCACTCAACCACTCAACCTCAACTAGATGAAGCTATAATGAAGTTTACCCTATCTTGAACCTGTTACGGCGGTTCCTCCTGAACCGCCTCTTGAGACGGTTCCTCCTGAACCACCTCAGCCCAGGAAGGAAGGGCCGGCCATGGTATATCAAAGGAGGCAATCTCGCCTCCTTTCTTGCCCAAATTAAATTACCGCCTAGGGGTGGGGTCCACGGGATTTGAATTTATTTGAAAATTATTTTTAGGAAAAATTTGAGGAGGTGGAAAAAAGTCTTTAAATAGGAGAGGTAAGAGGAAGGGAAGGGCATGCAAGTATTGTTTTCTTCTTGGAGTTTCTTGGGTGTTTTGGGCTCTAGACTCTCTTGTCTAGAGATTTGGGAGAGACGATCCTCCTTTCGAATTGAGGATCACTTATATTTTGATTTCGTATTGCTTTGGCTTTGTTTCCCTTATTGCAATTTAGTGATTTGGGGCTGATTTCGCCCAGATTTTGGTTGAATTCTCGCTGTTTTGTCTCCAATTAGTGATAGGTTTGCTTGCGAACTCAAGTATTCCCTAGAGGGTTACTTGCGAACTCAAGTATTTCCTATCAAATTGGTATCAGAGCGAGTCTCGGGACCGGTGGAGGGATGATTTCAACAAATTCCAGCAGTTTTCTTCTCTTCAAATAGAAAGAAGTTGCTGAATTTTACTCCAAAAACTTTTTTTTTTTGTGAATCTACAAAGGCCGGATTGTGATGGCGGCCAAAAAAGTGGATGCATTGGAGGAAAGACTTGAAGGGGAGATGAATCAAATCAAAACGACGGTGGAGGAAAGGATTTCCTCCATAGAAGGTCAAGTCGCCGACCTCCGAGATATGATGAAAAAAATGTTGGAGATTCAAAATCAAATAGCGGCGTCAGTGGCAAAAGGGATGGAGGGAAAAAATAAGAACTCTGAAATTCGTCGAGAGGAAGATGAAGTGGAAATCGTGGAAGGGGAAGGAAGAAGACCCCATATGGAGCCTTTCCAGAGGGAAGAAAGAGGAGGATATGGGGAACGCCAGGAGATACTACGGCCGCCGAGGTGCTGATTTTGAAGAAAGAAAGGGGGATTTCGAAGGAGGTTGGGGCTATGGTAGAGCAAGGGAAGATCGGGAAACCTGGAGTGCACCCAGCACTTGGGAGAGGGGAAACTATGAAAGGATCAGGGGAAACGGTGGTGACCAGAAGGTGAGAAAGTTGAAGATGCCCGTATTTGAAGGAGAAGACGCATATGGTGGATTTACAAAGTAGAGCGGTACTTTGATGTCAATGGGTTGACGGAGGAGGAGAAGCTAACAACCACAGAACTATGCTTAGAGGGGAAAGCTCTGTCATGGTTCCAATGGAGAGATCAAAGGAGGCCGATCAGAAACTGGAGGGAATTCAAAGACTGCATAATAGAACAATTCCAAATCGATCGGGGAGGAGACTTCTATGAGCAGTTCTTTGCTCAGACACAGGAGGGATCAGTAGCAGACTACCGGGAGCAGTTTGAGCACCTAGCCAGCAGGGTGGAGAGACTCTCAGATACAATATTGGAGGGAAATTTTATGAAAGGGATGAATATGGAGATCCGAGCAGCAGTTAAGGTTTTGATGCCCCGTGACTTGGGGGAGGCCATGAAGTTGGCCCAATTGGTGGAAAATCAAAGGAATTTGGAGAGGGGAGCCCAGAGTAGCAGCACCGATGGCACTTACAGGATGACGACCACCCATCTAGCACCTAAAGGTTCTACAACAGGAGGGAACCGAGAGGCCACCAAGGAAAAAACAGGAGGGAGCGGGGGAAATTTCAAGCGGCTAACGGAGAAAGAAATGCAGGAAAAGAGGGCAAGGGGTTGTGCTTCAGATGCGATGAAAGGTACACACCAGGGCATCGGTGCAAGGACCGAACTCTTCAGATTCTCACCGTCTGTGATGACGAGGAAATTGAGGGGGGAGGTGAGGAGGAGATAGTGGAAGAGATGGATGAGAAGCTACACTTGGATCTAGCGGAGGTTTCCCTGAACTCGGTGGTAAGGTTCACTACAAATCACACCATGAAAGTGAAGGGAGAGATAGAGGATAGGGAAGTGGTGGTGCTGATTGATAGTGGGGCTACTCACAATTTCATTTCCACCCAGGTCGTCGATCAATTGGGAGTGAAATTGGTGGATACCAGCTGTTACGGGGTGATGATGGGTACAGGAAAGGTGGAGAAAGGTCAGGGGATTTGCAGAGGAGTGCGACTGACGATCCAGGGGATACAGGTGAGGGAAGATTTTCTTCCGCTAGAATTGGGGAGTACAGACGTCATCCTGGGGATGAAATGGCTGCAAACGTTGGGGGACACCAAAGTGAATTGGGAAACACTCATGATGGAGTTGATGGTGGATGGGAGGAAGGTGGTGATTAAGGGAGATGCGGGGCTTTCCAAATCCCTGGTTTCTCTTAAAACAATGGTGAGGGATATTCAGTTGGTGGGTGGAGGATATCTAGTGGAGCTACACAGTTTGGAGGGAGAGAGTTTGGAGGAGGGAGGAGACATACCCCACTCCATTCAGCCGTTGATTCAACAGTTCCATGAGGTGTTCCAGCCACCTCAGGGATTACTACCGCAGAGGGAGTAGGAGCATGCCATAGTATTGAAGGAGGGAGTGTCGCCCATAAGTGTACGGCCTGACCGCTACCCTCAGTTCCAGAAGGATGAAATAGAAAGGCTGATCAGAGAGATGTTAGAGGAAGAAATCATCAGACCCAGCATTAGCCCCTTCTCTAGTCCAGTTCTATTGGTAAAAAAGAAGGATGACAGTTGGCGTTTCTGCGTGGATTATCGAGTGCTCAACAAGGAAACTGTACCTGATAAGTTTCCTATCCCAGTAATTGACGAGTTGCTAGATGAATTAAGTGGCACAGTGATCTTCAACAAGATAGACTTGAAATCAGGTTACCATCAGATTCGGATGAAGGAGGATGTACCCAAGACGGCCTTTAGAACTCATGAGGGACATTATGAGTTCTTATTCATGCCTTATGGCCTCACCAATGCCCCCGCTACTTTTCAGGCCCTTATGAATAAGATTTTCAAACCTTATCTCAGACGGTTTGTACTGGTATTTTTTGACATCCTGGTCTACAGCAGGACAGAGGAGGAGCACTGGGGGCATCTGAAAAGGGTGCTAGAGGTACTGCAGAAGCACCAAGTGAGGGCCAACTTGAAGAAATAATGCTTCGCACAAGCCAGCGTGGAGTACTTGGGCCATGTTGTATCAAAAGAGGGGGTGACAGCAAATCAGTCCAAAATTGAGGCAATGCTAAAGTGGTCAGTGCCGAAGAATCTGAAGGAGCTGAGGGGATTTTTAGGGCTGACGGGTTACTACAGAAGGTTTGTAAAGGGGTACAGCAATATAGCATGGCCACTCACTGAGCAATTGAAGAAGGATATGTTCCGATGGGGGGAGGCAGCTACAGCAGCATTTGAGAGCTTGAAGAAGGCGATGACGATGGTCTCGGTCCTAGCCTTGCCAGATTTCACTCAAACCTTCTTTGTGAAGACATATACATCAGGATACTGCTTTGGTGCAGTGCTTATGCAGAATCGTAGGCCCATTGTCTATTTCAACCAGGTTTTGACTGCTAGAGCCAGGTTGAAGTCAATCTATGAGAGAGAATTAATGGTCATCGTTCTGGCCATCCAAAAGTGGCGACCTTACTTACTTGGGAGACATTTCATTGTTAAGATAGATCAACAGAGTTTGCAATACCTGCTGGAACAACGAATGGTGATGGAAGAGCAGCAAAGGTAACCATCCAAGCTGTTGGTGTATGATTTTGAAATTCAGTATAGACCAGGAGTGGAGAATAAGGCGGCAGATGCCTTGTCCAGATGTATGGGGGAGCTGCAGACAGTGGCACTTTCCGTTCCTTTGATGCTTGACTGGGAGGCTATCAGAGAAGAAAGTGCTAGAGATGAAGAACTAGGAAAAATCAATGCAGCTTTGCTAAAAGAGGAGGGAAGCCATCCAGAGTACTCATTAGAGGGGGACAGACTACTATATCAGGGAAGATTTGTGATGCCTCGGACCTCGATCCACATCCCAAATATACTCCAGGAATTTCATGGGAGCGCAGTGGGGGGCCATTCAGGAGTGCAGAAGACCTATAAAATATTGGCGGCCGAGCTTTACTGGAAGGGGATGCGTAGAGATGTAGAGGAACAAGTATTTGGCAATGTCACCAGTAGGACTACTACAGCCATTAGCACTACCAGGACGAGTCTGGGAGGAGATATCCATGGATTTCATAGATGGGCTGCCTCGTTTAGAAGGCTTCACAGTAATCTTGGTAGTGGTGGATAGATTGAGCAAGTATGCTCATTTCATTCCCCTCCGACATCCTTACACTGCGGTGACAGTGGCTTCAGCCTTTATTAGAGAGGTGGTCAGATTACATGGCATACCAGAGGCAATTGTGTCAGACAAAGATAAGGTATTCCTCAGTCATTTTTGGAAAGAATTGTTCAGGCTACAGGGGACAGTTCTAAAAAAGAGCACCGCTTACCACCCACAGACAGATGACCAAACAGAGGTGGTCAATAGGAGCTTGGAGACCTATTTGAGATGTTTTGTGTCGGAGACACCCAAACTTTGGGCCAAATGGCTGTCATGGGCAGAGTACTGGTACAACACCTCTTTTCACTCAGCTTCACAAATGACTCCATTCAAGGTGCTGTACGAAAGGGACCCCCCTCACTTAGTACACTTTGGGAGTAGCAGTACTCCAGTCTCTTCCGTAGAGGAGTACTTAGAAGAAAGGGATCGAGTATTAGAGGAATTAAAGAAACATCTACTGAGAGCTCAACAGATTATGAAGAAACAGGCCGATGGGCATAGGAAGGACATCCAGTTCAAAGCAGGAGAGAAAGTGTTCTTAAAATTCCGACCATACCGGCAGAAGACAGTGGCCAACAGAAGAAATGAAAAGCTCGCCCCAAGATACTTTGGACCTTATGAAATATTGGAGAAAATCGGAGCAGTGGCATATCGGCTAAAACTACCACTCACAGCAACTATTCATCCCGTTTTTCATGTGTCACAGCTGAGAAGTGCTATTGGAGATTATACAGCCAGTTCAGAGTTACCAGTCACACTCACAGAAGATTTAGAGGTGATTATGGAACCCTTAGAGTTGATGGGGGTTCGTCAGAAAGGAGAAGGGGCAAAAGAAGTACTGATCAAGTGGAAGAATCTTCCAGACTACGATGCTACATGGGAGCCGTATGAAAGGGTGAAGCAACAGTTTCCTAGTTTTCACCTTGAGGACAAGGTGATTCTTTGGGAGGGCGGTATTGTTACGGCGGTTCCTCCTGAAGCGCCTCAGCCCAGGAAGAAAGGGCCGGCCATGGTATATCAAAGGAGGCAATCTCGCCTCCTTTCTTGCCCAAATTAAATTACCACCTAGGGGTGGGGTCCACGGGATTTGAATTTATTTGAAAATTATTTTTAGGAAAGATTTGAGGAGGTGGAAAAAAGTCTTTAAATAGGAGAGGTAAGAGGAAGGGAGGGGCATGCAAGTATTGTTTTCTTCTTGGAGTTTCTTGGGTGTTTTGGGCTCTAGACTCTCTTGTCTAGAGATTTGGGAGAGACGATCCTCCTCTCGAATTGAGGATCACTTGTATCTTGATTTCATATTGCTTTTGCTTTGTTTCCCTTATTGCAATTTAGTGATTTGGGGCTGATTTCGCCCAGATTTTGGTTGAATTCTCGCTGTTTTGTCTCCAATTAGTGATAGGTTTGCTTGCGAACTCAAGTATTCCCTTAGGGTTACTTGAGAACTCAAGTATTTCCTATCAGAACCTTGCTAAACATGATAGAAGCCATTAATATCCATAGGAGCCACAAATTTCATTCAACCACTCAATCTAATTCAAACTAGCAGCTTTCATGCCACTTGTTATAGAGTTTATAGACTAAAGATGATTATAGTTGTGTCTGATGCACAAATTGTAAAGCACCATTCAACCCAAAAAATTAACCATAGAAATGAGAGTTGATCACTTAATTCATATTTCTTAATATAACAAAATTGGAACCAAGACTGATACAGTCATACAAACACTTCTTTAGTTCCTTTAACTTGGCCACTTCTTTCTCTTCCAGTTTTTCATTTTCTATCGCTCGCTTTCCAAATTTTTTTGTCCACCCAGACAAAGCAAATAAAATCCTTATATCAAGAAATGTAACAGCAGAATGTAACATCAGTAGCTAAAGTTCAATTGATCCTACAAATTTGAGCAAACTAAGGCTTCGTTTAGGACGGCTTTTTTATTGGTTCTTGAAGCAACTTTTTAGTATAAAAATTAATTTTTTTACTAGAAAACTACTTCAAGAAGCAGTAAACAAGCCGTCCCAAACGAAGTTTAAGTCAGATCCATGACAACAATACAAGGAGCTACTAAAATTTTAAAGAAATGCCGCATTATCTCATTTTGATAGTTGATGTATTCATAGGAAGAGACATGGGGTGTGCCATCATTCCATCAATAAGTTATAGACAGTGCAAAGCCCACAGCATTAACTTACTTTCGATACTGCGCAGGTTTAGTGCTATCAAGATGGCAAAATCTAGATGAATAAGGTCAACAACAGTATATTGGAGTTTCAAGGACCCTTAAATTGAAATACACCCCCACGTTGCGATACCAGCAGGTTGTTAGCAGACATGGTTGGTCAATTTGTTATTCAGGTCAACTGTCATAACCAAATTGCAATATGAAGATAAAATATGAATAATAAAAAAAGAAGCATATGACTTCATAACAAAAACCCATTGAAAAAGAGGAAGGAAAAGTGTGGGCACAAATTTAGAGGGTACCTAAAGCTAACAAAGACTACAAGAAAGCTTATTATTCGTAAAAGGTAAAACAAGAAGTGGAAAAGGCTGGTGCAGATAAAAAAAGAAGTACATGAAACAATTAAGTTATAAAAAGAAACTGAATCATCCAACAAACCACATAACACAATGGGAATAAAACATATAACAAAATGTTATGATATATGGTATGAATCAAATCATGTTCTTCTTCCCTACACAAAAGAAATAAAGGTTGCAAATGATTATGCCTCAAGTTACGAAACTATCAATACAACAACAATAACAACAACAAGCCTTTGTCCCATTACGTGGGGTCGGCTACATGAATCCTTTTTCGCCATTGTGTCCGGTTAAAAGTCAAATTTTCATTTAAATCTAATAAAGAAAGATCATTTCTAATATTTTCTAACCAAGTCATTTTAGATCTACCTCAAAGTTACGAAACTATCAATGCCATGAAATATTCAATAACTTATTTAATGCATACCTGATGGTGTTGAAACAAATTTTTCCACATCAATGACAAGCATATTAGGCTGCCAAAAAAAGGGAGCTTTACTTTTAGAAAGTAGAAGAGCGAGAAATACCAAGAGATATTTGAAGAGACACTGACAAACTTCAATAGACCAATTTATTACTCAATCCACAAACTTGAATTGAAAATTAAAAATGCTGTTCATATAGTAGCTGACATGGACAAACCTGGACTAATGTCTGCTCAAATGCAACAGCAAGTAGATTATCCTGCAAAGGATAAACGCTTTAAAACAATAAATTAATAGATGATTCTAGAAAAAGGATAAGAAAAATACTTCAAAGCTCACCAGCCATCCTGCAATTCCTGGAAGCTCGGTGACATCAATGCCATGAGTGAAGATTGGTTTTACAGTCATCTGAAAGTAAGGCACCTCCGCAAAGCACACCCGCATTCGTTCGATAAATGGCCATTGTCGGAGGAATTTCACTCCAACTAACACCTGCATTAAGATTGTGATAGAAATGTAGAACAACAGAAATTAATATTAACAATTAAATTTTAATGAGTTTCACAGGTAAAGGCAAAACATGTCAAAGTTATGTTGTTTCTTCTGATCTCCAGTCCAGTTCATACACAAGAGAACATCAAATGACAGTTTGAATTGAAGATCAAAGAGGAGTTAACTTCTCCTATATGTATTTCTTTTACTGTTACTCACATGCAGCGCAGAACCTTTATTCGCATAAGTTTGAGGTCGCTCTCGATTTAGTCCAACATAGTTTCACGTCTCATAAAATTTTGTAGATGCCATTCTCATCATCATTATACATATCCCAACTATTTGGATTGGCTTTAAAAATCCTAATTTTTCATTCATTTATCCTAACGGCCTTATTGGGTGTTAAGCCTAGTCAGCAAAAATCATCTTGCTCAGATTCTATCCATGCTACATTTAGCTAACATTTTTTTCTTGCTAAGCCTTAAGCATTTTCTAACCTTGTTATGTCCAACATACCAAAGACAATTTTAATTACATTATTTTTAATGGGTACAACCTTCATTAGAAATTTTTTAAGCAACTCTTATTAATTTTTTCACACATTTATCTTACCGTTTTCATTTTCATCATGCTCAACTCAGCTATTTATAACATTTTTAGAACCTAAGAATCATATTCATATTATATAGTAAACCTAAATATAATTTTATAAAATTTAAAGATGCATCTACTTGATAACCACCCAACTTTAAAAGATATCTCCTCATTTTCATTGGTAAGAGGGTTTATTTTTTTATTGATGAATCAGAAAAGCACTAGTTGGAACCATCACCAAAAGGAACTACACTGCTGTTCTCTCTCCTAATCTCTCAATGAACAAGTAAACAAATTTAGAAAGGTTTACTGTTATAATAATCTCCTCTATTGAAATCACCCAAGTTTTACTCTAGAAGTTATCAACTCATCCCTATTGGTTAGATGGCATTATTCTCCTTTTGATAATCCAGGCACTAGTTTAAAGTAACACTAAAAGGCACTACACTATTGGTCCTCTCTCCCAATTTCTCAATGAGCATGCAAAAAAGCTTAGAAAGATATGCTTTTATGTTATTTATTTACCTTACTGATCAAGAGGTATGAAGATGGGGAAGGTGCTTGTGGCTATTCATTCTTTTGTATAATAAATCTAAAGTACTTACAAATTGAGTACCATTTTATCTTCTAGTACTATTGGCTAATAATTGTTAATATACCCAATAAATTTATATTTCATGTTATCTTCAAATTTCTCCATTGTTCTTAATTTCTAATTATTTCAACTGGTTTTATCATCAGAATTATATCATAGCAAATACACACAAATGCACCCATTCTAAATATCCTTTATAAACAACCTCATAATAAATACAAAAAGATAATGACTTAATAATGATACTTGATGCAATCATATTATAACTAAAAAAATTGTTACAACTGTTCAATAACTTATAATACAAATCAATGCTCAAGCAAACGTATTCAACATATTTCGAGACACACCTTAATTCAATGCCAATAAGTATTTCTAAACCTTTTTGTGTCTATTATTGTATTAAATTTAAACCTTTTGTTAAAATCCTTTTTCTTGTTTTTAACTATCATAGTTGTTGGTTGTAACTAAGGGAAAATTCACCCAAAACAAGGTATTATCTAACCCAATAAATTTAAAAAATACGGCCCTTGGAAATATTAAGAATATACCAGATGTACTGACAAGTCTTAGCATGTTTCTTACCTTTCCTTCGACATGCATACTTGTCACATGCATGTTTGTCCACATTCCTAGCCCTAAAGTTTTCCTTAGCTGCACAGCAAGCACTGCACTCATATCGTTCGCAGATAGAAAACTCATTCCCAACTCTAGAACCTACAAAAGTTCAAAGTTATCACGTAGGAATGGTACAGAATATAATAGAATTAAACGGCACAATCAATGCAAGTATATAACACAAACCAAGTGGTCATCATCAGATGATTGACCAAGAACTCTTATCTCGGTAAACATAGGCGGGTTCCTTCCCAAGTAAAGGTTCTCAACAACTGCTTTACTCTGCAGCAGAAGAAGTGCATAGTAAAGTTAGAAAAGAGTAGATAAGGTACATAACACTGAGGCTTCGTTTGATTAAGTTTAATTTCTCCATTTTCTGTTTCAAGAAGCCGAAATCAGTTACTTTTAAATGTTTGGAAGAACAACTTTTATATAATTCTTTTTCACGTAACTCCATTTTTTTGTCGGTTATAAAAGTTATTTGATTTCTGCTTATTCTATTTCAAACTCAGTTTCTAAAAATAAGCACTTAAAAAATGTTACTCAAACAACATTTCATTATTGAAACTATGTTTTAGTTAACTCCTTTTTCTCAACATCTGTTTCTAGAACTTCATTTTAAATAAGCAACAACCCAAACAAACAAAGCTTAAGTGTTTCAAGTAGCTCGAATAAGTCATTCAAGTAGCTCGAATCAACTGTGAAAATATAAATGATTAAAAGGTTTTGGTTCTGCAGGGTTTGCAATTTTAACTAGAACATGTAACAAATCTCCCAACAATCATGCATTTGGCTCTGTATTAGTTTATGTATTTCTAAGCTTAGCGAGAGAAACCACAAGAGAAGTTCTTATTTCATGACACTACAACTGTTGCAATTAACTAAGATCACCAGCCTTCAACACCAAACCGGTCCTTGAAAGGCTAAGATCATAATGGCAATTCAGTGAAGAAATGTGCACCGTTATGACGAAATTAAAAATTGTGTTATTGAAATTTGTTTTTTAAGCATCAATGCTATCACTATCAATTAAGAAAATACATGTCTTCATATTTATAATAGACCAGTCTCTAGAATAATAATAATAATAATAATAAGCGCCACATTAGATAAGAAAAATAAGAGTGCTTAAAAAATATAGATTGCTTCTGTAGAGAAGACATACAGCTGTCCAAGGCTTGTACTTGTCCAAGAACCAAGGTATGATTGGCAAGAGGAATTGCTGAGATGCAATCTGTTCCAAGCAGATAGGCCAGATTTTTTCAACTGCGTGGTTTAACCACCTTACAGATTCAGAATCAGAAAGGAGCTGTGAGATAAAAATAAACATAAGATAAGACGGCTCAAATTGGACATAAACATCTGATCGGTAAGATGAAAAATAAATACATGATGACTATATATGCATTATATTTAGTAATATTATATGAAATAAAATTAGGCGTACCCTCCTTTGGTTGGCGTACTTTCGTTCTTCATACTGCAATTTCCTCCTCAATCTTACAGTATATTGTTGATTTACCTAGAAAAATGAAAAGTTGATAGATTGCATAACTAATTTAATTTGAATTTGGAAAAACCTTCAAATATAATTGAAACTATCATCATAGATAAATCCAATAAGGAATTTGCTAATAATGAAGAAAGAGGGGTAATAAAAAAATAATCCTGAATTTGATGTGTGGAAAATTTTCAAATTAGTAGGAATTTTTCTAGGTCAAATATGATTTTATGCAAAAAAATTAATGTGATAAAGACAGCCCAAAATAAATGAAGGCTGGCTGATTGGGATGATAGACATTAGATGTGAACTACTAACATCTGCCATAGTTGGCGGGCATCAAGTAATGGTCGATGAGGAACATCCAAAGTTGGGAGACAATGGGTGATTGACTTCATTCTTTTGATAGGAGGGAGACCAGGTTTGATAGGAGGGAGACCAGGTCTGATAGGAGGGACTTGGTGTTAGATGATGATAGACAGTCGGCATGGTCTTTATCATTGATCATAACATAAGAGGAGTTCATAAAGATATGCGTGCATGGCAAATGTCAGATGTTAGTCATTAATAGACATTGGTTGGCAATTGATAACTATTAGAAGTTAAGCGACGATTGATATTCAGCTCAGTGACGTCAGGAAATGATTAACGGTGAATATCGAACGTCGGGCAATAAATGATAGTCCACTCAATCATCCTCCTAATAGTAAATGACACCGAAAGTTTTGGAAGATGGTCTCCAAACATCTATAGCTAAGATATTCGATGTTTTCTTGTGCATTCATTCGGTTACATTCAATAAGAAACATCATAATTATGGCAACGATAATTGGTCAACTTGATCATTATCCAATTAAAAGAGGATTATATGACTAGAAAGATTAGTCGAACATCGGTGGTTGATAGATGTAGAAAATTAGCAAATATGAAGTGACAGTGGTTGATGGATATTGGTGAGCCATCAACTATGTGGTTCTTATTATCAAAGAGGAGGACCAAACGATTGAAAAGATAAGCGTTGAACATTGGTGGTTGATGGATATTAGATGCAAATCATTGACAAGCATCTAACGACAATCAATGAATAAGTTTGGAAGTCAACCAATGATTGGTGGTTAGCTTAATTATTCACCTATTAGGAGGGGAGATTGGAGATTAAGAAGATGGGCATTGGATGTAAGTAGCTAATGAATAATGGACATTTATCATTAGTATGCATCTGGTAATGGTCCATGGGGAATGTGAAAACTTTGGGTATGTTGGGCATTTGGTTCAATCACTGGAAAGTTTAGGGCTACGATCAACGAGGAATGGAGATCATACAACAATTAGTGGTTATTTTTGTTATTTTCTTGAGAAGTGAGGCGATTGGGCCACTGGAAAGACAAATGTCGACATTGATATCACAAAGACACATGACAATAGTTAGTGGAAACTATTGCATTACAATTAATGGAGAACATCATAAGTTGGGCAATGATGGATAGTCGACTTAGATTTTTAATAGAAAGCAACTGAGAAGAAAAGCGTCAAATGTTAACGGCTGACAGAGTTTAGATTATTGACAAGTGTCAAGTGATCTTGTGGGTAAACTTGATACGAAGGTAATCTAGATGATCCAAAGGTAAATGTTAGATATTGATGGCTGATGAATATTATATGTTAGACTTTAACAAGTGTCGAATGATAGTAGATAGAATAACGAAAGTCAAACAATTATTTTCATTTGACTTGTTATTCTCTAAATGATTAGGAGATTGAGAAGACGGGTGCCAAACATTGAACATTACTCATTGGCCATCTTCTAGGGAAATTAATTGGGAATGTAAGAAGCTGAGTGACAATGGGTAAACTCAATCTTTGACAGGTGCAAAGTGATTGTCAATAAAAAATTTGGAAGTCCATCGATGGTTGATGATTGATGTGTTTGTTCTCCTAAAAGAATTGAAGATAAGACAACTTACAATATTGAACATCATACATAAGTGGTTGATGGACATTGAATGTCAGTTATTGGTGGTCATTAGGTGACATTCGATGGTAAATGTCGGGAGTGAAACAATGGTGAAAGATCAATTTGATTATTTACATGATAGGAGATGAGACAAGCCATAAGGAAGACAAACATTAGAAATCAATGATTGAAGGACGTCAAAATTTGTCATACGTTAAATTAAAGTTGTGGGAACATGTTTAAATTTGAGTGAATGTGAACGGTTAGTTTAATCATTCTCTTGATTGGAGAGGTGATCAAGATGCAAATAGCTAATAAGCATCTCAAATTAATAGGGGCAATTTTCAGAAAATGACTAATGGAGAATTTGGAAAGTTGGGTAACAATTAGATGTAGGCTTGGTCATCTTTTTTTGGGAAGGGAGATTATATGACCTAAAATAGGAGTGTAAAATACTTAATTGATGATGGATTCTTGAACTAAAAAGATAATTTTATCATCATGTTGAGTTTTGATACATTATATCTCATAATCACATAAAAAGGATGACATTAGATCACCCTTATTTGAGAAAAATTTCTACCATGGCAAAAAATCATCTGCAAATCCAATTCCAACTCAAAATAAGTTTTAAAGAAATTATAGAGTCAAATTTACATAGATGAGAGTAAAATTAAAACACACCTATCAAATAATCTTGCAAGGTGTAAAAAATTACAACTAGCAATAATCGAGCACCGCTATCTTCGAAGAAAAATCTAAAGGTTATCAACAAACAACTTACAAGAATTCAAAAGAAGCTTTCATAACGTAGTAATAGATGTGTATGTGATAATAAACTTTATTTCTATTGATGCTTAGAAAATGGAGTATTTCACATCTCTAAATTATTATCTTATATAGACTTCACAAAGTATGAAATGATTAATTTTAAAAGCTGAGAAATGCAATCATTTTAAGAAATTTTACTAGTGTAAATGGCTAGCACGAGATGCTAATCATGGCTTGTAATGCAATGTTTCATGCATGTTCTAAGGAAAAGTATACAATAACTAATTTCCCATTTCATTAAGATAATCTTCATTATCTTATGAGATATATATCGTGCGAATTTTCAAACAATACACGGTTTGGGAAGAGTTTGATGTACGCGGACTTACCCTTACATTACCAAGTGACGGTTTCCGTGACTTGGATTCATGATCTTCAAGGCACAATGGAGACAACTAATTATTTCAGCCAAAGGACCCTGTTTGGGTGGGATCTCTACAAGAGGAATTGTAGAACTAGCTGGTAATTAGGATATAATATGATGAGGTGCTAAGGTCTGGTGCAAATATAAACAAAGAATGCATTAGGCGGCAGTGAAGAAATTTGGGTGTGGCTTGGGATTGTTGGGTTTGCATTGTTATGTAGGCCATTATTCGTAGATGTTTTTCTATGCTTTTGATTTGTACTTGGTATGCTTGTTTGGGAGGCCATATATTATGACCCCTTGTTCTTGTAAATTGTGGGTGCAAAAAAGGTTGTGACTTTATCCTATAACCGTTGGATGCTTTCTTTTGTTTGTTCATAAAAACTTATATACAGGACATACCTCAACCATCTTAACCTTAGTCAAGCATTAAGAGTTTTTTTTTTTATACACAAGAAGATTATAATGTTGACTGGTTACTAACGTACCAGTAGTGATAGCTTGAAGCACAACAAAGATAATTTATTCTCTATTTGATTTCTGAAACAGAACACTAAAGATCAGAATAAATGAACTAATATTAATTAACAAAGCTTTAAGAAATTAGTAGCTCCAGGTTTCTTCGTAGTTAATGATAACTACAACATCTACGCCAAATGAACATTCACTGTTCAAAACGATCAGTAGATCCTAAAGGCCGCAGACACCAACACAGTTAATAATATAACTTCCGTTCAAATTAGATATAGTAAAGATTTAAAAAAAATCAAAGATATCCCACCTCCAGAAACTAATGAAACTAAAAGAAAGGAAGAGAAGTTTCCATGCACTAAAAACAGGATAAACTTGAGCAATTATAAACAACTCAATTTAGAAGGAAAATCCATTAATCTACCATTGCAGCCTTCCAAACAGGCCCAAACAAGTTCAGCGCATCAACCCTAGTAACGAATTCACAAACTGCCAAACTCAAAACTCCCTCACAGAAACAACTTCTCTAAAAATAGAATAAATTTCACTAGATCCCATGACATACTAACAAAACGAGAATAAAAAAACGCAAGATTCCAACTTTAAGTTTATAACCAGAAGAGTTGCATAAGAAGCAAAAAAAAAAAAAAAGAACACACTCACATAGAATCGCGCAATTCCTGAATCACAAAAACTGGTTTTCAGTACTTACCGCAAAGAGATAGAGCAAAGCCCCGAAGTAAAGCAGAGTGTGCGACCACCCTATCGATGCTAAGAACCAGAGCACCATAAGCACTATGCCGATGTGATGAACAATCGAAACCTCCGTTATATCCATCACAATATAGCAAAAAGATAACACTTGAAGCACCCCGCGAGGCCTCCCCAATCTCAAATATCGCGCAAGGGAAGAAGAAAGTGGAACGAATCAACAAGGAAACTGAAGTGTATCTCAGGGGAGTTAACGGATCTCGGAGAAAGCCGAAACGGTAGGTTTCGAAAGAAGAAATCGGAGACTCGAAGGATCGAGCGGTTACTACTTATTTAGGGAATCGGAGAATTTCGAGGGGTCGTCGCCGTCACGGGACGCTGTGGCGGTTGACGAAACGGAAAGCGGCTGCCGGGTTTTTGTCGACGAAGGTATGGCGGGTTCGGATGCATCCAAGCGAGAAAGATCGGATGACGTGGCGATGGACGTGGCGACGTGTTTTTTTTTTTTTTTTTTTTTTTGTACATTTAGGCCATTTAAGGCAAACTCACACACACAACGCATACACATGTACTCGAACCTTGGACCTCTTAGTTGAAAGCCTAAGCTCTCAACCAATAGGCCAAGGAGAGTTGTGTTGGCGACGTGTCAATAAATATTTTTAGATTTATTTTAAAAGGCGACGTGGCAGTTTAAACTCTCATTTTCAGGAGGAGAAATCAAAATTTTATTTTCCCAAAAAACAAAATCTAAATTTTTGGATAAGGAATTGGTCAGTGTAAGCCGGCCCACAAATTAAATTGAAAATAGAATGATATATATATATATATATATATATATATATATATATATATATATATATATATATATATATATATATATATATATATATATATATATGCAATTTTCTTATTTTTCGGGGGTAAGTTTTTTGCCGACGTTGTCAATTAATTATTTTAAAGATATTGGTGCTTGTTAAAATTATTTTCATCCGATGTGATATTTTATTTTTTTCGACGGTTAGGGGATTCCAAAAGAGAAATTTCTTCCTTCGATCATTTTATTGTAGACCCGATCTCATATGTGACTTTTACTATGTATTTAAATTAAAATTTTTGAAATTAAATTCATGAGTAATTGAATGTTAGTTTCTATAAATTTATAATTGAATTGAATATCTCAAATAGATAAATTTGATGGCATTAGAAGTTATCTAATGAGAGTCTAAATGAACTCAAATCAATCACTGGAAGAATAATAGTAAACTTCAACATATTATGATCTTTAAATCTCTCATGCTTATAATCAAATTAGTTGTCACGCGAGATAAATCCAAAGAGCTCAAAATAGTCTGATTCTAATGTCATTGAGGCACTTATATGCTAAAAGTACAATCATGATTGAGGTATTAATATAGTTGTCCGATAAAAAATTAAAATTTAAAATATATATAGGTTGTCCGATGAAATTTTCCGAATTTCATTATATTAATGGGACATGCCCCTTTCAAAAATCTATAAGTAGTCATTTACTCTTGATATGAAAAGGGCTTGAACACTAGGCTTGAGAAGTGAGAAAGCTTAAAAGCTTGAACAATCTCAACGCTCCATCTAAGCACCATAGTTGGATTACCACTCATTCGGTGTTGTTAGACCATCGCATGATAGTCGTTGCCAGACCACTACTTGATTAATATTATGAGACACCATCTCTTAATAACAAACCTCCAACCAACATCATCTAACTACAGTCCACAGACCACTATCATCCCATTACAATCATTTGATCAATGTTGCGTAACTTTAGTTCTCTGACTAACGTCATCCAACTACAGTCTGACAACTATTGTCTGACTATGTTCTTCCCACCATATCCCCATACTATAGTCATTTGATCACTGCCACCCGACTACAATACTCTAACCACTATGAGATCCTCAATCACAATTGCTTATATATGATCATTTAATTTTTCGTTGCTCAACTATGGTCATTTGACCATAATCACCTGACTATGATCATCTAACCACTATCACCAGGCTATAATCCTTTAACTATAGTCCTTGGACCACCATAACATTATTATCTTTCTTCGACCAGTATCGTTTAACTTCGGACCACTATCTCCCAATTTTGATTCTCTAACGACAATCACTCTATTATCGTCATTTGACCACTACCATATGACGGTAGTCCTTTGATCACCATCGCCCAAATATGACCACTCCAATCACCACCACTTGACATTGATCCTTTAACCAATGTCATCAAACATTGATTCTTTGATCACGTCGTTGGACTATAACCCTTTGACCACCATTGCTCAACTACGGTTCCCTGACCACTATTGTACGAATTTGATTATCTAACCATAGTTGCCCTACAAATTCGTTCAACCACCATTGCCTAACTACAATCAACCAATCACTATTGCTCAAGCACAATCCCTTAACTATAATGGTCTAAGATTTAAAGAAGGAATTTAAACCTACTTTTCATATACATTTATTAATTGTTATATCAATTTCTCATTAACCAAGGCAAACTAATCATTCAAAATAATATAAAACAATTATCCAGAATACTCATATAGAATATTTCTTCCAAAATACTTAAATAAAAATAGTTCAAATTTTAATGATTGCATCAAAAGACTTAAATAATATTTTACCGACAGGATCTCTCAAATCATGTTGGAATGTGTTTGTGGTCGAGAATACAAACATGAGGTTAAAGATGATATCAGAGCTGTTGATTTTGATCAATGACTCTGATTAGATCCCGCAGCTAGCCGTGGAGCGAATTAAATCCCAGTCGTGCGATACCGAATCGAATAACTGTGGTTAATCCCGTGTTTTACTATTAGTTGTAATCATTAGCCAACAATCACATAGCGTTGCATGTTAAAGTGTGGTTGACTGTGTAATTGGTTAATTAAAAATTCACAAAAACTTCAGAACTTAAAAAAACCATATCTCCTCACACACTTATCCAATCAGGGTGTTCTTAGGCTCATTGGCAAGGTCTAGAGGAAAACTACAAAAGTCCTATAGTTTTAAGCTCTAATTCTTTCAAACATTAATGCTATTTTAGGCTTATTCCTAGGGAGTTTTATAATAATGGTCTCAAATTAATTCACTAGAGGTTGAGACTTTGGGAAAATTATTTTGGGCATATTATTGACATGTACAAAATTAATCACCTTTATTTATTTTGATTAAGAGCTTCATTTGGTTAATTTAGGTTTATAGGTCAATAATTAATCCTTAAGTTTGGATTAGCATAATCACCTCTCCATTGGGATTTAGGATATGAGATTATGTGTGTTTGGTGTGCATGTTATGAGGGTTATTATGTCCCTGATTTCACCCTAGTTTTAGGTCTAGATAGTCAAATATAAACCCCTAAGTGTATAGATGCATTTGTCTTAGGTGATTAAGTCAACCATCTTAGAGGGTCCACCATGAAGCCAAATTCAGCGAACTTGAACTATTGGTTCTGTTAAACCTATTGTTCAAATCTCACTACATTTGAATATCATTTGATCCAATATTTAGGAATCTCAAAATTTGTCTGCATAATTGACCTATCTTAATTAATTCAAATAAAATTCTAAAGATACAAATTAAAGCTCAAATCACACATAATTAAGTGTTGAACACAAGAAAAAAAAAGCCTCAGCACTATCCTTCATAATTAATAGTATTTTAAAAATTAAGGAAAATTATTAATTAATTAAAATAAATAATTTAAAATATTAAAAATGTTAAATAAATTTAAAACATTTGTAATCATCCTTGAAAGCTATTTCTAATATTTGAAAAAGATTTCAAGAGGTTTGAAGTTGATTTAGTTTAAAAATAAGAAAGTTCCAACTAATTAAACAATTAAGTAATTCAATTAAATGCACAAACTTTCAAATCTATGGGTGTAGTATCTATGAAAATTATCAAATTTTTGGAATTGAGCATTAGACTCATCCATAGCTGTAGTATCTATAAAAAATATCAAATTTTTAGAATTCATTAAAATAAAGAAGTTAATAATTTGATCAAATCTAGTTCATTAAAATACTTAAACTTGTAAAATCTATAATTAATTATAAAAAAATTCAAATCCAGTAAACTCAATGTAATTTCATTCATCTCTGGTTCTAATATTTATAAAAAAATATAAAAATTTCATAAATAATGTAAATGGCTTATTAGAAAACATCAAACAAGAATCAACATAGGATATATTCAAACCACACAGTCTGATGTACACATTGTAAATGGCTCATTAGGACAACCAATCCTAATTTTAGGCTAGTCCGGTGTTCTTTTATGAATGCTTTTCTCTGTGAAGTGGATTTGATGAAGATTTCTATGCATATTGGCTGCTATATTTTTGTGTGATTAGTGTTGCATATGATGTGATGATTTTATCATGCTACTTGTGATATGGTTTTTTTTTGGGAAATTTACATACATAGCACTATGTAGTTATCATTTTACATATATAACACCCCATTTATTAATATTACACTTATACCACTCAAATTCCTATTTCACAACATTTCTACCACTTTGTCTCCATGCATGATAACATCATCATCTCCATGGTTCGGTAGCCACTTATCGTCGTCACTTTCCATCCTCAACCTTCGCTACACGTCTATCTACGGGGAGATACCTTACACTCTAGGCAGAGCCACTGGCCTAATGGTGCTCTCCCTCACGAAAAACTCAGTCACCGACAGTATCCCTCCCACAGTAGGTAGGTTGAAAAATCTCTCATTTCTTGATCTCTCCCGGAACTTGCTCTCTGGCGATGTGCCCGCAGAGTTTACAGGCATCAAAAACATCACTTATCTCGACCTCTCCTCTAATTTTATCACCGGAGTAGTATTGCCGGAGATCGGAGACTTGTCAAACTTGGAAACCTTGATTCTTGCTAAAAATAGCTTCATTGGCCCTATGCCTCCGGAGCTAGGGAACATCTCTTCCCTCTTTACACTTGATCTCAGCTTCAATTCACTATTCGGTGTGTTGCCTGATAGCTTGAGTAATCTTAGGAATTTGTGAAATCTAAAATTGGGGAGCAACTTCCTCAGTGGATTTCTAAGTTCGAATATCTTCTCTGGTTTGTCAATTCTTGAATCAGTCACATTGAGCCGAAACAACTTCTCCAGCGAGCTTCCAGATTTGATGTGGTCGCTGTTGAAGTTGCTATTCCTTGATATCTCCTACAATTAATAACTTCACAGGCAGTCTGCCGGAACTCTCCTCTACCATGAACCATGGAATACGATGTCGTTAACATGCTGGGAGATGGAGTGGTAGAAATGTTGTGAAATAGGAATTTGAGTGGTATAAGTGTAATATTAATAAAGGATGTGTTAGATATGTAAAATGATAACTTTATAGTGGTATGTATGTAAATTTTTTTTTTTACTTATGATATGATATGTGATATGTACTAGATTTTTTTGGGTTAGAAACAATCTAAATGTTAATGAAATTTTTTACAAGTGGTCTTGTTTATGCATGACTATAAAAGGATGCTAATTAAATATTGATTAATAGAATTTTTTGTAAGTGCCTTAATTGCTTAGCCCCCTAAAAAAATTAAAGCATGGCCAAGTGAACATGCTTGCTAAAAAATGAGTAATGAAATATATATAATGCTTAACTTTTTTTATGATTTTATATAAACTGCTTATGTTAACATGCAGGTTGTATAAAGTCTTTTCTAGTTTATCATAACCGCTAGATGCATCTTAGTCAGGTGAAAGTAGTTAGAGGGACTGTAGTTAGGAGAAGGAGATCAGAGGGATCATAATTGGGTGATTGTAGTCTGAAGATTGTAGTTAGCAGGTGATGGACGTCAAAGGGATTGTAGTTAGGCGACGGTGGTCGGAGGGACCATAATCAATAGGTAACTGAGGTTTGAGGGGTCGTAGTGGAGTGACAGAGCTCAGAGAGACCATTTTTAGGCGATGAAGGTTAAATGGATTGTAGCCGAGTGACGGTAGTTTGAGGTACCATAGTCGACGGGAGACTGAGGTTAAAGGACTGTAGTCGATGGGGGATAAGGTCAAGCAGAGGCTTAGCATTGGTGGTCGAACAGAGATTAGACAATGATGGTTTGACAGAGGTCCGGTATTGGTGGCTTGGCAGTGAGGGCTCACTAATAGTGGTTCTTGAGTGGAGCTCCATGATTATTCAAGCCTTTGAGGTCACTTTAGAGTTGAATGAAGGAGGTCGAAGGCACCATAATCGGGCAACTATGAGATGAGGATTGCAATTAGCGAATGATGGAGGTTAGAGGCACAATAGTAAGGCGATGATAGTTGGAGGGATAATAATTAGTTTGTGACTAAGGTCTGAGGGGCCGTAGTCAAGCGATAAAGGTCTGATGGATCATTTTTGGGCGACAAAAGTCAGAGGGACTGTAGTTATGTAACAATGGTTTGATGGACCATAATCAGTGGGTGAGTGAGATTGAAGGACCTTAGTCGGTGTCGGTGACAGAGGTTAGAAGGACCGTAGTCGATGGACAACAAGGTCAAGGGGAGGCCTGGTGGCCGAGCAGAGATCCGACTATGATGGTTTGGCAGAGGTTCAATGTCAGTTTCTTGGTGGTTAGGGTTAACTAACGGTGGTGCTTGGGTGGAGCTCTTTAATTCTTCAAACCTTAGAGGTCATTCCTTAAAAAAATGAAAGCATGGCCAAGTGAACGTGCTTGCTCGAAAATGAGCAATGAAATATCTATAAATGCTTAAATTGTTTTACAATTTTATTAAACTTCTTATGTTAACATGCATTTTGTAAAGTCCTTTTTAATTTTTCATAGCAGTTAAAGGCATCTTAGTCTAGAGAAAGTAGTTGGATGGACTGTAGTCAAGCGAAGGAAGTTAGAGGGATCGTAATTGGGTAACTATGGTTTGAGGATCGTAGTTAGTGGGTGATGGATGCCTGAGGGATTATAGTCAGGCGACTGTGGTCAGAGGGACCGTAATCAACAGGTGATTGAGGTTTAGGGGGCCATAGTTGAGTGACAGAGCTCAGAGGGACCATTTTTAGGCGATGAAGGTTAAATAAATTGTAGCCGGGTGACAGTGGTCGGAGGGACCATAGTCGGCAGGCAACTGAGGTTAAATGACTATACTTAATTAGGGATAAGGTCAAGTGGAGGCCCAATATTGGTGGCCGAACAGAGATAAGACAATAATGGTTTGACAGATGTCTAGAATTGGTGTATTGGTAGTGAGGGCTCATTGACAGTGGTTCTTGGGTTGAGCTTAATGATTTTTTAAGACTTGGAGGTCACTTCAGAGTTGAGCGAAGGAGGTCGAAGGGATCATAATCGAGCAATTGTGATATGATAATCGTAGTTAACGAATGATGGAGGTCAGAGGGAATGTAGTAAGGCGACGATGTTTGGAGGGATCATAATCATCGGTTGATTGAGGTTTGAGAGGCCGAGAGGTCGGATGGACCATTTTTGAGCGAAGAAAGTTAAAGGGATTGTAGTTGGGTGATGATGATCTAAGGGATCATAGTCGGCAGACGACAGAGGTTGAAGGACCTTAGTTGGTGGGTGATAGAGGTCAGAAGGATTGTAGTTGGCGGACAACAAGGTCAAGGGGAGGCCCACCATTGGTGGCCGAGCAGAGATCCTATGGCAATGGTTTTACAGAGGTCTAATGCTGGTTGCTTGCCAGTTAGGGTTCACTAACAGTGGTGCTTGGATGGAGCTCTTTTATTCTTCAAGCCTAAAGGGGCTTAAAGCTGATTGTTTTAGTGGCTTAATTAAGCAACAAGTTCGCCAACGAGAAAACTTGCTCTATTTCTTGTAATTCTTCATTTTAATTCTGAACACATGAAAAACATCAATGGTTCTAAAGCTTTTAAATATGCTTCAAACTATTGATTTGAGTCCATTTAGGCTCAGATTGGACAAATTTTGGTGTCATTGTTCAAAACGTTCAATTTGACAATAAGTTTGTTGAAATTGGAGTTTAGATGGTTCATAATTTAATTTTAAAAAGTTTCAACTTGAATATACCTTGTGATTCATGCCTGATCAAAATGATTTTTGATGATGTATCACATATAATTTCCAACTTAACATAATTTTGATAAAACTTCAAAGATAAACGCATGACAGTGACTTCTTTTGGTAGCAGGTTGGAGCAGCTACAGTTTTTTTGCTGCATGAATTTTCTTCTTTAATTTTGGACTCTTCCGCTAGAGAAAATTTGGAAGTTGGCTTGCAAGCTTAGTGAAATGTTTTAACCGTTTGAAGGTAGATTGAATTTAGTCAATGTAGTTGTTATAGTTAGAACATTAGGTGAAAATGAATTCAAATCATTGAAAAATATATAAAATAAAGAAGAAGAAGAATATATTAAAAATACACAAAAAATTTATTTAAATTCACTCAATCAATTGTTACACATTATTATTACTATTATGAACTTTACTTACAGATCTGTTTGGGATGACTAAAATAATGCACTTCTTTTTATAAGAAAAAAAACTTATTTTTAATTTAGAAGAATCTTAGTCTTTTGAGAAATTTAATGAATTTCTTATACCGTCCATAAATTCTCTTAGATTTGAGTTTGATTGCACCTTTATTTGGCGTTTGTATTGCTCCAACTCTTTGACTGCTAGATGGTTTATCTCAAAATTCTGCTCCCCTTGGAAGCCCCCCGCTCCTAAAGATTCCAAATTCTGGAAAATGATATGTCTGACTGCTGATAAGATTAAGAGAAATATAACTTTTATGATTACTAAAGACCATTGCAATTTCTCTATGTTTTGGGATCCATGGTGTCAAGGCTTCGCTGTTTCTGACTTCATTCTTCCATCTTTTTGTAACAAGCTTGAAGTTAGTGCCTATATTACTGCTGGAGATTGGTCTTTGCCCACTAGTTTTGGTCCCTCTATCTTAGACCGTATCAGAGCAACCACCATACATAATTCTGCCCCATCCCCACTTCTTTGGATGGGCAATGAAAAAGCTAGTTACAACACCTTTTACAGTCACTATTATGCAAATCAGACTAAAGTTCCTTGGTTTAAATTCGTTTGGCATAAGCGTTTCGCTCTTCGCTATTCGTCTTTTGTTTGGCTGGCGCTCTTAGGTGGCCTTAAAACTCAGGATGTGCTTGCTAAGAGGAATATTGTTATCCCTGCTCTTTTCCCTTTATGCCACCTGGAGAATGAATCTATTAGTCATTGCTTCTTTCAATGCGGATTTTCTTTTAAAATTATCACTGCCTTGCTTCCCCAACTCCACACTTTTCTGTTCAGGCCTACATTATTACAGATTTTTTATTACATTCAGGATACATTTACTTTTGGGAGTAATTTTGCATGCTTTGTGGTTTGTTGTTCTGTATATTATATATGGAGGGCTCGCAATGAAAGCAGATTTACTGGTTTGGGTAAGTCTACTGATGCCATCAAAAGGAAGATTAAAGTTGCTATTTTAAGTAAAACCTGTGCTTGGCATAATCTGGATCAGCTCAAAATTATGTTTCCAAATGTTTTTAACGGTGGCTGAGTTTTGGAAGGGATTTTTGACTGGCCTCCTTGGTCATTGTTTTTGCTGGGACTGTTTTCTGGGGGATAACCGGACGATGATGACTGGAACTAACAAATGGATGCCTTGGCTCTCCTCCCTTGGGCGGCCTGCTTTGTGTTGGTATATGATGCAGATATCAGGTATTTATCCACTTCTGTGGGCAGCCAGGGAGTTTTCTCTCCCTCTGGGGGGCCTGCTTGTTTCTTGACTGGTTGGTTGCTTTTTGGATCATTGTTGCCTATCGGTTTTTGTCTTTGCGGCAACCAGGGAGGAGCTATGCCGTCGATTAGATCTGATGCTCGTGATTGATAAAGCTTTATGCTTTAACTGTTAGTTCCGTTTTTGCCTGAGTCCGATAATTTTTGTATCTTATCCCCTATCGTTTTTCTTCCTTCTACTCCCTGTAATGTTTTTGTGGATAGCTTTTCTCCCTATTTGGGTTTTGCTGATCCTGTAATCTCTTTTTATTAATACACGGGCTTTGCCCCAAAATTTACCCAAAAAAAATCATATCATAGATAGAAGCAATATCCTTATGTAAACAAGGAGAGAAAGTTATTTATTCAAGAGTTCTTTTTTTTTTCGATAAGGTAAATGCTATAATCCGATCCTCACGATTCTCAAATTTATTTTCAATCAATAGACTATAAAGTACCCCACCGAGCTTAGCTGAGTTGGTCGGCGAGCATGGTTGGGAATCCCCCAACCCATGTTTGATTCCTCTCTCATGCGGTGTGACTCCTTAAATGCCGAGAAAAAAATGTGTGGCCTTGCACCTGTAGGGTTGGTTGCTAGTAGACCTGCCGATGGATTAGTTATGCCGTCATGCACCTCCTTTGCGGGTGGAAGCAGATAGATACCTCGTTAAAAAAAAAAAATAGAGCAAAGACTAATGATCTTCTTTACCAAATGGGGATTATTGATTAAGCAGATTGTGATTTTCCAAAATTTATTTTTATAGTAATAAGATTTATCACACATCATAAAAAAGACATTTATGAGAGATAAAATAAGATATTTAGAAATACAAAATTCACCTAATTCAACTATGGTTTGAAATAATATCTCATCTCTTTTATTCCAATGGGTTAGAGTGTTAGGCAGAAACAGAAAACTATGGATTTGACTCTGAGAATTTGCATTCACATAATTTTATTTGTAAATATCACATTAACATATAATTATTTATTTGTTTGGTACATTTTTTTAAATGACTGGTTTTCTATTTCTAAAGTTGGCCCTTTTTGTAATTTTTTTTAAATATTAATTGAAGCAAGTAACAACTCTGCTTTTTCATTAAAAAATGTTACATTTTTTATCGTCAGATTGTAGAATGAGGTTTTATTTTTTTGAACCGAAAAATTTTTAAATTAAAAAATTGTTTCAAAAAATTCTAATAAAGCTGTCCCAAACGAACAATTATTACGTCTTCCGACCGGATGTAGAGGAACATCCGGTCGTAGGCAAAAAAATTCGGTACCGCGGTGTACCGAGTTTTCAACTCGGTACAGCGGTGTACCGAGTTTTTTGAAAAACTCGGTACACCTCGGTACCGCGTTCTTTTTTGCCTACGAACAGATGTTTCTTGCATCCGGTCAACCGAACAAAATAAAAACTCGTCTCAAACGAGCCTAAATTATTATAATAAAAAAAATCTCTGCTTTTGGGGACCGACCGGTTCAAGTCAAATTATATGAGCTGAAAACAATGGTAAGTGAAAGAGACTTTTTGAACAGGTCAAACGTGTGCGTCTCACGTCACCTGACCAAACAGGTCCACAAAGCAATGAATGGTCCAATAAATCGATTATGGCCTAGCTTTCAGGAAAAGTGGGCTTAGGCTGTTTGGATCTTGGGTGTTTAGCCCAATTATATATGTGGAACTAAAATAAAGCCCAGGGACTTTATAGCCATTAACAAAATATTTGAATTGTTTAATAGTATTATTAATAATTAAAAATATGTAAGATCAGCAATACAGTAATGGGTTTGCTTTAAATCTCTCTCCCTATCTCGGACTCTCTGTAGAAAAAAAATATAATAATTTATCATTAATGGGAAAATGATGCCACATGCAATTAAGATTTAATTTGGGACAAATTTCTTAGTGCTTTCTAAAGGATTATTTAAGTACTGATATATCATCAAAAAATTATCTTGATCGGGCATGAATCTCGAGGCAAAATAGAGTTAGAAACTTCAAAAATTAAATCTGGGATCACCTGAACTCCAATTTCAAAGATATTATAGTCAAATTGAGCGTCTTAGAAATACGAACTCAACAACACCAAATTCGACTTAATCCGAGCCCAAATGAGTCCAAATCAAGCCCCTAAAGCGTTGTTGGAAAGTTCAAAGCATAATTTGAGTTACCAAACGGTTTTCAAATATGACGTTCTTATAGTCGAATAGAGCGGCTCAACGAGACAAATCCAACGAGCCCAAGATTGTCGAATTCCGACATCATTAAGACCTTCAAATGTCTAACGAACGGTTCTCGACCAAGGGATTCAATATTGGCCGTCCATCCGACCACTCCCTATTTACCCCTGATCTCTCACCTATTTACAAGCCATGCCACTCCATAATATCTATAAATATACCCTTCATTTCTCATGAGAGGGGACCCAAGCAAGAGGAAGAGAAGAAGAAGAAGAGAGGGATAGGAGGGAAGAACTCCTCCTCGACCACCGCCAGAGTTTTGCCCGACACGTGGAATTCTGCCTGAATTCCGAATGACGCCGGAGTTCTGCCCGACGTTCAAGTGATGCAAGAGTTCTGCCCGACGCCAGAATTATGCCCAACTTCCGAATGACGCTGGAATTCTACCCGACCTCCGAAGGACGCCAAAATTCCGCCCGATCTCCAAGTGAAGTCGGAACTCTACCCGACGTTGTAACTAATTTTCAGTCCTGAAGTGATTCATTGTAATCTGATCGTCCTAAATTTTAAGGACGAGTCAGCCTCTTGTATTTCAAACAAACATTAGTGGAGCTCTTTCAACTGGACGTGGCCCCGTGGTTTTTTCCCTTTTAGGGTTTTCTACGTAAAAATCCTGGTGTTGCTATTTATCCTCTGTTTGTGTGCTAGATATCCTTACAATGCTGAGACAAAAATTTTTTAACTCTATCGTCGCGTATATTCTAGTCCACAACATTACAAAATTTTTTGAACTAGAAATTTATGTACTAGAAAATTGCTTTAGAAAATAATAAAAAAAGTTGTCCCAAACCTACCTTAGAGTTTGTTTGGGATGACTTTTTTATTGCTTCTTAAAACGAAATTTTATTAATTTTTTCAAGATAGTTTTTAGTGATTTAAGTGAACATTTAAATTATACATGAATATTATGTGTAAGAATATTCTTGGCATTAAAGAGACTGTACTTAATGTCTTAATTTTATCTGAAATTCTAACACACAATAAATTAAAAAAGGGTCGATACAAACATACACTTTTTACATGAAAATCATGAAAATGAAAAAGATATTGGGCCTTGCACAATTGAAATGATTCTCCAAATGTATATCATATATTACATCTCATAATATTTCCCACAAATGAGGAAGATGTTGATACAATATAGTAAACATAAATTGTATAAACTATATTCTATTGTTGGAAAAGCCTTGCAATATGGGAGTTATTTTTAAGAGATCACGTCTTTTATGTTTGATCATTATCCTTTGACAGAAGAATACTAGTGACTAAGAAGTCTAACATAAACTTGATGTTGAGGTTAAAAGTCAAAATTTATGTAGACGATATGCAACAATCGTGTAAGTGATTGTATGTGTTGCTATTGATGATAAGTAATAAAATTGTCTAGCATGAACCTTCTTGATAATGGCATGTATCAATCTTCTAAGAAATGACATGCGTAAACATTGTTGGTAATGATGAGAAACAAAGTTAGTAGGTCCTAGAGTTTGTCTCGACAACCAACATTGGTCTTATAAGTGATGGTGTACATCGACGTTATTGGTAACAACATGCGATAAAGTCAACAGGTGTCAAGGTAGCTGAGGGACTAAGGTTTGGAAATTGTAGTGGGGTAATATTGGTTAATAAATCATAGTTAGGCAATGTTGGTTGAAGGATCTTAATCAAGCAACAGTGGTCAAAAACTATAGTTAAGCAAAAATGGTTAGATGATCGAAGTTGGTGACCATGGTCGAAGTATCATAGTTCAGTGATGGTGGTCAAAGAACTATAGTCTGTTGATGGTGGTGGTAGGATCGAAGTTAGGAGATAGTGGTTGGAGGATTATTTTTGGGTGACGATGGTTGAGGAACTATAGTCAAGCAACTGTGATTGAAGGAATAAAGTCAAATAATCATGGTCAGACAACTATAGTCAAACGATAGTGCTTGGAGGAGACTAATCGGGCAATGGTGGTAAAAAGATCATAGTCGGATGATGATGGTCATAGAACTGTAATGTGGGGATAATGGTTAAATGATTATAAATCAGGTGATAATAGTCCAAGGATTGTAATCGATCTAAGATGTTTGAAGGATCTAGTTAGGTAATGTTGGTAAGATGACTATAGTTGTGTGACATTAGTCAGGGGTTATGGTTAGGTGATAATGGTTGGAGGATTATAGTCGGGCAGCAACTGTTAGATGATCTTGGAAATTGTCAGATGATCATAGTTGGATGACTAGAGTAAGAGGATTATTGCCATGCAACCATAATTGTTTGATGTTGTTTAGAGGACTGTAGTTTGATAATGGTGGGCAGAATATCATAGTCAGACGATCGTGGCCGAAGGTTTGTAATTAGGTGTATGCAGTAGAATGATCTTAGTTAAGCGATGATGGCTAGAGGATTGCAACTAGGCAATGGATGTTAAAGGACTATAGTCGAGTGTCAGTGGTCGGAGGACAATAAACAGGTGACAGATATGGGACTGTAATCGAGTAACAGTAGTTAGAGGATTGTAGTTAGGAGATGATGGAAAATGATCGTAGTCAAGCAGCGGTGGTCAAAAGGCCATGGTTGGGCAATGACAATGGTGGTTTAATATTAATAGTTTGACAATGATAGTTGAATGGTGGTGGTCGAATGATAGTGGACGAATGAAGATATTTCGATAATGGTGGTTAAATAATGACGTTTCGAAGGCGAGGTCTCTCCAATTTCAAGTCAAGGCCCAAGTTTCAGCTCTCCCAGTTGTTCCCCCCTCCATGTAGAAAGTAGGGGTTTATTTTAATTTTTGTGAGTGACATTCTTCAAAAATATAGTTGAAATCCAAAATACTCCATCGAATGGCTCTTATTGATCCTCTTGAACGTAAATCATTCTTTCAATATTTTGGCGTCTAAATGATAGTGGAATTAAACTGTATTAGAGTTGTTTGATTCGTCTAGTCAAGACATTTAATTTTAACTATAAGTATGCAAAGTTTGGAGACTGTTTGATCGCCCAATTAATATCTTAAAGTTACAAATATGCTCAAAAATAGCTTGATTTGTGCTCATTTGAAGATGAATATGATAACTTTTTCTGTCGATGGCTTTAAAACACTTGATTGTAAATTTGCTAAAATTGGAATTCTAATTATCACAAATATCATTTTCTAAGTTTTTCATTTGAATGAACATTAGATATTTATTCTTAAGTAAATGAATCTTCTAATGACATATTAAAAGTGTTATTTAAAATGAATTTTGACTCTCTCTCTCTTTTTCCTTACTTTAAAGATCGAGACATCGTGTAAATACTACTTAATGCCAGTTCAATAACAATTTATTATTATGTGTCAACATTTCTAATTGAATATACTTAAATATTTAGCGAAACATGACATATAACAAAACATATATTTGAAATAAATAATCTTATTTATTTATGTTATTGGAATTATTTGCTTAATATAAGTTACTATATAAGAGTATTATAAACATTTTGTTTTCATTGGAGCAATTTGTATGCATCATAATACACAACTTAAATAAGATAAAAAATTAGTACTTATTAAAAGTATATAACTTCCAAAATCTTTGAAAATTTTGTTTTCTAGCCTCAATCACATCTAACATACGATCCACAATAAATGGAAAAAAATATATATTATTCTTATAAATGATATTTTTTAATTAAATTTAAATAAAAATTTGATTTATTTGAAGAACATAATGAAGAAAAAATATTCATAAAACCGACTCCACATAGTATTATAAAGGCTTGTTGTTGTTGAGATTATTACAATTCTCTGATATCATTTGCAGTTCTAATATCAATGCAAATCTAATGGATATGAAGCTCTTTATATATATATATTTTTGCAAATAAATAGCATAAGAAATTACTAAAAAATCAAATTGGGATTCGATATTTAAACAAGAGTGAATAATTGTTCGCGTCGAACTTTTATTAGGTCCGGTGTAAGGAGGTAGAGGAACATCCGGTCGAAGGCAAAATCCCGCCAAAAAACTCGGTATTTGCTCGGTATTGCTAGGTATTATTTGATAATAACGAGGAATACCGCTCTGTGAAGACCAATACCGAGTTATACCGAGCAATACCGAGCAATACCGAGTTGTACCGAGTTTTTTCTAGGAAAAACTCGGTACAACTTTTGTATAACTCGGTATTGCTCGGTATAGCTCGGTATAACTCGGTATTAGGTCTTCACGTGATGGTATTCCTCGTTATTGTTTGATATTGCTCGGTATTTCTTATTTTTTGGAGCGATTTGTCGTCCGACCGGACGTTCCTCTACGTCCGGTCGGAGGACGTAATAATTGTTCGTGTCAAAGAGTTCTCAATGATGTGAGACAAAGTCAATGAAGCTATAGTTAAGTTATTTTTTGTGCTAAATGTTAAAAAATACTATTAAAAATAATTAAAAAGAGAGAAAGGTGACATATTTCATTGTATCGTAGATGGTTGAAACAAGATCAATTAAATATAATAATAATAATAATAATAATAATAAATGAAAAATAAAATTAATTTTTTATGTGAGACAATGTGTTTAATTCTTACACATTTCGTTAAGCCACCTACCACCATGAAATACAACTTTGTCTGATTACAGTTTTGACTCGGCAATTTGCATAAATAAATAAAAAATAATTATTAAGAGGTCAAAAGTTTTGAAATAGTAATTCAAAGTCAAAACTTCCCAAAAATGCTAACACAAAAAGGAAAAACATTAATTAAACAGGTTGCTAGTCGATCAGTTTGATTCAATTTTGTGACCCATTTATAAAACGGGTCGGATTGAGATTGATTGAATTCAGGGCACGTCAACTTTGGGTCGGATACAAACCTGACATGTTGATCCGTTTTGTTATTCCTAGCAAACAGAAACATGACCTAGTAGTTGAGAGCCTTTCTCCCTGCCGTGAGATCCGATCTTAAGAGCTCAATAACTCACTAATTAACTTGTATTTCTTTGATATTACGATTAAATTTGCTTAACATCCTCGAGAGGATTCTTATGAAAATTCATCATATGAGCTTATTAATTGTCTATACTTTAAAATATGAAGATCATGAAGAAACTCCACAAGTTTGACCAATAAAATATAATCATCATCCATACATGCCCTTTACGTAATGAAAGAATTTATTATTGAATGTCTTGTTTTCAAATTGTGGTGGCTTGACTTTATTCTATACCAAATTTAGGATCGATTTGAGACGGCTTCAACAACTTTTATAAAGATGATTGTAAAGTTATTACGAAGAAAGTAACTTTTTAAAAACTGCTTTAACTTTATAGCATAAAAATTTCTTAAAAATGAACAAGAAAGTAGTAGTCAAACAAAATTATAATTGCGATTTGAAAAATAAAACAATAAGAAGTTCTCTCAAATAGACCCTAACGGAGGATGTTGATGCTTCTTAGGACTACTTAGAGATTGTTTGATTGTCTAAAAAAAGAATGTAGTGTAAAATGATAGTAGTGTAAAAAGAATACAATGTAAAAGAAATGCTTTGGAGTTATTTGAATGAGTTTAAAAAAATGTATGACTTAACTTATTTTGTTTGATTTGAAGTTAATTGAATGCAATGTAATGTGTACAAAGGTTGTTGCTGGGGTGGTTGTCAATGGTCGGAGGCAGGCGTTGGATGGCGATGGCAGCGACTGTGGGCTTCGGCATTGGCTGCTATGGACGGCGATGGATGTTGCTCGCTAGCGATCGAGGTTGGATGATGGCAAGTGGTGGTGGAGACGATGGCCATCAACGGTCATCAAGCAAGCTTTAGTGCGGCGTAAAAGATTTTTGCTCAAAATTGGGTTGTAATAGTTTACCTCAAAAATGAACTAGAATGGAATACAATGTATTTCATTTACTTTACCTTTGATTTATTTTTCATCCAACCAAAACACCAAACTTTTGAAAACCCCTGCATTCACTTACTTTACATTCATCTTACTTCCAACCAAACAACCCTTTAGACATTTTCTTAGAAATTTGTGGTGGCAACACCAACCCTAAACGAAGACTAATGTGCAAGGCCAAGCCTACAACTACTATTTAAAAAAAAGGCCTACAACTACAATACATACATGAAGCAAACAGAGATTATAATATTGGTAAGTATGCTCCATCTTTTGATAATTCAAGAAGTCCTCAAACATCTGAGGCATGTCTCATCATCTTTAGCGAGCGTATAAAATTAGTCAAATCATGTTATATGAGTTGGTTAAATCAAGACTAACACATAGCTCATCTTGATCTGTTGGTTGAGAGCTTATCCTTCCAACTAAGAGGTATTGGATTCGAGTCTTTGTGTATGCGTTGTGTGTGTGAGTTTGCCTTAAATAGCCTAAATGTCCAAAAAAAAAAAAAACCAAGACTAACGTTAAAGGGATACAAAAAAGGCACCAGATAAGATTGCATAAGCGGAGTCAGTAATGAAGTTAGGGGACGTATTTGAGATGGATTTAGAGTTGCCTTGCAATTGGCTTTGTTGTCTCATCAATCAAGAAAGAGATATCTTAAGATACCTTCATAATATCTTATCCAATCCCCCAAACAATAGCTAGTTCACTAATATAGAATATAAAGACTTGATTGCCTTCTGTCCTTTATTTTATTTTTGATATGTTATGAGTTGTCTCTTGCTTTTATTTCAAGTATATGATGGCGTTTATACATATATTCTAAATGAACATATTCAATGAAGTTCATCTTGCTCTCCTCTTTTATTGCCTAAGAGCTTCAAGGCATACATATGAAATAAAAAATTGCACAAGATATAAAGTGACAAGTTATAAATTATGTGAAATAGAATTAAAATTCAAATATTATAAGAGAAAATAATATTAAATATATAAATTGCGTAAAAATATCATATAACATCAAGTTCAACTCCAAATTTCTTCTTTATCAATTATCTACTCATTTGCGTTTTATTCCTAATGAAAGTTGAAATAGTTAGCAACAACTTAGGAATCATATGCATTGTCAATCACTAAGGTGGTATTTATCTGATTTTAACAACCTCAAAAGGCTGCTCCGATACATTCAAGGAACTATATCCTTCGGGTTACCCATCACGCAAGGTGACCTTCAGCTTCGAACCTATACAGATGCCGACTGGGCGGCTGACACCACCGATAGGAAATCCACTACAGGATCATGCACGTTTCTTGGACCAAATCTTATTACCTGGACAGTCAAGAAACAGAATACAGTAGCCAAGTCCTCCACTGAAGCAGAATATCGCGCAATCTCCTCTGCTACCTCGGACGTCCTGTGGCTACGACGATTAGCAGCCGAGTTCAACATCCCGCAAACTCATCCGACGACCATATTCTGTGACAACACGTCAGCCATAGCTCTCTCCAACAACCCGGTGTTTCATGCACGCACCAAACACATCGAGATCGACTACCACTTCATCAGTGGCCATATTCAACAAGGTGACATTCACATTGCTCACATCAGCTCTAACGATCAGATCGCCGACATTCTCACTAAATCACTTCCACTCAAACAGTTTCAAACACTTCGCCACAAATTGACCATTCGATCACCGAATGATCAATCTGAGGGGGACTCTTAAGGGGTTTGAACTGGTCGCTACTTAGCCGTTAGCTCATTCCTTCTAGAAACAGATATACCCTGTACTCTACTTCTATTTAAACGTCTGTAAACTCTATCTGCCGTAAGTAAGATTGATTCTCTAATTTCCTAAATACATTTCGTTTCTCTCTCTGCTCCGACTGCTCTCTCCTCCCTGAACGGGATTTCACAGGATGATGGCAAGTGGTGGTGGAGACGATGGCCATCAACGGTCATCAAGCAAGCTTTAGTGCGGCATAAAAGATTTTTGCTCAAAACTGGGTTGTAATAGTTTACCTCAAAAATGAACTAGAATGGAATACAATGTATTTCATTTACTTTACCTTTGATTTATTTTTCATCCAACCAAAACACCAAACTTTTGAAAACCCCTGCATTCACTTACTTTACATTCATTTTACTTCAAACCAAACAACCCTTTAGACATTTTCTTAGAAATTTGTGGTGGCAACACCAACCCTAAATGAAGACTAATGTGCAAGGCCAAGCCTACAACTACTATTTAAAAAAAAGGCCTACAACTACAATACATACATGAAGCAAACAGAGATTATAATATTGGTAAGTATGCTCCATCTTTTGATAATTCAAGAAGTCCTCAAACATCTGAGGCATGTCTCATCATCTTTAGCGAGCGTATAAAATTAGTCAAATCATGTTATATGAGTTGGTTAAATCAAGACTAACACACAGCTCATCTTGATCTGTTGGTTGAGAGATTATACTTCCAACTAAGAGGTATTGGATTCGAGTCTTTGTGTATGCGTTGTGTGTATGAGTTTGTCTTAAATAGCCTAATCGAAAAAAAAAAAAAATCAAGACTAACGTTAAAGGGATACAAAAAAGGCACCAGATAAGATTGCATAAGCGGAGTCAGTAATGGAGTTTGGGGACGTATTTGAGATGGATTTAGAGTTGCCTTGCAATTGGCTTTGTTGTCTCATCAATCAAGAAAGAGATATCTTAAGATACCTTCATAATATCTTATCCAATCCCCCAAACAATAGCTAGTTCACTAATATAGAATATAAAGACTTGATTGCCTTCTGTCCTTTATTTTATTTTTGATATGTTATGATTTGTCTCTTGCTTTTATTTCAAGTATATGATGGCGTTTATAAATATATTCTAAATGAACATATTCAATGAAGTTCATCTTGCTCTCCTCTTTTATTGCCTAAGAGCTTCAAGGCATACATATGAAACAAAAAATTGCACAAGATATAAAATGACAAGTTATAAATTATGTGAAATAGAATTAAAATTCAAATATTATAAGAGAAAACAACATTAAATATATAAATTGCGTAAAAATATCATATAACATCAAGTTCAACTCCAAATTTCTTCTTTCTCAATTATCTACTCATTTGCATTTTATTCCTAATGAAAGTTGAAATAGTTGGCAACAACTTAGGAATCATATGCATTGCCAATCACTAAGGTGGTATTTATCTGAGTTGTCGACATAACAAATTGGTCTCTCTCCTGCCTCATTCGGTAGAGTCGAATGCCTCCAAATATGATTCTTTTTAATTTATTTTAATCGTGTTCGTCTTTTATAAATATTTTTTATCAACATAAACATGAGATTAATGCCCCAAAATTTTTAGGGTGGTGGTGTGCAGCTTTCAATTGATTGTCGGTGACGGCTACGACGCTTGGCTGCGACAAAGGTCGCGGCCTGGAAGTAAAGGCAATCGAGAGGAAGTTATTGAGCTCGAATGTGCATGAATGCATGATTTATGTTAATTTTAACAAAAAATGTATACAAATAGTGTGAGGCGTAAGCCTCACGCTAGCGAGGCGAGGCGTGCCTCAAGACGGCCTCAGCAAAGCTGAGGTGCAAGACTAAAAAAAAAACTAGAGGCATAAGCCTCAAAGCGTTTTTCACTAGAATTGTACTGAGACGGGCTTTAAAGCGAGCCTCATATTACGCAATTTTAAACAATGATATCCAGATGTATAATACATTATATATTTGATATCATAAAATATAAATGTACCATAGCGCTCAATGTTTTGGGAATAGAAAGTAAAGAATAGTAAATAGAAGCCAACATTTTACAAGAACGCATACAAAGTGCAAAGAACAAGATGTTTTGGTCTACTCAAATCTCCTAATTCAACCCTAATTTTAAAATTTCTTATTTGTTTAACTTTACCCAAACCCAAGTTTCATAGCTCCCCTCTTTCCAATATCTCACTTCCCACATACTTCCATTCTTAATTTGTTTTTTCTATGCTGCTTCTGTACTGACCAAGCAAAATGATCATTCACCATCTCCCAACCAAAGGAGAGATTATTCCGTGCGGAGTCCGAACGCGCCTGGAGGCTAATCCGGACACACCACGTCACCCAATGCACTATGTATTGTGTAACGTAGCGCATCCGAATTGACATCCTAACACGAATACCGCACATAGTAATTTTTCCAACTAGCGAGAGAAACGTACACTACTTAGAAATTAAAATATTTTTGCGAACTATGATTGAGATCCATATGGCTCCAAATTCCAAAGTAGCAAATACAAACAATAACAACAAGCACCAGCAATATATGAATCTTGACACCAACTGGCAGTATATTATCAACAAACTAAATTGTCACACTTGATGTGTAACCAGTATTCGTATACTTACCTACAGATTACATCACCAAAAGAAATAAACAAACGAGTGATTATCAAAGAAAAATGAATCTAATAATAAGTATGTTAAGGCAATTGGCAAGCTTCCCCTCACCTTAGTGAGTGAAACTAAGCAAAAATCAAAATTCCCAATCTTCTTTGAAGTAACTGAAATGCTAAACCTCTGCGCACTTCATGGGTGCAAAGCCCAGCCGCGAGTTCTTTGTGTCGTACATTATATGAAAGTTCTGTTGCTGGTAGTTTCCCAGAATCGATAGGGAAGTCTTGGGAGTTCCCAGGATTGCAAGGCACATAATCGACTCTGGTTCAAGGCGGATGAAGTAATTCTCCATTGGAAAATCCCACACAGCTTCGTCGGAGAAAACAATGGAGAATTCTGGCATCTTTACCTTCTCAACACCTGATACATTGTAGCATGGGCTTAATACAGGAAATTCTTCGAACACCTTGTAGGTTACTTTCTTCTCAATTGCTTTCCTAATGATTCCGTATGCCGGCTCGGAGAAGTAGCTTAGGGTGGTGCCTGAATCGATGATTGTTCCTCCGGCGCCGTTCTCTAATACATCCCATGTGTCCATTGGGATGTCGAGCATCTCGCCGCCGACTTTTATTCCTTTGATGTGAAGGTAGTAGAAGGTCTCTGCAGGGTTTTCTTTCCCGGTGGTGAAAGAGGTGAAATTGAGCTGTGGGTGGGCGAGGAGAGAAGGGTCCTCGCCGAAGATGAGCTTACTGCTGACGCTTAGGTCGCTGTTGCGATCAACGAGGCAGTAGGAGAACGCGTGGCCGTAGAGGGAGCGGAGCTGGGAGGCGAAGGAGAGAGGGCCGCGGCCGAGGCCGAGGAGGCCGGCGGCGCCGTGGAAAAGACCGCGGTTCCAGTGGCCGCAGCCGAAGATGACGCTTTCGACTTTGCGGCTTGTGGTGCCGCCGATGGTGTCGGTGAGGTTAACGGTGAAGATCTCGGTGGCGAGGTCGCCCGTTGTGTTTGAGTGGTCGCCGTACCAGTAGAAGTAAGGGCAGGAGGAATGGTCTTCGACGGCGGGGCAGGAGGCTGAGAGCTCCGGACGGGAGACGAGGTCGCAGCGAGGGTCGGTACAACTGAGATTGCGGTAGGAAGAGGATGAAGAGGGGTCGTAGATTGGGCCACTCTGTTCAAAGCAGGCGTGACAGGGGAGGCACTGTAACCAATTGAGGTCGCTTCCGGTGTCAAGAATCAGGGAGAAATGCTGCGGCGGGGTGCCGATGAAGACGTCGATGAAATATTCGCCGGAGCCCAACGCGACGCCGGATTCCACCGTTGCAACAAACCGACCCGCGAGAGCCGGCGCCGGTGAGCCCAAGTTGGCCGCTTTGGGCGCGGAAGCAAGGCTGGGAAGGGGGTTCTGGTTCTGTTTGTTGTTCGTACTCTTCTTCTCCGTCGCGCGGCGGAAGAGGGTTTGGATTCGAAGGAAGTCTTTCTGAGTAGAGTCAAAAAGAGCTGCTTCTTTCGTTTTGTCCGACGAGGGGCGGTGATGCTTGAGATCGAGCTTGACTGGTGGGGCGTCGCCCGCAACTGGATATTCCGGTGGATCTGCGTCTGCGGCCAGGCGGTGGTGGCTATGGCAGTTTGAGTCAGCAGCGGAAGCGGCAGAGTTAAAGCTGAGGGGGGTGGGAAATATGATTCCGGCGAGGTGAGAATTGTGAGAGAAGTTGAAGCTAAAGGCTTTGATCGAAGGGAGATAGAGGGCAGAGAATACGAGGAGAAGTAAGAAGATGAATTGCTCGGTACGAGCCATTTACTATAGGTTTTCCTGCATCAAATAGGCGAAAAGGAGAGATCTTCAACAAAGGAAGAGAAGTAGAAAAAACAAATAGAATTAAAAGAGGTGGCTTTTGGCCTGGGAAATCGCAAGAGCTCTTCTTCTGCAGGGAGGGAGACAGAGAGAGCGAGAAGAATGCCGTGGGAGATGTTTAGAGAGAGCAAGCTACACGCGGTTCTCAGAAGAACAGAGGGAACGCAGGATTGTAATAGGAAGGACGACCAGCTTGCTCGCTTGTGTAAATTAAAATTTCATGCCATGCCCTACCTTTAATATATTTTTTGTAAAAGTTCATAGGCCAATACTTGCCGTTTTCACGTTAATTTAAAAATAAAAATTGGGAAATTTTAATTTAAATTTTAGAAAATGTATTTATATATTAAACATTAAAATGAAAATCAATAGAAATATATACATCAATATTCCATAAATATCCGTCCCATATTTCATAATTACATGCTGACGCAACTCATGATGTGAAGGGCGACTCTTGTTGCATTGTTAAACCAAGATTTGTTTAATGAATTTATCAAAAAGTATAGGGACTTGTCGAGAAAACTTCCCTCCTCCGACTAATCGGCCTTAGTTCTTTTAGCGGCGTTAATAATATAAGACTTTCTGGTAATTAACACCAATGCGCGTACGGGTGGACCGGTTCCATCGTCAGGCAAAAATCATGTGTGAGAGGTGCGTAGAAATGAAATCTAGGGAATTTTAGGCCATGCATAAACTTTAGGATTCGCGCAATCATTAAATCTTGAGAGTAAAATTTCATAAAATTTACAATAATATACTCTTGATTATAATGCTTATAATTTTTAAAGCTTATATATATATATATAAATAGCATAATATTGATTCTTTCATGACTTCTGCCTGCGATCGTAAATTCATCCGCCTGATAAAAAATAAATTTTAATATAATTTACGAATCTTAAAGCACTATAATGATGAACTGGCATTTTTTATTTTGTTTATAGAAAATAATTTTTGTTAACTTCAAGTTAATAATACATTATATCGTGGGATTATCCCTCCTTTTAAGTGAATTTAAGGTTGTCGACGACAGATGGATGGAAGTCTGATGGTGGTCGGAAAGATCGATATTGATCCCATTGGTCATTGATCGTTTACTGGGCTTTTGAATGACTTAATGATATCATAATTTGGTTATCTTGGGCTCATTGGATTCATCTCGTCGAGCCACTTGATTCGACTATAAGAATGTCACGTTTATAATTCGTTTTGTAATCCAAATTATGGTTTGAAACTTTCAAAAGTGCTTTGAGTCATCGATTTGAACCCATTTGGACTCAGATTGAGACAAATTTGGTGTTATTTGGTTCGTCTTTCTTTAACGTTCAGTTCGACTATACGTTTGCTGACATCGGAGTTTGGATGGTCCCCAATTTAATTTTGAAAGCTTTTAACTCAATTTTGCTTCAAGATTCGTGCTGGATCAAGACTATTTTTGATGACGTATCAATTACTATACAATATTTTTAGTTTTTGAGATATAAAATTAATTATAATGTGTTATATTTTTAATAACATGTGTGTCTCGTGTTGGTATTATTTGATTTATGTATTGGTGCATCATGATTGTTGATTTAGCATTATTTCCAATATAAATTTTGCTTTTTTTTTTTGAAAAGTTTTGATACTCATTTAATATATTAATTAAAGAGTTGATTATATCCCTAAATAATTGTTTTGATTGGAATTTAATTGATGCTTAAATTCCGAAGATTTTCTTATTTTGTCTTCCTAAATCTTCATAAATTGAGATTTAATGACTGCATTGGAGTAAGAGACAAAGTTTGAGAGCTATTGTAATTCCCTATTATTCTCCAATATAGTGAAATCATCCCCTCTCCGTGGACATAGGCGTCTTCGCCGTACCACATAAATCAACGTGTTTATTGTGTTTGCGTTGTTTGATTTTATTTTTGTTTTGTTTATTACGCAACAGTGATCAAATGTATGGTGCTTAACTCATACTCAAATTTTATTTGACATTTTCATATACATATATGATATTATTATATAGAATTCACTTTATGAGTACCTATCTTAAAAGTTTTCTTATAAAACTTTTCAAACTTATATGAATCTTATGTCACAATCAAAAATGTGTAAGATATAATAATAAATACATATGATGGAAGCAAGGAATCTAATAGCTAAAATAATGTATGGAAGCTAAGAATATGTGAATAAGAGTCACAAACTAAATAAACAATAAAATGTGTATGCTTAGCATAATATAAATCATCCCACTCTTTAATATTTGACTATATGTATGTATAGTCTCTTATGCAATCCTAATAGTGACACAACATAAAATAGCTGAAGTGCATAAAAGATTAAAGTAGACAAGTAGGTGAATTACTACTAAACAAAATACTAATAATTACTTCAACATTATAAATTAAATAAATTTAATTAACTCTTTAAACCAATAGTTAAATAATGTAAAATAATTTATTATAATAACTATATGCACAAATATATGTGACAAATGGTATATAAAAAATATGTTATAAGACAAGTGATTAATCTTTAGTACAATATGAATATCATGATGATCAATTTGTGTGCCATTGAGTACTTTATGGTTGCAATCAAAGATTTGTAATATTTGGATTGATCTGTGAACAATGTATCACAATTAAGACTTATGAAGTTTAATATTGTTGCGTTCTGGAATATTCACGGCGGTACAGAGTGATATGATTTAGCGTCTTAGTTTTGTACGAAGATCCAAAACACAAATATATAATAGAGTATGATTATAGCATTTATAAGAGGCACCATATTTTTTATGTGGAAACCCTTGAAAAAGGAGAAAACCCACAGGGCCTTGCCCAATTTGAATGAATCTATTAGTTTTTGCAGTTGATTATAAATGAGGACCTTCCTCAAGAGGAAGGTCTTGGGTGGATAAAGCAAATATACATCATATATTGTGCATTATATGGTGGGAGTTGGAAGAATCAATATTGGTATGTCCACTTGGGTGGTATGATCATAGTCGACGAGCGATGTAGGTCGAAAGGATCGTAGTTGGATGATGGTGGTCGGAAGGACCTTAGTCGAGTGACAGAGATCGAAAAGACTGTAGTCGGGAGATGGCAGTCATAAGGACCATAATTGAGTGACGGTGGTCTGAAAGATCATAATCGACGGACGACAGAGGTCAAAAAGGACTGTAGTTGGCGATGGAGGTTGGAATGATTGTAGTCGGCATGCGACGAATGTCGGGAGGATTGCAGTCTACTGGCAATGGAGGTTGTAAGAACTATAGTTGGCGGGCGGCGGTGGTTGGAAGGACCATAGTCGACGAGAGATGGAGGTTAGAAGGACTGTAGTTGCGATGGTGGTTGGAAGGGTCGTAGTTGGCGGGCAAGGATGGTCGAAAGGATTATAGTTGGACAATAGTGGTGGGAAAAAACTCTGGTGGTGGTTCACAAATAGGCGGAAGTTTGGCGGTGGTTGACAAACGAGTGGAAGTCTGACGATAGTCTAGAAGAACTCTGTAGTGGTCGACAAACGAGCGGAAGTCAGGCGGTAGCCGAGAAGAATTCTAGCAGAGGTCGATAAACGGATGGAAGTTCATTAGTAATCGATGAACGGGCGGAAGTTCGTCGACGGTCGGGAAGAAATCCAGCTATGGTCGGCGAACGGGTGAAAGTCCGGCAGTAGTTGACGAACATACGGAAGTCCGACGATGGTGGGAAAGAACTCTGGTAGTGGTCGATCGCGAGGAAGTTCCCAAATTCTCCCCTTATATTATTTCTCCTTTCTTCCCTCCCTTCTCATGATTATAATGGGGCTATTTATAGATTTTTGAGAGTAGCATGACTTGTAAATATTGGGATGATCAATATCAAGATAGGAGTGATTTGAATGGACAGTTGATATTGATCCCTTTGATCGTGGACCATTTTTTGATCATTTAAATGTCTTAATGATATTAGAATTTGACGATCTTGGTCTCATTGGATTTTTTCGTCGAGCTGCTCAATTTTACTATAAGCCTGTCTTGTTTGGAATCCGTTCACTACATGAAAAATGCTTGTTACCGGAGAGCAAAATTTGTCAGAAAATGCCCAAAATCCATTAGAAATATGCATTTCTGACAAATTTCTGGCGAAAAATTGTTCAACAGTAAAAAGCACACCGGGAACATGTTACTGTCGCAAAATAATCGGTCGGAAAGATTTCCGGTGAAATTCCGATGATAAATCAGTCAGAAATATTTCTAGCAGATATAAACTCCACCAGAAAAATAAAAAAAAAATGAAAAAAAAATTAAGAAACTATCAACCCCTTGAAGCCCCGTGTCCAACCCAGCGCTGGCTCACCCATGGGCTTTCCAGCCACCCGCCCTGCGGGGGCCTATGACCCGCTGGCCCTCCCCTTGCTCACCCACTCGTGCCCTTGATTCACTCGCTGACCCACCGACCCGCCTGGCTCATCTGTTACCCACTGCCAGCCTAGCGCGTGACCCGCCCGTTGCAAAATAGTATAATGTGATGAGTTGTTTTTTTATTTATATTATAAAAGACATAATATGTTATTTAAAATATTTAATATATTTTAAGATCAAATTAATTAATATATTTAATATAATGTATTTAAAATATTTAAATGTTGAGTTTTTATTTTATTAAAAATATAAACTTCATAAATTTTAAAATAATTAAATTAATTTATAAAAGTTGAATTGGTTTAATTTAATTTATATTTAATTTAAAATAATTGCTATATTTAAAAGCAGAGTTTTTTTAATATCAAAATAATTATTATATTTAATTTAACAAAAAATTATTTAAATTTTAAATTTATTTTAGTTTAGCAATATTTAATTTAATTTAACAAAATGAATAATTTTAATTATTTCTAATTGTCATTTTCCAAAAAATTTGAAATTCCGTCAGAAAAGCCGACAGAAAATGCGTCGGAAATACCTCCAAAAAATCTGTCGGAAATTCATCGGAAAATCTGTCGAGATTTCTGACTGATTTATTTCAGTCAGAAATTAGCATTTTTGTTGTTGTGGTTTGGTAATCCAAATTATGCTTTAAAACCTTTGAATGTGCTTTTAACCACTGATTTGAGCTCATTTGAGCTCGGATTAGGCTAATTTTGATGTCGTTGGGTTTGTCTTTTTGAGATGTTCAGTTCGGCTATAAGTTTGAAATAAAAAAATAAGTTTGATGAAATCAGAGTTTGGATGGTTCCATATTTAATTTTGAAAGCTTTTAACTCAATTTTGCCTCGACATTCGTGCTTGATCAATATAAATTTTTGATGATATATCAAGTATATTTATATTTTCCTCTAATCTTGCTTTCCCACACCCATATTATCTTCGCAAAACCTCAAACCTCCTCAACATCTTCAAAAATCGAATCATATTCCCTCAACAAAAACACAACTATTGTCTAAAAGTTATAACCAATCCATAAAAAAATCCATAAGTCCCTAATCATGTACCAAAATAATCTAAAATTACAATTATTAGTTAGCTAACATCTCAAACTTTAGATGGGTAGTTATAAATAATATTGAATTATGGAATATACAACCATCCATTTTTATAAAATTTCAATAAAAGTTTTGTTCTAGAAACTCGATCTACAATGGTCAAAATTTTCTCTTTTCTTTCATCAATCTTAAGCCTTCCACCGCCTCGATCTTGATTAACCTTGAAATGTGTTAACGACATCCTCATCACAAACAAGCAATGGTATTGCATAAATAATTAAGCTAATGAGATTATGAATTAAAGAATAATTACGTACGTAAGTCTTTTAACATCATACCATCTCTCTCTCTCTCTCTCTCTCTCTCTCTCTCTCTCTCTCTCTCTCTCTCTCTCTATATATATATATATATATATATATATATATATATATATATATATATATATATATATATATATATATATATATATTGCCTGATCTCCAACACATGGGATTTCTTTGGAATCTAGAAATCTGGTTGTAACATCTCTGGCTTATAAATATATTTTACTACTTGTTCCTCCTCCTTGCAAGTAAGATGAACAACATACCAAATAAATGAACACGTATATAGAACTTCTTCAAGAAGCTTTCTGTCATTCATATTTCGTCTCTCGGTCTTTAAGATCGAAACTATTCTTGAGCTAACTTATGTTATTGAATACAGCATGGCAGCCCATACTAACCAAGCCCCTCAAAAACTTCGTATTGGCTCTAAGTGACGAATATAAGATTCTTGATCCTCTCGATATGCGTACAAGATCACAGGAAGATATAAACTCCTTTCAGAAAGTTCTTGGGAGTCATAGGCAGGAGATGAAGACTTCGTTTGAGTTTTATCATTATTTTTTAAGATAGTTTTTTAAGAATCAATAATCATATATCAGTAAAAAATTATCTTGATGGGCACAAATCTCGAGGCAAATATAGTTGGAAACTTCAAAAATTAAATTCGGGACCATTTAACTCCGATTTCAGCAAACTTACTGTCGAACTGAACGTTTCAAAAAGACAAACAACGATACCGAATTTGACTAAATCCAAGCCCAAATGGGTCCAAATCAAAGACCCGAAGCTCATTTGGATGGTTTAAACCATAATTTGGATTATCAAATAGTTTCTAAACGTAACATGCTTATAGCCGAATCGAGCGGCTCGACGAGACGAATCCAATGTGCTCAAGATCGTCAAATTCCGATATCATTAAGACATTTAAATACCCAATAAACAGTCAACTATCAAAGAATTATATTCAACATGGGTCGTCCATCCAAACAACTTCCAATTAATTCACTCTTAATCTTCCTCCTATTTATGGGTCATGCCACTCTAAAAAATTTATAAATAGACCCATCACTTCTCATAAAAGCTCCCCCCCCCCCCCCCCCCCCCCCCCCCCCCCCCCTTGCCACCAACCTCCTCATCGACCACCGCTCGGACTTCCGCCGGACCACTGGCTGACACCGGACTACCACCTGACGCCGGACCATAGCCTGACACCGGATTTCTATCGAACCACCAATTGACACCTGGAATTTTTCCATACTACTACCTATCGCGAGACAGTTTGACACTGTCTGTGGGAACTTGGTTCCCAACTTGGGGACAATTTTTTATCAAACTTCAAAATGTGGTTCATGTCAATGTCATGGAATCAACTATTGCTGCATTAATTTAATGGGAATTAAATATAAAGTGAGGGGGCAACCTTAACTACCATCGTGGTCAAGAAGATTCTCCAACTCTTTCAATATTCATGATGATATCTTGAGATCATAAAGATTTTAGCAAATGCAACGATGCTTCTAATAAATTTCAAGCTTTATACAATCCCTAGTTAGACTTCTACTTCATAGGCAAGATCTTAATCTCGACCTCATAAAGAAAATAACGGTCTAAACTTAGATAATTCTTCACCTTTAATTAGGGATACATGCAGTTTTGGCCCCTTCCCAATCAAGGCAAAATCGATCCCAAGGAGATTTGATTTGACTTCTTCCACATAAGTTAAAGTCATCGAGCAACAGTCTCACATACAACCCCATATATATCATATATCCTTGGTGGATTCTCTCGAGCTCTTTCATATATGTTAACGTCATCGAGCAGTACTTTGATATATAAACTCGAATAGGTCATTTATCCTTATGGATTCTCTCGACCTCTTTCATATAGATTAATATTATTAAGCTGTGTTGTAACATACAACCTCGGATAGGTCATACATCATTGGTGGATTATCTCGACCTATTCCATATAGGTTAACGTCATCGAGCAATTCTTATTCATTTATTAGTTCTTGTTCACTTATTCATTGCATATAAAAGATAATTAGATCGTGGCTTATATAAGGCATAAAATTTTTTATCTAACAATCATGAAAAGAAAAACAAAAAATCACTAATCTTGACCATATTGAAATAATTTCATTGTGGAAATTAAAATTGTAATGGTTATCTTTTCTCTATTACTAAAAAAGATGAGATTAAAAGTTGTGAGGGTGTTGTATGAAGGCAATAGAAATTTTGCATAGATGAGAGTTGGTGTCAATAGACGATGAGCAATGGTGAATGGAAAAAAGTATAAGTCAACATTTGAGACATTCATATTGGCCATCAATAGTGATTGATAATAGGTGTTCGTGGTAGTTGATGATTAGTATTTCTGATGGTTGATGATGATTGTCGATGGTAGTTGTCAGGTGCTAACATACAAAGAATTAAAGCTCTTTAGGTACAAGAATTCTCTCCTCTAAAAAATTTTCTAACGTGTAGAAATATAACATAATTATAGATTTTTAGAGGGCTGTTTTGATTATAATTTTAAAAAAGCATGGACACACCATCATCCATTTGGGAGAGAACATTTCTAATCATATAATATTTTTTGCAAATTCATTGAGTTGTAATGACCTTAAAATTAGATGAACTTAAACATCTTAGATTCTTTTCATCAAAATGCTCATTGTTATAGTATTTAAGCAAGCAAAATTCTAATGATGTTTCACCTTCAAAATAATGAGATTTTTCTAATCATAATTAGCAATTAATTGCTTATTTTATTCCAATCTAATCATTCTTAATAGTATCAATTTTTCTAATCAAGACTCATATTAACTATAAATTTTCTGAATTAATATGATCTCAAACACAATTATAAAAATAAAATCTAAATGCATTGATATTTAAAATTTTACCATAAAATTAATATATATTTTATCAAGTAAATTTTCTAATGATATATATCAATTATACATAAGAATTTTGATTCTTTTTTTATTTACCTTCTTAATCTTTTTTTGAACATTTAGGTCAATTAAGACTTTATTTGGTACAGTTTTCTTTCTTAAAACAGCTTTTTAGTATAAAAATTTAAAAAAGCTATTTTAAGAAACAATAAGAAAGATATCCTAAATGAAGCCTAAGAGAAATTCATACACACATGCATCATCTATATAGATTCAAATCTAAAATCTCTTAATTAATAGCTAAAACTTCCAAACAATCGACCAAATTAAATTGCGTTAGGTTCTTAATATTAATTTACTAAAAAACAATCATAAATCTATTCGATTGATAGTATGATCTCTAAATAACGGAGCTAACTCGAGCTTATTTGTTTATCCCGAACTCGAACGAAAGCGAAAAGGGAGAGCTCTGCTAGGGTTAGGGTTTCTTTGCGAAACGCTTGGCGATTCCTGACAGTTGTGATCCGAGGGATCCGTTCCGATGGATCCCTCTGGCTTCGAGGAAGATTTTCCTCCTCTAAAGAGTCCTCTCCTTCCTTCCACTACTGCGGGAAACAAATCTTCTCGCTCGTGGGATCACATCCTTTCCGGACCAACTTCTAATGCATGTGAGTTTCTGATATCTCCCTTGCCAACGGAGGAAGAAATCATCAACTTCCCCACTGATGACATTGCTGATGCTGTTAATGAGTTGGATATGGCACTTGTTGGTTACTCTCTCGGTAAGAGACCTTACTATGAGGCGCTTCTGAACTCGGTTAAAAAGCTATGGAATCTTAAAGGTAGCCTGAAACTTATCTCTCTTAGCGATGGGTTTTTTCTGTTTAAATTTTCCAACGCGGAAGATTATGATCTTGTCTGGAGTAGAGGTGCTTGGTTTATTTTTGGAAAACCTTTTGTCTTTCAAAAATGGAACTCTCACTTTTCCCCAACTCGTGAAGAACTTACTTCGGTCCCGATCTGGTTTAAGATTCATGATCTACCTTTATGTTGCTGGACTCCTGTTGGAATCTCTAAAATAGCCACCAAAGTGGGTCATCCGCTTGCGGTTGACGCTCTTACTGCTTCGAAATCCAGACTTACCTATGCTAGGGTTTGTGTTAAAGTTGATAACAAAGCGATTTTTCCTGAAACTATACCTATTTGTGTTGAAGGAAAACTTTTTAATCTAAAAATCCAATATGAATGGCGTCCTACCTTTTGTGAATTTTGCGGCTCTCTTAATCACTCTTCTTCTAAATGTGCTGATAATCCCAACCCTGAAATTAACCAAATTCCTAACCCTCCTAGAGGGAGAAGTACTAGCCGCAAACCCAGACCTCACTCCTTAAACTTGAAAGGCCTTCTTCCTACTCCTAATCCCTCTAATAAGAATTCTGATATTGTGGGTGAGCCTGACAAAAATCTTGAAGGATTACCAGTGGAAAATGTTAAGGATTTGGTCCCTTCTTCGGCTTTTGCAAATACTGAGGCACCTAATAAAAATGTTCTACCCAACAATCCTGCTACCCAAAATATTGCGGTGGATATTCCTAATAAAGAGGAGGATGCTCTTAACTCTGAGATAAACAAGATTAACAAAATTGTCGAGCAAGGTTCGTTGGCTGTTAATTCTGTCCCGACTAATACTCTAGCAGGGGCAAGCTCTAACATCCCCAATCTCAATTCTCCTACCTCTTTGACTTCTTCTACCTCTGTTCCCATGTTTCAATTGGATGGTCAAAAGGAGTATAGAGTTACTTCTGCTAACAAATTTAGTGTACTTCAGGATGATAATGAAGAGGATTCTTCTTCATCATTGCATAATGAGAGAATGGAAGATTCCAAAGGGTACTCTGCTAAGAACAAGAAAGAAAATTTTGGTAATTCTAACACCAAAATGATGAATTCTTCTGAACCTTCTTCGTACAGAAACACTAGGGGAAAGGGAAACCGTAAAGGCCCTAACCATAAATCCTAGTTTTTTATGTATTGTCCTTCATTGGCTGCCTGAAATATTAGGGGTTTCAATAACCCGGACAAAGTTTTTTGCTGCAGGAATTTGGTTAATGAGCATAAGCTTGACTTAATTTGTATACTGGAAAATCGTATCCTCTATTCTAATATTTTGGACCCTTGGTTCTGCTCTACTCACAAAGTTTTTGATAATGAACTCAATTTCAATAATTTTGATCTTGCTTCTCCTGGTCGCATTTGGATTAAATGGAATTCTGGAAAGGTCTCTTTTAATCCTATTTATTCTTCTCCTCAAATGATTTCGGGCATTTAATGGTGGGGTCTCAAACTATCATGCTTCTATCTGCTGTTTATGCTACCAATTCTTTTGAAGAAAGAAATAAGCTTTGGGCTGATTTGGGGGAAGTCAATCCGCAAGGTGCTTTGCCTTGGGCTATGATTGGTGACTTCAATACCTGTAGAATGCAAACTGAAAAAAAAGGAGGGAATATTATCACTATGGATAGGCTTTACCCTTTTAATTCCTTTATTTTTGATAATAATTTGATTGATCTCCCTTCAACTGGTAACTTTCATACCTGGTTCAATCAAAGACAAGATAATCCCATTCATCTTAAGTTGGACCGGGTTTTAGTGAATGAAACTTGGATCAATCAATTCCCTAACTCTCACTATAATGTGCTGAGTAGCCTTGTATCCGATCATACTCCTCTCATTCTCAGAGATATCCCTACTAAGAATACCCCGAAGAGGTTTATGTATAAAAACTTTTGGAGCCATATTCCGGAATTTTGGAACATTCTTTTAAATATTTTTCAATCTCCAGACCAAGGGAATCCTATTTTAAGCCTTTATAATAAGTTGAAACTTCTTAAAAAGGAGATTAAAACTAGAAAGTGGAATTCTTCCAATCACATTGCTACTAAATGTGCTTCTTTAGCTGTCGAACAAGATATATGTCAGAAGATGATTGATAAGGATCTTCTCAACAAGGTTTTGTGTGGTGATCTCAAAAGAATCAATGCTAATATTAACTTTTATAATTCATTGCATGCTTCTTGGACCATTCAAAGATCAAAGATTAAATGGCTAAAGCATGGAGAAGAAGACTTGAAGTTTCTTTACTCCAAAATTAAGAAAATGAAGGCTTTTAATGGCAGCTCTCTTAATGTTGCTATGAATCAACATGTTGATAATGATAATGGCAATCATTTTAGTTTCATTCAGCATTTCAATAATCTTTATAATTCTGATCCTCCGGTTTTAAATGACACAAGGCTTATTCCAAGAGGGAATATGGTACCTGAAAATGCCATTCCTTCTTTAGTTAGACCTGTTACCAATGAAGAAATATATTTGGCTATCAAATCTGGCTGCTCCAAATCTGCTCCTGGTCCTGATGGCTTTAATTTTGATTTTTACCAAAAAACTTGGAGTATTACTGGTCCTCTTGTTTGTAAGGCTATCAAATCTTTTTTTATTAAATGCTATTTGCCTAAATGTGCCAAAGCTACTGCTATAGCTCTTGTTCCTAAGAAATCTCATGCTGATAATATTCATGACTTCCGACCTATATCTCTTTGCAATGTTTTTCACAAAATTATTGCTATTATTTTAGCATGTCGTATGAAAACTATTATGCCTGATATCATTGAGAAAAATCAAGCTGCTTTTATATCTGATAGGATTGCCACTGATAATTCGATTCTGGCAAAGGAAATCATAAATCTTTTCAAAAAACAGAATAAGATGAATCTTTTTTGTGCTAAATATGATATCAAGAAAGCTTTTGACACGGTTTCTAGGAACTTTCTTTTTGCTCGTATGGCTGATAAGGGTTTTTCTAATATTTTCATTAATTGGGTCAAAGCTTGTATTAATGATATCCATTTTTCTATTTGTATGGATGGATCTTTGGATGGGTTTTTTTCTTCTTCCACGGGTCTCAGACAGGGTTGTCCTTTAAGTCCTTTTCTTTTTTGTATAATTATGGATGCATTTTCATGTCTCCTTGAGCATAACTCTGAGTCCAGTGGTTTTGAAGGCTTTAATATGAATAATTTTCATATTACTCACCTTGCTTATGCTGATGATCTTTTGGTTTTTGGAAAGGCAGATTCTAGCAATTGTGACAAGCTTATGAGGGTCATTAATTTGTTCACTATGCTCACGGGGCTACATATGAATCTGCATAAAAGTTCTCTCATTATTTCCCCAAGTGTTTCTTGTCCTAATGACATTTCTAATATGCTTCAAATTCAAAATGTTTCTGATAGGTTTAATTACTTGGGGATTCCTATTACTTTGGGCCGGACTAAGGTGTCTGACTTTGCCCCTTTGATTGAGAAAATCATCTCTTTACTAACAGGTTGGAAGGCGAAGACGCTGTCCTTTGCTGGGAGAATGCAATATATTAAATATACTATCACTAACACTGTGGCCTTATGGATTAGGAGCATGACTCTGCCTAAAGTTATCTACAAACATATTAGTAAATTGTGCTCTAATTTTCTTTATCATGGGGAGACTGATGGTAGGAAACTACACTTGATTTCTTGGAATAATACGTGTAAACCGTATTCTTATGGGGGTCTTGGTATTGCTTCTTTACAAGCTTTAAATTTTGCTTATAATTGTGGTATTATTTTGAAATGTTATAATACTAACTCTCCTCTTGCTAAGTGGTGTCTGGCTAGATATAGCAGTCCCTGGAAACCTGTCATGAACAATGCAACTGCTTTTTGGAAAAATATTTGTAAAACGGCTGAAATTGCAAGGGAGAAATTCACTTTTTCCATTACTAATAACAGTCCTATTTCTATTTTATGGGATCATTGGTGTTTAGGGGAAACATTCCTTGATAAATTTCATATCTTCCCCACTAACATTGCAAATAATACTCAGTTAAATACTTGGATTCAGCAAGATGTTTGGAACATTCCGGCTTTAGAGATCCCTTCCATAAGAGATTTTATTCTGAACATTCCTATCGTTCCTGATAATAAGTATCATATTAGATGGGACAGCAATGTGAATGCCAAATTTAGGGACTTCTATTTATATTATTTTTCTAATGATGAACAAGTTGACTGGTATCATATGGTTTGGCATAAGAAGCATGCTTTGAGATTTTCTGTTTACTCGTGGATGGCTCTTAAAGGAGGGTTAAAAACATGTGATGTGCTAGCATCGAGAAACATTCATATTTTAGATAAAACATGCTCTCTTTGTCACAATTGTTTGGAGTCCACTTCTCATATTTTGTTTGAATGTGACTACTCCTTTAAAGTGCTCCAATTTCTCATTCCTTCATTTCAAACCTTTTACTTTAGACCAACGATTTTTTTAGCCTTTCAACATATTGATAGTTTGGATAAGCCTAAGAGTTTCAAAAATGGCACCCTCCTCATTTTAAATGCTGCTATCTACTTCATCTGGATAGAAAGGAACAACATAAAGTTTAAGTCTATTGCTTTATGTTCTAATTCTCTGATCAAGAAGATCTCGAGAGCTGTTATTATCAAACTTCTGGGGTGGAAGAATGGTATTGAAATTAAAGAAGCGATGAATCTTGTATACTGATGCTTCTTCCTATTATCTATGACTTATGAAAGGTGGTGCTGATTGCATGTTTGAGCTGCTTTGGGAATTCTGGTAATGTATTTTGTTGCCTGTCTTTTCTGTGTTGCTGATCAAAACATGTTTGAATGTCTATGTGGTATGCTTAGGCCTGATATGCAGGTCTTGACTTTGTACTATGAATTTCACTTTCTATTCACTTTTTGGATGGCCTACGGGCAACCAAAGTGGATAGGACACTTCGGAGATTGCAGCAAAAATATACATTTTTTCCCCATCTCAGTTTCTTAGACTATGTAGTCTGGTTTTTATTTTCTGAATACTGCTTTATCTTTTTTATGCATATCTTGGATACTGTTCGGACAACACCTGCTGGGTGAGAATTGATATGGGCTGGAAGATTGTGGTCAGTTGCAATGCTGGTGTTGGACTGCTGGAGTTCGTGGACTCTGGTTCACGAAGGCTATTTGATTGTGGTTGAAGATATACCTTTTGAGCCTGTCTCAACCTTTGGTTTGTCTTCGGCTTGCTTGGATCTGAATTAGCATCCTTCTGATCGGCTGAGATAATCTGATGTCTGAGATTCTCTTCTCTAATGTCCTTTTTTCCATCATTCTTTTTATGTTGTTTTTCTACAGTTTTGGTTGTATTCATTCTATATTTGTTTTAGAATGATTGGTTGTTGTTGTATTTTTCCTTTTTATTTCCTGTATTAGTTTGGACCTTTTTGTTGAACTTTTTATTAGTTTTTAATAAAATGGGCTATGCCCCAAATTTCCCAAAAAAAAAAAATGATCTCTAAATAACACAACTCCCCTTGGCCTATTGGTTGAGAGCTTAGGCTTCCAACTAAGAGGTCCAAGGTTCGAGTCCAGGGGCGGAACTGGCTTTAACTTTGAGGGGGGGCAAAAATACAGCACAAAAATAATTAAATATTAAAAAAAATATTATATATCTATATATTACGAAAAGTTTTTTAAAAAATTAAGCAAGAAAAATTAAGAAAAAATGTGTAATTAAACTGTTATTAAAAGCATGAAAGAGAATATTAGAACTAAATGTGAAGAAATATATAGATATTTTAGGGCAAGTTAGGACAAAAGAGGACAAAAGAATTTTTTAGGGGGGGCAAAAAAAAAATTTAAGGAGGGGCAAAAAAATTTTTTACTCTCTTATAATTTTTTTTTTTAAATTTTTACTCCTATAAAAAAAAAAAAAAATTTTTGAGGGGGGGCAATTGCCCCCCCTAAGCTCTTCATAGTTCCGCCACTGTTCGAGTCCATGTGTATGCATTGTGTGTGTGAGTTTGCCTTAAATGACCTAAATGTCCCCAAAAAAAAAATCTCTAAATAATTTTAAATCACAAAAGTATAAAAACAACATCATGCAATAACAAAGTCGCATACATCTATATATAGTAACCTATACTGCACGTTGGGCAGCAAATATGAAAAGAAAATGGTGCTACAATACTTTTCGGTGTGCGAACTACAGGAGGGAAAGGCAAGCCGGTCAAAGCTGTGGAATTCAACGAAGATGTAAGAGCAGACGCGTGTGTATTTTCTCAATGACGTTTGGTCAAAAGGACCAGTGTTGGTGCGACGGTCTGAAGCTTCCGCCACGTTGCCCCTTCGGAACGGGAAACCACAGTAGATTTTCCTCTCCAATAAGATTATATTTGAAGCAGCTTTTTGACTATTTTGATGATAAATAAGAGTTAATAAAAATAATAATATTATATTGAACCTTCTGAGCTCTAACTGTTTGTGCTTTGGAAAATTACATTTTAAATAGCTAAATTACTAAGCATTATAAATATTTTTTAATAAAACAATTTCTAGTCTATTAATGCATGACTCATTACTCGGCAGTATATATTTGGCCGGTCCTTCAGGTGGGATGCCAATAACTGTTGTTTTGGACTGTTCCTATTGAGGTGGCTTTTTTTTTATTTTTTATTTTTATTTAGTATCTTAATTTTAGATTTTATTAGTGGACGGTTATAATAGTTGATTTTTTGACAAATTAAAAGGTTGAGACTTTTTATGAAGGGTCTATTAGCCTATTTGTTTCTGGATTTATAGAAATAAAATATTATTTAAATTATGGTGTTATGTAAAGGTCAATACAATCCATAATTTAGATAACATTTACAATACATTTTTTGTTGTTTTAAGGCAATTGTCATCACATTTTGAGAATATTGGATTTATATTTATCTATAGGTGATATTAATATTATTTTTAAATATGTTTTTGATAAAATGAATCCATTTGCTTCGAACTCATCCTCGTTGTGAGTCCACCATCCACATGTACTCTTACTTTGAGCAATGATAGATTGCATATATGATAGTCATATTATTAATTTTACCCACCGAGGCTTAGGGTGGTTCATGGACAAGCATGACTGGGAACCCCCCATCATGTGTTCGAATCTCCTATACTACGGCCTCACCTCTTTAGTGGGGGCAAAGTAGTTGTGGGCCCGATACCGGTAGGTGGTCATGTTAGGTTCCGCCGATGGATTAGTTATGCTGCCATGCGCTCTCTTTGGAGTTGCAGTGCGTAGATACCTCCGTTCCCAATATATAGTGAAAAATACTGATAGATGTATTGTGAAAAAAAAAAAAACATAGTCAAAACACAAAGAACATGAAGATTTATGTGATTCGGCAAAAATACCTATGTGCACGGAGAAGAAATGATGATTTCACTGTATTGAAAAAAAGCTGGGATTATAATTTGAGTCTCTTACTCTCATATCTCTACAACAACTCTCAAATCCCTTTAAGCAGATTTGAGACAAAACAAATAAGAAAAAACTTCCTATATCAGCTTTTCAGATCCATATATAATTTATATTTGGTTACTAATTTTTCCTATTTTCTAAAAATTTCTATACTAAAAAGTAGTTTTTTATAACAGCTTTTAAAGACGTTATTTTGCCCACACTATTTTATAATCATCTAATTTATACTCAAATTTAGTTTGAATTTCAATTTTCTTTTTATATAAAAAAAATATTTTAAATACATTTTAATATAAAAATTATTATTTAATTGGCCAATCTCAAATTATAACGCTTAAAATTTAGTGAGCTTCAATAATAAAATTCTAGCATCATTTTTTTGTATTGGTTAAAAAATTAAAAAAAAATTCTTTTTAAAATTATTGAATTTATAATGAAAGAGTTTCGGTCGAAATATTAAAAGTCGATCTAAGCCCAAAATATTAATGAATTTTGAATAAATTTTAATCAAGATCCGATCAAATTAAGAAAAAAAAAATAACAATTAAAAATCACAAAAATTAAATACAAAGACCTTCAATATCATATTATTTCTCCGTGTTCCTCCCCTCGTAGCCCGTGAGAGGGCTACAATTGTACTATTTTTTAATTAAGTGAACTTACTCATCTATGCAGTCGGTGTCCTCATCTTTGCCTTATGTCTCCTTCAACCTTTCAAAATTGAGAAGACTGTTTGAACCAACAACTCTTCAATTAGATGACATTTCTATAATGGAAAACCCTTGTGCCCTATTTTTCTAGGGATGTATTGTCATATTAAGCTAGCAACAAAATTTATCATTTATATGATCATTAAACTTATCATTTATGTGATCATTACTCTCTCATCAATGATAAATTCAAATTTTAGATGATGCACCTTAATTTCTAAGCCCAAGTTGTAGCATTGGTGATTCTAGAATAACATCTTTGATCTTTCTCGTGCTCTCATTAGTATTTGTGTTTTGGCATAACTTCATCAATCTCCATAGCCTTTGCCAACTTCACATGATAGTAGTAGTATCTATCATTTTGTTACCAATTGCATGTCCATTAGATTATTCCCCATTTGTTATGGTTCAACGTTCTCTCTAAATCATAGCTATTGGTGTTGGTGTTGCGCACATTTGCAATATGTTTCATATTACAATTGATCATTATTTGAATTTGTTGCCTATCTCATATATTGGAAGCCAATTTATACTCCTAAGATTTAATATGCTTTTGAAGGAAGCCATTTATAGCTCAATGCCCTCTAAAGCTTTTTCTAAATATATTTTATAACAAATGCTCTCTAGCTCAATTTACTTTTCACAAACTTGCTTTTTATTTTTAGAGGGAATACATCATATTGTTTTCAAATGAAGAGAATGATGCTAAGGCTTTTCTTTTTGAGTCAACCCATATTAGTTTTTTTTTTTTTTTTTTTTTTTTTGACATTTTGTTTCTTTATAATTTTGATTTTATTAGGGCATATCAAATTGATTTGCTAGATTATAAATTATCTCACTAGAATGACCACTCTATACCTTTTTTAAGATCATATTGCATTAATACTTATCTTAAGTGGCTTCTCAAATGATCACATTTTTTATAAACCAAAGATCCCTTGCAGCATTGATTTGAATATATTTTTTGCATATGAGAGCTTATTTTATAAAATATAAACCATGACACTTTATATTCATAGATTCTATTTATGACCAGCCTTAAAATTAAATTTTACTTATGATAGTCTCTCCAAATCACTAGTGGCTCATGTCTTGATAAAATTGGATTTTTATAAGAAGGTTCTAGCAAAGTTTTTGGCTTGGCTATGAAAAAATTAGTTACATACAAAATAACAAATTTAATAAATTATCTTCTTTTTATTGTCCAACTTTTTCATACTTTGTCCCTTCATTAGCTCCTATTTTTACTACATAATTTTTGAAAAATATATTGTCTTAATATAAGTAGTTTCTAAGTTATCTTTGTATCTTGCTTTCGCTCTGCCCACTATGCTAGGGCTTTTCCATAGCTCCCTCCGGCGGCTCCTTTTGGTTTGTTTCTCTGGTCGTAGTGGCTCCTCTTCTTCAGGGAAGTTTCCTTCTCTCTCTAGTTGTTCTTTGGTCCTGTTTTGTGGTTTTGGACGGGGTTTTTTCCGGCTTTTGCCGGCATGCTGCCAAAACTTTGTGATCCAGGTTTTTTAGATGGTGTATCCTCTTCTCATTCGTTTTTAGAGGTGCTTGCTGGATCATCTTCTACTTCCTCTTCTCCCGATTTGAAGGTTTCGTCTTTTTGCAGTTTACCTTCTCTTTGGATTTCAGAGAATGAAATCTCTGCTTTAGCGGCTCTTTTCAAATTTTCTCTTGTTGGTTTTTTCCCTTCAAAACATCATTCTATGGATGCTATCAGGCATTTCTTCTTTAATCTGAAATTAAATGGGGAATTCTCTGTTACTCTGTTGGACCCAACGCATATCCTCATCAAGCTTAAAAAAGACCTTGATTACTGTCGAGTTTTTTTGCCATGGATCTTACCTTGTCTATAATTGTTACATGAAACTTTCAAAAAGGTCGCCACTTGTGGATATTAGTGTCGAATCACCGATTGTACCCATATGGGTCTCTTTCCCAGGATTCTTCATGCTCTCGGTTTGATCTTTGGTAAACAGCTTAAAATTGACACTGCCACATCTATTGGTTTTAGGCCGTCTCTTGCCCTTGTCATGGTTGAGTTAGATGTTACCAAATCTTATCCTGATAAGATCTGGTTAGGCCCTGAGGTTTCTGGTTATGTCCAACAAGTGGTTTTTGAAGATTTTCCTCCTTTTTGTTTTTCTTGTAAGAAACTTGGGCATTCTTCTAGTAACTGTTGTCCGGTGCCTAATATTTCGATTTTGGGGAAGTCTCCCCCTAAGGATATGGTTTGTCCTGTTGCGGGTATTTGTTCTTCTCCTTCATTAGATGTTGTTGTGAGTTCCCCTCGTTTAAATGAAAATGCTCTATGTTTGACGCCCGCGGATCTGTTGCCCATTGGTGATACGATTTTGCCTTCTATGGAAGTAACTGGTAATACTCGGAATACTACTCCTGTCATTGATCACAATTTGAACGTTATGTCTGGGGATAATTTGGTTGTGGTTGGTGATATTTCGTTGTGTGAAATGAATAATCTTTTGGATGGCCAGGGGGTTTTTGGTTCTGAGCAAGTGGTTGAGAATGCTATTGTTCATGCGGTATCTAGTCAGTTTTGTTATGTTGCACCTGTTGTGGTGGGGGTAGGGGATCCTGGGTTGTTACAGGCTGGTTATGTGAGCCTTAATGGTGATTGTGGAGGTGTGAATAACGTTGCTTCTTCTGTTTCTAATGTTGTTGTGGAGTCTTCTCAGACTATTAGTAGAAGTGATGTGGTTGGAGGTGGTTTTAATGCTGGGAAAGGAATGGTGGTTATTTCTAACTCTTTTGTCGATGTGCCAGTGAACTTAATCGACAACCAAGCGTTGGTGTATCATGTGGGTGATAACTTTGGGATGGATGTGAGGACTCATCTTGATTAGTTGCATTATACGTTTGAACTTGAATCAGATTCTGATTCCTCTTTGGAGTATTGTGGAGGTTCTGATTATGGTAATGATTTTAAACTGGTTCGTGATAGACATGTTCTCTCTATCGCCTCTCGTGGGAGGTTTCGTGGGAGGGGCAGGAGAGGTAGATAGTCTCTTTTTTTCAGTGTTTATTGCCCTATTGCTTTCTTTGGCTGATATTTTGGAGTTTTTGTTGATTTTGTGGGTCGTGGGATTATTGGGTTATGATGTGGTTGGGGCTCGTTTCCTTGTCGTCGTAGCTGGTAGCAACCTTTGGTGATGCTTTCGTACTTGGTTAGATCGATTGGAGCACTTTCTTCGCCAAATTGGATGGTCAGTGTGTGCTTTCGGGGAAGCTGGGAGCCTCGGCCAATTATTGAGCCCTCACTTGGATTTCACTTTGTATTTTCTATTTTTTTTTTGTCTTTTGGCTTTTGCTCTTTGTCTTGTGTACTCCTTTTTGGTTCAATATAATGTTATTTTGGTTGAAAAAAAAAATATTGTCTTAATATAGACCCTCATAACATAAAAATTATTTTGTGCTGAGTCCGAATGGGAAGAACCGTTCGGACTGTGAGTGTACACACAGTGTGTATAAAATTTGATCTATATTATGTACAAATTTATACACAGCATGTACACTCATCTGTTTGAACGATTCTTCCCATCCGAACTCCACATATAATAATTTCTCCTCCTAACCAAGACTAATTTATAAAAAATTCATTTTCCACGTAATAATTTTACAACTCTTTTAACAAAGAACTGTATTTACCGCAAACTGATCATTAGTTTCAGAGTCTCAAATGGTCTTCATGAGTAGGAATATCAGGAAGGCCTATACTGATAAAATAAGCTTTAAAAAATGAGCAATAAAAAATAATGAAACGTCTAAGTACACTAAAAATGCTCTATGATTATGAATAATATATGCAATTTTAAAGTTATCTTTCATTTTTTGTTCTATTAGTTGATATGATTTGAGGTTTTAAACTTTATGAATATTCTCATATTGGTGTCATTAAGATGGATCTTAAAATTCCCATTTTTTTAATTAAAAAGTATATCATTTTCATTTAAATATCTATGAGATATAAAAAATATAATAAAATAAGCCACATTTATAAACAGGATTTTATCTAGACTTGAGTAAAACTAATTAAATTTGAATTCAAAATAAATATAATAAAATTAAAATATGTAGCAAAATATCCTATCTAAATTTCCTCATCGGATAAAAAATAAGCTGCTTTTCATTTGTTTTCAATGTAGCCGGTGGAAACTACCAACCACCCGTTACATTTTTAAATAAGCCACCACCAACCACCCGACCACGTTGTCTCCAAGTTTCAGTTTTTCATTTGATCAATTTCGCTGGAATTTGACTGACTTTATACCTCAAGAAAGGCTATAAATGAAACACAACATAGCTCTTCTTTATCTGTTGATTGAAATTTTTGATTTCGTTTGGAAAAAATTTTTTACTGCTTTTTAAAAAAATTTATTATTATTGATGAATGCTCACGGGTCATTTTTATTTGAATTTAGATGTAAAATAAAATACAAAATATCATTAAAATTCATTATCATTCTTATTAAATATTGAATAAATTGACTTATGTGATGATGATGACAGTCATCAAATAAGACAACGGGGTTAGTATAAGAGGGAGAAATTATTCTGTGCGAACACCAGACAGTCCGGAGATCAACCAGAATGCACCACGTCACCTTGTACACAGCGGAATTGAGCACTGATATCGAGCAAAAAATAATGTGGCATGTTCTAGTTGGTCACCATACGATGTTCGTTGTCAATAATTTTTCCCTAAGAGGAGATGATGTTGGTGGCAATAAAAGTGAGTTGTTTTGTAAATACTTAAAATGTCTTAAAATTATTTTGGATATTAAAAATATTTTTTATATAAAAATAAACAATTAAAAATACACCAAAATTTTTTAAAAAATAAAATATAAAAATAATCTCAAACAGGAATTAAATTTTTATTAGATTATTGAAAAAATTAGCTCGTAATATCCTTCTCATAAAATATCAAAAAATTATTAAATCTATTTAGAGATAAATATGATATAAATTTTGATTATTAATTTATATATTATATTCATCTGAAAGGAATTCACTTATTTTTTGATATTCAAACTAACTAAAATTTGATCAAATATTTTAATTAGTTTAGCATGCCTTGACAGAGAACTGAACTCTTCCGGAGAAATTATTACATGCGGAGATTGGACACAGAGGACTGTCCGATTTGTCTCTGTGAACAGTAAAAGCGTAGTTTACTATTCACCACTAAGCTTTTACTTTTCACAAAGACAAAAGCGGACGGTTCTCTATATTCGATCTCCGCACGTAATAATATCTCACTCTTCCAATCAACCCTTTAGAATTAATTTGTAATTTGGATAACTTAGAGAAATTAGCATGAGAATTAATAAATTTTAATGAGCATCCATTGGCTGAAAAATTTAAGCCTAAAAAATAATCACCATTAGCATTTTAGGGGGGGGGGGTAATTAATTATGATGTCATTCACACTAATTAAGTAGATAAAATATGACCGTTATTTTTTTACTCCTAAAAGTTTTTTCCTCACAATATTTATTATACATAATTCACAAATTAATTAAAATTAAAAAGCATATTTAGGGTTGAATATTATTAAACGTCCAAAAAAGTCGTACAACCACGTAGTAAAGAAAAGACACAATATCACATGAACTCAGAGCAGCGAAAGTTTTTATTGAATCCAGGAGATACTATGTCCTGCAAAAGAATCTAAAAATAATAGTTTTAAATGGAAGATTGCTCATAACACTGCACATTAGGATACTGAAAATTTTAATTATTTGATGTACCTATATAAATCTTTTTTGGGTGTCAACCTAAATGTGAGACAAAATATTATCTATGAGCAAATACTTTACTCTAATTCATATCATTAAAAAAATTGATCAAAACATACTTAGCATCTTGGAGCTGTAATCGAAAATTCACCGCATAGTTTGAGATTGAAAAAAAAAAAAAATCAAATCAGAATGAGAGAAATACCCAACCAAAAAGAATTCGAAATAGCTTGCAAGATGAAGAAACTCTTCATGTGAAATCCATAGCGACGTCATCCCATGATCGGTAGTAACTTTGAGATCATGAAAGACATTCATGGAAGACACGCTCGAAAGGGCTTGGGGGATGTGGTGGATTTTACTATTGTTGGTTCTGCTGACTATTTGATGTCGTTGTTGGAGCTGGTTCTTTCGAATGAACCATTAATCAACTTTCCCGTTTCGTTTATTTATAATGAAGTTTTGATAGCTCAATTAGCGGGTAGCATGGAGAATAATTGTTTGGATCAAAATGATAGTCTTGAGAATTTTGTTTCCTCACCCTGTGGGGTTGATGGGTACAACTTGGATGGGCCTGATAATGATGTTCAGGTGACGTATAATTTGAATATCAACCTCATAATTGAAAAAGCTTTTGTTATGGGTGGTGGCAAACGTCGTAAATGAAAGTAAAAAAGGAAATATTTCTTTTCCTCTGTTGTTGGTCCGTTTTTGTCTGCTCTGCCTTGTTGGTTTTGTTTGTTGGTTATGGACCTGTCCTTGTGTGTGGTTGCCTTGTTGGGTTCTCTTTGAACCGTTTGTGGGCTGCTGGGTGGGAGCTAGGTGGCTTTAATGGTCTCTGTATGCATATGAGTTTTTGGTTCTTTGTTTTTTAGGGTGTTGGGTTTCGAGTTGCTTTTCTGTCGTGTTGCCTTACCTTCTCTGTTGTCTTCTTCTTCCTCTGTTCGTCCTAGGGTTGCTGGTCTTTTTGGTCTTCTTAACATTTATGGTTAATTGCTATTCTCCTGCAGTGATTTGTTATGTCCTCTTGCAGGCTTATTTTTGGTGTTGATTCCTCATGAGTATGCGTTGTTGATTGTTTTGGGAGACTTGTTTGGGTGGCTGCTTTCGTGTGACCCATCCTTTTTGTTGGATTTTGTTATGGCCTTCCTTGGCTCTTTAGTTGTTCGTTTCTTTTTTGTTTTTCTTGTTTGGTGATTTATTTTGTAATAGATCGAATTAAAGGCTCATAGTTTTTTTTATTAAATGTTATATTTTTAGATGATTATTTATTCACTAAGGACTTGCAATAAAATTTTAAAATTAACACGTAGGCCCTCTATGTGGGTTTTCTCTTAAAAACAAACATGGATTGGATGTCCGATCGGGAGACCCAGGTTTTTTTAATGGGAAAAATCCCTCTCGTTCCTTTGTTGAAGCCCTTTCAGACGTATCTTCCACAAATGTCTTTCCTGATCTTAAAGTTACTACTTATCACGGGATGACGTTGCTATGGATTTCAGATGTCTTCATCTTACAAGCCCTTTCAAATTCGCTTTAGCCAAGTCTTTCTCTCATTGTGATTCAATTTTTTTTTCAATCTCAAACTGTGTGTTGATTTTCAATTATGCTTCTAGATGCTAAACATATTTTGATCAAACTTTTTAATAATATGGATTAAAGTAGAGTGTTTGCTTATATATCGTATTTTGTCTCCAATTGTTTCGTGAAATTTACCAAATTGTCACCATTCTTTGATATTATAGCAGAATTATCCTGTATACCCATCTGGGTTTCTTTTCCTAATCTTAGGCCACATCTTTTCACTTCACGAATTCTTCACGGTTTGGGCTCCATGTTTGGCTACCCTCTTAAAATTGACAATGCTACTTCTATCGGGACTCATCCTTCCATTACGTTTGTGTTGGTTGAGTTAGATGTTTCTAAGCGATATCCTGATTCTATTTGGTTAAGTTCTAAATAATTTGGCTATATTCAACATGTTGAGATGGAAGAATTTCCTAGCTTTTGTGATCATTGCAAGTCATTAGGGCATAAAACTAAGTGTATCATCCTCAACCCTCAGCTACAAAAGGATTCACAGACTATTACAAAGCTGTGCTTATTGTTAATGTTTCAGATATTGTGGGTGTTAAGGAAAATTTTACTAGTAACAACTGCATTAACTCTTGTGGTAGTGTTGATAAAAAGTCCAATCTTGAGCCAATTGTTAATGTTGCTAATAAAGCTAATACTAAGGGTCTTATTGAGGATGTTGGTCAGAAAAATCAATATATGGTCACTTTGATTGGCACTTACTTAACTCATGATTTTTCTATTGCCATTTTGTCTAGAATGGTTGCTCCTCCTACTCAGTTACCTGTGGAGAATGTGATGGAGGCGGCTATTGTGCCTCCTTTTACTGGTTCATTCGGTTAATGACAACTTGGTGAATGTGGACGCTGGTCGTGATGTTGCGTTATCTAAACAGGGGTCTTTTCACATTATCCTTTTTTGTTGAAACTAATGATTGTATTAATGGTTCTATTAGCATGCCTTTAATTATATATTCTATTGATCATTCTGACTGGTTAATCCCATTCAATTCACCGGCTATTAGAGATTTTAGGGAGGCAAATGAGGATGCTAGTATGGGTTCTCAAGAGGATTATGATATGAATGTGGTGCAAGTTGGTAGTGATGATTTTGCAAAAGTTGTTGTCAAGAAAAATAGAAAAAAATAACAAACATAAAAAGGGGAGGGATGGTGAGGTTTTTGAATGAATGAATTTAGATATTTTATTATTTTTTTTAAAAATATTTTTCTTAGGTCTAGCACCACAACGCTTAAAACCTCAGCACCACAATGCTCACTTAAGCACTTGAAAACCCGAGAGCTTGCCACCACATCATTTCACAAGTATAGCACTACAATGCTCACATGCAAAATTTCAAATTTATATGAATTTTAGTTAGATTAAAATTTGAGATTCTTACCAAGTGATGGTGGTTGGGAAATAATTATTGAGTGATGTTGGTTAAAGGGCCATAATTGAGTAATATTAATTGGAGGATTGTAGTGAAGCAACAATAATCAAAAGCAAAATTCAGGTGGCAATGGTCGAATGACAGTGGTGTAATATTTCAAACTGCTCCAGTATCGTCCAGGCCGATCTGGGATCGTCCTGGGACGATCTGTGGATTTCAGCTCCAGGTTTTGCCCAGAATTTGCTCTAAGTGATTTCCTGTAGGGATCGTCCAGGCCGATCGAGGCATCGTCCCGGGACGATCAGTGGATGGCACAAGTCAGTGAGTAGAGGTTTTTATCGCCTATGAATAGTAAACATCGGCCTGAAAAATCGTCCCAGGACGATGGGATTTTGGTCTGATCGTCCAGGCCGATCTGGACGATCGGCCAGGCCGATCTGAAGAGGATTTAAGGGATTTCAGCTGATTTGAAGAGAGAGAAAAATAAAAAAATAAATATCTGATTTTTCGTCTGAGGAGAGAGAAAAAGAGCATTTTGGAAAAGTTGATTTCGGGAAGACGCGGAGCCGTTTTCGAGCGAAGTGACTGTTGAAGAATTTGCTGTGCTCGAGGTAAGGCACATTCCGTCTTTCTCAATTTTCAGTTCCGTCGCGGTTGGCGGTATTTTTCTGTCCGGATTTAGTTTTCGTTACGGTTTTTCGTCCGTATCTTTCGATTGGTTCAGTTTTTACCGCGTAAGTTTCTGTATATCGTTGCCGTGCCGGGTGTGCACGTTTTGATTATATTTTGAAGATTTTCGTCCGGGTATTTTTGATTCGACTGTGTTTTTAGTCGACCTGATTTTTCTGTGAAATTGGAAATTATCTGTTCAGTAGAATAAATGTTCTGGAATGTGATTATCTATATTCTGTGCGAATTCGGTGAATTTTCTTTGCAGGAATTTTTGTGTAAATTCTGTATACTGCCGTTGTGCTGCCCGATTTTTGGGTAATTTCTGAAATGTCCGAATTTCTTCTGAATTGAAATGCTATGTGATTAAGCTATAAAAAGGGAGTTATAAGGGGCCTGAATCCTATGAGATTCAGTTAGTGAAAGGGGAAATCTGAAATGAGCTCAAATCTGAAATCTGATATCTGTTTCGTTCCGGATCCGATGAATTCTGTTTTGGTGCTATAAGCACATCTGTTTTGGTGCCGTGAGCACAAAGGGAGACATAAGGGGCCTGGATCCTATGAGATTCAGTTAGTGTCTGGGAAGGGAGGCATAAGGGGCCGGAATCCGTAGAGATTCCGTCAGTGTCAGGGCATTTAGCTATATGTATCTGTTCTGTTCTGTACGACATTGTGATTCTGATATGATATGCTCCGTACGATTCTGATTTCTGATTCTGACTCTATTGATTTGTTCTGATATGATCTGTACGATTCCGATTCTGATTTGATATCTGTCCGTATACGTTCTGATTTCCGATTCTGTTCCGATTTCTGATCTGATTTCTGTCTGATGAGTTTGGTTTTGGTTTCTGAGAATTTAGATTGGTGGTTTGTGCTTTGCTGAGCTGTTGAGCTCACCCTTGCTTTCTGGTGGTTTTCAGGTTCTGGGAAGGGCAAGGAGGTCCAGGATTAGTTTCAGAGTCTGATCCGATTAGGTACTTTTGTACTTGTTGATTTTTGTACAGTCATGGCTTTCCTGTTCTGTCTTTCTTTCTGTTGAAAGCCATGTACTGTTCTGTAGATGATTATTTTGAGGAAATGAAAAGATAGATGTTTTGTTCCGCTGCATTTGATGTTTTTAGTAGCTCTGTTGTTCTGTGTGTTTTCTGTTGAGTTATGTATTTGGGAAGTTCAGTTCAGCAACCTAATCCAAAGCCAGATCCTGGATAAGCAAGTAAGTGTGCGCTCGCCGCGATCCGGCTCGGGCGGGATCCGTCCCCGTCGGGTCGGGTCGTGACAAGCTTTTGTGGTATCAGAGCACTGGTTTTGGAAACAGGTTGGATTGTAAAACAGAGCTCTAGGATGTGATCAGTGAGTCTGTCTGGGAGGTAGTTTTGGGTCGTTTGGCTTTTTATTGTGTTGTTTTTGTGTTGTTTTTGTGATAGTTTTCCGGATTTTCTGGATTTTTCTGTATGGATCAGCCAGACCCAGACATGACAGACGGTCAGAGTGATGATCAGGCAGCACCAGTGGGGAGTACAGCCCCAGTGGTCGGTGCTGATACGCTTTCCCAGTTTGCTTCGTTGGTTGCTCAGATGATGAGCGAGACTCAGAGCAGAGCTTCTACTGTTAGATCTGAGGATATTGATCGACACCTGCAGTTATTTTTGAGGTTGAAGCCTCCGAGGTTTGAGGGCGCTGTTGAGCCCAGAGCAGCCGAGGAGTGGCTGAGGCGATTAGAGAAGACTTTTGACGGGATGCAGTGTCCTGCAGACAGGAAGGTTCCGTTAGCAGTTTTTCTGTTAGATGGAGAGGCTGAGCACTGGTGGGATGGCCAGCAGGCAGCCAGATTTCAGGGCAGATTGAACTCTTTGATCACTTGGGAAGAGTTCACTGAAGTGTTCAGAGACTGGTTTGTTCCCCCTTCTGCACGACAGCAGATGCAGGAGAGTTTTCTGAGGCTGGTTCAGGGGAGCAAGACGGTGATGCAGTACGAGGCTGAGTTTACTGCATTAGCCAGGTACGCTCCGCAGCTGGTTAGCACTTCTGCTGAGAGGTGTTACCGATTTCTGAGAGGCTTACGAGACACTTTGAGGCAGCCTTTGATACCGTTCCGGATTTCTGATTTCTCTGAGCTTGTGGAGCGAGCTCGTCTGATTGAGAACGACATGACGACTACTCAGCAGCGGTGGTCTGCGAGTAGGAAGAGGTTTAGAGGTGATACTTCTGGCAGTGGTTCCTCTGGGAAGAGGAGATTTGTTTCTGGTTCTGGATCTGGAGATTCCAGAAGGAGCGGAGGATCGTCTGGTACTGTTACCAGTACGACTGGTTCTGGATCTGTTAGTTCGGCACCTGTGTGCCAGAGTTGTGGACGGCGACACCATGGCCAGTGCTACAGGATAGCTGGTCTTTGTTTCAGGTGTGGTCAGCCAGGACATAGGATTGCAGAATGTCCACAGATGGGATATGATCAGCGATCTGAGGGTTTAGTCAGACCTGTTGGTTCAGCAGCAGGAAGACCGAGGACTGTTCCTCCACGCTCTGAGGGATTTGCTGGTAGAGGTGGTGGTTCTAGTTCTGCACCACGGAGACCACCTACGATTCAGAGGGAGCAGAGTAGTTCTGTTGCTTCAGCTCCTGTTCCAGTTCAGCCACGAGTTTACAGCTTGAGTCAGCAGGAGGCTCGAGATGCTCCGGATGTTGTGACAGGTACGGTTTACATTTCTGATCAGCCCTGTCGTGTTTTGTTTGACTCTGGAGCGAGTCATTCTTTTCTGTCCGAGCATTGTTTTGAGCTTTTACATTTGGATTCGATGGTTTTACCGGTTTCTTTGTCTGTGATTTTACCGGCTGGGAATCCATTGATTGCTCGACAGTTTTGTTTTTGTGAGATCGAGATTTCTGGCAAGAAGTGGAAATCGAGTTTGATTCGATTGCCGATTTCTTCGTATGATGTGATTTTGGGAATGGATTGGCTGAGTCAGTATGAGGCTCAGATTGACTGTCTGAAGAAGCAAGTGAGTTTGCTTGTGGCTGGAGAGAGAGTTGTATTTCAGGGATTACGAGGTGTTCTCTCCAGTCTGATTTCTGCGTTAGAGGTGAGCAGAATGTGGAAGAAAGGATATCCAGTATTTTTGGCTTCGGTGCGGGATCTGAACCTGGAGGTTGGTTCTGTTTCTGAGATCCCTGTGGTACGGGAGTTTACTGATGTTTTTCCTGAGGAGTTGGTTGGTTTACCTCCGGATAGAGATGTGGAGTTCTCTATCGATGTTTTTCCGGGTACCGCTCCGATATCGAAAGCTCCGTACAGGATGGCACCGAAAGAACTTTCTGAGTTGAAAGTTCAGCTTCAGGAGTTGGTTGACAGAGGATTTGTACGTCCTAGTGTTTCTCCTTGGGGAGCACCTGTTCTGTTTGTGAAGAAGAAGGACGGTACACTCTGTATGTGTATTGATTACAGAGATTTGAACAAGGCCACGATCAAGAACAAGTATCCTTTGCCTCGGATAGACGACTTGTTTGATCAGCTTTCCGGATCTTCGGTATTTTCGAAGATTGATTTGAGATCCGGATATTATCAGGTGAAGGTGAAGGAATCTGATGTGGTGAAGACTGCTTTCAGTACTCGGTACGGGCACTACGAGTTCTTGGTTATGCCTTTTGGGGTAACCAATGCGCCTGCTATTTTCATGGATTTGATGAACCGAGTATTCAGGGAGTTCTTGGATCAGTTCGTGATCGTCTTCATTGACGATATTCTGGTATATTCTGCTTCTGAGGATGAGCATGCCAGACATTTGAGGATTGTATTGGAGACTCTGAGGAGGCATCAGCTGTATGCCAAGTTCTCCAAGTGCGAATTCTGGCTGAAGAGCATTTCATTTCTGGGGCACGTGATTAGCGGAGAAGGTATTTCTGTGGATCCCCAGAAGATTCAGGCAGTTGCTGATTGGCCAAGGCCGACTACGGTATTTGAGGTACGTAGTTTCTTAGGCATGGCCGGGTATTATAGGAAGTTTGTGAAAGGATTTTCACAGATTTCGACTCCTCTGACGAGACTGACTCAGAAGTCAGTTCCTTTTGTTTGGACACCGGAGTGTGAAGCTAGTTTTCAGAGATTGAAGGATTGTTTGACTTCAGCTCCAGTGTTGGCGCTTCCGTCAGGTACGGAAGGTTTTCAGGTGTTCAGTGATGCTTCACTGAAAGGACTGGGTTGTGTTCTGATGCAGCATGGTCAGGTAATTGCTTATGCTTCGAGACAGTTGAAACCACATGAGAAGAATTACCCGACACATGATTTGGAGTTAGCTGCAGTTGTTTTTGCTTTGAAGATTTGGCGGCATTACCTGTATGGCGTCACATGTGAGATGTTTACTGATCATAAGAGCCTGAAGTACATTTTTACTCAGAAGGATTTGAATCTGAGACAGAGGAGGTGGCTCGAGTTGATCAAGGACTATGACCTGACTATTCAGTATCAGCCTGGGAAGGCGAATGTGGTAGCAGATGCTTTGAGCAGGAAGTCTTCTGGATTCTCAGGTATTCAGCTTACCTGTGATGACTTTCTGATTCGTGATTTGGAGAGATTGCAGTTGGAGGTGATTTCCTCCAGTGATTTGGAGTTGGCTCAGATGAGTATTCAGTCTTCTTTGGAAGCAAGGATTCAGGAAGCCCAGAAGTCAGATTCTGATTATTCGAAGTTGCTAGCTCAGATTGGATCTGGTAAGACTCCTGAACTTCGAATTTCTGATTCTGGTGCTATTTTCTGTAAGAACAGGTTGTGGGTACCTGTGTTTGGAGATTTGAGGCGGGAGATTCTGTATGAATCTCATCATTCAGGCTACACTGTTCATCCAGGCAGTGGTAAGATGTATGCTGATATGAAGCTTTTGTTCTGGTGGCCTGGGATGAAGAAGGATGTGGCGGAATTTGTGTCGAGATGCGAAGCCTGTCAGTTGGTGAAGGCAGAGCATCAGCGACCAAGTGGACTGTTGCAGTCGTTGCCTATCCCTGAGTGGAAATGGGAGGAGGTAACGATGGATTTTGCTATGGGTTTTCCTCGATCACGACAAGGACATGATGCTATTTGGGTAGTTGTGGATCGATTGACGAAGTCAGCTCATTTTCTTCCGATCAGACAGACGGATTCAGTTGAACGCTTGGCACAGATATATGTGAAAGAGATAGTCAGATTGCACGGTGTGCCTCGTGTGATTGTATCTGATCGAGATGGACGCTTTACTTCCAGACTTTGGAAGGGCATTCAGCAAGGCTTGGGTACGAAATTGCATTTCAGTACAGCCTTTCATCCTCAGACCGACGGACAGTCTGAGAGGACTATTCAGGTACTGGAAGATCTGTTGAGACTTTGTGTTCTGGACTTTAGCGGAAGCTGGGAAGATCATATTCCGCTGATTGAGTTTGCCTATAACAACAGTTTTCAGTCCAGTATCGGTATGGCACCGTACGAGGCTCTGTATGGCAGGAAGTGCCGTACTCCTTTGACTCTGACGGAGGTCGGAGATAGACAGGCTTTGGGGGCCACTTTTGCTGATGAAACTGCTCAGAAGATTCATTTGATAAGAGAGAGATTGAAAGCCGCTCAAGATCGTCAGCAGAAGTATTATAATCAGAAACACAGATTTGTTGAGTTTCAGGTTGGTGACTTTGTGTATGTCAAAGTCAGCCCGATGAAAGGTGTGAGCAGATTTGGTCAGGTAAGCAAGCTTAGTCCAAGGTATGTTGGACCATTTGAGATTTTAGAAAGAATTGGAAAAGCTGCTTATCGCCTATTGCTTTCTGATTCTATGCCTGATGTGCATAATGTGTTTCATGTATCCACTCTGAGGAAGTGGGTTTCAGACTCTGGGAAGAAGGTATCAGCTGACGAGGTTGAGATTCAGGAGAATCTGGCGTACAAGGAAGAGCCAGAATTGATTTTAGCGTACGACGTCCGCAAGTTAAGAAATAAAGAGATTCCGATGGTTAAAGTCCAGTGGAAGCACCGGACTGCACGGGAAGCAACTTGGGAAAAGGAGTCTGATATGAGACGGTCGTACCCGTACTTGTTTTGACTGAGTTTGGATTGGATAATGTCGAGGACGACATTTTTCTGAGTTGGGGAGATTGTAATATTTCAAACTGCTCCAGTATCGTCCAGGCCGATCTGGGATCGTCCTGGGACGATCTGTGGATTTCAGCTCCAGGTTTTGCCCAGAATTTGCTCTAAGTGATTTCCTGTAGGGATCGTCCAGGCCGATCGAGGCATCGTCCCGGGACGATCAGTGGATGGCACAAGTCAGTGAGTAGAGGTTTTTATCGCCTATGAATAGTAAACATCGGCCTGAAAAATCGTCCCAGGACGATGGGATTTTGGTCTGATCGTCCAGGCCGATCTGGACGATCGGCCAGGCCGATCTGAAGAGGATTTAAGGGATTTCAGCTGATTTGAAGAGAGAGAAAAATAAAAAAATAAATATCTGATTTTTCGTCTGAGGAGAGAGAAAAAGAGCATTTTGGAAAAGTTGATTTCGGGAAGACGCGGAGCCGTTTTCGAGCGAAGTGACTGTTGAAGAATTTGCTGTGCTCGAGGTAAGGCACATTCCGTCTTTCTCAATTTTCAGTTCCGTCGCGGTTGGCGGTATTTTTCTGTCCGGATTTAGTTTTCGTTACGGTTTTTCGTCCGTATCTTTCGATTGGTTCAGTTTTTACCGCGTAAGTTTCTGTATATCGTTGCCGTGCCGGGTGTGCACGTTTTGATTATATTTTGAAGATTTTCGTCCGGGTATTTTTGATTCGACTGTGTTTTTAGTCGACCTGATTTTTCTGTGAAATTGGAAATTATCTGTTCAGTAGAATAAATGTTCTGGAATGTGATTATCTATATTCTGTGCGAATTCGGTGAATTTTCTTTGCAGGAATTTTTGTGTAAATTCTGTATACTGCCGTTGTGCTGCCCGATTTTTGGGTAATTTCTGAAATGTCCGAATTTCTTCTGAATTGAAATGCTATGTGATTAAGCTATAAAAAGGGAGTTATAAGGGGCCTGAATCCTATGAGATTCAGTTAGTGAAAGGGGAAATCTGAAATGAGCTCAAATCTGAAATCTGATATCTGTTTCGTTCCGGATCCGATGAATTCTGTTTTGGTGCTATAAGCACATCTGTTTTGGTGCCGTGAGCACAAAGGGAGACATAAGGGGCCTGGATCCTATGAGATTCAGTTAGTGTCTGGGAAGGGAGGCATAAGGGGCCGGAATCCGTAGAGATTCCGTCAGTGTCAGGGCATTTAGCTATATGTATCTGTTCTGTTCTGTACGACATTGTGATTCTGATATGATATGCTCCGTACGATTCTGATTTCTGATTCTGACTCTATTGATTTGTTCTGATATGATCTGTACGATTCCGATTCTGATTTGATATCTGTCCGTATACGTTCTGATTTCCGATTCTGTTCCGATTTCTGATCTGATTTCTGTCTGATGAGTTTGGTTTTGGTTTCTGAGAATTTAGATTGGTGGTTTGTGCTTTGCTGAGCTGTTGAGCTCACCCTTGCTTTCTGGTGGTTTTCAGGTTCTGGGAAGGGCAAGGAGGTCCAGGATTAGTTTCAGAGTCTGATCCGATTAGGTACTTTTGTACTTGTTGATTTTTGTACAGTCATGACTTTCCTGTTCTGTCTTTCTTTCTGTTGAAAGCCATGTACTGTTCTGTAGATGATTATTTTGAGGAAATGAAAAGATAGATGTTTTGTTCCGCTGCATTTGATGTTTTTAGTAGCTCTGTTGTTCTGTGTGTTTTCTGTTGAGTTATGTATTTGGGAAGTTCAGTTCAGCAACCTAATCCAAAGCCAGATCCTGGATAAGCAAGTAAGTGTGCGCTCGCCGCGATCCGGCTCGGGCGGGATCCGTCCCCGTCGGGTCGGGTCGTGACAAGTGGTCAGTTGGTAGCATTTAGATGGTGACAGTTTGATGGTGGAGGCTAGGCGACTGTAATCTTACAACTACTAACGAAAAAGTTAGTAGGTCAAGCAATGATGTTATGATGATGGTGGCAATGATAGTTCTATGATAGTTTTTTGGCCTTGGTTAGATTGTGGTCTGACAATGTCGATCATACAATGGTCTAACAATGATGATTATGTTGTGGTTTAATGGTGATGACCTTATTGAGCTTCAAGATTTTTTCAAGTTTTCAGAGATCTGTTGAATCTCAACCCAAGCATCCCCTTCATATATAGATTGGAGGTCTATTCATTATTTTTTGAAATGACATACTCCATAAATATATCCAACACTTTGAACACTATCGAAAAATCCTTATTGATTCCCTTGATCACATAATATTCTTTTGATATTTAAGTGCCTTAATGATTCAAAATTAAACAATATTGAGCTTAGATTCATCTTGTCAAGAAGCTTGATTTGCATGTGAGATTTAGAGATAATTTGGTTCCCTAATTAATGTCTCAAAAGTTTTAATAACATTGTAAATGTTTGATTTGGGTTCGTTTATACTTGGATCATATCACTCTTGATGTTGATGGGTTCATCTCCTCAAAAGCTTTAGTTTGATTTTAATTTTGTTGAAATCTAAGTTCGAATGGTTTCAAAAGCATCAATTTCAAATGTACATTGATATTCATACCCAATTAAATTGATTTTTGATGACCTATTCGTAGGGAACTTATCATGATTTTGAGATGAAATTCATGGTTTGACGTGATCTAATCAAACAAAACATATGTTTATGGAAACAAAATATGCCAACAAATACATATAATTGAAATAAAATTATATTTATATAAAATTTTATGCACCTTAACACAAATATATATAATAATATTTTTTAACAAGGAAATTACTATTTTTAAAGTTAAGTTACAATGCTAACAAATTTCTATTTAATATAAAACAAATGAATTTTAAAATAAAATTTAGCCCATTGTCGATCGTTATTAACACCAAGCAATGTCTCGCCATCCTTCGTCCACCACTGATTGTTGCCATCACCCATTAGCCATCACCATACCTTTGTATCTCATATTCTCTTGTAACAAAATCAGAAATCCTTTCTAGCTTTCAACCGATACAATGGAATTACTTTAATTGAACAATAAATTGTAAAATATTTTATTAAGAAAAAATAAATCAATCTATATACATAACATTCAAAATTATCACATTACATATAACATATTTAATATCTAAATTTTAGTATTTATCTAAAATAATACTTAGTTGACTAATGTTAATGACTTGGATGAAATTTGACAAAAAGAATGTCTCGATAAGTGTGCAGAGGGATCTCATTAAGAAGGGTCGCGATAGGAATCTGAGGAAGGGGACTCATGAGATCGATGATATATGTGCTGGTAAAGGATGACAATGAGATTAATCAAGTGTGAGATAAGAGAAGCACACAACTTATCCTGATCTGTTAGTTGAGAGCTTAGCCTTTCAACTAAGAGGTCTTTTGAGTCTTATGTATGCGTGTATGTGTGAGTCTATCTTAACTGGTCTAAATGTCAAAAGAAGAAGAAGAAGAAGAAGAAGAAGAAGAAGAGGAGGGGAAAAGCTTGGTGAAGATATAGGATTTGTAATGGAGAGTGGTGTTTAAAAGTTCTAATATTATGGGAGTAAATAATGATTATATAAACATGTAATAATAATAATAATAATAATAATAATAATAAACAAAGGAGATATAGCCAGCCTTCCTTGGTCAACAATCAGATTCCACGAGATCTGCGTGACGAGAGAGAGAGAGAGATGAGTGAAGCGCAGTGGAAAGGCAGCGATGGACGGAGCGGTGATCCTCATCATCACCAACATCACCATCACGAGCATCATCACTCCGATCCTCAGTACGGGACGTTCCAAGGTGTGAGTTCGCAGCAGCCAGCGATGGGGTTTCCCCAGCCGGTTCCGCCGCCAGGAGCCTCTGGTTATCCGCCCCATCCAGGCCAGAGTTACTATCCCCATGGCTACCAATCTGTTCCAGGTAAATTATCTACCTAGTGTTACACCTATTTCGAATATCTCTTTCAAGATCTCGCGATTCCTTACATGTACCTCGTAACTTGATACTTGGGTAGTTGGGTTGGTTTCGATTACGTTTGGGGCTTTTTCTTAGCATGGATTGACCTAACATTTGCATGAAGTACTGAGATAGTTAAATGATTGGATTGTTTATTTTAGGGGAGTTTGTAAGAAAATTCGCTGTAGCTTGCAATCCTGATGAAATATTGATAAGAGGTGTTTTCAATATTTTAAATAATTACGCCAACCTTTCTTGTATTTGCAAACAGTGACAACTAAATATGTTGTGTTTCAGAATTTCTTGCAAGCTAGGAGAGCAGGTGAGAGCTCGTGTTACCTTTTAGATTTGTGTTACATACGTAGTGTTAGAAGACAGATTTTCTTTTATAACGTGGAGGAAAAAATAAGTGGCTTATCCCAAATGTTAGAATTCATTATATATGAATACATTTTTATTAGAAAAGCTCACCGCCATACAATCATCATTGATTTTTGAGTGATAAAGGTTTTGAAGATGATTTAATCTATTTTAGTGGTGATAATGACCGTCCATGTGGACATAGTGATTGTTGCGTCCAAGAATATTCGCGGCGGTAGAGAAATAGAAAATTTAGCGTCTTAGCGTTGTACGAAAATCCGGCACGCAATCAGATTAGAGAGAGGATACAACATTAAAGGAGACACCAAGATTTTTACGTGGAAAACCCCTTAAAATGGGAAAAAACCACGGGGTCTAGCCCAGTTCGAATGAATCCACTAGTATGACTGTTGATTACAAATGAGGCCCTTCCTTGGGAGAAGGCCTTAACTTGATGTACATTTTATAGAGTACATTACATGTTGGGAATACAAAGAGTCACTGTTGACGCATTCGCTTTGTTGGAAGGACTGTAGTCGGTGGGCGACGGAAGTCAGGAGGACCGTAGTCAGCTGGCGACGGAGGTCGGAAGAACTGTAGTAGGCGGGCGGCATAAGTCAGAAGGACCATAGTCGGCGGGCGACGAAGGTCGGAAAGACTGTAGTCGGTGGGCGACGTAAGTCAGGAGAACCGTAGTCGGCTGGCGACGAAGGTTGAAAGGACTGTGTCTGACGATGAAGGTCAGAAGGACGGCGTCAGGTAGAAGTCCAACAATGAAAAGAAATCCATTTTCGGATAGATGTCCAACGAAAGTCCGATAACCGGTAGAAGTCCGGCGTCGTGTAGAAACTTGACAATGAGTGAAGGTCTGGTGTCAGGTAGAAGTCCGACGTTTGTTGGTGGCCGAGGAGAACTCTGGTATAACTTGGGCAGAGTTTCGGTGTCAGGGGGGAACTTTGTTGTTACTTGGGCAGAATGTTAGCATCCCGTGGAAGTCAGGCAGAATTCTGGTGTCCCGTGGAAGTCGGTCATAATTCCGACGTCATTTGGAGTTCAGGCGGAACTCTGGCGGTGGTCGAGGAGGAGTCTTTTCACTCCTACTCTTCTCTTCTCCTCTTCTTCTTGCCTGGATCCCCTCTCATGAGAAATGAGGGGTCTATTTATAGATTTTCTGGAGTGGCATAGCTTGTAAATAGGTGTGAAATAAGGGGCAAATAGGGAGCGGTCAAATGGATGGCTGATATTGAATCTCTTGATCGTGCACCGTTCGTCAAACATTTGAAGGTCTTAGTGATGTCGGAATTCGACGATCTTGGGCTCGTTGGATTTGTCTCGTCGAGCCGTTCGATTCGACTATAAGCTCGTTAAAATCAAAGACCGTTTGGTAACTTAAATTGTGGTATGAACTTTCCAACAGCACATCAGGTGCTTGATTTGGACTCATTTGGGCTCGGATTGAGTTGAATTTGGTGTTGTTGGGTTCGTATTTCCGAGATGCTCAGTTTGACTATAAGCTTGCTGAAATCAGAGTTCAGATGCTCCCGGATTTAATTTTTGAAGTTTCCGGCTTGATTTTTGCCTCGAGATTCGTGCCCGATCAAGATAATTTGATGATGACGTATTAGTGATAAACATCGGATGGTGCTAATTGGGGTGGCTTCTTGAGTGTTGGATCTTGGTACAACAACAATGGCATATACAGTGATGATAAGAGTGGTGGTAATGATAAACCTAAGGCTAGTCATTGTGACAAGCTCTAAGGCAATGGTTGCTATAGACCCAAAAGTGCTGGATGTGATATATCTATGAGCTATCTTTGGATGTGGCTGCATTAAGTTGTCAACTATGATAGTTTCTAACTTCTAAGTCGAGAATAACTAATGTTGTTGAAAGTGCATTAAGAGCTCACTTAGGTGCTTGGGCAAAGTTGATGCTGTAGTGTTTCACACACCTCCGAGGATGAAGTCAGTACTCATGCGTGCCTAGGCAAGCATCTAGTTGTAAGCCACTAAGCATTGAAGTGAATGTCTCGCTTTGAATTGAGCAAGAGTGCCTATATTTTAAATGCCAAAGATGATTTTATTTTTTATGAATATAATTAACTTTAGGACGATTTGAAAGAATGTCAGGAAACAGTTATACTCCCTTGAAGGTAAGTTGAGCGAATTCAAATGGAAAACTTCAAGCTCTAAAGAAGCAAAACTTTATGATGAAGAGTATGAGTTCAAGGAGAAAAATAAAATGGCAGGCTACTGATTTAGTAAAAAGATCATCTTCTTATTTTACACTCGCTACAAAATTAAGTAGTTTAAATGCACTTATTTAACCTAATTTATTTAGCAAACTTCTCAATCTTGAAATGCAATGAACTTTGAAAATTTATAATTTCTTTCTACCATAATATAATCGTAATATTACCTCAAAAGTATCCTCATAATTATAGAAATTAATAACCTGCATGTTTCCTTTTTAGTTCCCTACTTCAATTGAGTAAACGCCTAGTTTTGTTCAGCATCTTGGGCATATCACAGTCATATTGCTTTGAGCGTGCCTTGCACTTTTGATAAAATTAATTGTAACAACAAGGTCGAAGATGGTGCTAGCATAAAACTCAATGGTGGCGGCTTGAACTAACTTAAGAATGCTGGTTGCGATTAACCCAAAGGTAGCACATAAGACCTCTGCAAAGATGACACAATGATAAGCTTTGAAGGTGGAGATTACGACAGAGCTAAGTGTGGCAGCTACACTTGACGTAGAGTTAATGACTAAAGCAAGCCTAAAAGTGATGGCAATAATAAACTTAATGGTGATGGCTATGATGAATCTAGGGCCAATTGGAACATGAGAAACAGAGGTGGTAATAAGGAGATTGAAGATGGAGATATCAATAAAGCAACATAAGGATTTGTGTAGTAGTGAATCAGGTGGCAGTTGTAGCATGGTCAAAGGTTGCAGATGATGGCATGCCCAATGGCAATGGATTCAATGACAATAAATTTGAGAAGAACATTTTAGTGGGCCCAAACGTGGCGATCAAGACAAATTCATGAGTTGCATTTAGGGTTCAACAATAAGCCTCACATTGAATGAAGCTATAAGCTATAAAAATGGTATATTTAAATTGTTTTGCTTGGATTGGCGGGCCCGATAAGCCTTGGTTGACCCAAAAAAGCCTAAATTGAATTGAGGCCACAAGCTTTGCATCCTTGGGTTTGAACCTAATTGTAACCTAATACATGGTTGTCATCCCTAAAGAAGGTTTTACTTTTTTGAGGGGCCCCACACCCCATGTTTTCTACTTTCATTTTTTATTTTTTCTCGTCTTTTCATCTCCTTGCAACCAATATAGAACTAATTGGTGAGCATGTCTCTATCCTATTGGATTCTTTTGGTAATGTAGGATTGGCCAAATAGACTTTAAAGAGGACATACTTTTAGCCAAACAAACTTGAAAGTAGGAACAACTTACTGACAAAGATATTGGCAAAGGCAAGTGGCTCAATTGAATGGCACAATAAAGGGCAACGATTGCGGTGCAGCTGCAATGAGAATAGGTGTTTTGTTGAATATGTTGGTAAATATCTGTAAGAAAGACAATTGCAGTTACATATTCAAGCAAATTCTTGGAGTTTTTTAAACTTTAAAAGATTTTTCTTTGCTATGATTTGTCGAGGTTTTGTACACATGTTTATTGACAATAGCTAATATGCATGAAGTTTTTTATGACAAGTTTCTTTTGCTATCTTCATAGAACATTTTGGCTTTAGCAGAGTTTAGAATGTTGGAATTTTTCCTCAATCAAGTTTTACAAATTTCTTGGTAAAAAATGATATAGTTTTGTGAAACTTTAGGGGTGGTTGCTAACATGTGTGCTTACCCTAAATTTAAGTACAATTAAATTCGATTATTTTTTGTGTGAAACAAGAATAACAATATGCGCAGTAAAAATGTGATTATTTTTTAATTATTAATAATGTATGTTATAATAAGAATTTTTTGTATAAAAATTTTAATATATATGAGTTTACATTTGTTTAAATCCTAATTTTATTTTCGACTCCAAGGTTGTGAAAATTGGACTAAATATAAAACTAGAAGAATGAAATGTTCAAGGTTCAATGGTTCGATTGGGTTGAACGGGGGGTTGAACCAGATGACGTAATAAATATGAAAATCAAATTCTTCCTCGGACAAGGAATATGCCTAACATCCTTGAGTCTCCAAGTTGACCCATCTAACATTCTTATATTACCATCTCTCTGTTCTACAATATTGCAGGGATTGTTGTCCCTCATATACATTTTACTTAGATCATCTTGAGTGTAATTCTTGAATGCCTTCTTATTAGGACTTGCATGTAATAAAGCATTTGAATGTATAAACCAAGATTAAAATTTATTTAGAGAAAAAAATCAGAGAATCACTCTAAAATTTTTTTGCATAAATATTTGCAGAGTTACTTTTATCTTGACATCTGCCACTAGCCTTCTTTGGAGCAGTATGGTCCTTCAGGTGTCCATTATTTCCACAGTTTTAACACATAACTTTCAATTTACCTAAAATAGATTTTCATCTTCTAGTTTTAGATCTTCTACTTGGATTTTTTTCTAAACCTCTTCTTCAGCACTAACCCCACAATATTCGTAAAGTTTAACTCTAAACTTTTTGAAGAATTACTCATAGGAGTAACAAGCCGATCACATTTATATGACAATGAAGCTAACATAAGCAATGCTCTCACCTTGTCATCAAATTTGTTTTGAGTATGAGAATGATGTAAGAGAGAAGAGAAGCAAGGAGAGAGTGAGAGAGAAGATAGGTATGTATTTATTTCTCACAATTTTCATAAATGGATTTCTAGGTGTGGTGTGGCTCTGTCGATTTTTCCCGATTTCTGGTTTTTCCACGTTAAATCATGGTATTCTTTACTTTCCACTGCATTCTAATTTTTCTTGTTTGTTTCGTTGCGTGGTTTACAACCCGATTCATTGACACAATCAAATTCCACATATAACTAACAATTTTTGACAGATATGAAGCCCACTCTTATTTTTGTGTGCTCCACATATGGCTTCTGATGACATGAGTAATGTGAGGGGATAACATTCATTGACGACAATCTCAAACTACATATCTTCATTTTCAGTTCTCATCAGTTTAGATCTCTAAATTTTTTTTTTTTTCTGTTTCCATGCACATCGATAATGCGCTGCTCCTCCTTTTTATCTTTTTAATATGGGCCAGTTATTTGTATGCACGCTTTACTTCCAGTGTAGGTAATTGTAGACCATTCATTCATTTCAGTAACATAATAACCTTTCTTGACGAGAGGCTGATCCGAGCCTTGCCCCTTGGAAGCTGCTGCATCACTAATACTTAAACCAAGTTAATGGGCAATTACCTGTATTAGCCTAAATCTATCTTCTTTATACTTAATCTTTCCATTTGTCCAATTGTTTTCTAAACTTGATTTCGGATATTTGGCCCTTCTGGACGAGTTAATAGATTATTCAATGCTAAACTTCGTTGCTAGCAGAATTTTAATATTTTAGTTTAATCCTGCAATTAACTGATTAGAATTTCTCCCTTACATTCATTTTTGTTTTGCATTTTAATGGCATAAGGTCCTGCATGTATATTACAATTTTTAAAAGTAGTCTGCTTTGTTGTTGGAAAGGATACACAATTCTCAATTTCGTATCATGGTTATTACTGATTGTCATTTATTGTTTTACAGTTTTTTTTATTCATCTTCATGATCTTTCTTTTTATATATTTTAATAGCCTATGCTGCTGTTGCTGAAGGAAGGCCTTTGAGAGAGCCACGTCTGCCTTGCTGTGGCATTGGCCTTGGATGGTTTTTGTAAGTGCATTATTGTTGTATGTTATAAGTTGTCATCAAATGTATATTTCTATTTTTATGCTTTCCTCTATACCTGCCAGCTCTTTACTGTGTTATCCCTATTTCTTTTGGGCAACGTCAGTTTTCTGATGTTGCTTGTTCTACTTCTTTTCTTGCAAGGTTCATCATCGGGTTCTTTCTTGTTGCTATTCCATGGTATGTCGCAGCCTTCATAGTACTGTGTGCCACAAGAGTTGATCATAGAGAAAAACCAGGCTATGTTGCTTGTACAATTGCAGTAAGTACAACTATTCGGTATCATTATTGTGGTGATGTAGTTTTCATATGTTTCTTTCATGAAGTTTTTTTACCATGATTTAGGATAAAACTGCCCCGTAGAATGATGTGCCACCACCCCCTGATTAGACCCTATGTTGCACGGATACGTCTATTTATGAGGCATGCTGTATCGGACACGTGTTAGATACGGATACGCCTCCGATACTGCATGGATACGTGTCAGATACGGCTTTGCCGTGTCCAATTAAAATATTATTTAAATTTGATCGGACACGCGTATCGCTTGGTACTCGGTACTGCTCAGTACTCGGTATTGCTCGGTACTGCTCGATACTGAGCGATACTAGAACTCAGTACTGCTCGGTACCGAGAGATACTAGTACTCGGTACTGCGCAGTACTCAGTACCGCTCTTACAATAAAAACAGAGGGGTACCGAATAGTACCAAGCAATGCCGAGAAGGTAGAGAAAACTTTAAAGCAACTCTTACAATAAAAATTTGTTCCGGGGGGCGCTGCCCCCGGAACCCCCCGCAGGGGCGCTTTCCCTTGACCACGCGACCTGACCGGGCTGGTCAAACCCCGTCAGGGGGCAGCGCCCCCTTGGACCCCCGGCATAGGTGCAACATATCTATACTTTTTATTAAAAATTTCCATGTTTCAAATTCATGTGGATTAATTGTGTCGATCATTAGTACTTTTAATTAAAAACTTCATATGCTGGACAATTTATGTTTTTGTTGTTGTACTAGACATTTAAATATTTAATGCTTACTTCTATTTTAATATTATAAGATACAATGCTACAAATGATGTTGCTTTCATTTTTTTTTGTCATTTCAAATATTATGATTTGATTAATTTGTTATTTTTTATGTATGATTTATATATTATGATGCCGTATCCGTTCCGTATCCGTATCCTGTATTTTTAAGAATTGTCGTGTCCCGTATCCGTATCGTGTCGTATCCGTGTCGCCGTATCCGTATCGGTGCAACATAGATTAGACCTTATTGTGATTATTCCCAAATACATTTTGTTGTCATGTTTTCTACATTTCTTGGAATTGTTATGCCTTTATATTTTTTCATGAAAGGCTAGAAATTTGCAAATAGTGTTAATACGTTTTGTGTTTGTAGCAGCTTCAATGATAAAAATGGGCGATTAGCCTCATAAATTATACCTTTATTTTCTGCATTTTACAAAGTTTTCCTTAAATTTTAGGTCATTAAAATCATTTTTTATTTTTTTTCAAAATAGAAATGTTGCGTGCTAGAATATACGCGGCGGTAGAGGTTGTAATTTTACGTCTGAGCGTTGTACGAATATTCAGCACACAAACAAGAGATAAAAGAACGCCAGAATTTTTACGTGGAAAATTTTGAAAAGGGAAAAAACCACGGGGCCGCGCCCAGTTGAAAAGTTCCACTAGTGTTGCGTAAATTACAAGAAGCTGATTCGTCCTACAAGTTAGGACAATCAGATTACACTAAGTTTCTCCTGAATTTAAACAAAGTTGTGCACAATCCCGGCTTTTCCCGAATATTCGACAGAATTCTGGCGTATTCAGGCGGCGGGAAGAATTCTAGCGGTGGTCGAGGAGGAGCTGATTATTCTCTTCTTCTCTTCTTTTGGCTTCTCTCTCTTCTCACTTGAGTCCCCTCTTATGAGGAATGAGGGGTCTATTTATAGTTTTTTTGGAGTGACATATCCCGTAAATAGGTGTGAGATCAGGGGCAAATAGGGAGTGGCCGAATGGAGGGCTGATATTGAATCCTTCGATCGCGCACCGTTCGTTGGACATTTGAGGGCCTTAGTGATGTTGGAATTTGGCGATCTTGGGCTCGTTGGATTCATCTCGTCGAGCCGTTCGATTCGAGTATAAGCTCGTAAAAATCGAAGACCGTTTGATAACTCAAATTGTGGTTTGAACCTTCCAACAGCGCTTTGGGTCCTTGATTTGGACCCATTTGGGCTCGGATTGGGTTGAATTTGGTGTCATTGAGTTCGTATTTCCGAGACGTTCAATTTGACTATAAGCTCGCTGAAATCGGAGTTCGGGAACTCCCAGATTTAATTTTTGAAGTTTCCGGGTTGGTTTTTGCCTCGAGATTCGTGTCCAATCAAGATAATTTCATGATTACGTATCAAGAAATAAAAAAACAATATATAAAATACAACATGATAGGTCCATGCATCAGGACATAGCATTAAAACCTCGAACTTGCATAGTCGTTCCCTTCAAGATACTCCTTGCAGTAGTCTCAGTACTAGTTCTACACCATTGTCATCTCCAATGAGACTTGCATAAAAATCATCTTTAGCTTACGTGAAGTATAGTCATCTTCAGCCTGAATCTCCCTATGAGCAACTTTGGTCACACCATATCCCCTATCGCCTCATACCCTACGAATCCACCCTCGACATTTATGACGACCTATATTGGCACCATCAATTTTGTCTTTTCTACTCGCGTTAGGGTTATCTTGCACAAAAGACCCTCTAATTGCTTGGAAGTGGACCAATATAACACCAATATATCTGTAAGGATTCTTCGTACGAAAAATTATGCCTCGTTCTCTTCTCTATTTGATTGATTTTGTGTGTTATTGAAAATTATTTGATTGATTTTGTGTGATATTGAAAATAATTGAGGCGATTGAAATTGATCTTCACTCTACTGTCTCAATTTTGTTTACGTAATAATTTAACTTCATATGTGAAAATCATTCCCACCTTCATTGATCAACAATCATGACAAGAAACTCTACATTTCTTATCTTCTCACTTAGCCTTAGGGAAAGAATGACATGCCACTTCAACAATATCTAAAAAATAAGCCATGATGCCTCCACAATGAACAAGTCAATATTGGGGTGACAACCCAAGCTACAATCTCAAAAGAAGCTTCTTGTCAATATCCTAGGCATAATTGTAGTTGGTTAATATCCTCCCAATACCATCAATAGACATGTCAAGAAGCACATTGATCATCAACAAGGTTAAAATATATTGTTCATCAATATCAAGCAAAAACTACCATTATCAATTGATGATACAAACATTGATTCCCGAATCAACATCAAGTTGCTTCTTCACCAATATAAAGTCTTATCTCTCATTGCATCAACGTGCATCCCTCATTAACATAAAGTCACATCTCTTGTCTACATCAAATTGCTTCCTAGAATGAGAAAATACTATTAACGTCATGGACATGTCTTAATATAAACCGAAAAATATGCAGTGTGAACTAAAAAAATAATATAATGTGTTTTAAGCATGCTCTCTTATAAGTTTACTTTATATACAAAGGTGGTAAATAGGAGCCTTGAGATGTATCTGAGATGTTTTGCTTTAGAGACACCTCAGCTATGAACCAAGTGGATGGAATGGGTAGAGTACCAGTACAACACTTCATATTATTGGGCTTCATAGATGACTCCTTTCAAAGTGTTATGTGGAAGGGACCCACCTCATTTGATGCACTTTGGACAGAGCAGTACACCAGTCTCTTCGGTAGAGCAGTACTTGGAGAGGGACAAGCTGTTGGATGAGTTAAAAAGGCATTTGTTGAGAGCTTAATGGATTATGAAGAAGCAGGCAGATTGGCGCAAAAAGGACATCCAATTTGAGATAGGGGATAGGGTCTACTTAAAGCTTTCTCCCTACAGACAAAGGACAATGGCTAACATGAGGAATGAGCAGCTGACCCTAATGTATTTTGGTCCTTATGAGCTACTAGAGAGGATTAGAGTTGTAGGTTATCACTTGAAGTTATCTTCGACCGCTACTGTAAATTTGATGTTTCATGTGCAACAATTGAGTAGAGCTATTGGAGATCATGCATCTAATTCTGAGTTAACTGTGACACTAATAGAGGATTTGAAAGTGGTATTGGAACCATTGGCGATGAAAGGGGTACAATAGGGAGAGGGAGGGATCAAGGAAGTGTTGATAAAATGGAAGAACCTACTCGACTATGACACCACATGGGAGCCATACAAGAGGATGAAGAAGTAATTTCCATCTTTCCATCTTGAGGACAAGATGGGTCTTTGGGAGGGGGGTATTGATGGACTGGTCCCTCCTGGACCGGCTATTTTCTACAGCAAACGGAAAGGCCGCCTACATTAGGTTCCGCCCCTTTTGGGGTGGGGCCAGGGACCTTTTTCAAAGGGGAGATGGGGGAGAATTAGGAGGGAAAATTAATATGAAGGGGCTGTTTTTTGATTTGCATTATTTTTGTGTGCTTTATGCAGGTGGTTTACCCTAGGGTTAGTTTCCACCTAGGGTTAGTTTTCATGCTTTTGTTTGCTGAAATTAGGATTTCTTAGGTTGTGAGAGCTCTAGTCAGAGGCTACGAATTTGGTAGAGATGGATATTCTTCTCAAATTGAAGATCCAACTGTATCTTGCTACTTTTTGTCATATTTCTTGCAATAAAAAATTTCGTGGAGTGTTCTTCTTCCCAAATTCTTCTTGTGTTTGCTGATTTGGTGGAAATTGCATCTGCTTCCTATTAGTATACTACTATACTCTCATCAATTAAGTCTATTATTGTAAATTTGGCTTTTACGAATTGAGCATTTAACATTCATTAAGTAAGCTTGGTTGTAACTAATGCACTTTCTACAAAGTAATTATGAGCCATCACAGGTGGTTCTACTACGCTAATGTTTAAGACATCTGTTGATGTAACATGATGTAAATCCAGGATTTGTATTTAGAAGTTTAACAAAAGATTATCCAAGTATGATAATTGCAATTTAAATCTCGTTCCCAATTCAAGCTTTTCGGAAATCTCAATTGTTAACTACAGCTAGGCAAGCACTTACACATAAATTAGCAAGGCCGAGAAAAATAACGACTTTCATAAACGTAAAGCAAATGAAATGATCAACAAAAATCCCAAGGTTAACAAAGTGATTGTCTCACCTTGAGGCCACTCTCATTTACCTACTACTAGGCTTGTTGGGAGAAGAAGAGCCACACAATGGACGAGATCACTCCTAGAGCGAGGGCGCCGTAGATCCGTAGGGAGGGAGAGGTCGGCGCGATTTGTGGAGGTGTTGCAAAGCGACGTCCTTTGACGATCCAAGTGTACACTGAAAAATGATCGTCAACGGTCTCTATCAAGGTGGGTACGATCCGGGCCAAATACTCCTCAACGGTGTCGTCGAAGTCGAATTCGACGTCAAAGAAAGGGGACCGGAAAATGTCTACTCGTCCTTGATCGTCATATTCAAATTCGAAATTCCATTCGGGTACGTCCATGCCTCATTGAAGGGGGAGGGAGTGGTGCTTCACCGGAATCTCCAAGGAGGAGCTAGGGGCCGGCGGGTTGCAAGCAAGAGGGAGGCCGGCGGTGGGATTAGAGTGAGGAGAGGAGAGGAATTTTAGAAAACTGAATCCAATTTCAGTTTTATGAGTTTAGGAGGGAAATAATGCTAGAATTTGAATTTCCTAATAAATGCAATTAATGCATTGATTGGAAATCAATTTAGGTTAAGCACATGGATGAGCCGGCGGTATGGATGAGAGGGAGGGTTTGAAATGCTGAAGTTATTTTCAGTTTTTGTGAGAAAGGAGGGAAAATTAATGACTCCCAATTTGAATTTCAAATTAGAATTAGGAGCATTAATGAAATAATTATGGAGAACTCCAAGGGGGGGGGCCGGCGACTTGCTTGAGGAGGGAGAGAATTATGGAGAGGGGAAAGGGAATTTAGGGCTTGATTTGATGACGTGGCAAAACTCTTAAAACTCCAAATTAAATTGATTTGAAATATTTTTACTCATGAAAACTTTCCATATTTGGATTTCCAAATTTGGAAACAATTCAAATTTCAAATCTCTAATTTGAGGTTGGGGAAAATATGGGATGATGCATATGGGAAGAGATCATCGGCGAGGTGGTGGGCGGCGGGGTGGAGCTTGGCCGACGGTGGGGAAATCCCTAGGGGCCGGCGGCAAGATCCAAGAGAGAGGGCCGGCGGCTAGGCTTTGGGGGAGGGGAAAGGTGAGGAGCTTCTAAGGAGAAAATTTACTGAAAAACAATTTCAAAATAAACTTGGAGAACTCACCAAGAGATCTCCACCGAAGAACTCACTAAGAGATCTTATTGTGCACTCACAAAGAGAACAAAGGGAATAATTTCATTCATTCATCAATAATCCAATACAATGATACAAGCCTTTATATATAGGCTTACAGGAGAAAATAAAAGCATAAAGTCACAAATGCCCTTGGGCTACAATAAGTGAAACATCCCTCATAGGGGTACAAACGGAAACATGAAATAACTAATAAAAGAAAAGAACTAAAGCATCATAGGTAAAGGCTCTGAATCAGGGCCGTCGATCGTCGTCCCCGGCGATGGTACACATGGCGAAATCTGATGCCCTCATCATTCTCCCCGGGTGGGAGAAAACTCGACCCTGTCGAGTAAGGGTCCTGAGAACTCTCGTATAGCTCCAGAATGTCGGGGTCCAGTATCTGTATCTCATCCCGCTCTAGCCAAGTGTCCTCCGTCTCTGGCTTTCCTCTCCAACGCACTAAGTATCTGTGGCGTCCGCCGTCTCTGGTGGAAATGATCTCATCACTTAGTATAGTTTCAATCTTCTCCCTATTAGGTAGTGTGGGAATTTTGGGGAGTGGAGGTAAGGCTGGGATCTCACTAGGTATGGACTCACAAGGCTCAATATTCAAAGGATTGTTTGGGTTAAAGTCAGGTCCATCAAAGGCTACTAGATCCTCAATGTTAAACGTGGGATTCATGTTGAAACCTTCAGGAAGGTCCAAAACATAAGCATTACTGTTTACTTTAGAAGTTATTTTAAAAGGACCCGCACTTTTAGCATGCAGTTTCTTAACGGCCCCAGGTGGGAACCGCTCCGGACGAATCCGAACCATGACATAGTCTCCAACTTTGAACTCCTTGAAGCGTCGTTTGAGATCAGCATTTAATTTGTAATTTTCATTACTTTGTATAATTCTTTTGTTAATTTCTCGATGCAATTCCTGGATATGGGATGCAAATGCAGATGCAGACTCAGACACTCTAATCTTAGGACTCATAGGGACTAAGTCTATAGGCTGCTTAGGTTGATATCCATAAACAATCTCAGCTGGGCTCATGCCGGTGGTTCGGTTGACAGAGTTATTGTAGGCAAACTCGGCAATGGGTAGTTTGGAATCCCAATCCCTAATGTTATCACCTACTAAGGCCCTAAGGAGGTTACCAAGGCTCCTATTAACAACTTCGGTTTGGCCATCCGTTTGAGGGTGGAAGGCGGTGGAGAACTGCAGCTTAGTACCCATCCTAACCCATAAAGTTTTCCAGAAATAGCTCGTAAATTTCACGTCCCTATCTGACACGATTGTTTTTGGGAGTCCATGGAGTCGGACAATCTCGCTAAAATATATCTTGGCAATTCTAGAGGCGTCGAATGTTTTAGCACACGGGAGGAAATGGGCCATCTTAGAGAAACGATCTACTACGACAAAGATGGAGTCATGCTTCCTAATGGTCTTGGGGAGCCCTAAAACAAAATCCATGCTGATATCTTCCCAAGGACGGTTTGGGACGGGAAGTGGGGTGTATAGACCTGTGTTCTGTTTCCTCTGTTTTGCTAGCTGACAGGTATGGCAACGTTTGATCAATCTAGTGACATCACGCTTAAGGCTGGGCCAGAAAAACCTATACTCGACGGCTGCAATGGTCTTAGTCTGCCCAAAATGTCCGGCTAATCCTCCTGCGTGTAGCTCCCACACAAGAAACTCACGAAGAGAAGTGTTGGGAATACACAACTTCTGAGATTTGAACAAATAACCATCCTCCAACAAGAAATCATCTACAGATGGTTTGTCCCCCGCCATTAGTAACGCATATATTTCCTGAAAATCAGTACACTCGGGGTAGTCATCCTTGATGCGTTCGAATCCGACAACTTATGTTCTCATTTCCCTTGTGACCATTATCCTACGGCTTAAAGCATCGGCCGCTTTATTCTCAGTTCCTGCCTTATGTCTAATAGTGTACGAATACTCCTGTAAGAACTCGACCCAACGACCATGACGGGCATTTAACTTTTTCTGGGAATTGATGTATCTTAAAGCCTCATGATCTGAAAAAATTACAAATTCCTGGGGTAGCAAGTAGTGTCTCCAATACCTAAGGGATTGGATGATTGCATAAAATTCTTTATCGTAGGTAGAGTACCTCTGTCGTATGTCATTGAGTTTTTCACTGAAGTACGCTACCGGATGTCCCTCTTGTGACAAAACTCCTCCTATTCCGATTCCTGATGCGTCACAGGTTACTTCAAATACTTTGGAAAAATCTGGGAGACGCATGACAGGAGCTTCTACCATTCTCTTTTTAATATCCTCAAACGCTCTAGTTGCGGCAGTCGTCCAATGAAATTCCCCCTTTTTTAAGGCAATCAGTTATGGGGGCTACAATGGTGCTAAAATTCCGAATAAACCTCCGATAGAAAGTAGCCAATCCATGAAAACTTCTAACATCCCGGATATTCTTAGGTTCTGGCCACTCATTTATAGCTCGCACCTTCTCGGGATCTGCAGATATTCCTCGAGTCGAAATAATGAATCCAAGAAAAGTCACACTATCGGTGAGGAATTTACACTTAGCAGGGTTTGCGTACACAGCTGTTCTTTCCTCAAAACTTCACAGACTTGAGTTATGTGATTGAGATGTTGATCCTCCGAAGTGCTGTATATCAATATGTCATCAAAGTAAACTACTACGAACTTTCCTAAGAAGGGCCTAAGAACTTGAGTCATAACTCTCATAAAGGTACTAGGGGCGTTGCTCAGTCCAAACGGCATAACAGTCCACTCATAAAGTCCATCTTTAGTTTTGAATGCCGTTTTCCATTCATCCCCGGGGCGGATCCTAATTTGATGATACCCACTCTTAAGATCTATCTTGGAAAAGAGAGTGGCTCCGGTCATCATGTCCAGCATGTCATCCAGCCGAGGAATGGGAAATCTATACTTGACAGTAATCTTGTTGATAGCGCGGCTATCAACACACATTCGCCACGAGCCGTCCTTTTTGGGAGTTAAAAGAGCAGGCACAGCGCAGGGGCTAAGGCTCTCCTTAATGAATCCTCGTTGAAGGAGTTCATCGACTTGTTTCTTAAGCTCAGAGTGTTCAGTCGGGTTCATACGGTAGTGAGGAAGGTTGGGTAGGGATGCTCCTGGCACCAAGTCTATTGCGTGCTGTATGTCCCGCGGGGGTGGCAGCTGGTCAGGCAAATCTTATGGGAAAACATCTGCAAAGTTCTTCAGAAGAGGTTTAACGGCATCGGGGATTGGTTCTTTCTGGTCCTCGTCTACCTCTCTAGCCACTAGGGCATACATAGGTGCTCCTTGGGTGATCTCAGTTTCCACTTCTTTCGCGGTCAGTAAGTGGAGGTCTTTACTTTGCTTGGCTGAGGTAGGCTTATCTTCCGTTTTGGGAGGTTTAGGTTGAGATGACATTAACTTGATTTTCTTTCCATTATGTTCGAACACACAGGTGTTCGTTCTCCCATAAATATGGACGTCGTTGTCAAATAACCAAGGGCGACCAAGGATAATTTGACCCACATCCATGGTTAGAACATCGCACCAAATCTTGTCTTGATATCCCACAAATTCTATTGGAATAAGGCTTCGATCCTTAATTTCTATGGTAGTCGAGTTGATCCAAGAAACCTTATACGGATTTGGGTGCGGGGTCACCTTCAGATTGAGCTTGGAGACCATGGCTGAAGAGACTGCGTTGATACAACTTCCACTATCTATGATAACCTTGCAGCTCTTTTCTCCGATCTTAATGAAGGTATGAAAAATGGAGGTTCTACGCCAATCGTCGCTTAACTTAGGTTGGGCCAAAGCGCACCTAACAACTTGTAAGGTAACAGGTTCTTCTTCAGTAAAAGAGTCTTCTTCCTCATCCACTTGGTGAACCAAATCAGTCTCAGGTTCTTCCTCCTCTTCGTCCACTTCTTCAATTATGGTGACTTTGTAAGGACTAGAACATTGCGAAGCAATGTGTCCGTACCCATGACACCTATAGCATTTGGTTCCTGAATTGGGTTTGGGAGCGTCACGCTCGGGAGTTTTACCTTTGAGGTCCGTACGAGATGGGGCCGAACTAGCAGGGGTTCGGTTTGCAGTCGATCCTTAGGGTCGGGTTTGAGGTTGTCCAGATGAGGTTCTATACGAATTCGAACGGGAGTCAAAGTGCCTAGTTTGGGAGTGGGTTCTAGAATCTTCAAGGTCGAGAACTAGGCTACAGGCTGCCTTTAAAGGGTCTATACCTCGAGCAAAGAGTTCCGTACGCAGGTCTTCCCTAAGGCCAGCTCTAAACATAGAAAGGATTTGGGTTGGGGTGGCGGACTCTTCGCCATTGCAACGGATCAGGAAGTCGTCAAAGGCCGAAATGTAGTCTTTGACGGGCTTGTTCCCCTGGGTTAATCTATTCCACTTATCGAGGAGCTTCGGGTAGTATGAAGGAGGGAGATATTTTCTCTTGAGTTCCTGTTTCATCGTTCTCCAGTCCGTGATAGGATGTTCGCCTCGAGCCTCGCGCATATTCTCTAAATTGGCCCAATACAAGTTGGCTCGGCCCGTGAGTTTCATTTCGGCAAATCTAACCTTTCTAGCCTCCGAGATGTTATACCACTTGAAATAACTATCCATGAATTTGAGCCAATCCAAGAAGACTTGGAGATCGAGGGTCCCATCGTAAGTTGGCGCATCAATTCTAATGTTTTTCAACAATTGGGCATCGTTATCGCGCCAAGGGTTCTCATCTCCAACAGGATCTTGATGGGGTCTCGGGTTATGACGGTATGGGTCTCTAGGGTGGCCATGATCGGCTTGGTTTTCCTCGTTGTAAGGCGAGTGAGGTCGTGACGGGGTGTAAATCGCAGGGTTCCCAATACGCTCTATGTTATCTAACCGATCACTGGTTAACCTCCTTAAATCTGCTAAGTCCGTCTGAGTGTTACGAATTTGCTGTGTAACAGTTCCTAATTGGCCCAAAATGAGGTCTAGGGTGGCCTGGAGGTGCTGCGGATCCATGGGATTGACAGAGGGTTGAATTGGGTAGGTTTGGGATGGGGGACAGCACTGTAATGCTGCAGGAAACAGCACTTATAGCCACCAAACAGCCGCTGGAAGGTCGGGGACAGCCACCTAACGCAGTGGGGAAAGTGGTGTGGGTGAATAGGGTGGGTTGTGGTGTGTGGACAGCCACTAGACAAGGGTTTCGGGCACCTAACAGCCACTAAACAGTGCAGGAAAACTCAGGACAACAAGAAAAAAACGAGTGTAGCAAGTGCGCTAAGTGACTAGGTGGGTGGTAAGTGACTAAACTAACACTTGGGTAACTTAAACATGCATGTAAACAAAGAAAATAGAGTGCTGAAATTACTGGACAACAAACAAAAGCAGTGAAATAAATGTTTTAAACTATGCTATGCATGTAAATGTTAAATGGCAAGCTAATGGGGACTTCCTAGGATGCATCTAACATGAGCAAAGCATGCTAGCCATGCTCTGATACCAAATATGATGTAACATGATGTAAATCCAGGATTTGTATTTAGAAGTTTAACAAAAGATTATCCAAGTATGATAATTGCAATTTAAATCTCATTCCCAATTCAAGCTTTTCGGAAATCTCAATTGTTAACTACAGCTAGGCAAGCACTTACACATAAATTAGCAAGGCCGAGAAAAATAACAACTTTCATAAACGTAAAGCAAATGAAATGATCAACAAAAATCCCAAGGTTAACAAAGTGATTGTCTCACCTTGAGGCCACTCTCATTTACCTACTACTAGGCTTGTTGGGAGAAGAAGAGCCACACAATGGACAAGATCACTCCTAGAGCGACGGCGCCGTAGATCCGTAGGGAGGGAGAGGTCGGCGCGATTTGTGGAGGTGTTGCAAAGTAACGTCCTTTGACGATCCAAGTGTACACTGAAAAATGATCGTCAACGGTCTCTATCAAGGTGGGTACGATCCGGGCCAAATACTCCTCAACGGTGTCGTCGAAGTCGAATCCGACGTCAAAGAAAGGGGACCGGAGGATGTCTACTCGTCCTTGATCGTCGTATTCAAATCCGAAATTCCATTCGGGTACGTCCATGCCTCATTGAAGGGGGAGGGAGTGGTGCTTCACCGGAATCTCCAAGGAGGAGCTAGGGGCCGGCGGGTTGCAAGCAAGAGGGAGGCCGGCGGTGGGATTAGGGTGAGGAGAGGAGAGGAATTTTAGAAAACTGAATCCAATTTCAGTTTTATGAGTTAGGAGGGAAATAATGCTAGAATTTGAATTTCCTAATAAATGCAATTAATGCATTGATTGGAAATCAATTTAGGTTAAGCACATGGATGAGCCGGCGGTATGGATGAGAGGGAGGGTTTGAAAAGCTGAAGTTATTTTCAGTTTTTGTGAGAAAGGAGGGAAAATTAATGACTCCCAATTTGAATTTCAAATTAGAATTAGGAGCATTAATGAAATAATTATGGAGAACTCCAAGGGGGGGGGGGGGGGGGGGGGGGGGGCGGCGGCTTGCTTGAGGAGGGAGAGAATTATGGAGAGGGGAAAGGGAATTTAGGGCTTGATTTGATGACGTGGCAAAACTCTTAAAACTCCAAATTAAATTGATTTGAAATATTTTTACTCATGAAGACTTTCCATATTTGGATTTCCAAATTAGGAAACAATTCAAATTTCAAATCTCTAATTTGAGGTTGGGGAAAATATGGGATGATGCATATGGGAAGAGATCATCGGCGAGGTGGTGGGCGGCGGGGTGGAGCTTGGCCGGCGGTGGGGAAATCCCTAGGGGCCGGCGGCAAGATCCAAGAGAGAGGGCCGGCGGCTAGGCTTTGGGGGAGGGGAAAGGTGAGGAGCTTCTAAGGAGAAAATTTACTGAAAAACAAATTCAAAATAAACTTGGAGAACTCACCAAGAGATCTCCACCGAAGAACTCACTAAGAGATCTTATTGTGCACTCACAAAGAGAACAAATGGAATAATTTCATTCATTCATCAATAATCCAATACAATGATACAAGCCTTTATATATAGGCTTACAGGAGAAAATAAAAGCATAAAGTCACAAATGCCCTTGAGCTACAATAAGTGAAACATCCCTCATAGGGGTACAAACGGAAACATGAAATAACTAATAAAAGAAAAGAACTAAAGCATCATAGGTAAAGGCTCTGAATCAGGGCCGTCGATCGTCGTCCCCGGCGATGGTACACATGGCGAAATCTGATGCCCTCATCATCTGTACTACCCATTATCATTAAAATGCACAATCTTATATTTATAATAATTCTAGAAATTAAGTTGAGTAGACTTGTTAGGTAATATTTTAGATCTGAATTCCTAAGGATGGGTGAAAAGAGAGGAATCATCGATACTGGTAGTTGGTTCAAATCAAATACCCTGAACATTGGACTAATACCGGCACTTTTCATGATTTCTAGTTTATAATCATTGGTCTCAATGCTCAGTAAAACTTTAGATGACATCATCTTTCTCATAGCTAATTTTTTAAAGGCTCTTGTAGAATTTTTTTTTTGGATTTAAGCACATTCAACTGGTTTGAATTCCACACAATTTTACTTTACATTATTATTGTACTTATAATTGTCATAATTAATAACTAATTTTATACTGCTATCTTTATGAAAATTATGCATATTTGATATTTTGTTTAAATGATTGGGCCAATTTACTAAGTCTAGATTCAATGAGAAGTTCAATAAGGTCTATTGGCTTTTTAAATTGATATCTTATCATAAATAGCAAGGTTTTATTAATAGATGAGTTATATGCAAACTTAGTCATAGGCAATATCAAATCTCAACTAAATGCTTGTTCTTTAATCAGACAATGTAACACATCTTCCAACTTTTTATGAACTACTTCAATTTGGTTAATGGTTCGTGGGTGATAAATAGTGAACTTTTAAATAGTTTATCATTTTCTTCTATAGAGTTTTTAAAATTAACTCATAGTCTCATACATTTTACATCTCTATCAGTTACAATAATTTTGATAATCTTTGTAGTTTAACCACTTCATTAAAGTATAATTTTGCTTTGTGATGTATTAACAATTTTAAAACATGGAATGAAATGAGCCTAGTTTTTTAAAATTAACCACAGCAAATACAGAATGATATTTTCTCAAGATTTGTTGTAATTCTAGAATAAAATCCATACTAACATCCTTTTAAAGTTTATATCGAAAAGACTACAGTGTATAACGCCTAATTTTATTTTTCTTTTATTTAGCAATTTGGCATGTTTTACATTGTTGCATGACCTATTTCAAGCTAGGCTAATGATACTTGTCCTCAATGATAGCTATAGTTTTTTTTTTATTGAAACACCTTGCATCACCACCAACATGTAATTATAAGATAAAAAATATTGCAAAGATGAATTAGGAATTCAAAATTGGGTTATCCTAAAAGAAACGATAGCTTTCTTTTTTTAAATATTTTTACATCATTTTATTATCTGTATCATTTATATCTTTATTTTTTTTTTTGGCTTTCAATTAGCTAAAAATTACTGTTATTGAACACATCATTATGTATGTTGAAAAATTATCATCTAATGTGGTTTTAGTAAAGTAAAAACTCATGTAGTATATATGGTAGACAACTCATGAACATTTCAGCTGGTAAATGCATCTTTTTGCTTTTTCGTTTTGTGCCATGCACATTTAAGAAAAAAAAAAAAAAAAAAAAAAAAATCGTATACTTCACTTTATGCTTATCACGTTGAAAACATTGAGCATGGGTGTGACATTACAACAACAACAATAACATCAAGCATTTATCCAACTATGTGAGGTCGGCTACATGAATTCTTTTTATCCATTGTGTCCTATTAAAGGTCAAATTCTCGTTTAAATCTAATAAAGAAAGGTCATTCCTAATATTTTCTAACCATGTCTTTTGGGTCCGCCTCTGCCTTTCTTAACATAAGTCAAATCTAATACCTCTACTTTCCTAACCGGGTCATTGGAAGGCCACCGTTTTATGTGACCAAATCATCTAAGACGACTCTCTCTAATCTTATCTTCTACAGGAGCTACTCCAACCTTTTCACGTATTTGCTCATTTTGTATCCTATCTCTAAGGGTAAAACCACTCATCCACCTGAGCATCCTCATCTCTGCCACACTTAACTTAGTATTATGCTTCTCTTTTAATGGCCAACATTCAGCATCATAAAGCATTGCAGGCCTCACTACCATCTTATAGAATTTTCCCTTAAGTTTGAGGGGCACTTTTCTATCACACAACAAGCCCGGCGCATTCCTCCACTTCAACCATCCAACTTGAATTCCGCTGATAATATCCCCATCTATTTCACCATCACTCTGAACAATAGATCCAAGATATCTAAAACGTGTACTCTTATTAATGACTTCATCGCCCAAAGTCACAATCCCCTCACTAGGTCTATTATTACTAAAATTACACTACATATATTCTGTTTTAGATCTGCTCAAGCGAAAACCTTTAGTCTCTAATGTTGACCTCCATAATTCAAGTTTACTTTCAACTCCCTCTCTAGTCTTATCAACAAGAAGGATATCATCAGCAAAAAGCATACACCAAGGTACATCCTCTTGCAAATGTCTAGTGAGAACATCCAAGCATGGGTGTGACATTAATTAAATCAAAATATTTGTCATTGAAGTCCTTACAATATGCATAATCCTCTTTATTGTGATTAAATTTGGTCACCTTAAGTTGCATGGTATGTAAGATAACAATGCTACTTAAGTCATCAGTTGGTTTATTTTTTGTTCTATTTTTAATTCAGTCGGTTTTACACAAATGTATATTCATATGTAAGAACTCATTCTATTTAACATGCCTATGCCCTAATTTCTTTTGGGGGTCTAAGATTATTTTAAAGCTGTAAAGCATGGTAATCCAAATATAGGGTAAATTCTTTTAGCGATAAGTAGTACTTCTAATAACAAAGTGATTGTATAACGATATAATTTTTTTATCATAATTGGAATATTATTTTATTTTATTTTTCTTTTAACACTCACCGAAACAAGCAATTAGAGGTTTATTTTGATTCAACACAAACTTAATTCCTACTACATATGCATTATAAAAAGTTTGAAATGTTTATCAAAATTAGGTAATCTTAATGCAGACACATTAACAAGTCTCTCCTTAATAGCATTGCAGGCAAGGCTTTTAAAATCGGACTCGTCAATGAACCGGAAGGAGGGGTTAGAGGTTTGATGGTTCGACCGGGGTCGGACCAGATGATGTAATAAATATATATTATATTTAAATATTATAATAATGACACAAATATTTATAAATATATAGCAAAATTTGAAGAAAATTATAATAATTTTACTTATCTAAGACACAACCAATCATAAAAAGATGCAAAATTACTTTATACCAAGTGATAACAAAAACATAATATATTCATAATTAAAATCAAAGTTTCACTTTCTCAATTCAATAGTTTCAAAGATCTCCTAAATTAGCATCATCAAATCTATCTATATAAGTTGAGTCTCCAGGTCTCGCTTCACCAAAATGTTCAAACTCAAATGCATTCGATTGATCGAGCCCGGTTATGTCTCCTACATATCCTTCATTCTCTAAATCACCTTCACCAACAAATAAGAAATATAAAATAAGATATTATTTTTGCTTTCAATTAAATAATATATTCAAATTTCATTGTCAACTTACAATGTCCTGGCTGATCAAATGACATATTTTGTTCTTCAACAATTGGTATTGCATCCTCTTTATATATCTCATTTTTCAAATCCTGTAAGTCAAGTTCTGGAGTTATTTCATCTTCAAGTATCCAAAAATCAATCATTTCAACACAAGTGTAGTCCAGAGGGTCATAATGTCTTTTTTTAAGTTGAAACCTAAAAAATGAATAAATAATTTTATGTTAAGATTATACATACTACTTAAATTGACTATTGTACATAAATTTAATGTTAAATCATACCTATTCTTTAAATTCAAATTATATTGAACATATACAAGATCATTGAGTCGTTGATGCTCCAAATAATTCCGTCTCTTTGAGTGGATCTGTTCAAAAACACTCCAATTTCTTTCGCATCCTGATGAAGATGATGTTTGGCTGAGAATTCTTATAGCAACTTTTTGCAAGTTTGGAGCACTTGATCCAAACATCTTCCACCACTCATCTACATATTATCAAGTTTGAGAGTTTAATGAATAAGCATATTTATATAGGTATATACACATGTTGAAAGTAAAAAAGAGAATTACCAGGTTGCATTTCTTTCACCATTGTCAGTGCAATTTTATGAGGTCATCGACAGACATTTTAGGCAGGTTTATCGGCGAAGGAATAGTAGATCGACGGCTACGATCGGGAGTTTATATTTTTGATGTTATCATGTTGTTTTATGTTATTTTATTTTGTGTATCTTTTATTTCATGTACGAGTGACGATTTCGCCCTTATGTAGGCGTCGTGTTTATTGTAGCCCAAGGGGCATATGAGTCTTTTCTTTTCTTTTCATGTTTTGAGACCTTGTATAAAGGGGTCTCTTCTTGATGTATGAGGGTAATGTTTGATCAATAAAATTTCTGAAGTTTTCTTTTGTCTTCTTGCTTGAGAGCTTGAGAGAAAGAGAGGAGACCTAGGAGAGGCTCCACCCGAAGCACCCAACAGCCGCTCCGACGAGCTCTTGGTTTTACTTGTGTTTACTGATTTCTTCCTCCCCCACCACCATCCCATCAAACCCGCCCCCCTTCCACTTACCTTCGGCCGGCCACCCCTTCCCCTACAGCAAAACCAGCCGCCTCCCCTCTCAGGCCCGCCGATTCACCCTTCCCAGCCCTTGCCGCCGGCTGTGCTAGCCGCCAGCTCAAGCCAGCCCACCGTCCAGGAACCCAGCCCCCTTCTCCCTGTGAGGAATCCCGCCGGCCCTCCTGTTGGAATTTTGAATTTCAAAACTGAAATCCCTCATTAACTCTTTCCTAATTTACTTCACCCCAAATAGGAAAGCGATTTAATTGAGGCCCAATCTATTTTGAATTCAAAATTCAATTTCCTTTCTTTTCACCCCTCATTTGGAAACATTCCCTAATTAAATTAAATCTGAAATTTAAATCAGATTTGATTTAAACTCCTTGGCCCCACCAATTAATCACAATTCCTTTTCTTTTCTCCTTGAATGGTCGGCCACCCCTCTTAGTGTTTCTCTCTCTACTTGCCACATAAGCATCCATTAATTCCCCTCCTTAATTCTCCCTAATACCCGCCCCTCCTAACTCAAATTTTGGGAGGTTTGTATTGCAATTAATCCCTCCCTCCATACTAAGAGAAATCTGAAATAAAATTTCAGAATTTTTTTTCTCTTGCTCTTCCCTAGCTCTTGGCCGACCCCTCCCTTGCTTCCTCCCCGCCTCGCCTCAATGTTGAATGGCGGATCCGGAGCTTGAATGGGGGTTAGTTTTCCACACCGACGGGAGCATCGATATCCTACGCTCTCCTTGCTTCGACGTAGGATTTGAAGACGACGCCACAATCGAAGAGTATTTGGAGCGAGTCGTCCCGATCCTCGCAAGTATTTTCGACCGACGATTGCGTGGCTACACTTGGACGATTATTGGAGGCCATCCGCCACCACCTCCTCCGGTGAATACCTTTCCGACAACAAAGTCTTTCATCGCCTTCATCATAGTGGTGCTCTTCATCCTCTCATGGTTCCTTATTCTCCGCTAAAGCCCAAGAGTGAACGAGCGAGAGAGAAAGGGTACTCAAGGTGAACTTCTTTATTATTAATTGCGGGATTTTTGTTATGAGCATTTAAGTGTTTCCTTTATCTTTGAATGATAAGATTGGTTTGGTAAACTCAAAAGCACATCTTCACCTAAGCAAGTTAATTACTTTGAACTATTTAATCCTTTATTTTGTTGGCAATAAAATTTGTGTTGACAAAGCCTTGAATTATCTTCATTTTAATTTCTAAATTGCAATTCCTACATTGATTCACATCACAATTGGTTTTCCAAAACTTTCTAAGCCATCACGAAATAATCAGACTTCATTCATTGCAATGGTGGGCTTAGAGCAAATGTCTTTATTTCCAATTAATTCAACTAAACCTTGCAAAATTCCTGGCTTTTGACAATAGTTATCTCTATCATATTGAAAATGAGGATTGAGAAAATATGTTGCTGCATGGATGCCTTGTCTTAATTGAGTATCTCATCTTCTTTTTATTATAGTAGTAAAAGGCTTATATGATCTGTTTACATTCCTGAACATAGCTTTAATTGCCTTTCTTGCTCTATACATGTCATTATATAGATATCCAAGAGATGGTTTTTCATCAGAGTCAACAATACGCAACAATCTAATCAAATGACCTGATATCTTTGAAATAATAAGACAATTATCCCAAAACTTTAAGTCTAAAATAATTGAAATTACTTCCTTTCCCTTGGAAGTTTTGGATATCTTTGAATCCACAAAGAACTTGCTTGTGATTAGTGCTTGTAGGTCATGATGATGCTCATGCACACTTTTCAAAGTTATAAATGTTGTTGCAAGACGGGTTGCTCAAGGACGTACGATCTCCTTCCAACCTGGCCTTTTCCTAAGCCATGCAAATATGAATATGTGATTATAAAAAAAATTGTCAACTTTGATGCTTTTTATATGAAAATGCACACTATTCTTCAATTCCCTTTCTTTGGTACAGGCACAATACATGAACTCATACTCTCTCTAATAAATCATTTCCTATGCAATTCATCTACCTGCCTTTTAAGATTAACATACTTGATAGGATTCATTATATAATGTGGTAAATTAGGCTGCAATGATCCATGAATGATATCAAGAGCATATTGTATATCTCTAAGTTGTTTATATGAAGCACACTAAGAGGGAGTTAATTTAGGTATGCAATGAGAAATTTAAGAATTTCCTTCAAAATTCTTCCAAACTCAAAATCACATTATAATTCAGGAGCTATGCAAGTAATTGCACACAATAGAAGCTACTTAATAAATAAACTAAATACATAATGGAAGCTATGAATGTATCAATTAAATACACAAATTAACCGCACAAATTATAATAAATATAGGAAATATGATAACACAATGTGTATGGACTAATACAAATGAGCGTCTTAATGATTAACCACAAATCAAAAGATGACACTTGGCATTTGTAGTCTTATGCAATTCTATCAGTGCAATATTAATATGGTGTAGGAGAATAATTCAACTAGTTGAGTGGGCAATTTATTGTTAATCTCTATTATGGTCAAACTAAGCTTCGCTTGTTAATTCAATTAAACTATTTATGCCAATTGTTGCCAATTGTTGAAAAAAATGGCAGCACACAAATAATGTAATGGTGGAGCTAATGTGAGATTTTGAATTATAAGCACAAGTGTATAAGTTGATTTCACTGCAAAAGTTTATGAGATTGATTTAGTCAAACATCAATTTTTATACATAGAGTCCAAATACAAACAATATTATGGTGATTATAAGATAATTCTATTTGTGAAAGCAATTAATTAATTAGCACAATAATGATTGATTTACTGTAATGCAATAGCATGAGTTATTAGTATAGATATCTGATGCAGGACTACAATGCTAAAAATGAATGCGATAAGAACTTACACGATTTCTTGAATAAAACAATTAAGATTAAAACTATTAGCAATCAAAACGACAAAAGAAAATAAGAGAGGGGTGCCTACGTTTAGGCTAAGCCACTTGCCAAACGCTTGAAGTATCAAATAATTTAGAATCTCAACAATAAGCAAATGTATTAGCTTTCAACAAAATCCCTATGCTAACAATAAGATTAGAAGCATATAAAGTACGCTCAATCCTACGTTTACTAAGCTTAGGTAAAGGCCAAACAAGATCTTACATTTACTAAGCTTAGGCAAAAGGCGAAGCACGGCTCCTCGTGACTTCTCACCACCTACAAGATTAGGGGATTAAGAATGTAAATGAAAATGGGAAGAAGTTCACCCTTGGGAAGGTTCTGAGATGGCTTGCCACGGGTAATTTTTAGAGAGGAGCTTGCTAATAATAATAATTAACAAAAAGAGCAGACTTAGTTAATAATTTAAAAAGAAGCAAATTCGCTAACATAATTAGCGCATTCAAAATACGCCATAGTTTTCCGCGTATTTTAAATACGCCATTTTGTTTGGCGTGTTTGAGTAGGAAGAGAAAAAGTAGAATGACATGAGAGAGAAATAAAGATTGCAGAGAGAAATAAAAACTGTAGAGAGATAAAAGTTCAGCCGCCTCTCTCTTCTACCTAAAGTTTATATATTATTTTTTTATATTAAGAAATGATTTATTTGTTTGATTTTTTTTGACTAAATTTTTTCTTAAACATGTAAAAATTTTAAAATATTGTATTTAAATATTATTTGAAAATATAAATAGTATAATTTTTTATATTATATTAAAATAATATATTTAAACAAAAAGTTTATAAAATGTTATTAAAAAAAGTTGAAAAATAAATTAAATATTTAAAAAAACAGTTAAACTAGTAGTTACATATTTAAAATAAACTAAAATTTATATTTAAATATTGTTTTTATTTCTAAAAATATATTATCACAATTATGTTGTTATTTAAATATTAAATTTTGAATATATTATTTTGAATATCAAAAAATTATTTTAAATATTAATTTTAATAATAGATTTTTAAATATATTTTATATTTTTAACTTTTTTGATAGAATAAAATTTTAAAATTACTATTTAATTTAATTTTTAGATATTATAATATTACATAAATAATTTAAATATTTAATAATAAATTGTATTATTTAAATATAATTATGCTTGTATGTTTAAATTTAATTATTTATATTTTAATAAATTATATTTTAATTTTTATAAATATTTTCTTAAAAAATAATTTTGAACTACAAATATTATATTATATTAAAACAAAATTATATAATATAAATATTTTTTAGTTTTATGTTAAATATTTATTTTAATATTTATTAGATATTAAATATTAGTTAAAATATATTTTAATTTATTATTAATTATTTAATTATTTTTAAATATTTAATTATTATTTATATAATAATTAAAATAATTATTAAATATTTAACGAAATCTTATGCCATTCCACTCTCTCCCTCTTCCCGCCTACACTCTCTCTCTCCCTACCCACTCTTTCACTCCCTCTCTCCTCTCTCCTCTCTCCTCTCTCCTCTTTCCATTCAATACGCTTTTCTATTAGGCGTATTTGCTCATTCTTAAATTTTTAGTTAAATTTGCTTCTTTTGTTAATTGTCACTATTTATATGCTCCTATCTAAAAATCTGCCGGCTTGCCACTGGGTGCCGGCAAGTTGCTGGTCGTTAGCCTCTGATAGAGTGAAGAGAATGCGATCCTCGTATTCTTCAATAGAATCATCAACTTCGGGGTTGTAGTCGAAGAACAGAGAATGGAGGATGTTGACGTTGCCTTGATCGTCGTAAGCAAATCCGTAGTCAACCTCCGGATTGGTCATTCACTGGCTTTGACGGTCGATGTGTTGTCGAAAATCAGCGTCAATCCTTTGAAGCTCCACTAGAGAGAAACTTCTTTCTCTGAAGTTTCTCTCAAAATTGAAGTGGAAAAGATGAATGGGGTGTCCGACCAACGTAAAAGGGAGAGAGATTTAATTTGGCTCCAATTTGGTGGAGGGAAAGGGTTTCCAAACAATGCTCTAATTTGTGACGTCCCAGGCATTCATAGTGAAAGGATTCGTCGATAGTCTTGATCAAACTCCATTCCAGTTGCCTTGCTCGGATCTGAAATTGTTAACCACATATAATGAGCTTAAATAGCCCAGCAGGTCACCAAAGCCTACAACTGAAATCAAAGCACGGTACTGCTATCAATATGCATGTCAGTCAATCAAATCCATAACAGTCAATGGTCAATGAGTCTATGCAGCGGAAATCAAATCAGTAGTCAATGCAATACGGAAATCAATAGTCGATGGAATCAATCGTCGATGAAATCAATAGTCGATGCAGCGATAGAAGAACCGATAAATCAAACTCAATCAATCAGTACGTCAAATCTCAGAAGAATCCGTCAATCAGTCAAATCAATCGGTAGGAAATCATAAATCAATACAATACGGTCCAGTCTATACTAGCAATGAATCAAATGCAGCAGCAATAGTATCACTAACTCTATAAGCAGTAATATCAATAAATCTATAGTATCCATGTCCATAGCATCAATTAATCAATACAATATCTATATCCATCTATATCAATATCTATGCTCAGTAGTATCAATGCTCAACGATCAATCAATGAAATCGATGAAATCGTACGATACAGTAAATCCATAAATCCAGGTTGTACACATGCAATACAATAATACTGAACAAGTACAATCACTGGCTATCAATAATTGCTGTTGTAGAAATCCATGTTGCTGTTGTAGATATCCATACGTTGGTTTCAATAAGAGTCGTCACTCTGTGCCCGTCGGCTGCCCGTCGGCACAATAAACTCCTTATAACTCCCAATCGTTATATCAATGATCAATGGTTTAAAGGAAAGCCCGTCGGCCCACCATCTTGTACATGTCAATTCAATCTCCAACCAACGTTCAACCAGGCTTGTCTTTCAGTATCAATAGTCAATTCAATAGTCAATAGTCAATATAAGAACAATGTAGAGCAATCATATCAACATTCATATGCATATCTATTCAATTCATCAATCTTGGGAAAATTGGAAATCGTACGAAATTCGGCAGCGTAACGGCAGTCTATCAAATTTACACAAAAATCATACAAAATCACAATTCACCAAATTACAATAGAATGTTCACGACAACAATATAAGACTATTCTTCTACTGAATCAATATCAATAAACATTCTGATATTTTTCTATTCGATCAAAATTGCGTAGAACCCAAAATAACCGATAAAATCGTTCCAGAAAAGAATCAAATCGTGTAGAATATTCGTATCTATAACATATTAAAAGTTGTGCAGTGAAAGTTGTGTCAATACAAAACCGGGTCCGTTTTTCGATCACAAAAACACAAAACAGGTCACAATACGATCAAAACTCAATATCTTCAAAAACAGAAATAGGATTCGGAGTCCTTACCGCGAGATAAACACTTTACTCAACAGCGGCAACGGACGAAAAGCGCTCCGCGGTCTCCGAAAACGAGCTTTTCCTTCGCTTTCCTTCTCTTTCTCTCTCCTAAGATATTTTGGAAATAAAATATGATTTTTCTCTCTCCTCAAAACGAGCTGATTTCCTTATAATCATGACCTGATCGGCCCGGCCGATCGCCACATCGTCTAGGACGATATGAACAAAATCCAATCGTCCAGGACGATATTTCAGGACGATAATTAATTTTCCTTGGACGATAAAAACCCTTGCTCACTGACTTGTGCCATGAACTGATCGTCCCAGGACGATCCAGAATCGGCCCGGACGATCCACCCAGAAATCAGCTGTTCCTGATCGTTCTGGACGATCTCAACATCGTCCCGAACGATCCCAGAAGGAAATCAAAGAAACGAGCTCTCACATAATTAATCCCTATGTTTGGGAGTAATTAAAGAAGAGGAAGAGAGGGTAGGGGCAGCGGCAAGAGAGAGGTGGGGATGAGGGATTTGTTTCCAAAATTTAATGTTAGGTTTTTGAAAGTAATTAGGAGTTGTTGGGCTTTGGAAATTTCGGCCAAGGAGGGAGCATGAGAGGTTTGAATTAATTCCAAAAGGGGGGATGGGCTTTAGGAATAAATCCAAAGCAATTAAGGAGGTAGGGGCCGGCGGCTTAATGGAATAGGGAGGGATTTTGGGTTGCTTAATTTGAGATTTAGGAATTAAGAAAGAAATAATTAAATCCCCTTTAATTTGAAATTCAAAAGGGGGTTAATTAAGTAACTTTCCTAGTTTCCTAAATTAGGAAATGATTTCAAATTCAAATAAGTTTGAAATTGAAATTAATTCTTCCCAACCTAAGAGTGGATGATTATGAAAAGTAATCAAGAAGGAGTTGAGTTGTTGAGGGAAGATAGGGGAGGTGGGAGTGGCCGGCGGCTATGCGGTGTTTATGTGGGTTTCGGTGAAGGGGAGGTGGCGCGGTGAAGCCGACGGGTAGATGGGGGGAATCCGGTGATTGGCGGCCTAGGGTTTGGTGCAACCTTAGGCCGGCGGCTAGATGAGGAAGAGAAAAAAAAATCGATAAAAAGAAAAATCACAAATCCGGCCGTCTCCAAGGTTGGTGGGTGATCCAAATTCCCTCTCCAAGGGATCTCGCTCCAATCTCTCTCAAGCTCTCATAAGAACTCAAACATTGGGAAATTTTTTATCATTCAATCATTAACCTTAGAAGATAAACATAAGGGATATAAATAGCTAGAAGATAAACATAAGGGATATAAATAGCCTCGTACTAAAGGAATCTAAGATAAAAGACAACAGTGCTGTTAGGGCTTACATACGACTTCCCTCAAGTAAGGGGTAAAACAGGAAAAGACAAATACAACATAAATAATAAAAGACATAATAAAACAAATACATGAAATGACTCAAATCCGATTGGCCTATGCCCATGCCTAAGCACCCAATACTTAGGATTCCACTAACTTGCTTACAGCCACAAGTTCAATCCTTAGCCCAAAAGCCAATGGACCTATCACATTCTTTTACTTCAATCAAGAAGAGAATCCTCATTTTTGTTGTGTGCAAATGCGCATTTAAATTAGGGGTGTAAACGAAACGAGTCAAGTAGAGTTCAAGTAGTAGCAAACTCGAGCTTGAGTCGAGAGCAACAAGAACACGAGCTCTAACTCGTGTCGAGCCTAAAGAACGAGCTCGAGCTCGACTCGTCCATTTTCTCTTAGGTTCGAGAGCTCGACTCTAGATGAAATTAAGGCTGAAGCTTTTGCTTCGTTGTCGTAGGGGAAGTTTCGGCAGTTGAGAAGAAAGATCAAAAGAGCTGAAGCTTTTGCTTCGTCATCGCTAGGGAAATGTCGATTGTGGAGAAGAAAGTTTGCTAGAAAAAAATGAGGAAGAAGAATTATAAACTACTGATCTTGAAGAAGGATAGCTATGCTATTTTAATTAGTTTAGAAAAAATAGACTGCTGGGACAGCATTTTCTTTAAAAAAAAAAACAGCTATTTAGACTTTTTTTTAATTTACACAATTGTTGTATAGTGTAATAATTATGTATAGTGTAATAATTATATTAATGCTGTAATAAATGCTATATATTTTTTTAATGCATAAAAAATTTACTTTAGCTTAAATTCTAAATAATTAATTAATTCAAGCCGGCTCGTGAGCCGACGAGTCGAGTTTTAACAAACTCAAACTCGTTTAATATTCGAGCTTGAGCTCGTGGCTTGATAAGCTCAACTTGCGAGCTCGTTAACGTGTCAAGTTTGAGCTGGCTTGACTCATTTACACCCTTACATCTAAGCCACACGTAGCAATTAAAAAGGATGCCTTCTTCCAAAGTGCCCAATCGGTAATTAAGGCTATCACTAACTCTTATAAAGACTACATAATCTTGACACGAACAATTTCTAATAATACAACATAAATGCATGAAATCATCGAGAGATTGAGAGAAAAATATTACTTATATGTTCTTAAAAGGATCTTTGATGAAGGATGAACACTTCAAGTTTTTCCAAATATTAACCTGTGAAGCTCGGAGTTTTTCTTTTTTTATATGGAAAATATGAGGAGAATATATCTTTTTTAAGAGTAGAAATATTTATAGAGTAAAGTGATCATGAGCAATATAAAAAAGCATTTCTGACTGACTAATGATGGAATCAAACAATTTTTCAATTTTTAGGAAGGACTAGCTAATGCTTGCCAAAAATAGGGTAGCAATGAGCTTGGAAGAGTTTTCGGTGGGCCGTAAAGCCCTTTAGTACCCATTTAGGTTTGTTGCAACTCAAATAAATACATTTTTAGCCCAAAAATCCTGTTTGTTTGCGAATTGACTAAGCTTTACGGTGACCTGCTAACTTAGTGGCAACCTTTAAGGTTTAGCAGTGACCCGCCAAATTGTTGATAAGTCTAGTAAAACTTAAGGATTTATATATCAAATTAACTTAACAATTTATCTCTATAATAGAGTTTTAGTTAAGCACTAATAGGTTAATACCTAAAAGATATTTTAAAATAAATTCTTTTATATAAGATAGATTCATATTTTATTGAAAATAATTTTATTGTATTTTAATTATTGTATTGATTATTCTTGAGATATTTTAGGGTAAATTATACTCCATTAAAATTAAAAAATGTAGCACCTTAAAAAAATAGCAAGTTAACTTGTTAGATCTTTATTTACACACTTAAGTCACCTAGATTCATCGTAAGCCCATCGTCAAGCTACAAAAGCTCTAAGCAAGCATAATGGAATCAATCGGCATCATCATGGTTTAGTTTATATCCATATAACATACAGAACACTTAACAAATCATTAGATGACATCACATAAGATTTTTTGTCATCAATTTCATAATTAGCTACACTTGAGTCACATGGAATCATGAGGTCTACAATTTCTCCTTATTCGATGATAAAAATTAAATTAAATCCTAAAATAGTCCATAAACTATTCACATCACATTTCTCCAATTGATTTTCTTGACTATACAAAATCGATATAAAATGACCTCTCATATAGAAATAGTGATACAAAATTGATGCCAATTTAGTCCTCAAGGGTTCGTTTTGAATCAATTGTATATATTCGATGAACTAAATGAGAGAAATGTAATATTTCAGGACTAAATTTATCACATACAAATCGTTGACTAACAAAAAATGTGCGTACTATTTCTTTTGTTATTAATAATATTTGTTCTTCTTTGTTTTATTAAACTTTTTATGTGAAGTATATGATTTTGTATTTCATGTATAAATTGCTAGTATTAGATCATTTAATTAAATATTAAAAGAACATTGTATCTACGATATGTCATGTCCTACTTTCTATAGTTATAACGCGTCTTTATGTTCGTGTCTGTGTATATATCTTATAGATATCTAATTTTTCATTTAAATTAACTACTTCATGCTTGAATGAATCACTTTCATTCTTCTTATTTGAATACATATTTATCTTTCAAAAGCATTTAAAAGATTCATAAGACCTTTTGTGTCATCTACTTCGAAGTGAAATGCAGTTTTCATCTCTTATTTATCATATATTGTTCTAATTAGAATGTATGGAGTGATTCTTCTCCTGATATGAAGATGAATTTACATAACTATGATTTCTGTTCAATCTTCGTCCAACAGGCTGTTGTTGCGACTATCGCTATTATTTTTGGAGCAACAAAAGGAGCTGATGTGTGGTGATTGCCTGATAGCCTTAAAGAAAAGAATTGTTTGGGTATAGGGTGCCAATGTATGTTCATAGCTGTTTATGTACTCTGTAGTTGTTTCTGGTATTTTATCCAGTAATACATAGTGTGACCTGTTGCAGATTTGTTTATTTTCCTGTACAACTTATCGATCATTCTGGAATTTCACTTGATGTTTCTATAATAACTTTTCGTTAATACAAGTCTTAATATCATTATGTAGCTGATATTTTTGGTTCCTTGTCCATGAAACCTGAAGTTCTTGATTTATAGATAGGGGATTTGCATAGATAACATTCAAAATTATCCTATTTACATGTTTGACATTTAAAATTTATGATTTATGTAATCTACCACTCATTTAACCCCATTTAACACAAAAAGATGTGGGGAAGTTATGGTGGAATTTTTTGGAGAAGGGCATCGACAAGATTAGCTAGGGTTATCAAAATCGGGTCACGGGTTCGGGTCTAACTCGAAACTGACTTGTCACCGTTCGAACCGACTTGTTTTTACAAATGGGTCGGTTTTACAGACCTAAACCCGACCCGCTTTGGATTGACTCGGTTTAGGTTCAGATTGACCCGAATCTGAAATTTTCGGGTTGGATTCGAGTCGGATTTTTGGATCAGGTCAAATATTGACACCCCTAAGATTAGCTGCCTATGGAACTCTCTTGATGATGAAGAAGAGGAGAGGAAGTTGTAGATAGATCTTGCTAGGGAAGGGTCATCGATGATGGTACGGACATTAGAAACCTAGCAAATACATTCTTTATCTATTGCCTCCAATCTTGCTTTACAATAGCAACCTCATATTTGAGCATCGTCAATCCTCACAGACCATATTACCTATGGAGGAGTGAAATGCCCTAATGACCATCTTTACTCTTTTGGCTACTTTGCATTATTGCATGTTGATTCAATTTTATTCAAAATAAACCTCAAAATTATAAAATTAATTTTTTTAATTGTTGCAATAAAAATTTAATTGATTATTTATGTATTATAATTATCCAAAATTTAAGTTAATATTTTTAAATTCATCATAATTTACATATATTAATATACATATATTTACAAATAATTTATGTTTTGAATCTCAATTTTTAAAATTTTGAAAGTACTGTGAAAGTCTCGTCGCATCATCGGAGGAGCTGTCAAACTGATGCAACAAATGCTTAAAAAACAAGTGGTACTTAGAATTAACATTGCACTGCAATTATTAAATTAGAATAAGAAAAACAAATATTACACTTTGGACCTTACTGGTTAAGAATAATTTCTTTATTTATTCGGGATCTTAAACAAAACTATTCATAATTCAAAGAAAATAATTGTCTTTTGTACAACCGTTGGCGGCACGCTCACACGCTTAAGGTACATTTTATGCTGGAAAATCTATTATAAAAAGAAGTTAAGTAGAAATTATTTATTTATTTTCTATTTTAAATCAAACACTTTTTTGAAACAATTTGTAAATTTGACAATTGGAGGGACAAAAATGAATTCATATATTATTGCATCATTAATCAGTTGTTGCTTTGAGATAATTTAATTTTAAGAAGCATCCATTTAAGTTGTGATGAGGACTTATTTACTTGCTTGAACATATAAAATAAAATGAAGATTTTAATTTCATTTAATTTTGAACTTGAAATTAAAATTATCATATTTAAGTTATTATGGAGATATTTATAGAGTTCAAAATATTCAAATCATAAAATTTATTATTTTAATGATAAGTTATAAGTTATAAAATAAATTTAAATCCATACATATAAGAATATGAGATAATCAACATGGCTACAAATTTGAAATATAAGCCGACTTCAATATTTTCTCTGAATAGATTGAAAAATAAGTAAATAACCAGTCGTTGCTTAGCTTGGTTGGTAGGCGAGTATGATTGGGAATCTCTCAACCTGTGCTTGATCCCCCTCGAGCGGCAGTGCCTCATAAGTGGGGCCCAATCAAGTGCGGGTCAGGAGATTTTTTAGGTGGGTGCCTCTTTTAGGTCATTTGAGGATTAATTAAGCTACCAAACGCCCTTTAACAGGTGGATACCCCGTTCCCACACACACAAAAAAAAGTAACAACTTCTTTTATTAAAATATATGGAGTAGGAAATTCAAAAGTTTAAAAGCTATTCAACATGGGACAACTTCTTTTATTTTAGTTGCCTGCACATTTAATATAAATTATTTTAAATTTTTAGATCTATTGTGTAGGAAAATGGGTCTTATTGGTTATACGCCTTATTTCTTTACCTTTGACTGAATATAGATATATAATGATGAATTTATTGGATTTAAAGTTGTTATTTGAAAAGATATCAATATGTTATAGAGAAATAAATTAGGCATAAAGTGAAGAAAAAGAGAGAAAAAAAAAGTTTAAGTCTTAGATTTCGTTTGGAACAGCTTTCTTACTGCTTCATAAAGCATTTTTTTCGTACAAAAATTTTAATTTTAATTTTAAAAAGCTGCTTTTAGAAGCAATAAGAAAGCCGTCATAAACAAATCCTTAAGCTTATTTGGAACAACTTTATTAATCTTTTTAAAGCAATTTTTTATAGAAAAAAATTTTGAATTAGAAATTTTTGTACTAAAAAACTATTTTAAAAAATAGTGAAAAATTGTCCCAAATAAAATCTTAGTTAGTCTATTACAGAATTGGTTTGCAAGAAGCACAACTATGAGGAAGGGCGAGTTTTGAGTTGTGATGGGTTGTAGAGGAGAAGACCATTCATAGAAAATTCTAGTGATATTTCATATGATTTCATCATGGCCAAACTCAATCAATTAACGTCTTTTTATTAGCAAGGATCAAAGTCGAGATTACAAAATTTGCTTCATAAAATAATCTTATAAAAATAAATAAACTAAACTTGTTGTATCTTGTTGTGTAGTAGATAAGCTAAGCCTGAAACTAAAGTCTACTGAGGGGAACTGCAGGTGAGTTTTGAAAAAAGGAAAGTATCCCTGGTGAGTATTTCTAATGATAACCCGTTTAAACGAACTTTTATTTCCTTCGGTGTAAGGATGTAGAGGAGCATTCGGTTTTAGGCAAAAACGCGCCTATACCGAGGTGTACCGAGTTTTTTGAAAAAACTCGGTACACCTCGGTATAGACGCGTTTTTGCCTAAAACCGAACGCTCCCCTGCATTCGGTCGGAAGATGTAATAATTGTTCCGTTTAAACAGAGAATGGCAAGTTAAATCGAGTTAAGATAACATAATTTTGAGAAAGAGAGCTCTTGTTTAAGGTTTAGCCTCAAATTTTATGATTTTACCTGCCCTCTAACTCTCTATTTATATGTGAATAGCAAATCTAACCCTATAGAGTCTATAATACATAAACAAAAAGAGTTGAAACAATTGAAGTTACTTATGCAGTGGATGAATATGACTTGTTACGGCCATCTTCAATCGAGCTCCTCATTTTTCACTTCAAAATACAGTAATAGTCATATCAAACAATAATTCATCCCCAACTGAACTCCATTTCTAAAATAAAAAAAAATATTTTATATGGATTCTTTCTCATCTTCATAAAAATGGGTTTCTATGAATAATGCGACGCCACAACCCCAAAAATGTGTTTCTTTTTGGGGTTCGGGTGCAGGCTCACAGTAGTTACAAATGGACATTTGCAATTCGGATGGAGATACCCTAAGTCAGAGGCAACTACAAGTGGATAGACGAGTTCTCTAGCATCCGATCCTTTAGTCAAGCTCAATTGTTTAATTTTGTGAATCAAATTGAGGCGAACTCTTAGTTGACTTCAGAGAGTTTGGGTAAGTTTAAAATAGATGAGTTCAAAGGTCCACCCAATTTCGGCCATTTTTACAATTGGCAGCTTCTCATATTTCATTCAAATCCGCAATGTCTTGATTAATCAAATCCAAAGATTATGAGTTTGCAACAACATATATAGCAAGACCTAAGTGAAGTAATCAATTAATCATCAAAAAATGAGTTGTTTAGTGTTAGTTCTATGTGGAATTTGATTGTGTTGATCAATTAGGTTATACTGTTGCCGCAGACCTCAACTCAGTTTGTCATGTTTGCTGGGGGGTGCGGGGGTCCTCCCCCTGCTTGGGTTCTGCAATCAAGATTTTTTTTTTCCATAAAACGCCCCGACGTTGTGTATCGATCGCCCTGGCACTGTGTTCTCAAGCACATCGGTGCTGCAAAATTTATTGAGAGAAACGACATAAAGCAGAGCATAGCAGCACTGCCAGACAGACCAAATGCAGAGGTTGAGCGTCACAATACTCCAAACTGACACTCCAACGAACATTTTTCTTTCTCGTTTTTGTTATGGGTGGCTTCCATTGGTGTTATTTACTCGTCTTTCTCTCTTATTTTGAGAGGAGAATGGTGCAAGAGTGTAGAGAAGAAATGAGAGGGAGCAAGAGAGAATAGAGACTTGTAGTTATTTCTCCCAATTTTCATAGTGAATTTTTTGGTGTGGTGTGGCTCCATGATTTTTCCCCGATTTTAGGATTTTTCATATTAAATTATTGTGTCCTTTGCTTTCCGCTGCGTTTCTTTTTTTTCTTGTTTGTTTCATTATGGTGTTTTACTAATTTACTTCTATCTCCAACACTTAAGCTCTCTTTTAGACAAGTAACTGTACCGGGACAGCACACATGCGGGTGATCAATAATACTAGTGGATCTTTCAATGAATGTTTGTTTGGTGGGTGTATTTGACAGCTTTATGATGGCAACCAATCATAAGGCAGGATGATCTCTGAATTCTAGAAGTAGCAAACAGTTATAGCATACTAAGCTCTTATCGTGCCACATTCACTTGCTTCAAGACATTCTGCTGGGTTGTATCAAAAAAGAAAAGTATTCATTTTCAGCTATACAGCATAAACAAGCCAAATGCCACCAGACTAACTGTTCTCAGTTTTTTCAAATTTTTATTGCAAAGGTCTCTTCCAAGATGTCAATAAGTGAAGCTCCAAAAGAGCATTATATTTTACTTGGTCTACTAGCAAGTTGCCTATCCAAAGAACTTGGTATTTCTAACATTAACCATCAAAATCTAAATACATTCTGTAAGCATTTCTATCAACAGAATAATAAGATGCAACAAGATCGTCAATTTGGAAGCCAAGCTTTTCATACAGTGAAACAGCAGGAATCCTCTCAGGATCAACGTGAAGACAAACACGCAGGACATTCCTTGTTCTACATTTCTGAATAGCGGCTTTCATCAATGCTTCCCCAAGACCTTGCCTTCTATAACTCTCCTTTACTGCGTCAAAAACAATAAAAAAACGCCCTAAAGAGTAAACACGCAGCGAACAACAACAAATGAATCAATAATAAAGCAAACAAGAGAACCTAGGTACTCCATCGTCTAAAACCTTAACTTTTGGATTGAAGAACAGGAAATCAGTATAGAAACGTAATTGAAGGTTTTCGTACCAGCTAGTTTGGTTATTGAGGCGCATAGAGAAGAAATCCAGGAATACATCACATAGCCCACAATCTCTCCGCCTCCTCGTCCTTCACTGGTAACCTTTGCATAGATTAAGCCGTTGTTCTTCCTCATCACTTCCTGTTCTAGAGATCGGGCAAGGGACTCGTGCTTCGGAAAGGTCTTCTTCTCCAACCTCGCGATCTCCTCGACCGACTCGGTACACTTCCGGGGATCCAACTCTTCGATCACTGCCGCCATCACGCTCTCCGTCGCAGTTGAGCGGCCTAACTGAACAATCCAAAGATTAATTTTTTATCATTGCGAAGAAAATACTCTCTAATTTATAAAAGAAATGTTGGTAAAACTTGGCTATAAGATCCTTGATTTTGTCCCAACAAAATTGAAAATAAAAATAAAAATTGTTTATACTCAGCACTGTTCCGGACAGAAAAATTGGAAACTATAGAAGGCAAATATTTTGTCCTAATTATGCATAAAAATTCAACACATAAATAAGAATTTGAAAAGACAACATACACAGGAGTTTTAATGTGAAAACCCCTATAAAGAGAAAAACTATGGCTGTCAATATTTGATCCGTCCCGAAAATTCAACACGAATCCGACCCGAAATTTTTGGGAGGGTCGACTCGTTTAAAAAGCAGGTCGGGTTAGGGTTTGCATTTTTGACCTGTTTGTAGTTTCAGGTTAGGTTCGGGTCAACCCGAAAACTCAATAATAACCCGATTCGACCAGTGCCTTTTAGCGATTAGGGAAAAATAATACCGCGCTGCGAGTGGGAAGTGGGTTAAAATTTTAGGCTAGAGCATTTTGTGCAGGCTTAGCGACCGCTCGCTCGATTCTTCTCTTCTTCTGTCTTCCTCTAGAGTTTTTCTGCGGACTACGATGTTGGTGCGAGAGCTCTTGTGGGCGTCCTCTCTTATGTTCAATCATATCCTTTCATAGTTTCCTTCCTCTTCTAATTCCGTTCGTAGCTTACATGTTACCACCAAGCTTCCTACTTTTTCGTGTGATTATAAGCCTCAACTCTAAATAAAGATTACATTGCTTGTATCTCGTTTCTTCTTTATGTTACCATTTTTTTGTTATTGTAGAAGCTAAAGGTGTTGAGATTTTGTTGTTATTCTTGTTTCTCGGCTAGGGTGTTGAGATTTTTATTTTTTACATGATTTTTTACTTATTTATAACGACATTTGTAATTTTACACAAGCAATTTGTTGTCAGCTAGGGTACTCTAAAATTTTGTGAGATTATTGGTCATTTTATGTCGTTAATGTCGAGCCTCGGGTTCATATATGCTTAGCTTGTTTTGCATAATGAGTGAAATAGTTAGGGCATCATGCATTTGGTCCTTTACATGAAGAAGTATTACAAGTTACAAGTTTTCATCTTCTTGATTATTGATAGTTATTTCATATTTGGTTATTAACTTATTTTCTTTATACATTTGACCCTTTCTACAATTATACTATTAATTACTTAATTGTTAAACATGTTCGGTTGAAAACTTGGCATTGAAATATTGAATTAATGCATCTATTTTTTTTTTGCATTGGGTCCTTTAAGACGTTCAATTGTTCATTGAAAATCATAATATGTTTTTGTTCACTTAATATAAGAAATTTCACTATTTAGTTGTGTCTTTTGGTTTCAATTTGAATTTTCTCTTTGTAATGTCTTCTAATATTTTTGATAGATAGAGGACTCTAATAGCATTCTTGAGATTTTTTTTTTCTTTTGATAAAAATGAACAAATTGGGGGTTCCGAAAATGTGGTACAACCATGTAACAGTGAATGTAATGAGAGCGGGGGTAGTTGCTAAGAAGCAGACAAGAATGACTTTGATTATTTGGGATTACTTTGAGATGTTGCATATTCCAAAAGATGGCAATCAAATGTATAAATGCAAGAAATGTGGCATTATATATTTATGTTATAACAAAAATGGCACTGATAATCTAAGAAGCCACTTGGAAAACTATAAGAAAAAAAATATATGTGATATTGAACAACTCATTTTACAAACCAATTTTGAATCATTCTTTTCTGTGTCTGATAGTAAGTTTCATCCGTCAATTTTATGATTTTTTTATTGCGTGTATCATTATGCATGACTTGCCCTTACAGTGTGTTGAGTGGGTTAGAGTTCGAGCTCTTTTGACGTATCTTCGTTGGGACTTGCATTTATTTTATGGGAACACTGCACGAAGTGATTGTAAGAAATTATTTAATAAAAAGAAGTGTCATATATGTTAACAGTTAGCTAAATCCACAAGCAGGATATGCTTAACATCGGACATTTGGACTTCTATTAATACTGATGGGTTTATTTGTTTAATAATATATTTTATAGGTTATGATTGATATCTGCAAAAAAAGATAATTAGCTTTGGTTTCATGCTGCCCCCTTAGGATGTCATTGCGTTGTTTGAAAAGCTATAATTTCTTGTTATATAGTGGAAAATTGATTCTAAACTTTTTAGGATTACTTTGGATAATGCATAAGCAAACAATGTTTCCATTGAATATCTAAGAAATCATTTATGTTTACGTGGTACTTTTCTCTATGATGGTGAGTTCTTTCATATTTGTTACATCATATACTATTAATCTCATAGTTCAAGAGGGTTTAAAGGAGATCGATTGTTCAATAATAAAAATTAGGGAGAGTATTAAGTACGTTAAAGACTCCCAAACAAGGAAACAAAAGTTTCTTAATTGTGTCAAATAAAGTTGTCTAGATGAAAAAAAAGGTTTGCCTCAGGATGTTCCAACAAGATAGAACTCCACTTTCTTCGCGCTTGACAGTGCTATTCCACAATCGACGGGCTTTTCAGCATTTATAATTGGATGATTCAAATTATAAGAATTGCCCAAGTAGTGTTGAGTGGGAGAAGATTGAATCTATTTACACTTTTTGGCTCCTTTCTACAAGATAACATGTGTTATATCTGGCTCAAAGTATCCAACAACAAATTTATATATTTTTTTTTTTTGCATTTCAATAACTTATGCATCATTGAAACATGAACAAGTGGATATGATTACATAAAGAGAATGACTACATGAATGATTGTCAAATTTCAAAAAATATTAATATGGATTTAGTGTTATATTGGTCATATCTGTCATTTTAGATCCACGGTATAAATTTACTTTTGTTGAGTCGTGCTATAGGAGAATATATAAATGTGATTACCTCCATGAACTAACAAAGGGTAAAAAGAAGTTGTTCTATTTATTTGCAAGCTATAGTTCAGTAGATAATGGATTAATAGGGCAACATTCACATGCATCCCGAATGGTAGAAGTTAGTACATAGAGAAGTGCATCTTCAAGTCACAATTTCTTTTAGGTATTTTTGTATTACACTTTCTCTTTCTGTACTTTGCTACCTCTCTCAAATATTTGACGTATTCAGAACGTGCCAAATCACTTGGCGCATTATGAATATGCCAAATATTTTGACAAATTTACTCATTTTTACATTTTTTTAATAAACACGTTCCTCTTATTAATTCTTGATACGTCACCATAAAATTATCTTGATCGGGCATGAATCTCAAGGCAAAGACCAACCCTGCAACTTCAAAAATTAAATCCGAGAGCACTTGAACTCTGATTTCAGCGAGCTTATAGTCAAACTGTGCGTCTTAGAAAGACGAACCCAACGACACCAAATTCAACTCAATCTGAGCTCAAATGAGTCCAAATCAAGCACCCGAAGTGCTGTTGGAAATTTCTTACCACAATTTGAGTTTCCAAACGGTCTCTGATTTTGACAAGCTTATGGTCAAATCGAGTGGCTCGACGAGACGAATCCAACGAGCTTAAGATCGCCAAATTCTGACATCATTAAGATCTTCAAATGTTTGCTGAACGGTCTATGATCAAGGGATTCAATATCGACCGTCCATTCAAACCACTCACGATCTTCCCCTGATCTCTCACCTATTTATGGGTCATGCCACTCCAGAAATCTATAAATAGACCCTTCATTTCTCTTGAGAGGGGGGCCAAACAAGGAGCAAGAGGGAGAGAGATTTAGGATTTTGTTCGTTCGTTCTTGGCTGAAGACGAGAGAATCAGAGTGAGAAGGGTCGATTACGTAGTCACTCCGTTCCATTTCAATCTATGAAGTTTGATATGGACGACCATTCCACAGGCCATAAGATCATCGAATTAAAGGAGGTCAGACTCTTCGAATATGACAAAGACAGTTACATTGCCATTCAGGAGCATGGAACTATAAGAGATCTCTAGCAATTACAATGCAAAAATAATATTTGCTTTAACAATGATGTCACTCCCCAAGTCAGAAGAAAGGACCAACAATTTGGAAGTGGTTTACTACATTAATGAAATTCAACATGATCAGACGTCTTGTCAACTATATCATTGCTATCCACTAGAGCACTTACAGAAGTTCTTATATAAAAAATGTTGGTTGTATAAATGCTTAACTTCAATGGAAGAAGACAAGAGATGCTTCACTTCTATGGGATTAAAATAACGGGCCAAAAAAAGAAGAGAAGATTAGGAGGGAAGAAACTCCTCCTCGACCACCGTCGGGATTCTGCCCGACTTCCATGGGACGCCGGAATTCTGTCCAACTTCCAAGTGACACCGGAATTCCGCCCAATTTACGGCTGGCGCCGGAATTTCGCCCGATCTCCAAGTGACTCTAGAGTTTTGCTCGAATACCATAACGCCAGAGTTCTCCCCGGCTGCTGACTGACGTCGGACATCTACCTGACGCCAGACCCCCGCTCGTCGCTAAATTTCTTCCCAACACTGGGCTTCTACCAAATACAGTCCTTCCAACCTCCGTCGCCCGCCGACTACGGTCTTTCAGACTTACGTCACCCGCCGACTACAGTCCTTCCGACCTCCGTCGCCCGCCGACTACGATCATTCAAGCTTATGTCACCCGTCGACTACAGTCCTTCTGGGCTCCATCGCCCGCTGACTACAGTCCTTCTGGGCTCCATCGCCCGCCGACAACAGTCCTTCTGACTAACGTCGCTCGCCAACTACAATCCTTCAGATCTCCGTCATCAGACTATGGTCATCCTGACCAAACAAACACGTCAACAATGACTCTTTTTGTTCCCATCATATAATGTAATCTATAAAATGTATATTAAGCTAAGGCCTTCTACCATAGAAGGGCCTCTTTTGTAATCAACTACAATACTAGTGGATTCATTCAAACTGGGCTAGGCCCCGTGATTTTTCCCCCTGTTCAGAAGTTTTGCACGTAAAAATATTGGTGTCTCATGTGAATGCTACACACTCTATCTTATCTGACTGCGTGCCGGATTTTCATACAACGCTAAGACGTTAAACTTTATATTTCTCTACCGCCGCGAATACTCCTGGACGCAACAATTCTAATGATTAATATGATCTTTTATAAAATAAAGATATATACACTAAAAAAATATCTAAAGCATACAAAATTCTTTTTCAAAATGGCCTTAAAACAAGAACAAAAGGCTAGATAAAAGGAAGTCAATACTTAAATCTAAATATTTCTAATTATTCTGTAACACATAGTAAGATTTTAATTAAAATAGCTAATATTTAAACAAATTCTAATGATTTTTTATTTTTAAATTTAAAATATATTATATAGTATGGTCGAACCGGCTAAACTGATCAGTGATTATTGGCCGGGCGGCCTAAGCCCTGAACCGGGCCGTTGCTAGTTTGGCTAACCCTAGCTGAGGTTTAAATTTACAGCTCACTTCCGGCAACTTTACTAGATTGGTAAAGGATCGCGACGAAACCGGTGATTAGACGGAGGAATGGCGGCAATGAAGCGGCAGCTTTCAGTCTCACTTGTTTTGTTCGTGATTGTCTTCAACAGCATTGCTCTGAATCAGGTATTTAGCTCCAGTTATCCCTTCGTTCTTGATTCCTTCCATTTGTTGAACTTGAGATTGCCACCGTTGACCAATGGACCTGCTTCCTGTAACGGTCTTCAAGTTGTTGGAGACGCTCCTGTGGAAGATCCAGGGTGATAATGTTGGCGATAGTTAAAATTTAATTTTTTGAGTTTTTGGTGTTCTTGATGGATCATCAAATATCTTTGAGAATATCCAGTGAAGATTGAGCTTGATTTTCATAGATCTGTGTATATTTATCGTTCCACTGTTAGTTTTTTTTTTCCTTAAAGATTGATATTTTGTGATCAAATAATTTCAATTACATTCAGCTTCTGCTAGATCAATCGTTTAAGTCCTTATCTTTTTATATTTTTCAATCACGAATCTGCAATATTTATGGAAAATGTGGTACATAGATTATGCTATTTAATGATAAATAAGTCCTAATAGATGGGAAGAGTTTCATGTAAAAGAAAAATTGGACCGATCTAATTATAGCCATTTGCATCTACATCTAATAACATTTGATGCGATTTTGATTAATACTCATTAAATTTATTCAAATAATTAAATAAATTTAAACTCTTCTTAAAATTTTGAATGTTGAATGAATCAAAATTGAGCACAATCATACTCGTTTATTTATGTTTATGAATTGATTTATTTGTTGTCCAATTAAAAACTTATTAAGAGCTTGATATTAAGTTGATGATATTTCTTATATTGTTTAATTAAAATGTAATTAAATATAAATTTTTTAATAGTAATTGATAGATCATCAAAAATATGACATCATAAATTTTGTAAAATGATTTATGCCGACCCTAAACCAAGATGAAAAAGGTTCATGATATTTTTAAAATAATTTATTTATATCCCACAAGAAAAATATTTTGGCTCTGCCGCTGATTAATTAATTATAGAGGTTTGATTTATACATATTGGCAATGGATTTTGATGTTTTAGTCTTTTATGTATATTTGTAAATGGAAGCACTTGGGTTTTGTTTTGTAAATGTTTAATGTTTATGTGTTTGCACGAAATTGCCCTGTAATTAATAAAGGCAATAATAGGTTGCTAGAACAGAGACATGACTCGAAGAAAGTTCTGTAAAACAACAATAAGAGATACTAAATTATGCGGTTCCAAATGCTCAGGAAAAGATAATTGTGTTAGTTTCATATAATTTGATTTCTTTCACTGTTAAGCACTGTCCCTTTAGGCCTTTTTTCCTTGTTTTGAATTCGCAGTTATTCCTTATGTATCTCGTTTAGTTGGCATCTTACTTGATTAAATTACTTGAACTACAATCTGTGAACAATGCATTATTTCTCTTCAACTCAGTTTAAGCGAATTTTTCATAACCTTATATTTGAGGATCAGCATGCAAATCATGTTTAAATTGATGTTGCAGGCCAAATCAACGAAGGATTTAAAGGAAGTAACGCACAAAGTTTTCTTTGATATCGAGATTGCTGGAAAGCCTGCTGGTTTGTGTTGTTTATTACATGCATAACATTAAAAAATTCTACAAATATGTTCAATGATATTCATAGCATTTGTTGGATCAAAATCTATTTGTGGGCAATGCCAAAACCTTATTCATAAGATTCACAAGGTGTAAAGTATAAATGGAGAGATAAGAGAAAGAGAGGGAGAGAGGGAAAGAGTCTATAGAAAAGCTCTGAGATTTTACTATGTTGTCAAATGCATAGAGTTTTAAATACAAGAGATTTGGGTGCACAAATCTTTTCTTTAGCCTTTTTTTTATAGGGTCAGACCATGGTTTAGGCGTTACAGAAAAATTCACTTTTAGGCTATAAAAAAGTATATCAGAATACAAGCCGTGTGTAGCCCAATTACATGTGAATGCACTTGTCAATTGACCGACTTTAAGATTAATTGAAGTTGCTGCATAGGCAGTTGAAGCAGCCTTCAAACTGAGTGAAGTTGTTGGCCAATTAGATGAAGTTGCTGGCTTATTAGAAGGTAGTGTGGGCAAAATAGCTTTTGAGCTTAGGCTAGTTCATTTCTTGTTGATGCGAGTGAGCCTAGTTATGCCTTGTACCTAATTTGCTCTTGTGGGTTCATGGTAGCTAGTGAGTTCTCCACATTCCTTTTGAGTTCATCTTGTTCATGGTGAATTCATGATGAGATTTGACAAGGTGGTTATCTCTATCCTCCTTACTCGAATTGACTACATTGCCTCAAAACGGGCTAAGTTTTCTCAAGCTGAGTCTTTGCAACATTTTGATCTACAGCATTTAAATGAACTACTGAGTTAGCTAAGATATTTTACTCTTCTAGGGCTCTTTGTTATTTTTTGAGGTGTAGATGAGGGGTTGATTGCTTTGACTTTTCATAGATTTTTCAAAGTTTTATTCTTGGATTCATTTCTTACTTATAATTTTCCTTTATTTGATAAAAAATGTGATAACTTAATTAGTTGCATGTTTTCTTGTTAACTAGGTGTTCAATTGTGAAAATATTTACTTTTTTTATTGTGTTTACCTCAATATTGCTGGAATATTTGGCATGCAAAATTAAATTTAAGGATTATTAGTGATGCACTACCTGAATTTATAAACAGGTCGCATTGTGATGGGCCTTTTTGGAAAAACTGTCCCCAAAACTGCGGGTAATATTATGTTTTAAAATAAGCATATGGTTAATAAAGTGTTTTGGTCCTTAAGCTTGATTATCTTTTTTTATTTTTTGTCTTTTGTTCTACAGAAAACTTCAGAGCACTTTGTACAGGTAGCAAATCATTATCTTCATTGCTAATTATTATATTTTTTAAAATTTTACGGCATGATAGTCTTGCACTGTTTGTATGGTTTCCCTAGGATGGATATTCCTTTTGAGGCTAATTCGTTTGAAGGGGAAAATGTTGTTTTTTATGCTCATCTCAGAATTCTTAAGATTATGCTGGAAGGATGTTTGTTGGGTCTAGAAGAAGCATATATCCATTTGTTGAAACTGAAGAGACTCTGACTTGGACAGGTTTATATCTGAAATCATTAAAAAACAACCCAAAACAATATAAGGTTGGCAATAATGAAGGATCTTGTTTTCCTTAGAGCATCATCTCTGAAACTTGTAATTGTACATTTTGTTGAAAGTTGATATCTTCAAATAATAAATAGTAAGAAAAATTCCTTGGCTACTGTTTATGCTATTGAGTCATCTTCGTCCATATGCCTTAAAAATGTATGGTTTGCGGTTTGCATGCTTGTTTCTTGCTTATTTGCATATATAAACTTGTTTCATTGTGTTTGCTGATCAATTATTTTTTTGGAGGAACTGTGAGTGTCTAGTGGTATGGGTGTAATAATTCTAAGTTCAATTCTTATATGTGGGAGCAGTAGAAGGACAAGGAATGTGATTTAAGGTACTTAAGGGTCTAGACTTCTTAATGCAACTAATGCATGTAGATCATACAAAGGAGATTAGGATTTATAGATCAAACACCACTAAATATACAAAAACTCACTCTCTTTAATTGCTAACCATTAAATACGAGTATTTGAACCTAATTGATAATGCAACAATTGATTTAATATGAGGAAATCAACAAAAAATTTGAATAATGAATATTAACAATTGAGTTTTTATAGCGTAATTGAAATTCTAGTTGTATCTACTTTGACATAAATCAAGAACTCTAGCAAAGCCTATGACAAAATATTTAGAAAAAAAATGAAGGAAATAGATCACCAAACTAAACAAAATCAAAACTGAAAGTGCTTATGATACACTAAGAGAAGGGTGAATTGATCTTTTAAAATTCTTTTGCTTAAAATCAAAAGGTGATATGTAGAAGTTTTTAAAAGAATAAAATATTCAAACCAAAACCTTTTTTTTTTTGAATTTTTAAACTTTTAGGATATATATATATATATATATATATATATATATATATATATATATATATATATATATATATATATATATATATATATATATATATATATATATATATATATATATATATATATTCAAAACAAAACTTACTTTAACAAAAAATTTATCACCCAAAAATTTCTTACCATGATAACCGAAAGTAAACAAAAATGCAGAAAATAAATTGAAAGAAAGTAAAGAATACACAAACCAAATTTATAATGGTTTGGTCGAAATCGACTTGCATTTACTACCCAAAGGTCCTCCTCTTTGGGTGTTGTACTAACTCAAACTCCTTTGATATTTAACTAGGTGATAAACTCCTCCCTTATCAGGTGGAGAATGACCTCTACTCCAAAGAATCTCCCTCATTCAGTCTTCCGGCCTGACGGAGATGCTGCTCCCTCCTTTAGCTCCTCGCTACGGTGGAGATGCCCCTTTCTCCTTCAGCTCCTGACTAGGCGGAGATCTAGGTTCGAGTTTGATTCAAACCTATTCAAATTAACATTCAATTTAAGATTTAAATTCGAGCCAGTTTGGACCATATTTACCTGCAACTGACTTAAATAGACATTGAGTATCAAAATAGAGGAAAATTGATGAACTTTTGAGTATATTTACAAAAATAATAATAAAATAATGGTACATTTCTCTAACATCAAGCATTGTCGGCCCTATATATATTTTCCTAACAATTCTATTTCAAATAAAAGCACACACAAAATTATACCACCGAAAGCCTCAGCATTTATAAAATTTACAACTAAACTAAGTCTGAACGCACAAAAAAAGAGTAATTAACATGAAAAGAAAAATAATTTAATGCTAATTAAATCACTCCCTTGTCCTTATGACAGTAATACTACCCCTACCCTTTGTATGTATTCTTGTAAGCCCCACCACTAATTTGCTGGAAAGCCTTACCCAGCCGCCACCGTCTGACACCCACGACAGACATGCAAACTCCCCCACTGGTTGCTTCATCGGCCTCGTCGGCTACCTGAGAACCCGCTCATTGATCTTTGCAAGAATTAAATCTCCTTCAAGCTCTGTTGGCTTTAGCATAGCAAAAGGATAAGCCACCTTCTTCTTCTCCTTGTACTTTTCTCTTCAATCTCTTCTTCTTCCACATTTTTTTTGCATTGAAATCAATTTTTAGCTATTTGATTTGAAATAAAATTTGTAAAATAAAATAAATGAATTTTATATTATAATTCATTTTTTTTAGTCTTGACTAATGATATCAAATTCATCATATTTATTTTACAATTACATCATTTCTAATAAATTAAACTAAAACTAGCTTAATTTTCTCTCTTCAGGCTAAAAAACCTTCAACTTCTCCAATCCAATGAAACAATTCAACTCAGAGGATAAAGTAACTGTAGTGAAGATGTGTTCCGATATTCCAGGATATCGGTTGTCTGCAATATGCATTTGGCTCTGAATGGCACAACTAAGTTTCTTGAATATATTCACAGCTCGTTGTATATCAGTGTTGCACTCTCGCCCAAAGAATGTCGGAACACCTCTATCTCTTAGAAGTAATCATGATGCAAGTTATGTAGGAACCATGTGAGCATTGAAATATAATCTAATTGCAAAGTAGGCACAATGATGAATATTGAGTACTCATTATCAGAAGTCATTCCACCAGGGCTCTAGCATAATAGGTGTCTGTGGGCTCCGAAAATTCGGCCCCGGCCTCCCCGCCGCACTTTTTCTTTTATTCGGCGAGAGAGTTTTAACTGAATAAGTTCCGAGGTAAATTTTGGAAGGCAGATGGGTTTGTAGATAAGACACTACCCAGAGATTTCGCCCTCATTTTATGAGGACTTTATGATCTGAGTTCTGGTTTCCTATAGGCGCAAGCCCCTATAGTTAATTACCCCTCCCGATCACGAGAGGGAACTTTCGATTAAGGCTAGTCGTCGATCAGATACGTAGAGTATACGTGTTATCTGGTATATAGTAGCAGCATAGGTATTGAGATTTGAAATGTTTGAAGATTTGGAATTTGAAAGGTTTAAAGATTTGAAATTTGAAGGTTTGATATTTAAAATAGAATTTTTCACCATCTAGCACTTAAAGCGGATGGTGGGGGAATGGATGATAGACCCGATCAAGATCCCATGGTTCCGTCGTCCCGGGCCATCGTGGTCCCTGGTCTACTTAGTCAGAGGAGGTAGTCGACCCAACCTGATAGAAGGATCCTTGTCGGCAGCCATGGGTTGCTTCGTCCAAGGGGACCTTGTAGACCTGGGATGGATATTTGCCTAAGGGGACAAATTTAAATCCACCTTAGCTAACAGAGGGCTTTGTGCCCTATCAATCATATCCTATTGATTCATATCTCAAGGATTTGATGCCAATAAGGAACGTAACGGCGCTGGCCATAACCGGTATTTCGTGGTGCCATTTGGCGGCAAAACCACTCGGTTCAGAGGGCCCCGGGTCATAACCGTTTACCTGCAGTGCCATTTGGCGGCGAAACTGCCGGTTAGAGGACACGTACCACGTCCTTACTGGCAAGAGATTGTTTGAGAATGGATCCTAGTGATATTTTCGACTAGGCATTTGGCTCTTTGTGAGCTAGAGTTTATTTGAATTTTTCCGCCTCAGCAAACTGTTGCGGAGGGCGGATGGATTTTGCTTTAAGTGCGTTGATGGATTTATTTCAATTTTAAATATTTTTGAGATTTTGGAATTTGTGGATTTTTGGATTTTCGTGGGTATTTGGGTGGAGCTTTGGATTTTGTGTAGACTTTTGGGAGATATTTGAAAATATTTGGGAACCCCTCCGGTTGAGATCTGCATTCAACATGACCATCATCGGGGTGTTTGGGGGTCATTTCTTTTTTATTGATTGAACCTTGTCAACTCTGTCGGGCTGTCGACAGAGGATCGGGTTTCTTAGGCTTTATGCCCTTTGATAGTGAATTCTCATTGTTATAGGCCTTGAAGGCCTAATATGGATGTATTAAGACAAATATAACGATCGCCACAGCCGTATATTTATTTGTTGGTTCGGACCCTGTCGACTTCTATTGACCCGTATAAAAGGATCAGTTTCGAACCTGAATTCACTTGTCAACCCGCACAGCATCCCTAGACGTCACGTGTGTACCAATAACACGCTCGTCGGGGCCCATGCGGGTATTTGATTACATTTACCCCTTTTAGTGTACTTATGTGTATACAAACTATAGTGCACGTGCGGGGGTATTCTTGGAATAGACGCCTTCTGTCTGCTTGTGCAAGGGTTGCAGATCCAGTGACGTGGCGTAGCAGCTTCTGGATCAGTTGTTTGATGCTTTGTACAGGTAGACTATCGTGCACTATTTGTTGATTTTTATAGGCGGATCATAGTGCACTAACTAATATCCTGCCTTGAGTTGTAGAAGCTCGTAAGAACTTGCATTCTTTATGCATTCTGCTGTGATTTTGGTCTTTACAATACAACCACTACTGCTGGAGGTAGATGTATTCATTCTTAAACTGAAGTTGACTACATGATACTGCATTTACTGTAGTCTTTATGTATCTACACAGGGTGGCACGTTGTACGTACATCTATGTCAGTAGAGAGATTGTATGCACTGCAGATCTTTGCTTTGTTGCTAGTTGACATTTACATGAGGACTCTTGATCTTCATGGGAAACTTCATGTCATTGATCGTTGTCATTTGTTGGAGCCTAGTGTTTATTTACACTTGAGTAACTTTGACTTTGTGCGAGCTTCTGTATTCATCACAAAATTCCTTCTTCATAAAAGTGCACTATTGTATAAAGCCATCAAGTCCTTTATCATTTGTTCAAGTCTTTTGAGTTTGAATGTTCAAAGTTAAGTCCACTCATTCATTTGAGCTTGATTCAACTCAAATGCTTCATTTAGAACCAAGTCCAATATTTCTTAGTTTCATTTTGGATCCTTTATATTTTATTCAAATTCAAGCTTAGTCCACCATGATGAAGTTCAAGCTATCTTGATTTAACTCCTTTGTCATGTTCATGTCCAAGTCAAAGCTCCTTGCGCCAAACTCATTTGAGTTCAAGATCTCGTTCTAACTCAAGTCCAATCATGAGTTCAAGTTCAAGTGGCAAGTTGAAGTTCAAATGAGAGTCCAAGTTTATGTTCAAATTGAGTTTATGTCTACAATACTTAGTTCATTTGAGTTTGAATTCTTTTATGTCAATTTGATCCAATCAAGTTCACAAGTCCACCATTGTTCTTTGAGTTCAATCAAGTACAGGTACGATTTCACCCGAAATTTCGGCAGCCTCCCGGCGTCTCCCCCGTTTAGGGGAAAACTACGAGAAACTGGGCCTTTCCCACCACGCGCAATAAAGGCGTGTATGGTAGGTGTCCTCTGACGAGGACACCGCGGCCGTGATTTTTTGTTCCTCCCACCACGCGCAATAAAGGCGTATATGGGGTCTTTGACGGTACCTGTTTAAATGCACAGTTTGCTTTCCCCCCGCTCGGGGGTACTTATGAATGACACAATTTGCTTCCCCCCCGCTCGGGGGTACTTATGAGTGACCCCGCCTCGCCGTAGGTGCCGCACCGGGGTCTCTTCCCACCACGCGCAATAAAGGCATGTATAAGCGGTTTTCCGGTGCGTCACGAACGTCGAAGTAGAGTTCAGGCGATTGCTCGCTTCGTCGTAAGCATCGGACCGGCGTCCCATCCCATCACGCACAATAAATGCGTGTATAGGAGTTTTTCCAGTCTGCTGCAAACAACGACGCGAGAAATCTAAGTTTAGAAGATCCGTACCTTCGCGGGCTTTGCCTGTGGCTCGTTTAAAAATGCGCAGTTTGCTTTCCCCCCGCTCGGGGGTACTTATAAGTGACCCCGCCTCGCCATAGGTGCCGCACCGGGGTCCCTTCCCACCATGTGCAATAAAGACATGTATAGGCGGTTTTTCGGTGCGCCACGAATGCCGAAGTAGAGTTTAGGCGATTGCTCGCTTCGTCGTAAGCATCAGATCAGCATCCCATCCCACCGCGCGTAATAAAGACGTGTATAGGAGTTTTTCCGGTCTGCTGCAAACAACGACGCGAGAATCTGAGTTTAGAAAGTTCGTACCTTTGCGGGCTTGTCGTGGTTGGCACGTGGATCGAGGAGTCACTCGCCTACCTTGTCGTAGATGTCGCACTGGGTTCCCCTCCCACCACGCGCAATAAAGGCGTGTATAGGCGGTCTACTGGTTCGACACGAACGCCGAGGAAATAGAGTAGAGGGATTACTTTTTTTTTAATAATTAATAGTAATAATTAGTATAATTAATTATAATTAATAATAATTAACTTAGAATTAATAATAATTAATTATTATTTAATGATTAATTAATTACGATTAATTAAAACTAATCGTACTTAATTACATTAACTAATAATCAGTTTATATTTAATACTAGTTAATTAAAATTAGTTACAATTAATTACTAATTAATTAAAATTAATTAATAATCATATGTAATTAAGATTAGGATTGTCGGGTTACAGGATTTATGCAGGATTTGAGCAGGATTTACAATAATCCTCTCGCAGAGAGTTAAATCCTTATTTCCCTCTTATTGCCGTAAATCCTTTATTCACTGAATCTATATTTCAGTGGATTTAAGGGATTCGGCTGAAGAACTATGCGTGAAAGGGAGAAAGTTACCTTCATGGCCAGCGAACTCCTGCTCTTACTTCCGATCAAAATGAGTGACTTCCGATACGAACAGGAAGGGAGAGTCGTCGTCGGAGGAGTCGACTGGTCTAGGGCTTCAAGAGGTAGGTGCTCTCTCTCTCTCTCTCTCTCTCTCTCTCTCTCTCTCTCTCTCTCTCTCTCTCTCTCGGCTTGGGATCGGTACAGGCAGAGGAGAGAAAGTCGTCGAAGGAGGGAAGTCGACTAGCAACGACGAAGAAGATCGGTCGTGGGAGCGGCTTCGTGTGTGTTAGGCGACGGGATTTGGTCGGAGAGGAAGGACTGGAGGTGGAGTTCGGGAGCAGAAGAGGAGACAGTGTCGTGGGAGAGGTGAGATCTGGAGGAGTTCGGAGCTTATGCGTAGAGAGAGAGGTATCGAGCCGTGGGAGAGCAGAGAGTATCGTGGGAGAGGAATAAATAGAAGGCATGGTTCTCATCTCCCTTTTATAGACCGAGCAGTCGACAGAAATGAGTCGATCTCGCGGGATATCCGGACTGCTTCGGCGCCGTTTGTAGAATCTGGTACTGTAGCAGTCGGCGTATTCAGCAGGATTTACGGATTCGACAGTCCGAGGTATGCGATGCTTCAGCTGGATTCGCGGGATTTGGCAGAGGACTTAACGAGAGACGTTGTATAACAGGTAAGAGCTTTTCTCCCTTTTTTTGTTTCTTTTGGATATAACCTGTAGGTCAACAGTGTCAGTTAGCTTAGATAGTTCTTTCAGTAAGTATAATTTAGTTCATGTCCTATACCATTGCATGTACCAGTTCAATGCACGATCTCTCACATCTACTCCTCGTAGGCCCTGCACAACAGGCCCTCTTCGACCCTCCCACATGGCAACATACTATTGGTAATAAAACAACCGATCGACATCTGCTTTACCACGTCTATCCACCCTCACTAAATTGAGATCCATATACTGAACATTTATATTAGACATGCACCCAAACTGTCGAATGTTAAACTTTGACTTAACACGATCTATGATTTCATGGGGCTTTAGATCAATCTGTTGCCTTACAACAAGCTGGGTAAATAACTTAAGAATTTGGAGTTGCACTATCTATGGCCAGTCAAAAGCAATATTTAAAATTGTGTATTCGTGTATTGAGGCGTTTTTCATTCGTGAGGCGAGGCGTAAGCCTCAAGGCGTTTTGAGGCGTAAGCCAAAAAATCAAAAGATTGCGTAAACATAAAATGATAAATTTTTTATATACTAATGAATGAATAATATAAAACATAAAAAAACATAAGATATAAAGTGAAATCAAAATATCCCAATAATAAGACAACATGAAATATAGTTCAACATAAAATTTTATCTTTCCCAAATCCCAGTATTCTTTTCATTAACATATAATTCAAATTTCCAAAAATAAATAGCAATGACATATCACATAAGAACTCATAAGTCATCAACACTGTAATCACTAAGGGGTTCTTCATTTGAATAATCATTATAATGATCTGCTCTCTCCCCTTCCTCCTCTCCTATAGAGTCCAATGTCGGGCATTTACTTCAAGATTTATGTAAGTTTTAATATACATAGCGTGAGGCGTAAGCTTCGTGCTAGTGAGGCGAGGCGGGCCTCAAGGCGGGCCTCAACCAAGTTGAGGCGCAAGCCTCATAAAAAAAACTCGAGGCGTAAGCATCGAGGCGTTTTTTACTGGGATTGCGCAAAGGCGGGCCTCAAGGCGAGCCTCGTATTGCACAATTTTAAACCATGGTCAAAAGAATAAGATTCATGCATGTATGACCTTATATAGTTGATGACAACTTGTTTGTAGACGTTATTTGCAAGGTCTAAGTATTGCTCCGTAATGCACACATCATATTATATATTTTTGTATGTTTGATAAAATAACTTGAATTCAATATTATTGATTATTGACCAACTATACAGGGTGAACTATAAGTCCCTTCTGCTTGCAAAACACATGCCCTCAATAATTTCATATGGAATATATTGTTCATGTGTGACAATATCGCTGTCAATAACACCATCAATTATAAGACTATTGTCCTATTCTTCTGCATTTTGGCGTATGGTGGCAAACTTATTGGTACTAATAATTTGATCTAATATGCCACTGCTCCTTGTATAGTAGTCTTTCAGTAATATTTGCATTGCAGGGGAATCATCATTATTTGTCTTGCCGGCATTACTAGACTCCTATAGTTTCATACCCATCGTTAACTATATGCGGGTTCTCTGTACAATCCTCTAATTGATGTACAAAACTTTGTGAAGCGCGCTTGGAAGGCTTACGGGCACTCACATCAATGCGTCGCTGAGGAGACCTGATATTGATACAATTTTTATAATATAGGAACAAATACACTTAGGTGTTTGTTACAAGCTAATAAAAAGAGGTTGCTAATGAGAACTTATTGCATAATAGGAAGGTCAGTTCTAAGCTGCGACGCACTACTCAGAGTATTTAAGGTCATTGATCGTCAAATGACCACAGTATAATAACATTAGTGATGCAACTGGTTGATCCATCTTGCAACAACACTTGCGTAAATTAATTTTCTACTCACGAATTTATATAAAAGGGAAATGGAAACACTCATATCCTGGTATTTTCAAATTCTACTTTTGGTAGGACCATCTTAAAAAAAATCTTCTAAATTATCTAAATTGAAGGTTTGAAGACGACGATGACAACAACAACAACAAGTCTTTATCCCACTATGTGTGGTAGGCTACATTAATCATTTTTCTTCATTGTGTCATATTAAGAGTCGAATTCTCATCCAAATCTAATAAAGAAAGGTCATTTTTAATATTTTATAACCAAGACTTTTTAGGTCTACCTCTACCTTTCTTAACATAAGTCAAATCTAATACATCTATTTTTCTAACTGGGTCATCAGAAGGCTGCCGTTTTATGTGACCAAACCATCTAAGGAGATAATTTAAAATATTTATTTTAAGATACATTCTTAATGATACAATTTCTGCTCGAAATGGCTAAAGATAAAGCACTGTAATTGCTTGAACTACTGAATTTTTTATATAAAAAAGAATTATAGGAGGGGTAAACGGACTGTCCAATAGTTGTGATATGGATTAGATGGAGGAGAAGATAAAAGAAAAATTAACAAATGAAAAACTTAAAAAATTATATCAATACATAGAAAAATCATTTTGCTTAGATACTTCAGATCTAAAAAAACAATCAGATCACAAATTTCTGCTCTAAAATAAAATTTTAGTAAATAAATTTAATTTTCTTTTCTCAAATGTGGACAGATCTGGAATAAAATGGCATATTCAACCTTTGCCAAAAAACTAAGAAATGGAGAAAGGAATCTAACAGTCTGTCAGGTAGAGTGGTTGAAGATCGGTTCGTCAAAGGTTACTGTTTCGTGAGCACAAAAGTGGGAGGGATACAGGGCTGTTTGGCTAGCAAGGGAGTAGGGAGGAAACTAGAGTAAGCTGGAAGCTAGATTGTTTCATGCGCAGGGATAAAGATGCAAACAAATTATTTTAAATAAAATCAATTCCTCAATTCGTGAATGACTTGTCCATATGCTCGCCTGGCTCACCCGCGTGTCGCCCACTGACTTTATTCAGAGAACGACCGCCCCCCCTTGCCTGACTCGCTTGAATCGCCCGCTACTTACCCGACATGCTCGGTGAGTCGACTTGCCTGCAAATCGTCCGACACAACCAATGTTTGATCAGTGAATGACTGGGTTAGTTATTCAATCAGTGAACGACCTGCTAATGTCATTGCCTGCGCCCCTCGCCACGTAACATTTCCTCGCCATGTAACCACGCACCGCGCCCCTTGCTAGTCGTTTGCTTGGGCAACAATTGCCATCACTTTAAAATAATATATATATTTTTTCGGTTTCTATTTTATTAATATAACTTGTAACTGTTTTTATTTTAAAAAATTGTCCCACAATCAATAGTATGATAATGAGTATGAAACTTATATGACATGACAATTGTCAAAGTCAAATTGTGTGGATAAAGTCATTCTCCTAGTAAGATAATTATATCCATACCATATGCGGAAGATTGACAGGTGGATGATGACTTTTAATTTGCAAAGGATGAATCAAATTTACGCTTCAATAGTTGTTGCAAAAAATGTTCTGCATTCATTGCCTTCAAAGTAAAATTTAGTGTTTGAAAATGGGATTGCTGGCTCTAGATTGTCAATTGGTTGTTACATGAGATGGCTGAATTCAGTTTGCATAAGACTGTTGGATTCCAACAATAGAAGTCAGATTTGAAAAAGTGAGTGTTATCCCTTCTTTCTAGCTAAGATTGAATGTGTAACTCTCGCGTGTATATCGTAGAACTTCATTTCTTTTTTCACTGTTGCATCTACCTGTTCTTGATTCACTTTTGGAGCTTGATTCTGAATTGACAACCTTTTTATCTGTCTCGACAAAGATTCAGTAAATTATTAATTAGTGCTGCTTTCATACTTGTTATCTAGTGTCTCTAAGTAACGCCAAAAAGATTTTTTTTTTTTTTTTTTTGACAAATTTTCTTGTAATCTGCTTATGTTGACAACTAAATTTCTGCTCCAAAATTTGCTTGAATTTACATAACATCAGCGGCCTTCAAAAAGCTTTCCACCTTCTCCAGGTGAAAAAGGTGTTGGCAAAAGTGGGAAACCTCTCCACTACAAGGGAAGCACATTCCATAGAATCATTCCCAGCTTCATGCTCCAGGGTGGTGATTTCACCCTCGGAGATGGCAGAGGAGGCGAGTCCATTTATGGAACCGAATTTGATGATGAGAACTTCAAAATCAAGCACAAAGTACCGGGTAAGCAACTTAAGCTTCGTTTGGGATGGCTTTCTTACTGCTTCTTAAAGCGGCTTTTTAATATAAAATTTTTATTTTTATTTACTAAAAAACCGCTTTAAGAAGCAATAAAAAAACAGAAGCCTTAATCTTTTCATATGGTTCCCTCAAATTCCATTCCCAATACTATGTGAGAAACCAACAAGGTTTTTGCTGGTGATTTTTTTATCATCTCAGGATTGCTTTCCATGGCTAATGCTGGTCCTGATACTAATGGATCACAATTCTTCATCACAACTGTAACAACTAGCTGGTAACTATAAATTTGATTAACCTCTTACGTTTACCTCTTCAGGAAATCATAAATGTTAAACAACATGAAGCTCATTGATTGTTTTTTTGCAGGCTGGATGGGAAACATGTTGTCTTTGGTAAGGTTCTCTCTGGTATGGATGTTGTGTACAAAATTGAAGCAGAAGGCCAACAAAGTGGAACACCCAGAAGCAAGATTGTGGTCGCTGATAGTGGGGAGTTGCCTTTGTGATGAGCTCGTCTCTTACCTGGAAAATAAACTTAAGCTTCCCTATTTATGGGCCATGTAAGAACCCTTTTGCTTATGTTCAGAACGGATCTTGTGGTGCCTAATAAATATAATTCATTCAGTTACTTTACTGTTTCATTTGGAATGCCAAAGTCTTAACGTTTCCTTCTCTCTTTAGGAAAAAAAAAAAGGGTGAGGATATTATGGTTGAAATTTTATTAGAATTGGTTTTAAAATTTTCAGTTTTATTTTAAGATGATTATAATGCAAGAGTTGATTAATTTATTGATATAATATACTTATCTTAAAGTGAATTAATAAATTAGAATTTGTCCTAGGTAAATTTCAATTAGAATATTTTGACATAATTGTTCTCCTTCTGTCTGTTGATTTTAACTTCCCAAGTTATCTAGGCTGTTTACTTCCTCATGTTATCAATTGCCTGATGTAGATGATAAAATTTTGGAAAAAAAGAGAAAACCTTTATCTAACTATTGGAAGAAAGGTCCAATAATACTCTAATACATTGGCATTGTTAGTAGGCATGTTAGGCTAGTTGGATTGGATTTAAGTTTCATTTGGGATATATTTTTTACTGTTTTGCTTATATGTGATGTAAGTTAAATTTATATGGTGGCTATGAGGTTGAGATAATGTGGTATCGTGGATTATTTGTGAGAGCTTATCAAGCTATAACACTTTATTAACTATTTATTATAAATTCCCAACCACCATAATTATTTGCTTGCTCAATGATTTTTGGAGGGTCTAGAGCAAATCAAGGGTTTTATTATTATTATTATTATTATTAATATTATTATTATTTGACATTCTTAATGACTATAATAGCACTTGCTTTATTGTTGGAGGTGGATGACATAGTAATCTTCACTAATCATTTGGTATATCCATGGATAATTATGTTTGTCATGTTAAACTAGCTGTGGGGGCATATTGAATTATGCCCAACTTCTTAGGTTGTCTTATTTGATGATTCAACAATTAATGGATCTTTATGTATCATATGAGGATCTATAGCACCAATCCATGCACCTCTTTAGTGTCATACATGTGTCCATAGATTTGAAGTCTTGACTGATCAGCTTATGCAACTAAATTGGTCAACTTCAAAATGAATTCTAGAGTTATCTACTAGATATTGCTCATAAATTGATTTAATGTTTTGCGGTGTTCCCTCCCTCCTGATTTGAACACACTTAGTTAATAAAAGGATACCTATTTTGTTCAAGGGGCGTTGTTTTATTCTCAATACTTTATTTGTTATGGTTGTATCATTCAATATTAAACATCATCAAATTTATCTAAAGTATGTAGTCTCCAAGGAAAGATTGATTCCTAAGATTCAAGAAGACCTTACTTTTCATCTTGATGCCATATTAGATCTCACCATTTGTCACATCCCACTCCATATATGGGACAATAGCTATGCTCGAGAATTTCCTAGAATGTTGTAGTGCCTCTTTGCCATAAAACATCACTATTTTTATGAATCATAACCACCTTCTAGTTAACTGACCATTTGATGCCCTACGCTGATACTAAATTCCTCCCTAGCCTGTCATGAATCACATCATGTCTACCATCACCAAAACTAATCACCCATAACTCTTAAATTGATATTCGCTTTGGAAATGTCTTAAATCAATTAAATGCTTATAAATATTATGTTCCTGGGCCTTTATTTATAGTAAGTAAGATAAATTCACTCCATATTAAAACTCTAAGGCTATGACAAAATAGACAGATTTAGAATCAACTTTTTCATTCTTTGTGGAATCCCTCTACCTTATAGTGGACATAAGACGCTCTCCAAACCACTTAAAAATTTTATATGAACCAATCAAAGACTATGACATTAAAACTCTAAGACTACGCCACATTAAAACAAAGGTTTAAAATCATAACCACTATCTTTTCAGATCCTCTCTTTATGACCATTACTCTTCATTCTTGTTTTTTGATCTTTTAGATAACCAATTTACCTTTATCACTACAGGAAAATCCGTCATTACCGACGGACTTTCCGGCAGAAATACATGTGCCGGAAAAAATGACGGACTAATTGGCTGAATATATGTCGATAACCAAGGTTTTGAAAACCGGACCGGATAATGAACCAGAAGAAGGAGAGGTTCACAGTTCGATCGGTCTAACCGGGGTCGATCTAAATGACGTAATAAATAATAAATATTATTTAAATCTAAAATCATTAATAAATAGATAAAATTATTAATGATAAATTATTTTTTAATGTATATAAATAAATAAATTTTTATTATTAACTAATAAATAATTATCATTCACATAAAAAATAATTAATTAAAAAATCTATTTAAAAATAGGTTTTATAGTCATTATATATGCTATGAACTCATACAATCCTCAACTTTTTTTCTTTAGTCTCACATCCCTTGGAAACACTTTCTTGCCATTGTTTATATAGCCTTTTGAGTTTGCTTGCTTAAAGAGCTCACATGGAGGAGTCATGTGAAAATGTTTAATGATGGTTTGAAGGCAAAAATGTTTATAATAAAAATGTATTATAATTTTAATCAAATATTTTAAATATATATTAATTTCTTTATTTATAAAAATATTTAAAATTTGTGGGATTTGAATCGGTCGGTTCCCCGTTTGAACCCGCGGTTCTGACCGGTTCAGTTCGGTTTGATGCAGAAGCAGTTATAAGATTGAACCGGGCCGATCTTGTGACTGGTTCACGGTTGAACCGGTCGAACCGTCCGGTCTGATTTTTAAAGCATCGGCGATAACTTTATGGATGAATTACAGGTGTATATTTTACAGTGAAGGTATTGGTGTATATTCGCCAGTTTTTTATTTGTTATATTTTCTATTTTGGTGCAATTTTGCCCAGAAATTACTGGCAGAATCACCGTCGTAATTGCGCCGGCTTACTTAAATTCGACGAAAAATTTCCTGCATATTATTCGCTTGTAATGTTACAGGTGGAAAATCCAGTAGACAGTCTGACAAAGAGAGCCCTATTTTGCCTGCTACATTGTCTTTCTTCTCATTTTTCCCTCTTCGTTTCGGTTCACTCCGCTCGCGTCTGAGACCTGCACCGAATGTCACCGTCATTGAGACCGACCAGTTGCCAACGTTCGTCGCCGACCTTGCCCACGTTTGCCGCCATCCGTTGCCGAAGTTCGCTGCCTCTGTTCCGTCTGTTGCTGAAGTTTGCTGCCTCCGTTCCATCCGTTGCGAAGTTCGCTGCCTTATCTGCATTTTCCTGTAAGTTTTTTCTTTTGTCATGGATATTCTTAGTATACATTTGCAAGAGATTGTAGCATGGTGTATGCATTTTATTGATGATATTCTTCTTGTTGATGAGTCTAGAGAGGGATTTGATGTATTTATTTATAGTTGAGATTAATATATTTTTGCTTTAGTCATGAATGTTCTCACTAGACATTTGCAAGAGAATGTACCATTGTGTATGTTTTTTGCTGATAATATTCTTCTTGTTTATAAGACTAGAGAGGGAGTTGAAGGTAAACTTGAATTATGGAGGTCAACGTTAGAGTCTAAAGATTTTCGCATGAGTATATATAAAACTTAATATATGGAGTGTAATTTTAGTAGTAATAGACCTAGTTGAGGGATTGTGACTTTGGGCAATCAAGTCATTAATAAAAGTACACATTTTTTTATATATTGGATCTATTGATGGTGAAATAGATAGGGATATTATCAGTAGAATTCAAGTTGGATGGTTGAAGTGGAGGAATGCATTAGGCTTGTTGTGTGATAAAAAGTCTACCTCAAAATTAAGAAAAAAATAAAAAAGATGGTGGTGAGACTTGCAATGTTTTATGGTGCAAAATGTTGGCCATTAAAAGAGAAGCATAATATTAAGTTAAGTGTTGCAGAGATGAGGATGCTTAGGTGGATGAATGGATTTACCCTTAGAGACAGGATACAAAATGAGCATATATGTGAAAAGGTTGGAGTAGTTCCAGTGGAAGATAATATTAGAGAGAGTCGCCTTAGATGGTTTGGTCACATAAAATGATGACCTTCCGGGCTGGCTAAGACTCTTTGTATTTCTCCTAAATGGGGGAGACACCGAAAAATTTGACAGGGGACCTTTGTGAAATTAAAATGTCCGCCTCCTGTACGCATCAAACACAAGCCGCAAGGGTTAGGGATCTATTTTGGAAGGATTTTTGAGGAATTTGGGAGAGAAATTTGCATGTAGGGACTATTTAGAGATTTCTTTTTGAATTGTATGCATTATTTTTTTATGAATTGTATTTTAAATAGTTGGTTTTTCTAGGGTTAGTGCATATTGAATTTGGCTGAAATTTTAGATCTCATAGGTTTTCTTTGGGTCTAGCGGCGTCTAGAGATTGGGAGAGATCGATCCTCCTCTCAAATAGAGGATCAATTGTATCCTGGTATTTTCCGTTTCCCTTTCATCAAATAATACAAATCATTTACTATTTTTGTTGTTTTGTGTGGATTTTTGTGGAGAAATCTCGTTGTTTTCCGAAGATTGATAGGAAATACTTGAGATCTACAAGTGTTTCCTATCAAATTGGTATCAGAGCATGTCGATCTAAGGAGAACCAATGGCCGAAAGGAAAGTAGAAGTTTTTAAGGGAGAACTTGGGCAACTCAAAGCAGATTTTGAGGAGAAGATTATTGTTTTTCAAAATCAGATCGCATCTGTCAATGAAAGGATGGAGGGAAAGTTTGCCGTGGTGGAAGACATGTTGAAGAAATTACTTGAAGCCAAATCCAAACCGGCGACATCAGAAGCAAAGGAAATTACTGGTGATTATGGAAGAGTTGGGAACCCTAAAACGTTTAGGGGAAGGGAAAATCCAGAAGTGGAGATCTTGGAGGCAGAAGATGAAATGCCTCATCTATAACCAATTTCTAGGGAGGAGATGAGCATTGGCTACGCAAGAAGGGGTACTAAATTTGTAATGAGAGGGGATGATTTCAATTGCCTGAGTGCTAATTTTGAAAGAAGAAGAGGGGATTTTGAGGAAGAATTTGGTTATGAGCACCGAAGAGAAGAGCGTGACAATTGGAGAGGCACCTCCTCTTTTAGTAATGGGAGGCTATGGGGGTTTCAGGGGAAAAGCGGGTGACCTGAAGGTGAGAAAGCTGAAGATGCCCATCTTTGAGGGCGAGAACACATATGGGTGGATTTACAAGGTAGAAAGATATTTCACCATCAATGGGTTGACAGAGGAGGAGAGACTGATGGTAGCGGGCCTATGTTTGGAAGGGAAGGCTTTATCTTAGTACTAGTGGAGAGACATGCGACGACCCATATAAAGTTGGAGAGAGTTCAAGGATTGTTTGTTGAAACATTTCTAAACTGGCAGGGGAGGAGACTTCTACGAGCAGTTCTACGCCTTAACACGGGATGGTTCAGTGATGGAGTACCAGGGGAGATTCGAGTACCTTGCTAGCCGATTGGATCGCCTTCCTAAGACAGTGCTAGAGAAAAATTTTAAAAATTTTATGAAGAGACTGACACTAGAGATTCATGCAGCGATTAGAGTAACGAGGCCTCATAAATTGGGAGAGGCTATGGAGCTAGCTCAATTGGTGGAGGATCAGAAGCACCTGGATAGAGAGAGATGAGACAATTACTCAGGAGGTCCTAACAGGAGGACCACCACCTTTCTGGCACTAAGGAGCTGACATCGGGTACTTTTTGGGAGACTTCGAAGGAGAAGACTGTAGGAGTAAGACCTGTGGACAACTTCAAGAAGCTCATAGAAAATGGAATTACAAGAGACAAGGGCGAAGCAACTCTGTTTTAGATGTGATGAGAGGTATACGATGGGGCACATATGTAAGGATCGAACTCTACAGGTTCTTATTGTTTGTGATGAAGAATGAATGGAGGAGGGCGTCGTCTTTCCTCCTTACAAACAAGGTGGATCTTTGGGAGGGGAGTATTGTTAAATCGGTCCATTGGACCAGTCCAGCCGGTCTGACGGGATCGTCTTATGCGAACAGAGGCAAAAATGTCTACCTCTTTTACACGCCGAATGCAAGCCGCAAGGATTAGGGAGCTATTTTGGAAGAATTTTTGAGGGATTTGGGAGGGAAATTTGAATGCAGGGACTATTTAGAGATTTCCTTTTGAATTGTATGCATTAAATATTTGGTTTTCCTAGGGTTAGGGCATCTTAAATTTAGCTGTAATTTGATATCTCATAGGTTTTCTTTGGCCTCTAACGGTGTTTAGAGATTGGGAGAGATCGATCCTCCACTCAAATAGAGGATCAATTGTATCTTGGTATTTTCCATTTCCCTTTCATCAAATTATTGTTTAAAATTGCGCAATATGAGGCTCGCCTTGAGGCCCACCTCAGCGCAATTCTAGTGAAAAACGCCTCGAGGCTTACGCCTCTAGTTTTTTTTTTTTTTTTGAGGCTTGTGCCTCAACTTGGCTGAGGCATGCCTTGCCTCTCTAGCATGAGGCTTACGCCTCACCCTATTTGTATATATTTTTTGTTAAAACTAACATAAATCACGCCTTCATGCACATTCGAACGCAACAACTTCCTCTCGATTGTCTCTACCTCCAACCCGCAGCCTTCGCCACAACCAACACCATCATAGTCGTCTCTGATAATCACTTAAAGATGCACACCGTCACCCTAAAAATTTTGGAGCATTAATCTCATATTTATGTTGATGAAAATATTTCTAAAGGATGAACATGATCGAAATAAATTAAAAAGAAGCATATTGGGAGAAATTCGACTCTACTGAATGAGGCAGGGGATAGATTAATTTGTTATGGCGACAACTCAAATAAATACCACCTCAATGATGGCAATGCAGATGATTTCTAAGTTGTTGTCAACTACTTCAACTTTTATTAGGAATTAAATATAAATGAGCAGAGAATTGAAAAACAAAAAATTTACAGTTGAAGTTGCTGTTATATGATAGTTTTATACAATTTCTATATTTAATATTATTTTGCTCTTATAATATTTGGATTTTAATTATATTTCATATAATTTATTACTTGTCACTTTATATCTTGTGTATTTTCTTGTTTCATATGTATATGTTAATTTATTAATTTATAATTCAATAGGAAGTTAATATATTATTATTTAACATATTATTTAGGTATTATATAAAAATTTATTTTTGACATTTATTATCACTTTACACAATTTTTTTATTCTGAGGCTTATGCCTCAAAAGGCCTTGAGGCTTAAGCCGCACCCCATGAACAAAAAACGCCTCAATACCCAATTACGCAATTTTAAACATTGCATCAAATAATAAAAATTATCTACTGTTTTCATGGTTTTGTGTGGATTTGTGGAGAAATCTCGTAGTTTTTCGAAGATTGATAGAAAATACTTGAAATCTAGAAATGTTTCCTATCACATTGCTTCTTTGAAGGGGTTCTTGGATCTTGAATGATTGATGATGTTTGTTTTGGAATAACAGAAAGGATTATGTCAACATAAGGAGCCAATGAATCAAGAAAGTAGAATACCCCTCAGTCTGCCAAGAACATGAGAATCCAAATGCAGCATGGAATATTCACATGCATGCATGTGTGTACAAATTGGCTAGTGATCCCGATGTATATGGTGTACATTGGTTTGATGATTTATCATGAAGGTTAAAGAAAACTCTTTATTGGCTAAACAACTCACAAGTTGATTTTTATGGAAAGCCTGCCTCTGAAGCCTTCCAAGAAGATTATAAGCGTTGGAAAGAGATTGTTAGCAGTTCATATATGAAAATAAAATCCCGCATGTGCTTCAATCATCACATTTGAACTCCTAAATTCAAGGTCTGAGAATAATGTGCGGGTCAAAAATTCAAGTTTTCATCCTCCTTAAACGGACTGAAGTCGACACGACTTGGATTAATAATCGAATACCTAATCATGAACTGATTATTAGATCTCTGATGATAGCCACATTGATAAAAATTTCAATTGGAGGGGACCACAAACTTTTAAAATGCCTCCCAAATTCATACGAAACTTCAAATTTAATCACAAAAAACTTAAAACTAAAATTCATCTACCTCTTGTAATCGTTTGTCGGGGGTGATAAATTTGAAATTAACTTTAGCTCACACAGAGCGAATGTTATGTCGAATATATCACTAAGATTAATCCTAAAAAAATCTCTCGCCAGTAGGAACGAAGCACATTCCCTTTGATTGGATGATTTTGCTGCAAAATGACACAACTATATTACAATTACGTACGGTGAAAATTCGTATGCTTCCTTAACGGTTTCAAGTCCTTAAGTAATGAATTATAGGATGTGCTCGATAAACACAAAGTACTTTAGTAAGCTAAGGTGGACTCAAATGTATCCCCTTAGAAAAACACCACCTTAGGACTACAGGGTATTCTTGGAGGAAGCAACCCATGGTTATAAACAAGGTTCTTTCTGTTAGGTTGATTCGACTACCTCCTCTAACTAAGTAGACCAGGGACAATGACAGTCTGAGATGACGGAACCATGGGATCTTGATAAGGCTTGTTATCATTCCCCTAATCATCTATTTTAAATATACAATGATAAATTTGAAATCATAAACTCCAAAATCTAATATCAAATTTAAATCCTAAACTAAACTTATAGGCAACTTCTAAGGGAAGCTGTAAGACCTACTATTCGAGCAACTCTTATATGGAGCTATAAGCCCCAATCCAAATTTAAACACCAGGCTACTTTCATTGAATGCAGTAAGACCCTCTTTTCAAACATAAACATACATACACTATTGCTAATAGAAGCAGTAAGACCCTTTTCAAACATAAACCTACGACTACTTTTAATAAAAGCAGTAAAACCCATTCAAATGCAAAGTTGCATGTCTTCTATTAAAACCCCACTAACCTAAAGTTCAACTAGCAACTTCTAATAGAAGTCGTAAGTCCTACTTTAAGGGATATCTCTAGGTAAAAGCTACCTAACCCTAAATCCCTGTTGCAAAGACCACCTCTAATAGAGGTCGTATGTCCCACTTTATTTATGGTGTTAGGGAAAACTTTCCCAGAATAAATAACATATTCCTGATAACCTTGGCAACCTCTAATAGTGACAGTAAGACATGCTACACGGGCTACTTCCAAGAGAAGCTGTAAAACCCGCTATATGAGTTACATTCAATGAAAGCAGTAAGATCTAACTTCTCAAACTTACGGGCTACTTCTAAAACAATAAAAACTTTTAAATGAATAACCTCAAACATTTTAAACCTATGAGTTACTTTTAATGAATGCAGTAAGACCCATCTTCTCAAACTTACGGGCTACTTCTAATAGAAGTAGTAAGACCCGCATGCTAGGAAAACTTCTAAGTAAACAATCCTAAACCTTTTAAACCCACGAGTTACTTTTAATGAAAACAATATGACCCAAGTTCAACGTGGGCTTTGAAATTCGTGCCCCGGCCTCTCCGCAACCCCTTTCTTCTTTTTCTGGTCGTCGAGGAGAGTTTTATCTTTTAAGTTATGAGGAAAAGTTTTAGAAGTCTTATTGGGTTTTGAATAAACATTACCCAGAGATTTCACCCTCATTTTGTGAGGACTTTATGATCTAAGTTTAGGTTTCCTATAGGCGCAAGACTCTATGTTTATTACCCCACCCGATAATGAGTGAGAATTTTCGATTAAGGCTAGTCCTCAAATAAATACGTAGTATCCGACGTATAGTAGTAGCAGAGTTTAGATGTTTAGAAATTTAACATTTAAAATTAAAAATTCACGCCTCATACTTAAAGCGGATGGTGGGGGGAATGATGAAAGAATTGATCAAGATCCCATGGTTTCGTCGTCCTGAGTCATCTTGGTCCCTAGTCTACTTAGTCAGAGGAGGTAGCCGACCCAACCTGACAGAAGGATCCTTGTCGGCAACTATGGGTTTCTTCGTTCAATGGTACCTCGTAGACATGATGTGAAGATTTAACTAAGGGGACATATTCGAATCCATCTTACCTAACAGAAGGTTTTGTGTTATATCGATCATATCCTATTGATTCATTACTCGAGAATTTAGCGCCGTTGGGGAACATACGTGCTCTTGCCATTACTGTAATTTAATGGTACCATTTGGCGGTAAAGCCATCCAGTTAGAGGGTCCCGGTTACAACCGTTTACTTGTGGTGCCATTTGGTGGTGAAACCACTAGTTAGACGACACGTGTCATGTCCTTTCTAGCAAGAGATGAATTGAGAATGAATCATATTGATATTCTCAACCGGACATTCGCTCTTTGTGAGCTGAAGTTATTTTCTAATTTTTCCACCTTCACAAACCGTTGCGGAGTATGGATGAATTTTGCTTTAAGTATTTTGGTGTTTTATTTTAATTTTAAATATTTTAGGTTTTTGGTGATTTTTGAGTTTTGAATTTTCATAGGAATTTGGGAGGTATTTTTGAATATTTGGGGTTCCCTCCAGTTGAGATTTTTTTTAACATGGTCATTATATGCTTGTGTGCATGTTGCAGATCTGGTGACATATTTAGCAGTGCATTGGACTTCATATGTCGTTCACTGACAATGCAGTTTGGCTCATTTTGTCTTATGCAAGCTGTTATTTATTTCAGTACTAAGCCCGCAGGAGTGTACTTCAGCTTGAAAATTGTCTGGTGATTAAGGTTTCATTTGTGATGTCTTTCTTATTATTTCTTAAAACAATTTTTTAGTATAAAAATTAAAAATTTTGTAATGAAAAGCTGTTTTAAGAAACAGTAAGAAAAGAGTCTCAAATGAAACCTAAGACTCATTTATTCCGTGTGTATATCAATTTCTTAAAAATGTTGAAGCTTTTCATAGTAAAGCATTTCCTAATTGAACTAGTCATTTTTAGAAAGAAATCAGGCATTTGGTTTTGAAATATACCTTCCTGTCATTAATTGGTTAACAAGTGGGAACAATATTAAATAATTTCTCCAACTGGAGACTAGTTATTACCAACGTGTTGCTCATGCATGTAGATGCCAGCATATTTCCCACGCAAGAGGATTAGCTAGCTGGCTGTCGGCATTTCTGAAATTTCCCATTACTAATTTCTACCACAAGCTGTATTCTTACAGGATTTTGCTTTCAGATTAAGCACAAAATATATTGGTATTCTTAAATATAGGGACACCAAAAGCTTAAAGGAAATGGTAGCCAGTTCACTTAAATTTGGTTTTGAGTTTGTAAAATTAGTCATGAATTTAGGAAGGAAAAGAGAAATTGTTAGGTGAAGAAAAGAAGAGAGCTGGGTATTTTCAGCAGGTGCATTTCATGGAGACTGAAGACAGGATTTAGTCAAGGATTGGGCCATAAGTAAATGAATCTTATGAGCTTTTGATGAATAAATTCTAGATAAGCCAAATATATAGTTATCTGGATTGTGGTAGATTCATGCTCCCAGGTAGTTTAAGATGGTTTTGAAGTATGTGAAAATTGTATTGTAGTTGGAATATGGCATTTGAAGGATTAGTCAATGAAAACCTAACACGTGGGAGATGTTGACAAAACGTAGAAGCATTTTGGTGGCAATCATTATTAAAATAAAGGAGTAGCAATTATAGATATGTAGTTAATTGTGAGTGAATATTGAAGTTTTAATAGTAGAGAGTCTAAAATCGTTTGGATCTCCTACTACGGTTTCGTTTGGGACAGTTTTGTTACTATTTTTTAAAACCGGTTTTTAGTACAAAACTTTCGAGTTCTATAAATTTTTGCACTAAAAAATTGCTTTAGAAAGCAGAAAGAAAATTGCCTCAAACGAAACCTAAGTCAGCAATCCAAATAGTAGAAAAGAAAATAGATTCCTAACATCTTTTTAAGTGGTGAGGTTGTAGGCCGAATTTTGTAAAGGTCGGGTCACATTGATCGTTTCGAGGTTGTCGGTTGGAAGGAAGTGCTGGATCCAGAAAAGTTGCTAGAGTGCATCTTACTTGATTGAGTTCAAGTTAATCAAAGCTGTTTAATCAATTTTATTTGGGATAATAACCTACCAAATAAAGCTACTTGAAAGCTGTCAAGGTCATTCACTTAATCAAAGAGAAGCTGCTAAAGCCTTCATTTTAAGTTATACTTTATATGTTTTAGCCATAATTTAGTTCTGTGACAAACTTGATCATTAATTTTAGGAGATGAGCACTTTCCTATATAAACTCATATAATCTTAATTTATAATTCTTCAAACTAATAATACCTTCTATATATGTATAGCTTGAGAGAAGTTGTGAGTGTTTCTTAGTTCAAGTTTATAGTAGGTTTGATGCCTCTTGTGTAAGAAGGCAAATTATTAATTTTCTCTTCTTGAATCTTGGAGTTCCACATAATAAATTGATATCAAAGCTAAATTGGTTTATCTGTCCATAAGTCATGATGGTTGAAATCAACTCCTGATCAAATTAAGAGGTTGTGATCATCATATATAGTCCACTTAGCCAAATTATGAGGCTAACCTAACACAAACATGTTGAATACATGTCACGAGGTTACGATCAAAATCTGCTAAAAAATGAGTTTGACTAGTTAAATATTCTTACAACTCGTTGAAGAAGAAGGCCATCAAACTAATATGCGGATTGACCAAAATCAACATGAACTCGTTAGCATAACATAGGCTTTGTTTGAGACAACTTTCGTACAACTTTGTTTTTCATGTCGTAACTTAGGGGTCTACCCGGAACTGACCCGACACTATTTGAGTCTACCCGAACCCAATCCGTTTTTACAAAAGGGTCGGTTTTCAGACCTGAACTCGACCTGTTTTGGATATGGGTCAATCCGACACGATCCGAATGACTTGAGGCTGACCAATGTGAAGTTCTTGATTTATACTAGAAAACTACTTTCTATAACCTTTTTTAAAAAGTTTTGGCTATTAACAATTTGAAGTTCTGGATTTGTTTTGTTTTGTTTTGTTTGTATGAAAGATCTCGTATTTCTTGGATTACAAGGCCACGCAGATGCGAAAATTGGAACTCCTTGACTTGCCAAGTTGGTGGCATAGTTTGATTGTGCTTAGCAAATGACCTGAAACATACTGGCAACAAGTCTTTGACACGATTGTAAATGACCCGAGTTGAGCCGATTAATGCAGTGACACGATTGTAAATGACCCGAGTTGAGCCGATTAATGCAGTGTTTAAGTTTTTTTTTTTCGAATTCAAGCTAAACTTGACTCTATATTTTAAATTTTTTTTCAAGCTCGTATATTATTATTATTTTATTGAGTTCGAGCTAAAAACAAGCTAATTATGTATTTGATTTTAATAATTTAAACATGTAACCTAATTAAGAGATATAATTAGATTTATAGATTTTAACAAAAAAATATCATGATTCATTAGATTTTATCTAAGTTATTTGGTTAAGTTTTATCACACACATTATATATACACACACACATAATAATAGACATAACTTCAATATTGTTGTGGGACAGGAGTTCGACAGTGATCGATTGCTGGGTGGAAGTTTAGCAGCAGTCGATGGTCAGGAAGTGGTCCGACAATGGTCGGACGGAAGTCTAATGGCGGTCGACGGCCGAGTGGAAGTCTGACAGTGGTTAGCGGCCTGGTGGTGGTTCGACGATGATCGGTCAGGAGTCTGGTGGCAGTCGGCGAAAGTCAACGGCGATGGTGCTGAAGTTATTGAAGTCTTAGATCCTATATTCAATCTTCAACCTAAAGTCCCTTTTTATGTAAGAGAGTAGGGTTATATTTATAGATTATTGAGAGTTGCATGTCCCATAAATATGGAGAAGCTCTGGGGCAGATTTGGAGTGCTCAATCGAATGGTCCATATTGATCCCAAATATCATATAGTGTTTTCATGTGTTTAAGTGCCTTAATGATGTTGGAATTCCACGATCCTGGGCTCATTGGATTCATCTCGCCGAGCCGCTCGATTCGATCATAAACATGACATATTTGGATTTAATTTTGTCATCCAATTTGGGCTTTGAACCTTCCAAATAAGCTTCATGGCTCCAATTTGAACCCGTTTAGGCTTGAATTGGACCGATTTTGGTGTCGTTGGGTTTGTCTCTTCGAGTCGTTCAGTTTGACTATAAGTTTGTTGAAATAGAGTTCAGATGAACCCGAATTTGATTTTGAAAGTTTTCAACTTGTATATGCCTTAAATTTTGTGTACGATTAATACGGTTTTTAGTGACATATCAATTACCTCCTATTTTTGGACGTCGAATCTTATAAAGTCCAAAAATATTTATATAATTTCAGCATTCCATGAAATTAGAGTAAAAAAATAGAAAATTTTGCTCCAAAATATTTAAACTTGTTTGAAATTGTTTGTAGAGACTCGCATGAGTTCTGAAAGTATCAAAATTTTGTGCACCATTTTGAAAAATGATTTCAATTCAAAATTGCCCAAATCGAACTTTCTGGGATATATATATATATATATATATATATATATATATATATATATATATATATATATATATATATATATATATATATAGTAATAAATTTGTTTTTTTTTCTATATTAAGGCGGCTACAGTAACCGCTCAATGAGTCGGTGGGAGAATTTTTTTTTTCAATATTTAATTAATTAAAATAATTAAACTATATTACTAGAAAAATACTATTTTTGGCTCCAAAAAATTCTAGAAAATCTATAAAAAATTCAGAATTTTTTATTAAAAGAAAATAATTATTTTTAGGCATATTTATTTTTTTAAAAATAAAGTTGTTTTTAATTTGTTTCATATTTTATATTTCCAAAAATAGGAATTATTTATTTTTTAGACATTAAAAAATTCCCAAATTTTGCCTTCCAAACCTACTTTGAAAAACTATAAATACCCCCTTAGGGAGATGGCACCACCTCCTTAAGCAGGTCCAAAGATTTTCCTCACAAATTAAGGAAAATTGGATTGGCAAAAATTTAATTTTTGCAGCGGCAATCAAGGCCTAATTTTCTTATGCAGGCTCCAATTCACTCTCAGTGGAAGAAAAATTATTTGACAAGAGTTTAATACGGGCAGCGACAATCAAATCCCGATACTCTTACGCAGGCTCCAATTCATTCCAGGTAAAGGAAAAATTGCCAATAAGAATTTAAATACCGGCGGCGTCAATCAAAGCCTAGGACTCTTACGCAGGCTCCAATTCACTCCTAATGGGGGAAAGAAATTCAGACAAGAGTTTAAATACTAGCAGCGACGACGACCAAGACCCGTTACTCTTACGCAGGCTTAAATTGAAGAAGTCTAAGAATGTTCGTGAAGCAAGTCCTAATGCTTTAAAGTCTTCATTCAAAAATCCTTCAAGAGGACAAAGAGAGAAGGTATCTTCCTCCGTCAAAAAAAGAAGAATGAATGATGTAGTGATCTTGTCGAGCGATGGTGAAGCGTGTAGGGAGGTCACCCGCCCTTTGATGACTAATATTGTTGCCTTTAATTCAGATAGAGAGATTCAACCCCTCAAAGTACCAATCCCTGAAGAGTCGCTAAAACATGTTTGTGTTGGGTGGCAACGTGCAAAAGAAGTGGTTAGTCATCTTGATCTCCTTCTCATTCTTTTTCTCTTTTCTAGATATTTATTATCATACATCTACTACAGATGATCCAGAAGATCGATGTGGAATCCAAATTTGACACAATATTGGATGAGTGGAATGCCAAATTTGGGAAGGCCAAATATATGCAGGAGGAGTACAAACGAAAGTTGGATGTAAAGATTCAAGAGACGTTATCGTTGGAAAGCCAACTAGCGGAGTGCCGATCTGAGCTAGCGACAATATCCACCACTCTTTCCCTTCAAAATCAAGAAATTGGTCGCTCTTGCACCAAGTTGATTGATGCTTACACAGAGATTAATAAGAAGAATGAAGCTTTAAAGACACTTGTAGCGGAGAACAGATCCCTTAAGATTGTGAATAAAGAATTATATGATCGTTTTCGGGAGAAAGAGGCAGCCATATTAAATGTTGATGCCCGCATTAAGGCTATATCACTGGAGGCTGTGGAAAAATTCAAGAAATCTTCAGCTTGTCGTCGAGAGATCCAAAATTATGTCCAAGAGGCTTATGATAAGCTATTTGATGTTGAGGTGAGGGATCTAGAGCATCAATGCCTTGAGGAAGGCTTTGTCCGTGGCTTTTTAAAAGGTGCTCGGTTGGCACAACGCATGATAGGTGTTACGATCGAAGGGTTGTTTCCCAGCCAAGCTTCTGAGGACTCCTTTCCATATTTAGATGATGATGGTGTTGAAAGTGAGCTGATGAAGGCCTTCTCTAGCGATGATGAGGATATTTAGATCATGCAATATATTATATTTTTTACTATATAATTATCTCTTTTTTTATTTTTGTCATTACATATGTATAATTACATGAGATGTGTATGTTCTGATGTTAAAATTAATGATATACTTTTGGAGGAAAATAATATATTATTGATATTTTAATGAAGCTTCTCATATATGTAGCCTTACATCTTTGAAGGATGGAGAGAGCTAATCAAATATTTTTGAACATTTTCTTAGTTATACATTGGGAGGCCACTTGATGAAGTTAGCTAGTTGGGAAGAGGTTGAGAGACATCTACCTAAGATGTTTAACAAATCCGAGATTGTTTGTTAAAGCATTGCTTGATGATATTAACATGTGTGAAAAATATCGGATTGAATCACCTTGGGATTGATCATCCAATGATCGAGACACAATGAACGTTGTGTATATCTCAAATCAGTGGGAAGGTTTGAATTTTGTTGGATAGTAATGATCTTACTTTAAAATGGAGACATTAATGATAATGGTCAAACATAATTTTAGCATCTTAAAAAAAGAAGATACAATGTAGCTTAAAAGGCATAAGAGCTATATAATACTTAATTCAAAATATATAAACTATTTAGTATCAGCTTCAATAATAGCTACTAATAATATTTTTGAAGATTCTCAGTGTCTAAGTTCGAGGTAGCACTTTTTCATCGCAATCCTTCAGATTAAAAGTTTTAGGATTAGGCCTTGTTTGATTTGGTTGTTGCTTATGTAAAATGTAGTTTTAGAAATAAATGTTTAGAAAAATGAGTTTGAAAAAAAGTTGGATCAATAATGAATTGTTGTTTGAGTAATATTTTTTAAGTGCTTGTGAGCATATATAAATTGTTTGCAAGTTTTTCAGCTTTAACAATTTGATAATAAAAGGCTAAATAACCCATGTCTGAATTTTAAGTATATAAAATATTTTATTATGTTGGGGTCCTTTGCTGACTGCCTCAAGGTTGTGTAGAACCAAGTCTCCAATGGAGATGCACCAAGGTTTAACCTTTCGGTTATAGTGGTGAGCTACTCTCTGGTGGTAAGCAGTAATTTTGAGTAAAACTACGTCTCTAACTTATGGGAGGAGATCCATGTTATTTCGGAGTTTCTCATTATTCTTGTTGAAATAAAAAGTTTGCACTCTTGGGCTCAAAACTCTGATATTGATCAAGATGACTGCTTCAGCGTTGAAGTAGAGTTTGTATGGTGTTTCCCCTGTGAGAGTCCCAGAGGTAGTTCAATAGGCTCAAAGGACATTGTGGAGTTCATCATCCCATTGCCCCTAGCCTCATGAGGTTTGTCTTCAATCCATTCAATATAGTTCAATTCCCAACCTCAATCTGATCATTTGTTTGATGATGAGCCACGACTGTATGTAACAATTGGATATGGAGATCCTTGTAGGACATCATGAAGATTTTTCTAGTAAACTGGGTCTCATTATTGGTAATGATTTTTGCTGAAAGGTCAAAACGATATATTTTATTTTTCCAAATAAATTGTTTGGCATTTGCTTCGGTGATTTTTGTCAGATGTTCAAACTCTACCCATTTAATGAAGTAGTTCACGACCAAGATAATAAACTTTCATTGCTAAGAAATGACCCAATTATCTCAATCCCCCATTTGACGAAAGGCCACATAATTGGAGGAGCTTGTAAGAGAAGTTATGCTAATCAACATTGATTATGCATGTGAACAAAATTAAGGTATGGAAACAATACAACTGAAGATGCTTGCAAAAGGGTATAATTAGATGACTTACAAAGTTAGATATGTTGTTGATTTGAAGAAGAACCTAATCTCATTAGGGGTCTTAGACTCTAATGGTGATAAAGTGACCATGGAAGGTGGAGCCTTGAAGATGATATATATTAGGAGCACTTTTGGCCATGAACGGTACTAAAAAATGAAGTTTATATTTTCTTAATTGACACACAATCATGGGAAATAACTTGTCCTCTCTAGTTCAAAGAATGATTTGTTTGATACTTTCCCAGTGTAGCATATGCGATTTAGGCAATGTTGAGGGGAAGGCTTTGCAAAACTTGATGCAGAAAGGTTTACTAAAGGTGCCAATTGTGCCAAATTTTTTACTTATGCGAGCATTGTATCTAAAGCAAGTAAAGCAAAGTCAAGCTTGACACTATGATTCATTATATATACCAATGGGACACTGAATTACGTGTACACAATTTTTTTGGTCCTCACATTTTTCTTTGGGAGATAAAGAAGAATGAAAAATTTGAATTGTTGTAGAAATCTTTTCTTATCTAATTTGGCAAGGGATTAGGAAAGATTTTGTTGGCTGATTATTGCATTAATTAGGAGCTATAATTACTGCCAAAATTGGAATATTTAGGTTTCGTTTGGGAGAGCTTTTTTTTCTTCTTGAAACAGCTTTCTAGTACAAATTTTTTAATTTTAATTTGTACTATAAAGCTATTTCAAGAAGCAGGAAAGAAGGCCGTCACAAACGAAGTCTTAATTTGCCCTGATTTGGAGATCTAATTGGTATGATTAGATTTTCATTAATTAGTCTTCCTTATTTTATTTTGTTTGATCAAATCTATAAATAGAGATTTAAGGGGTGATGTAATATAAACACAAGAGAGAACTAACTGTAATCTCTATTTGTTTCTCCAAAAATAGTGAAATCATCTCCTTCTGTCCTTCCCATGGTCGGAGGCATCTTGCCGTGTTCTATTTGTTATTTGCTCTGTTTTTTATGTTGTTTTGCTTTGTAAAGGAAAGCTCGGCCGTCCTTTTTTTTAGTATGTCTTAAAATAATTTTTTTAGTACAAAAATTAAAAAATTTGCACCAAAAAATTTCTTTAAAAAACAATAAAAAAGCCGTCCCAAAAAAAGTCTAAACCTATTAGCTTTCCTATAACTTTACATTTTAAATTAAGCGAATCAACATCTTAGCTCAATATGAAGCATTCAATCAATATATTTTCACATATTTTGTATAAATACATCACTATTTTTATCACATGCCCTATTGATATATGTCACATTTCACATATTATCTTTTAATACAACTAAAATATTAGATCATAAAATAAAATTAAAAGACAGATACCACTAAAATAATACTTTTTTTTTTGTTATTTTTATATTTGTGAATGCCTAGCAATTTAATTATATTTTTAATAGTTTAATTATAATTGTCTAATAGTTTAGTTATATTGAGGAATAACCTAAAACACATAAAATCAACTATATGATAGATAAAAATATCCTCATCTTTATGCCAAAATATCAGAATCATTATTATATCTAAAATTTCATTCACATTGACATTGTTATACATCAAAACACAGACGCACATACACTTAGAAAAATTATTCTGTGCGGATCCGGGCGACGTCCGGAGACCAATCAGAATGCGACACGTCATTTTTTGCTCGGTACGAAATGACGTAGAGCATTCTGATTTGTCTCCAAACCGCCCGGTGACCGCACAAAACAATTTCTCTAGAAATTGACACACCTAATAATTTCTCCAACTAAAGTTTGCTTACAAAGAACGTGTAATTGCCAGCACTTTTCAACCGCAGCAGGTTTAGCTGCTCATTACCTATTTCTATTACATACCAGAATTCTTTTAGGATTAAGTGCTGTCAGATTAGCTTAAAAAATATAAAGGTACTCTTAAATGTGAGGAAATCAGAAGTTTGGAAGAAAGAGTAGACAATCGACTTCAACTTGGCTGTTGAACTTGTAACATTAATCATGTATTTAGGAAGGAAAAGATGGATGGTTAGGTAAAGAAGAAAGGAGAGCTAGATATGTTTATCAAGTACATGGATTGATACACAGCTCACCTTTGACTTGTTCGTTGAGAGCTTATGCTTTCAACTAAGAGGTCATGGGTTCGAGTCTTTGTGTATACGTTGTGTGTGTGAGTTTGCCTTAAATGGCCTAAATGTCCAAAAAAAAAAAAAAGTACATGGATTGATACAGAAGATAATAGAATATAGGCTTTGTTTGGGACAACTTTCTTATTGCTTTATAAAACAGTTTTTTAGTACTATAAAAATTTTTAACTAGAAAATCACTTTAGAAAACAGTAAAAAAGCTGTCCCAAACAAAGCCTTTATCAAAGATGGGGATATTTGAAAGTCACGCAGAACTCTGGCGGTAGTCGAGGAGGAGCTTCTTCCCTCTTCTTCTTCTTATTTGGGTCACCTCTTAAGAGAAATGAGGGGTTATTTATAGTTTTCTGAGAGTGATATGACCCGTTAATAGGAGGAGGATCAAGGGCGAATGTGGAGTGGTTTGAATGGACGATCGATATTGAATCCCTTGATCGTGGACCGCACGTCAGACATTGGAATGTCTTAATGATATCGGAATTTGGCAATCTTGGTATCGTTGGATTTGTCTCGTCGAGTCGCTTGATTCGACTATAAGCATGTCATGTTTTGAAACCGTTTGGTAATCCAAATTGTGGTTTGAACATTCCAACAGCACTTCGGATCTTCGATTCGGACCCATTTGGGCTCGGATTGAGTTGAATTTGGTGTCGTTGGGTTCGTATTTCCAAGACGCTCAGTTCGACTGCAAGTTTGCTAAAATCAAAGTTCAGGTGATCGCAAAGTTAATTTTTGAAGCTTCCGACCTAATTTTTGCCTTGAGATTCGTGTCCGATCAAGATAATTTTTTGATGATGTATCAAACATGTTAGTCAAAATCTATTTTATATTATTTTTAGTGTGAAGCTTTGGGCAAGGCTTTTACAATAAAGAAAGTTCTTGGTACAAAATAATCACCCAAATCAAATAATTTTGGAATAGAAATATTTCATTTCACATGCAAGTTCTTTGAATTTTATTAAGGAGCTGTTTGGTTGCAAGTTTGGTGAATGTATTGTTGAAGGTTTTTTAACTTTTGACGATTTGATATTACAATTTTTAGGTATTCCTCCAGCAAGTTTGTAATACATAGCTTGCGTGTATTTCGTCTCAAGAAGTCTCGATGTCTCGACATTCTTCTTTAAGCGACCATTTGATCGTAGAAGACCAAGCAAAAAATGTTTTCCCTAACATTATAACAAAAAAACAAAATTGTTCCATGATCATGAAGTAGGTTTTTGCAAGGAAGTTTTTTTGAGGGAGCAGCCAACCATTTAAGGAAATCTTTAAGGTGTTAGGATTTAAGGGAGACGAAAAAAAAAAACAATTCGATCGTCTCCGAACGACATGCTAAATCATCGAGAAGAATTTTCGGAAGCGTACCTGAATCCATTGAAAGCAGAATTAAGGTCTTTCGATCTTCCACGTTTAGAGCGGTGTTCTCCAAGAGAGTGAGAGACCCCTTCTTTTCACTCAAGATGAGAAATGAGGGAAAATGAGAACTTCACCGCTTAAACTGGGGACCATGACCCTTATATACTTAAGTGTAAATATTTTATTTCAGCCCATCATAAAAATAAAATAAATACCCGGCCTCTACACAAATTAATTCCATACAAAATTTAATTGAGATGCCACATAAGCCAAATAATAATTTAATACTAAAATAGATCACAAATTTAATTGGCTTAATTTTAGATAGCGTCTAATGTATAATTCTTTATTTATATGTATAAAATATATTGGTCCACATATAGAAATTTCCCAACAATCTCCCACTTGGGCCACATATATAAATACATATAATTATACATTCTGAAATAACTGTAAGAGCTCAATTTTGCTATCTTTCTAAAATAACATCTCTAGACAATCTGGTCCATCAATCATATCAATATAGAATCAAAGCGACCTTTGTTACATATTTCGTAACAAGACCCATCAATGGTTACTATGTTGACATAATTAACGACATAGATCAAGTATGGATGTGTAGCATGAAAATTTCATGTAATGTGATCTCAAATCATGACTATTTTCAACTGATCCAATTTTATAACTCAAAAGAGTTATAACCAAAATTCAATACTTTTTGCTAAACTGCAATTGAAATCAAATAACTGTATTTCAGAGTTTTCAATCACCAAAATAACAATACTTTAGTCTGATCAGAAATTAAGTTCATAATAATTGAACAATACAACAAACTCCCACTAAGCTAGCATATCATCAAAATAGATTACACCCATACGAGCCACATGCTCATGAAATACTTTAGGTGGTAATCCTTTTGTAAGTGGGTCTGCAATCATAAAGTTTGTACTAATATGTTCAATACAAATTTGAGAACTCTGAACTCTTTCTTTCACAACAAGAAACTTTATGTCAATATGCTTTGATTTTGACGAACTCCTGTTATTCTTGGAATATAACTCAGCTGCTTTATTATCACAATTTATCTTTAATGGTCTCTCAATGCCATCAACAACATGTAGCCCTGTGATAAAATTTCGCAGCCAGATTCCTTGATTTGAAGCCTCATAACAAGCTATAAACTCTGCTTCCATTGTTGAAGAAGCTATAAGTGTCTGCTTGACACTTTTCCAAGAAATAGCTCCTCCAGCCAACATGAAAATATAGCCTGAAGTGGATCTTCTGCTATCGAGGCAACTAGCAAAATCAGAGTCGGAATACCCCACGATCTCTAAATGATCAGATCTCTGATATGTGAGCATAAAATCTTTTGTCCTTTTTAGATATCTCATAACCCGTTTCACTGCTTTCCAATGATCCATTCCTGGGTTACTTAAATATCTACCAAGCATTCCAATAATGTACGCAATATCCGGACGCGTACAAACTTGAGCATACATAAGACTCCCTACTGCCGATGCATAAGGGATCTTATCCATCTCTTGCTTTTCAACTTCATTTCTTGGGCATTGAAGCAAACTGAATTTATCCCCTTTTGCAATGGGTGTATCCCCTGGTGTACAATCTTTCATGCCAAATCTGTTTAGCACTTTATCAATATAGGCTGTTTGTGATAACCCAAGTATACCACGGGAGCGATCCCGATGAATTTGTATACCCAACACAAAAGATGCATTTCTAAGATCTTTCATTTCAAATTTATTTGAAAGAAATCTCTTAGTCTCATGCAATAAGCCTATATCACTGCTTGCTAGCAGAATATCATCGACATATAATACCAGGAGAATAAATTTACTCCCACTGACCTTATGATAAATGCATTGATCAACAGTGTTTTCTTTAAAACCAAATGAAGAAATCACTTGATCAAATTTCTTATACCATTGACGGGAAGCTTGCTTTAAACCATAGATGGATTTCTTTAATTTGCATACCAGATGTTTTGAATCAGAAGATTGAAAATTTTCTGGTTGCACCATATATATAGTTTCCTCAATATTTCCATTAAGGAATGCAGTCTTTACATCCATCTGGTGTAGCTCTAAATCATAATGAGCTACAAGTGCCATAATGATTCTAAAAGAGTCTTTCGAAGAAACTGGAGAGAAAGTCTCTTTATAATCAATGCCTTCCTTTTGAGTGAAACCTTTTGCAACTAGACGTGCTTTATATCTTTCAATATTATCTTTTGCATCCCTTTTGGTTTTTAAAATCCATTTACAACCAATAGGTTTTGCACCTTCAGGCAATTCAGAAAGATCCCAAACATCATTGTCTTTCATTGATTTCATCTCATCTTCCATGGCTTCTATCCAATTTTGGGAATTAGAACATTGTTTGACTTGACTGAATGAGTTTGGATCATCTTCCAATCCCATGTCAAACTCATGCTCTTGGAGATATACAATATAATCATCCGAAATTGTTGTTCTCCTTTCCCTTGTGGATCTCCTTAATGACACTTCAGTTTGAGGTTGTTGTCCTTCCATATGAGTGGGAGATAATTCAAGATTATTTTGACTATCTGTATTTACAATCTGAATAAGATCAGGCATAATCACCTGATCATTTTCAATTATAATAGTAGGAATAGTAATATATTCCTCCTCAAAATCAAAATCTTTAATTTTATCACTCCCACTATATTCAACATCCTCAATAAATTTAGCATTGCCCGTCTCAAAAAAAGATTTACTTGAGGAATCATAAAATTTAAAACCTCTTGACCTTTCAGAGTATCCAACAAAATAACAGCTAACAGTTCTTGAGCCCAATTTTCTTTCATTAGGCTTATAAGGCCTAGCCTCAGCTGGACATCCCCAGACATGAAAATGCCTAATACTAGGCTTCTTCCCAGTCCATAACTCATATGGGGTTTTAGTTACTGCTTTACTTGGAACTCTATTGAGAATATAAGCTGCAGTCTTTAAGGCTTCTCCCCAAAGCGATTCTGGTAAAGAAGAATGACTAATCATACTTCTAACCATATCCTTTAAGGTTCTGTTTCGTCTCTCAGCTACACCATTTTGACTTGGAGTCCCCGGCATAGTGTATTGAAGAACGATGTCACATTCTGCTAAATATCTTGCAAAAGGACCTGGACGTTGTTCACCTGATCCATCATATCTACCATAGTATTCACCACCACGGTCAGATTTGACAGCTTTAATCTTCTTACCAAGTTGATTTTCAACTTCAGCTTTGAAGATCTTAAATACATCCAGAGATTCTGATTTTTCATGTATTAAGTATAAGTACCCATAACGAGAATAATCATCTATGAAAGTAATAAAATACTGATGACCATTCCAAGAAGCTGTAGGGAATGGGCCACAAATATCAGTATGTATTAATTCCAAGACATTTAAACTCCTTTTGGCACCTAATTTCTTAATATTTGTTTGTTTTCCCTTAATACATTCAATACAAATTTTAAAATCTGTATAATCAAGGGAATCAAGAATTCCATCTGACACAAGCCTTTCAATTCTTTGTTTAGAAATATGTCATAAGCGCTTGTGCCATAACATAAAGGAATTCTCATTAGTCAATTTTCTCTTTGTACCAAAATTATTTATATGCAAAGTTTCATTTATCTGTGAGGCAGAAATATCTAATTTATATAGATTATCAATCAAAGAACCTGTTCCAATGATTTTTGAATGCTGAAAGAGACTAAATTTTCCATTTCCAAATGAACAAGAGTAACCATATTTGTCCAATAATGAAATAGAAATAAGATTCCGTCTAAATGACGGTACATAAAAAGTCTCACACAAATCCAAAGTACAACCAGATTCTAAGTACAATCTATATAAGCCTACAGCTTTAACAGGAGCTTTATTGTCATTTCCCACATAGATGAATCTTTCAGCATCAGTTGGCACTCTGCTCCTTAGACAACCCTGCATAGTCACACTTATGTGAGTAGTTGCACCTGTATCTATCCACCAAGTGTGATTTGGTACTAAGGCCAAATTAACTTCAGAACAAACAAAATTCAGAAGTTTACCCTTTTTGACGAGCCAGTTAGCATATTTTGGACAATCCTTCTTCACATGACCAGTCTTCTTGCAAAAGAAACAAGTAATAACTTGATCTTGCTTCTGTTGCACTTTAGGTTGTGAAGTCCCTTTATCTGCAGCCCCTTTAACTTTATAATTCCTTTTCCTTTTGGTAGCAAAATCATGAGAGGAAGAAGCTAAGTGAGCACTTTCTATCTTTTCTTATTTCAATCTTTCTTTCTCTTGCACACACTGAGCAATGAGCTCATTAAGAGTCCATTTTTCTTTTTGAGTATTGTAACTTATCTTAAAAGGACTGAATTGTGCAGGAAGAGAGATCAAGACTAGATGCACAAGAATGTCATCAGACAATTCTAACTTTAATGCTCTTAGTCTTGTAACAAGATTAGACATTTCCATAATGTACTCTCTTATATTTCCTTTGCCTTTATACCGTATTGAAACAAGTTTACTAAGAATAGTACTTGTTTTGACCTTTTCAGAGCCTACGAAACGGTCTGCTATTTGGCTTAGGAAATTCTTAGCATTTTCCTCTTCAGGCATTGCACCCCTAATGGTATCTGGAATTGAATGCTTCATGATCATTAGACTCATGCGATTTGAACGCTCCCATTTTTCAAAATTTGCCCTTTGTTCAATAGTGCTTTCCGCAGTAAGGGCAGGTGGGCGTTCAGTCCGAATCGCATAGTCTAGATCCATACACCCAAGAACAATAGTAATGTGCTCTTTCCATTTCTTAAAATTAGAGCCACTAAGCACTGGAATGTTATGTAAATTGGCAGATATAGAAGAAACATTAACTGAAAAAAGAACAAAATTAACTCACAATTAGCAACAGTATATGGTGGGCCCTTTATAAGATACCTAAAACAACATCATAATTTAGTCTTTGGACAGAAATTATAATTTATAAATGGTACTCTTAAAATTATAGTAAATAAATATTGATAATAAATTCTGCCAATAATAAGCCTTTCTTTGGACTGACTTATTATATGCATGAATAATTTTAAAATTATCACATATTTATAACTATATCTTTAGAGTCCGGCCAAAAAATAATCTTCCTTTGGGCCGATTATTTTTCGCATAGACTAAGAAAAAATCTTTTGCATTATTAAATTAATTTTAGATTAAATAAATTGATATAATAGAGGTCACTTTGGTGACATATTATTTCAATTTAATTTAATTTTGAATTAATTAATAATTATATCAAATAAGAAATATTCTTATAAGATAAGATAAAGGTATCACATTTATTTAATCTAATCTTGTAAACACAACAAGAGAATTAATATTCCATGAAATAAAAAATCCATATGAATATTAACTATAGCAAGAAGAAATCAATAGCCACTCAATCCAATACAGGAAATGAAATATAGATATATTAATTAATTATGTCTCGTAACATTTCACGAAGCATCAAACAAAAAATTGAACTTATCTTATATGCAGTTCTAAGAAAGCATTAATATGAAGAATGGCTTATGATTAAAGTTCTGCATTGATGTCAAATCAATTAATATTATAATGAATATAAACATTCATTAGCAAAAAAAAACAATTAGAGAAACGTCACATAAAACAGATTAATTGTGAATCATTAATTGTAATTAACAATTCCAAACAGTTACTGAAAAGTAACCGTCTTCTTTAAGGCAATAGTACAACGGCATTAATAATTTATGCTTAAACCATTCAAAAAGCCGTTTTACATTAAATAACTTCAATTCTCCAATAGTTGCATCTTTTCAATTACGATAACCGAAACAAAAAAAATATCAGTCAGTTCATCTTCTTCAATCGTCTTCAAAGAAAAAACGATTAACAAATTTGATAATGAACAATGAACAATTAACAAACGAATAAATTGTTATTCATATAAAAGTTTCTGAATTTCTCAAAACTTATTGAATAACTTAAGCAAAATAGTCTTGAAAATTATAGCAATAAATTTATGCTGAGAAATCAGAATCTTTGCATATGAAAACTCTCAAACGAAGATCGCTAGTTACCGAAAAACTCAACTAGTCAATAACATGATTATAGAAAAACATTTCTCGTTAATTCAACATGACAACCAGGCTCTGATACCACTTGTTAGGATTTAAGGGAGACGAAAAAAAAACAATTCGATCGTCTCCGAACGACATGCTAAATCATCGAGAAGAATTTTCGGAAGCGTACCTGAATCCATTGAAAGCAGAATTAAGGTCTTTCGATCTTCCACGTTTAGAGCGGTGTTCTCCAAGAGAGCGAGAGACCCCTTCTTTTCACTCAAGATGGGAAATGAGGGAAAATGAGAACTTCACCGCTTAAACTGGGGACCATGACCCTTATATACTTAAGTGTAAATATTTTATTTCAGCCCATCATAAAAATAAAATAAATACCCGGCCTCTACACAAATTAATTCCATACAAAATTTAATTGAGATGTCACATAAGCCAAATAATAATTTAATACTAAAATAGATCACAAATTTAATTGGCTTAATTTTAGATAGCGTCTAATGTATAATTCTTTATTTATATGTATAAAATATATTGGTCCACATATAGAAATTTCCCAACATAAGGGGGTTAGGAGAATTCCAAATAAAATTCAGATATTCATGTCCAACTTCACCATCCATCATAAAGGAATAGAAAATTAGTACTTGGTTGCCTTTCCCATGATCTATAAGTTTCCCTTATTTAGATCTAGCTATATTTTTTATATGCATCTTTTTTTTATGATAAATTTAATCATTTTTTACATCATCTTGACTTCTCTTACAAAAATACCAAATTTCTTCCACTCTCTCTCACTAAGGTCTTATTAATTTGTCCTTTACATACAATTGAGGCTTTTTTACCAGTTTAGGTTTAGATGTATATCTTCATAGGCTCAATCCCATCACTATAGAGAGAGAGAGACTCTAGAGAGAGAGTGAGAGAGAGAAATATGGTTGAAAAAGCCCACTCTTTCTCTCTCTCTCTATATATATATATATATATATATAGAGAGAGAGAGAGGATTGGACGATACTTTATTTAAACAAAATTGCATATATGAATTTACAGTGGCATACTTGACGAACTGATGAACGGCTTCAAAGTTTCTCATCAATGACAAGCCAAGCTCAACTTGGCCTCAAATGACTGATCAAAGATTATTGAAGGGAAATATATAAAGAAGTTTAATTACTTGAGTTTCATTTTATCTTGTGATTGATCTAAACAAAAGTATTGATAGCAAATCAGTTTGCCAAACGAAAAGTATTTTGTTTTCCAAATCTATAACTTTATAAGTATTGACTAACTCAGAAGCTTCTCTAGAAAATGCATGGAAATCTTTTTTTTTTTTTTGGTTAAAACCCACAAAGGGACCTACGTGTTAATATCAAAAAAAACGTTTACATAGTCCTTAAAAGGATCCACAGACTCACTAATGCTCGACTGAGCTACAATCAAAAAGTAAAAAAAAACCTATGAGTCCGTAGTTCCTTGTCCTAATATTACAAAAAATAGAAGCGCTAAAACTAATGGTGCTGAGAGCATACGGCACCCAAAAAAGGAAGTACTGAAGATTAGAGTTCCGCATCCACTTCCTGAAAAAAAAAATAAGCCAAAAAAGGAGCCCAAAAAGAGAACCAGAAGAGTACCTGGATAACCAAGAGGGTAAAACGCGAAGGAACTAAAGGTAACCTGCACAGAGATCTCCAAAAAACCCCATAAGAGCAAATAACAAAACACAACAAAAAGGATATGGAAAACTGATCAGTACAGCCATTCAGGAAGCAAGTATTCAACGACGTTAAGCAGCAGTTCATAGAGCTCGGCCAGCATAAAAGATATATCAAAACATTAAGAGATCTCAGCTGCATGTCAAACAGCCACAACGCCCAACAACAAAACACAGGACAGGAGGAAATCATTAAAAAAAATGTAAGACATATACCAGTTAATAGAAAACACCCTGCCAGATAAAACACCAACACACACCAGAAACACATTGAAACAGAAATTGCCCAGAACATTACGAAAAGCCCAGCCAATAGAGAAATAAGGAATACCAAAGAAATCAGAAGGAAACAACACAACAAACCTGCAATTAACCATGTCTAATATAGGGTAATCCAGAGTTATCTAACATGATCATACCAAGAAGGAGTGGATGCAAATCAGTAAGACTTAAATCCTCATAATGAGGAATATTGCAGCCACGCTTAGCTAACCAATCAGCACAAACATTAGCTTCACGAAAAATGTGAGAGATAACAAAATTAAAATTAGACAGAGAGAGCTTCAACTTTCTAATAAGGTAAAAATTCTCAGGATTACCAGGAACCATATTCTTAATAATCTGAATAAGAAGCAAAGCATCGACCTCAATCCAAACAAATCTAATACCTAAATTAGCACAGATATTCAGACCAAGGAGAAGGGCATGAATTTCAGCCGAAATCGCAGAATTGCAAATAACAGGGGCTGAGAAAGCAGCTAAAACTTTACCAACCTCATCTCTAATAATACCTCCAGCACCAGCACTGTTAGGGCCAAGAGAACCATGCATGGAAATCTGTTTCAAGTGTCCAGTGAAAAGGAGAAATTATTTTGTGCGAACTCCGGACGTAAAGAATTGTCCTTAATTACTCAACAAATATGCATCAAATACTCACCAAATACTCACAACTAAAAATTTACTGAGTATTTACTGCATATCTATAAATACGTACACAATAAATATGCAGCAAATATACTGTGATACGCAATCAATCAGAACGATGCTCTATGTTCATACTCCCCACAGAATAATTTCCAAGTAGAGAGATGCTTTAGCTGATTCTAGCTGATGAAAACGTCAGATCTTTATTTTAAATTATTATGCATAGAAGAACTTAGTAATTTTTTCAAGAAAAAATACGTATGAGTAAATTATTATGCATAGAAGAAATCAGTAATTTTTTCTAGAAACAATACGTATGACAAGAGTTTATTTCAAAGAAACATAGGCATAATCCATCGAAGCATTAGAGTCTACAGAAAAACTTTCCCCAGAAAATGACAGAAATTCATGGCACATAGTCATTTGATGAAGCGAGTCAAACAAAAATGGGAAGAGCTTAGGAAAAAAAGAATTTTTAGACAAAAAATTCTTCCCACATAGGCACAAAATTTCCATTAGGAATTCATTACAATTTCTTTAGTAAGGATTTGTAAAAAACTGTTTTAAATATGAATGAGGTCTGCGGCATCTATTATGATTTGTATGCGCACACTTTTTATCTATATTCAATAATTTTTGATAATTTCTTACAAATATGAGAGAGAAGAAATTTCTTACAATAACTTTATCTTGCATGCAATATGCTCAACTCGTCAGCTTGTTGATGAATCGAGTTTGAGCTAGTTTATGAATCAGCTCGATCGGCTCATTTATAACCCTAGCTAACATCATCAAAATTGATGTAAGAGTCCTTTAGATCAAAATCCATGCAGACCCTTTAATAGCATGAGATAATCTTATTACATATGAAGCTAATATTAAATTATGTTGAACTCATCTTGATTTGTTAGTTGTGAGCTTAGATTATCAGCTAAGAGGTCTTGGATTTGAATCTTGTGTTGTATGCGATGTGTGTGTGAGTCTGTCTTAATTGACCTAACTGTTAAAAAAAAAAAATAAGAACGTAATTGTTTGCTTTCCATCAAGACCCTAGAGTTTGCTTTAATCACTGGCGGAACCACCTTGTGCTTAGGGGGGGCAATTGCCCCCCCTCAAAAAAAAAATTTTTTTTTTGTAAGTGTAAAAAAAAAAAAATATATATTTATAGGAGTGTAAAAAAATTTTTTTGCCCCCCCTAAAGATCTCTTTTTGGCCCCCCTAAAAAACTCTTTTGTCCTAACTTGCCCTAAAATATCTATATATTTCTTCACATTTAATTTTAATATTCTCTTTTATGTTTTTCATGACAGTTTAATTACACATTTTTTTCATTATTTTTCTTGCTTAATTTTTTTTAAAGAACTTTTTGTAATATATAAATATATAATATTATTTTTTTAATATTTAATTATTTTTGTGTTGTATTTGCCCCCCCTCAAAATTGAAGCTGGTTCCGCCCCTGGCTTTAATAAACTCTTTTTTATAGTTTGATTGTCAAGATGTTTCCATGAGCTTTGTTGAGATGGCTTAATCATCAAATTTCAATGTCAAGAAAAACTATCATGTCAACAACTCAATTTCAAAACTGATCATGAATGCATGTGCATTATTTTCATAATTTTGTGAATGAAGCGAATATATAGTCAAATTATTGATAAGACCAAACTATTTGGTAGATTAGTTTCTCTTGGAAACCTAATGACCGATTAAAATAGTTTTTAAGGCACATCATAACCACTTTTTAGCGCTAATTAACAATTTGATTATTATAAAGAATTTGCAACTATTGTTGCATTAGAACCATAAATACGTCATGTACATGCAACCGTATCGTTTTAATTTCTATTATGCGGCTCCGTAATTACTACTCGGCACAAAATTATAGTAGATATAATTATGGATTTACAATATTAAATAGTACTTTTTTTTTTTATATATATCCGAAGCACCATTAGCACATTAATAGAGTAATGAAGTTCTATATATATATATATATATATATATATATATATATATATATATATATATAGAACAAAATAAAATGGCAAAATTAGGGTTAACAATGAATCTACTTCTTATTTAGGTTGTTTTGTTTACCAGAAAAAACAAAATGTCTGCATTTTTCTTTGTGTGAATCTTTGCTAAAACCATTCAAAAGCTGAAGCAAAATTGATGTGTGAATAGCAAACACTTAATTGCATTTATTGATTAATTTTGCAAACCAAACAGAAAGGAGAAATTATCTTCCACTTCTATTTTGTTTTCATTTTTTCTACTCAGTTCCTTCAAAACAAATACATATCGTAAACTAGCATATGTATTTTTAGATATTTAACAGGTAGCTGATTGGTCATAACAAATAACCTCGTGCAACGTGAACTCTGCCAATGAAAGTTTACTTGTGGGCACTGATCCTGAACTTAGCAAAACAGTTGGGGGGGGGGGGGGGGGGGGGGGTCATCTCCAACAGGAAAACTAAAAGTTCTTTCAAAATACTGACATCGGGTCAATTTCGTGCCTTTATTAATGATTTTTTTTTTTAATTTTTTTTGTAATAGGCCTTTGAAGGTCTACTATAAACGTATAAAATAAATATCTCGGTTGACGTTATGACCATATATTATGAATCATGCATAAATTTTGAATACAAAATTAAGTATCAAGCTTACCAACACCCCTAGCATTCCAGATTATAGAACTATACATATAAAACATTTTTTTAAGATAGCATTGGTTCTTGTTAATCTAACATCATCGGATGAAACAAGATTGTTCCTTTTCTTATTATTCTTTTTTTTTTTTTTCCTCTTGGAGGGTTCCCACAAACCGTCATCTTTGGCAACATTAACTAAGCCGAGGTCTTCCAATTTATCCCAATCAGTGTAAGAATAGTCCTCATTAGAAGAAATTGGTTTCACCTTTCTTTTAATTTGAAGCAGAATTGGCAGAAGGAGAGCAACCTTCAAAATACTCAATCAGATCCTCATTAATCTCTTGCTTGCCTTTATATCCCCCCTCAAGATTATTTGATGATTGACCATGTGAAAGATCACCTGGAGATATATTAATATTAAGGACCACACATTTTGAACGCATCCATGGATATAGAAACATCTTCATTAGTTCCTATCTTAAAATTAATACGAGTGCAACCATCATCCATTTGATTCCTAATATTAACATATTGATTTGTAATAGTTGTTGGATTGGAGATGATCCCAAGGGTACGGTAGACTTGTTTTGAACATGGTTATTAGTAATGTCACACACATTGACCTCAATAACAGGAGGATTAGAAGGAATACAAATAACTTTAGAAGTTTTAGATATGATTTAATTAGGGTTAACTTTTTCAGATGAGGATAGAGATGAAAACATTAATTTTTACAAAGTCCCAAAGTTCTAATGTGCTCACAAAAGGGAGGAAAGTAATCCAAAATAACATTTTGGACATACCTAAATTTTTGTAGCCCAAGCCAAATGCTCGTGGGTTATTGCTTAGTGATGCTGAGTGCAACTAGCACTCTCACAACGAATGACCTGGACCGGCCAACTGCGGTCGCATTATCAACTTGAAGAGACCGTCCAAACAGACTATCCAAACCATATAAGATTTTGAGAAGAAATGAGGTTTGAGCTCAGGGAAAGAAATTGAAATTGGAACAATTTGTGCTTCCATAAAGATATCAAAAAGATGAAACCACTTAATCAATTTCATGAAACAGTTGCAGACATAATATGATCAATGTCCACAAATCCTACTTTAATCCAGATCATTTTCCAAATTTTTAAGAACATGACGTAGATCGAGTAAAGTAATTGAAAAGTTGCCGCCAAGCTTGAGATTAAAGAAAAACTGACGGATCAAATCCAACTTCGGTCTATGTGAAGTAAATTTATTAATAAGAGCAAATTGAAAAGGAGCAGCTAGGGCTTTTATTTCCTCTTTTGAAATCCAAAGGGCCGTCATAACAAAGTTAGTGGTGGCCTTAAGATCAAGAAGGAACGGGAAGAAGATGACCCAGAAATGACGTCGTTAAATGAACGAGTTTTTATAGTGGCATTTAGAAAGCTCGGATTAGCAAGTGAAATACGATTTACAACCATACTAATAGGGGGAACCCCCGAAGCCGGAGTAACTTTTGAAAGCAAGAGGAAAACTAGGAACTAAAAAAAAAAATAACCGCCCAAAAATAAACACTAGAGGAAAGCCACGAATTTGCGACGAAAAAATCCATCACATAAAAGGAAAATCTATTGCAAAATTCAATTTGCAGCGAATTTCTTTTTGTCGCAAAAAGTCGGCCGCAAAATTATTTGTGACGAAAAAAAAAATCTGTCGTAAATATTTGCGGCGAGTTTGTGCCGGAAATTGAAAAAAACCCAGAAATTTCGAACATCTGCCCGCCAGATCACACCTGACTGGTGCCCGCTACCAGCACCTGATTGCTTGCCTGTCCAGCTGCCCGCGCCACATGACTTGCCCAAGATTCGATTTATGTCATCTTCTCTTGCAAACTAGCTCCTTCACACGCATGTGGAGATAAAACGACATTAAAATATTTTTTTATTTATATTATAGCTTAATTATCTTGCGGTAGATTTGTGAAAGTAAATTCAGCCACAAATTTGTCGAAAATCTATTGCAAAAAAATCATCGAAAATTTCTATTGCAAATCATATGATATTTTTATTTCAGTAAGAAGGAATGAATTCATGACTTATAGGATTTAAGTATTTGTGTGTTTGTCATAATTTTCTTTAAGAATTTGATTGCCTTTTAAGAAAAATATCTTATTTGTCAACATTTTGTATTGTAAATGATTGATGTATTGATATCATACTCATTTATAAGATTTAAAAACTTAATTTTTATATGTTTGCATGTTGATCTTTATTTCTTTTTTATTTTAATTCATAAATAGAAAATTCTTATTGTGCTAGAAAAAAACATAATCGTTTCACATTAAATAAAAGGCCAATTTGGAAACTCAACATTTTTCTTTTGCTTTAAATTTTGTTTTTATCTTTTTGGTACTTAAATGCAAAAGTATAAACAAACTCTTAGACGCCTATGGCTTTTTGCTAAGAAATATTTTAATCAATCAGGCATGCAGCAGGTAAACACAAAGCAGCAGCGTTTTAATTCTCTACATAACCGAGTTTTTACGTTTCTGCTATATCCCCATTAGCATTTCCTCTTGCGTCCACATTTTAACGTTTTCTCAGACCAATTAAGGCTTTTCCTGTCGTATATACCGTCTTTTAATATAAAGAAATCAGGCAAATAAATTCATATATGAGAAAAAAAAAACACACACAAAAAAAACCTATTGGAGCAGTATAAAAGATATTTTGGGTGATTTTAACTGTCACAAAAATACTTAGATAGTTCTCAAAGTCATTGGACAGAAACATAGAAGTGCTTTTCAGCAGTGGTTTTTGGCTTCGTTTGGAAACTGTTTTTTTATTGCTTCTTAAAACAACTTTTTAGTTTAAAAAAAGTCGATCGTTCAAACTTAAAACTTCAATCACCACAAATCTGTAAAACAAAGACGGTTAAAACTGTCACTATTCTGTGCCTTTAATGATAAATTTAACCACCATTTTAAAGAGGAAGCATTTACGAATTTCATTAATAAAATTTTTAAAATCATTATCAATATTTCGAGATTATATTGAATTGAATTTGTATTTGGGAACTCCTTAATTAAAAAAAAAAAAAAAAACTAAATATGTGGAACCATGTAAGCCTGGTCCTTAGCGTGTCAAAACATCCCACTCACAAACAACTCACCCAACCATTTCGTATTCTTCACGTGCATGGACGCTTTCCTTGACTTATCCATGACGTCCAGCTTACCATCGACGACTTCCATAAAAAAAAGAGAAGAAGAAGAATTGAATAGCACATGTAAAATGTTAAGAAAAAAACTATATCCTCTCACACAAGCTAAAGAGAAATTTTGAAGGCTTCAGCAAATCACGCGGCTCAGAAATAAAACTAATTAAACATCCTTTCCCATTGCATTATCTGGTTATTTCCCTCCCATCTTCTTCATTAACATCCTTCATAAAAACTTACAAAAAAAAAGAAGAAAAAACGTAAATTAACAGTATGATATTTGATATCCTTTCTCTCCACAAAAGAAAAGAATGAAGTAAAAAACGGGCTAATTTTAGCTAGGCTAAGCCTCATCTTCCTTAACTGGAAGGGAAGGTCCAACTAGCAGGCTTGCCGCTACTACCATTATTGACTTTTACAATATTATTTACTGCACCACTATTGCTACTGCTTCCTGCTTGATGCGTTCCGCCGATAATCGATGTGATGGCGGCGGCCAGTGCCGCTGTGAAGTTAGGATCCGCCGTGATTGCTGCGGTTGCTGCGCTCACTGTATCGGCAAGGTTATGTGGCGGGGGCGGCCTTGCCACCTCCGCCGACGACATCTGCAATCCAGAGAATTTAGATTGATTATATATCGCTTGACCAAAGATATGTGGCAGAGAGGACGGCTGAGCAGGTGGCGTTGGGGGCAGGTGGAACTGAGGCGGCGGAGCCGGGCGCTGTTGGTATTGAAGCGGGGTGGGCGATTGTGTGAGATCTAAGGTGACCGTAGGAAAAGGAGCGGAAGCGGATATAGTAGCCATGCTTGAGGAGCATGGGAGAATGGTTCGGGCGAGAACGTTGGAGTTCATCAAGCTGTCGTTGCTCGGCATCGAACCGGAGAGGAGCATCGAGGCTGCTGCTGAGGTGGTTGAAGCCATCGCCATGGCCGGCGGTGGAAGAGGGTGGTTGTGGTTTCCTTCGTAGGTTGTTATGAGAATGGAGCGGTCCTCGGCGCACCTTTGAACCTGTAATAGTTTCGATTAAGTTAGCCAACGTGATATGATCAATTTTATAAATTTTGTAATAATAGAATTTAAGTATTTGTAATTGATTAATTACCTGCTTGCGAACGGGGCAGCCTGTAGCCATGGTACATCTGTAGTAAGCTCGGGGACATGGATTTCCCTTGGCCATTTTCTGCCCATATTTCCGCCATTGGCAACCATCCGCTATCTATTAAAGATAAAAATTATCTCAATTATCGTATATATAAACAGGCTTTACTCTAATCAAAGAATAATAATTCAATATAATTCGTTTTTGAAATAGTTATTAATCATTACCATGGGAGCTTCAGAGCGAGCTCGAACAGAGACGCGAGCCTTTCGCATGGTAGCTTCCTGAGCTTGTTCTGCTGGCTTTAGCCCAACCCCTCCTACTTTGGGTTGATTATTCGGAGCCCATACATGTGAAGAATTCTCAGGGCTTTCCTCTCTGACAAAGCCATTACCTTCGCGTTCAAACACCATCATCTCTTTACTATTCGCACTCTTCTCCTTATTCGCCTGAGACTGCGATGACGGATCCTGACTGCCTCCATCGGTCGAAGAATGGGTTGACGGCTCGTCGGCATCGCCGGCGGCGAGGCCTAAGTCGATGAATTGCCGTGGCACGATAGCTACTCCAACGTTCTCCTGCTTCCTCAATTGATCATCAGAAACAGCCTCTTGGCTCTGTGTAATATTGCTTTTGTTATTCTGATTTCGTTGCTGCATTAGAGCCATAAAGTGCATGTGAAGAGCGTTGTAGTTGTTGGTCACTTGGCTTAACATCCCTCTTAATCTCTGGTTCTCCTCGGTCATCCTCCCCAGCTCACTCTGCATCGCGACAAGCTGAACAATCCACAAACAATATGGCTATCATTAATTCCAATTCATTAATTTCATCACTCAGATTAAGAAACAAATAGTTTCAGTTTAATTCTACCTCAGTCTTGCCTTCCTTTTCCTCTTCGTTAAGCGACATACCCTCATCCAACGTCGACTGGTCGCTTCCGGTGTTGGCAAGGTGCAAACCAGTCTGTTAACCAATTAAGCAAAGCAAAAGTTAGTAAATAAACTTAAAAAAAAAAAAGAAGATTTTTTTGCTGGAATAACGATTAACATGCTATGAGGCAATTAATTAAATTACATTTATGGTGAGATCTTCCTTCTTGATCATGAGATCAAGAGGGATGCCGACGGGGGTGGAAACGCGGGCCTTCTTCTCGCTGGAGAAGAAATCCATCTCTCCGGCGGGTTTCTGATCATCATGGGATGATGGAGCGGCCTCGCGGCAAGCTAGGCTAATCGGGAACTCAAAGCCGGCGGCAGAATCCATTGACTGTCTACGCTTGATCGCTCTGAATGGATTGGGTTCAAGCGTGAGGCCTCCTCCCCCTTTATTTTCCATGCAGGAACACGCGAATTGAAGCAAAGTTAAAGTCTCTGAAGTCTTTTACCGGAGAGAATTGGATGGGAATAAAAAGGAAGGGAGGAGAGGGAATGAGGTCATTCGGTGCGTCAGGCGACAGCTGGAAGAAAGAGAGAGTGTGGTGTGAGGAAGGGTAGGGAGAGAGTCAAAGCTAATCTGACCGTTTCTAAGAGAGAGATGGAAAATCTAACGAATACTATTGGCCGGCGAGTTCCCAATCCGTCAAGGAGTTTGACTGGTCCCACATGCGAGCCGCAAGCGGTGACCAGACCGCACCGACGAAGGAGCGACACCCGCGGGAGACTAGAGAAGAAATAAGCCGTGGAATTTAGCGCGCGTGCTGCGGCGCGGTGGGACCGTCATTGGCGCCTTTTGAGGGCTTCTATTCGATTTTTTCCCTTTACTTGTAGTTAAAGTGATATATATATATATATATATATATATATATATATATATATATATATATATATATATATATAAAAGTATTGTAAACATTAACTTTTAAAAATAAAACACATATTTTTTATTTTAAATAAATTTAGATATTATATATAAATAAATAAAAATTATATAATATGTATGTAAATTCTTTATTTGTTTTTGCAGAAGATATGCCTCGTTATTGAGAAAGAGTTAGGAAGCCGAGAAATAACATGGGGACTCGTGGTGATGAATGTAATGGCCGTATGAAATAAACTTTTTGTTGGTCCACAAATCGACAGTTAGAAATGATGAATTTGGCTCTCAATAAATATTTGGAAAATTTTGGGATTGTGATAGGGGTGCAACCGAGTCAAGTCGGCTCGGGCCCAACTCATTAATCAGTTTGATGAGTCGAGCACGAACACAATTTTCGAGCTTGAAGGCATAGCTAGCCCGAGTTCGAACACCCTGCTTTCCTCGAACAGCTCGGGTAACAACGACGAGATAAAATGAAAATGACGCATGTTGGAAGTCGCAGACGTGGGGAAAATGAAACAATGGAAAAATTAAACCTCGGCTCCTTCGAACTTCGAATGCAGGGCTTGTGCCGACGGGAAGACGCGGACGATGAAGGCGTTGATTCGGGGGTCATTAACAAGCTCAAAGTGCAGCTCAACAAGTTCATTTTCCTCGACTCAACTCGTTTCCACCCCTATATTTTTGTAAATTTTTATTAAGATAAATTTTATTTTCATTAAATTTATTTTGAGATTAATATTATATATAATTAATTTATAAAGAGTAATCTTATCAAAATATTTTGATGTTAATTTTTATTTCTATATAGTATATGTGCCCATTTTACACTTACAATTTCTAGAAAAAAAAAGGACCTGTTTGATAGAATAATAATATAAGGAAATTTCCTATTAGAAATATTTATAGAAAAATATTTCTAATTTTTGCATAGAATAGAGGAAATTTGTGAAAAAAATAACAGAATAATAGTTATGTTGGAATAAGAATAACGGATAAAAAATTAAATATGTTAAATAAAATATTTACTTCAAATTTAATGTATCATAATTATGTTTAAGAATTTTGAGATAATTATAGTGTTTTATAAAGTTAATTGTGAAATTAATCTGTAACTTTTCAACTATATATTTTGAAAACAAATACAAATGTTGGGATACAAATAAAAAATTTAGTTAAATCTTCACAAGGATTAAATTTAGAAAGAAAAGGTTTAAGAATGCAATATTTCCTATTAAATTTAATCTAAAATTTTACCTTATATGTTAATAAGAATCTTATCTTCCGCACAATAAAACATGAAGATATTTGCTCAAATATGAGTCAAGTTTTCATTTGAGCTGCCACATGCACTCGACAGAATTATTAGGAGAATGATAGCTAGCATGCATGGGCGCTTCCCAATAGCATATTTGACAGGAATCAGAACCCAATCACATCGCTTGTATAATTCAACAAAGCTCAGAGCAAAGGAGACTAAGAGTAAAAAGAAGCTTGCAGAAGCGTGGAAGGGCTGCCTTGTGAAGACAGATCCTCCGTGGAATCGAGGACTTAGCGCAGGTGAGCTCTGACTAGATGAAGAAAAACTGAGCAAGAATATTTGAAAGCTTTGTAAAGAGGCAAAACGGCAAAGCAGTGTGGACGGGTTTTCAATTGGGTAGATTCTTATCTACTGTCTTTATGGGTTTGGAAAATTCAACAATGAAAGCTGATATTTGTTCATTGTTTTTTCAATCGGTGAGGATAGCTGAAACAGTACGAAATGATATATTTTCCATTACTCTTTATTGTTTATCTGTAATTATCATGAAAGCATAGAGTACTTAACACTCAGGATAGTCCTTTCATACTCGAACCAACTAATTCAGTTGATCATCAACCTTCTCTACTATTTAAGGAAAAATATTATATTATTAAAAAAAGAAATTAAGGATCCAATTTGAAGAAATGTGTCGATGTTAGAGTTGATTTTTTTTTTCTATCGCGCAATTATTGAAGGCTGAAATTAAGGATTCGTTTGGGACGGCTTTTTTATTTGCTTCTTAAAAATAAATTCTAGTTTAAAAATTAAATTTTTATACTAGAAAACTACTTTAAAAAGCAATAAAAAAGTCGTCCCAAACGAAGCACAAAATTGCTAATTTTAAGAAGAAATTACCAGATGAGTATAGCTTAAGAGTTTTAAGCATGTGATTTCATATTAATATATTATTATTGTAATTGTATCCATGTAGAGAAGTAGTATTGAATAAAATACTCATCAATTGTGAATTTATTATTATTGTTATTATTTTGTTAGCTATGCTCTATTCTCCTCTAACTAGTTTTATCTTGTAGCAAATGTTGACGTACAATGAAGAAAACAATTAAAAAAGGAAGTACAAAATGCTAAGAGGTTAAATTTCCCAATGTGATCTTATTTGAAGCCAAGCTTCAAGCAAGCATGTTATTAGACCCTTACTTGTAAGGTTTATAAAGAGGAGAGGGAAAAAGAGAAAACTAGTGAATATAGAGAGAGAAGCTATAGTATTTCACTAAATAGTCAAAAGTATAGGCTTGAGAGCTAAGACTCCGTGTCTAAATTCTCCTTGGAACCACCATATTTATTGCTAAGGTTTCTGACACTACAAGAAAAGCTAATCTAAAGATAGAAAAATATATCAAAATATATGAGACCATCACTGGTTGAAATGTTAGCTTGATTATTTAAGTTGCCGACTGATAGGGCAAATATGATGATCAACTTACTAGTGAAGTTGCCAACAAGTAGTGCATGGTTACTTACTTGTTCGAGCATAGTTTGGGAGAATAGCTTCTGAGCTTGGGTGAGCAGACTTGGTTTTGGCCTTGGATTGAAAATGCTTAGGTGGGTTCAATATGAACATAGTGAGTTTGATATGAGCCTGGATAGTTCATCGTGGATCATACGAGTTCACTACATTTTTCATATTTCATTGAGTTGCCCTAGAGTAGTCTAGCTTTGTTTGAATAGAAATCTTGGGATATTTGGATGTACAAAAAAAATAAAATAAATTGATGACATTTAAGAAGATCATTAAAAAAAAATTTATTGAATTTTGAAACGAAAAGATTAATTAATTGCAATGTTATGTATATAAATATAGATTAAAATTAACTTAATTATAAAAATTATGGGTGGGGTGGGGTGGCACTATAATTTTTATGCCCTGTTTCTCATTTTCTACTGGATTTACTGGATTTCAGATTTAAGGTGGAGGTGGGGGATGTTAACTATGGCTGGGAAGAGAGTTTGGTATATTTATATAGAGGCTTTTTATCTTGGCTGTGACTATCTAATCCTTTTTTGAAGATTTCCTTGCAGGTTTGATATCAAGATTCATGTTCAGCGCTCTAAGGGTCACAAGGTATTCTCTTTTTGTGCTTTCAATTCCTTTTTTGGCTTGTTTAGTATTTTTTGCAGGAGATCTGAGCTGAATAGGTATATTGCGTATCTCCTTTTTTGGGTGTTGATTTCTCTCAGCCCTACTTGCTTTTTATGCTTGTATTGTAACTTTAGTAAAAGGATCTACTGGCTCTTAGGTTTGATTTTGATTTTTAATCTTGTAGCTCTTTCGAGCAGTAGTGAGCTGGTGGATCCTTCTAAGGACCTTATAACCAATTTTTATATTAACGCGTAGGCCCCTACTAGTGGGTTTTAACAAAAAAAAAAAAAAAAACTTAATTATAAAAATAAAATACCTTAAGAAAATAAAAAAGATAATCATTTATTAGAAGATAATAAAATATAGATGAAATTATATGATACATCATAAAAAATTTATCTTGATCGGGCAGGAATCTCGAGGCAAAATCAAGTTGGAACTCTCGAAACTAAAATTGGGACCATTTGAACTCCAATTTCAGCAAACTTATAGTCAAACTGAACATCTCGGAAATACAAACCCAACGACATCAAATTCGACTCAATCCAAGCCCAAATTGGTCCAAATCAAGGATCCGAAGCACTCCTAAAAGATTCAAACCACAATTTGGATTACCAAACGGTTTCTAAACCTGACATGCTTTTAGTCAAATCAAGCGGCTCGACGAGAGAAATCCAACGAGCCCAAGATCATGGAATTCTGACATCATTTAGACCTTCAAAAATCTAATAAATGGTCCACGATCAAGGGATTCAACATCGACCGTTCCCCATTTACCCTTGGACTTCCTCCTATTTACGGGCCATGCCACTTTAGAAAATTTATAAATAGACCTCTTATCTCCTCCTCGATCACCGCCTAGAGTTTCGCCGGTCCACCACCTGACGTCGGAATTCTGCCGGACCACCACTTAAGGCTCGGAGTTCTGCTAGACCAACACTTGAGGCCCGGAGTTCCTTCGGACCACCACTTGAAGCCCAGAGTTCCGTCAGGCCACCATTTGACGCTCGGAGTTCCACTGAACCACTACATGACGCCCGGAGTTTCACCGGACAACCACTTGAGGCTTGAAGTTTTGCTGGACCACCAATTGAGGTTTGGAGTTCTGTCGAACCACAATTGGCTGCTCAGAGTTCCGCCAGACCACCACCTTATGCCAGAGTTCAACCGGACCACCACTTAAGGCCTGGAGTTCCATTAGACCACTACTTGAGGCTCGAAGTTCCGCTAGACCACCATTTGATGTCTGGAGTTCCACTGAATCACCACCTAACACAGGCCTAGAGTTCTGCCGGATCACTACCTGACTCCCGGAGTTCCGCCTGACCACCACCTGTCGCTCAGAGTCCCGCTAGACCACCACCTGATGCCCGGAGTTCTGTTAGACCACTACACGACGCTAGAGTTTTGTCGGACCACCGCCTGTGAAAGCTAACATATTGCATCTTCTTTCCATTAATGTGTATTTCACCTACCTTTCATATTATATATTCAATCTTTAGTCTTAAATTATCAATTTAGCAACAGTATGCCACTAGGCTAAGATAATTAAGTATAAATATCTTTCAATGATCATTAGCCATGATTTGGGTTTTTAGTTAATCCAAGCTCTAATCAGCTAAGCTTAATGCACACAAAATATAGCGGTCCGATAAAAACACATATAAGCTAGTTATAGCTATATTGGTGTTGTTGAGCTTAGTTTGATATAATTCTCATCTTGTAAAGATAAGTTTTCTAAGCATATTGTCATATTCTGTCATATTCTTCTAGTCAAGATATCAGAAAAGGGACAATTTATGATTGTTGATCAAACTCCGTCGATAATATAGCTTTTAGGTCTTCCATTATCAATAGATTGAGCCAATAAAATTAACACAAGATAATAGAATCATAAATCTTGATGAGGTGTATAATTCATCTTCATTCATATTCTCCACAAATAAACCCAAATTGTAAGCACCAATTAAAGGCAAAATAATGTCCTTAAATTTTATAAGTTATGGAGATTTGCATTCTCCATATCCCTCATATCCCTCATATCTACTACAAATCATTAACAAACTATTCATCTCTAAAATATGAAATAATTTTCTTTCAAATATCTTATGATCAAAGGGGTACATAGTACTTTTTAAAACACAAAGTTTTAATGTACATCTCCATTAGAAAAGATTTTTCTCTCCTTCCAACATAGTTCTGCACCCTCATTATTGATAATACTAATCACATCAGAGTGTTTATTGATGCCCTCGTACGGGCATTATTAATTGATTTTATATACAAATTAATAAATGGAAAAACTAAACAAATAAGGTGTACTCCTGAGATAAATTCAATTAAAATGATCCGTATGAGTTTACCGATCCGCTTTACACCAATTGATGTTCATCAAATTTAGACTCCGTTTGGATCGGTTTTTTTCTATTTTTAAAGTAATTTTTCAGTATAAAAATTAAAATATTTATACAAAAAATTTATTTTAAGAAAAAAAAAAATTGTTTCAAATAAAACCTTAAACTCAATAGTTAATACTTTAACCAACTGAGTTAAAATAAAATTTGTGTTATTAATTTCATAAATAAAAACTCATATTTATATATAAGAGTATTAAAAAAAAAAAGAATAGGAGCGTCCAGACGCTTCAATCCTTTTTTCTTGCTTGTTCGCCTCTCGTTCTCGCCTTTCAATTAATTACAAAGATCCGTAGTATGTATTATATTAGATTGGATCTGTGAGCTAATTAATAGTGATTAATTAAGAGAGTACCAAGAGACTGGGAGAAGCTTCACGGAAGATTAGGTAGGACTAAAGAGAGAGAGAGAGAGGGAGCTGGGGGGAAGGACAGAGAAGAAGGAGCGTTGACTAAGATTCTGAGGGCCCGACGGCCCTTTTGATTAGACCACGTGGGATGCCCATTCCCTCTTCTTTTTGTGAGGAAAATTTGGAGGAAGATTTTTATTGCGTTTTCACTCGCTCTCGCACCCCACACCAAAGTTAGAACCTGGCACTTGCTCATTCTCGTGGCCCACCTCGCACCTGGCTCCCCTTTGGCCCCACCCTCGCTCGCTTGCTGCCCTGCTCGCAACCTAGCGGGTTGGGTCGGATACACCCGATAATCTGATGGGTTAAGTCTAGATCTGAATTTTTTATCCATTTGTTTAATCGAGTCGAGTTCGGATTGAATTGGTTGAAGACTGATCAATTTCTAGTGGACCCGAACTTGACAAGAAAATTTATTTTGACACCCCAAATTTGATGTCGAATAATATTAAGTATAATAGGGGATTGAGTTAAAAATTTTATTGAAGAGTACAAATATGCCAATGCTGTTTTTTAAAGGATTAATTGAAAATGAATTATGATTTTCCAGATTATTATATGTGAATGTAAATCATTTACCAAAATATAATGCAATGATCATTATTCTATTTCATTTTTTGTTTATCTTACATTTTGGCCCTTTCTTCTCCTCTCCTAGGTAGCTCAAAAGAGATAATGCATTTAGTATTTATATAAAAATTTATAATTTGTCTAGTGTCGCTGCACCAAACTTCCCTAGCACCACATCACTCCCTAAGAGGGGCTACCAAAATTGTAGACCTCGGTGCAACAAGGCCGCTCCCCAATGCTATAACACTCCCAAGCACTTCTAGATTTATGTTCTACAAGCTGATAAAACTTCTAGTGCCCCCACCCCCGCCCACCCCCCCAATAAAACAAATTGGAAACTTAACATGTTTCATCCTAAATTTCAATTTCTAAATTCATTTTCAATCTAAATGAATAAAATCATGGTATTAATAATTTTCCAGATTTTTATAATGCTAAATATACCCCTAAACCTTAACAGTTTCTATTTAGAATAGTGGGAACCCTAAGTGCTTGAAAAAGCAACTTATATATTCTTCGAAAAAGGTTATCAAAAGGTTGATATTTTATGTGACCAAACCATTTAAGGAGACTCTCTCTAATCTTATATACCACTAGAGTTACTCTAACCTTTCTACATATATACTTGTTTCACATTATGTCTCTAAGCTCAAAACAACGCAGAAGGATTACCTCTTCATAGATTTCCGCCTACGCCATTTACTTCCAATATGAGAAAAGCTTTTATGAATTTTACTACTCACATTTAAACCATATAAGTCATGAAACTCATCCAAACTATCTCTAGTTTCCACATAAGGAGAACAACCATACCCATCCAGCCAACCTGATTGGTCCACATTATTTTCAATCACATTTGAAGACAATTTGGCTTCAATTAATCAGAAGACATAAGCTCAATTACCACATCAACCAAAGGCTCCTTCTCAATCGCCCTCAAGTTATAGTTTAACACTACAGGAAAAACGTCATTTTCCGGCGGCCATTTTCGTCGGAAAATGGCCAAAAATCCGTCAGAAAATTGCATTTCCGGCGGATTTCCGGTGGAAATATTTCCGCCGGTTTGGTTCGCGTCGTAAAAAGACTTCCGACGTTAAAAAATCCGACGGAAACATTTCCGGCGGATTTCGGACGAAATTTTCGCCGGAAAAAAATTTCCGTTGAAATTTTAATGCGCCGGAATGCCAAAAAAAAAAAATTATATCGTGCTCCGCCTGTTCCGCGGACGACCACATGTCCTCAGGACCCTGAGCCCGCCGCCCGCGTGAACCGCGGAGCCGGACTGCCGTGAAAGCTGTCGAACCGGCCTGCCCGCGTGAACCACGGACACTGCCCGCCTTCGGCGGGATTCGAACCCCGCCCACCCCCTCTCTCACGCGCTTCTGCCTTCTGCCAACTAGTCTGAAATGGAAAACTGTTATTTCTGTTACTTTTATATTATTTAACCTATATCCTATTAATTATAAAATCATTAATTTAATTTAACAAAAAATTTAAGTTATATATTCAGTAATTTAAGTTATAATAAATTTAAATAATAATTTAAGTTATATATTCAAAAAATTTAAGTTATATATTCAATAATTTAAGTTATATATTCAATAATTTAACAAAAAATTTAAATAATAAATTTTTTTATTATAATTTAAGTTATTAAATTCAATAATTTAAGTTATATTTTAAAATAAAAATATTTAATTAAACTATGTATGTATAAATATTAATAGTTTTACTCCACTTTGATGAGGAGTAAAATATGTCATGAATCAAACTATTTTAAATTTATATATAAAAGTGAAAACTTAATTTAATTATTTAAAAACAAATAAATTAAAATATTTCAATTAACTATTAAATAAGTTATTAATTTTATAATAAATTAATTATTAATTTAGTAACTTTTTATATTATTATTTTTTTATCTTTTTATATTATTTTAAAACACTTTATAATAAATTATTGAAGTTATTAGTAAATTATTTATTATATTAAAATTGATTATAATAATTTATCAAATTATTTATTTCTAAAAAATTTTTAATCCGCCGAAAATTCCGTCGGAAACTCTGCCGGAAAAAATCCTCCGGAAAATCCGTCGGAAATTCTGTCAAAAAAATAAGTCGGAAAAATTTGCCCTTTATCCGTCGGAAATTCGTCGGAAAACCCGCCGGAAACAAATCCGCCGGAACTCCGCCGGTAATGGGCAGTTTTCCTGTAGTGTAAGCACACAGAAGTGACAACATTTCATCACATTCCACAGACACATCAGAAATCAGAAAATCCATATAACCAACAACGTTACAAGCAACATGATCTGAAGAAATAAAATTACCCCCAAAATTTGCAATAGTAGCATATTTATTTTCAACATCAGACAAAAGGGTACTAGAACTGATGTTAAGCAAAAAAATATCAATTTTTAAAACCAACGTAACACCCACATAGAGTGCACAAATACATAATCGACTGATCAACCCCCACAACATCGGACATGTCATCCCCCACAATAGGAACCAATTCAGTTCCAGGATAAACAGAGACCCCAAAATCCTCTCCACCAGCACTTAGAGGATCACCAATACCCCCCCAAAAGCACAATAGTCAGAAACTCAGTCACAACATTAACGTGCTCCACCACTGAATTATTAATAGCAAAGCAAGAGTTGAATTATGAATAGTGTCACTAAATCAATTATCCTTAACAATACTAGTTTTCCCATAATATTAAGAGAAATAACAGTAATATGAGCATTCTCTGGGATAGAATTCAAGAGGAGACAAGCTTCACACAAATGACCAATAAAATTACAATGAACAAAGTAATAAGGGAAAACTTCCATTTCAACATGTTAAATATAACAAAAAAATTTTGGGCCAATCCACACTCTATTAGGATACTTTTTGGCAATGTCAAGTTCTACTAACACACGCGCAAAGGATGAAGGAGATCCTAATTAAGAAGTCACATTATCAACCTTCAATGCCTGTCCAAATAAGGTTCCCAATCTATGAAGGATGCAAGGGGAGAAAAGGTGCAGCCTCAAGTTTGGGAAGAAAGTCCAAATCAGGATCATAGGTGATTGAACACCAATATTAACAAATGGGGACATTTAGTTAGCTTCATGTAACAATTGCTAATGAAATGGGATCAGTGACAAAAAAACCCTACTATAATCTAGATCGTTCACCAGCTTAATCAAGACATGTGATGGATCCAACGATGTAATCGAGAAATCACCATTCAGATTCATGTTGAAAAAGAACCTACAGATAGAGTTGAGGGAGGACGACGTGAAGGGAAAAAACTAACCAAAGTGAATAGAAGGGGCAATGCCAACAAGAGGATCTCGTCCTCCGAAATCCAAAGAGAGAGAAAACCTCCAAAAATAATCAATTTTAACTCTTGAAAGCAAGCATCATCGGAAGTATTTCCAGATAAGGACTCCAAAATTGAACACAATTTCAATGAAACATCCAAAAAAAACTAGGATCCTTCAAGCATTTCACCGCCATTCCAACCGCAGCGGGTTAGAGGTGGATAGAACAGGAAAAAAGGATCGTAAAATTGCAAAAAGAACAAAAAAATGAAAGGGAAAGAAACTTTCCTGAAATTATCACCAACATGGCGACGGTCAGCATCACAGAGACTTAGAAAATCCTAGCTAAGCGGGGGCTGTCAATGACCTTGCCGAATATTAGGGAATAGGGGATCGAGTCCCAAGCACAGGGGACAAAATGTAGACGCATAGAATTTAGGATAACCAATCTAATATCAAGTAGATCCAAATCCTCCAAACCTTCTCTCTTTCTCCCCAAAAATTCACAATCACTAACTTCATTGGCCTAGCCAGATTTTTTTTTTAGATATCTAATGGCCATAATGCTAATTTAACCCAATTAGTCCAATGTTACATCCTAGATCTTTGATTATGCCCACAAATTTAGGTTTTGTTTGAGACAGTTTTCTTATTGCTTCTTAAAGTTGCTTTCTAGAATAAATTCTTTAATTTTTTTTACTAAAAAGCTGTTTTAATTAAGATGCATTAAGAAAGCCATCTCAAACAAAGTCTTAGGCTTCATTTGGGACGGCTTTCTTAATGCTTCTAAAAATAGCTTTTTAGTACAATAATTTTAATTTTTGTATTATAAAGCTGCTTTAAGTAGTAGTAAGAAAGTTGTCTCAAACAAAATATTAGATTCAAGAAAAACATTAAAAAATTTAATCTATACCAATCCAAAGAATTTCACTGTTATTCAAACATAATTGCATAACATTAAACTTTCTTTCACTAGACAAGGCGCATCAATCTATAAGAAAAGATGAATTCAACATCCAAATATTATTATTTTGAGCTTTTAAATGGGAGGAAAATTGAAATGATCAACCAAAGCATAGTAAATGAATGGTTATAAAAGAAAAAAAAATTACATATTTGCAAATATACACATAATCAAACGGTTCTTATCTCAATTGACTCAGATCAGTACTCTTGATTATTGCTACTGGCCTAATTAATTCTTCAGATTACAATCTAATATTAACAGGCTCAGATTGTTATTCAGGTCAAACTATCTTCATGGTCTACTATTGTCATGATGCACGTTTCGATATAAGAAAACTGAGTTATATAAAAATGCGTAAAAAACATATCTGTCTCAATATGGTAGTACTTTATGCATTGACAGACTTGCAAGATATATTATTTTCTTATACATTTCCAGTCCTCACCGTCGTCGTTCACTCGTCGACTATTATTCACCAGAGACTTCTGGGGTCTTATATCACCATATGGCTCGAAGTCAGAGAAATATTAAGAGCCAAGAAGATTAATCCAGCAAATGACTTTTCATTTCAGTTTGCCAAAGACTTCAATATGAGAATGATCAGCACAGAGTTTTAATTAGAAATCCAGAAAGGAAGATAGAATATCACTTAAAAATACGCACGCATCATCACGTTATGATCAGTTCTGATCTCCTTTCTTTTTTATTTTTTTCAGAAACGAAGATGGAAACAGCTATGATCATAAATTTATAAATACTTGTACCTAATCAGTCTAGAATTAGCCATATATTTTACTTCAAGGCATGTGTTTTTGTAGGAGAACTTATATGTGCGAACAGAAATTCTGCAAGGAATTTTAAAACATGTAGTTGCCTTAATATGGGCATCAAGAGTAAATTTAGGCTTCGTTTATGACAACTTTTTTACTATTTTTAAAACAGTGTTTTAGTACAATTTTTTTAACTAAATATTTTTATATTAGAAAACTACTTTAGAAATCAATAAGAATGTCGTCCCAAACCAATTCTTAGTTGAATTGATTTCGTTCATATATCTTTGATACAGTGAAGAGGCTGCGATGAACATGATAGCCGTATGTAGTTGAACACATGTTAGTTTGCATCTCTAGAGAAAAGCCTGGGCTGATTAAGGTTGATCATTAATGATCACAGAAAAATTAAATCAAATTTTTGCTCAGATTAAATTTGAATCAAACAAATTTTTGCTCGCATATAGGTTGATCATTGATGATCACAAGTTGAGACGAACTTCACTTATTAAAAATTTCATAAGTTGAGTTTATCGACCCACTAGATCAAGCTTAGGTTTGAGTTAACATATTATAGTAGCTCGATGAGACTCAGTATATTGGCTCAAGTGTGTTAGTTCCATGTGGATTTGATTGTAGTGATCAATTGGGTTGTTATGTTGCCTAGGACCTCAGTTCAAGTTATCGTCTTGGGTTCATATACTTTGCACACAAACTTTTTTCCATACAATGCCTTAGTGCTCTATACCTTAGCACCATAACTCTGTGTTCCTGAGCGCCTTATCACTGTGTGTTTTCGAGGCCCCCAGCACTGATCGACATGGAGCAGAGTGCCTTAGGGCTCTAGATTCGGCGCCACAGTGCTATGTGACGCCACAATGCTACAAGTTTGAGCATCATAGTATCATGATATGATAGAGGCTCGAGTGTCATAACACTCCAAATTGGCAAACTGGACAATGTTCTTTCTCATTTCTTTGAAGGGTTGCATCCCTTGGTACTATTAACTTGCCTTTCGCATGTGTTTTGAGTGTGAGAATGGTGTAAGATAGAAGCAAAGCAATGAGAGAGTGAGAGAGATGGGAGATCTGTACTTAACTATCCCATTTTCATAGTGGATTTGTTATTATGGTGCGTCTACGTAATTCTTTTTCAAAATTGGGGTTTTCCACGTTAAATCCTGATGCTCTTTTACTTTCCGCTGGTTTTCTTTTTTCTTGTTTGCTTCATTATGGTTGTTTACTCCTCATCCTCGACAATTGGTATCATAGTGAGGTTGTTCAGTTCAAGTAGGAGTAATGAAAGATGAAGCAAGGTACAAGATTGAGAAGTTCAACGGTTTACACTTCACATTCTTAAGGATGCAAATTAAAGATTTACGGTATCAGCCCGCACTGACTAAGATGTATGATTAGCCATCAACTCAAAAAAAGTCTTCTTAATAAAGATGTTACTCAACATGAAGATATTGGATAAAACTCACTACAAGAAAATTATCTATTACCGACGGAATTTTTTGGAGAAATTAATTATTTTCCGGCGGCTTATCGGCAGAATGAAGCTGCCAGAACATTAAAAAAAATAATTAAAAAATTTTCACGTTCTCTCCTGCCTGGCAGCCCGCACTCCCTCGCCTCGCCAGCGCCAGCCCGCTCCCGCGCCCGAGTCCGCCCGCTCCAATGCAAGCCCGCACTCCCGATCGAGCCCGAGCTCGCCCGCTCTCGAGCAAAACAGATCGCTCGCTCCATCAACCAGCCCGCTCCCGCACCCGCGCTAGCCCGCCAGCCCGCTCTCGGGGTGATTCGAACATGGGTTGGCTGAGAAAGTCACAAAGCACCAATCGAATAGATGGACATGCAAATGTGTTTTAAATGTCAAATTTTTATATTTAAACTATATATAGACCCAAAATAAAATAGTATTTAATTATATTAATAAAAAATAATACTAATTAATTTGATTATAAAAATAAAAAAAATAATTAATATAAAATAAAAATTAATAATTACTAATAAATTTTGAAATGAAAATTAATTAAATATTTAATATTATTTTTAATCATTTTTGTTAAATCATTTAAATTGTTTAAATTTTAATCAATTAAATTAAATTTTTAAAATTTTGTCAGAAAATTGAAAAAGCCGCCGAAAATTTTCGTGTGAAAGAAACCGACGAAAAATTTCATCGGAAAAGTTGTGTCATTATTTTCAGTCGAAAAATGGCCGGAAAGTCGCCAGAAAATTAACCACAAGAAATGGGTGATTTTCCTGTAGTGACTCCATTGGCAGAGAACTTGAATGATCTGAACATTGTAATGAGTTAGTGGTGTTTAGTTGACATCAAATATGATGATGAGGTGAGAGTGTTGGTTTTGTTATTTTCATTTCCATAAAGCTGAGATGAGCTTGTTACTACTGTGAGCAACCCTTTAGGAAGTTCAAATATAAACTATAAAGACATTATGGGGTTAGTGCTTAATGAAGAGGTTCGCATGAGGACGAATAATGATTTTGAAAATTTTGCTCTTAATGTTGAAGCAAGAGAAGAAGGGTTTAGAGAGAAATTATAGTAGAGGGATATATAAATCAAGGAGATGAAAGTCTATCTTAGGTAGAGCCGTAGAGGGAAAGTTATGTGCTTGAGCTTTGAAAATAAGGGTCATTTTAGGAAAGATTGTACAGTTTTAAAAAAGGAAAGTGATGAAGATCAAGAAAAAATTACTTTATAAATGTTTATGCAGAAGTGTATCAGTCACTTGAGTTAAATCAAATTTGAGAGCTAACAAAACTACCAAGTGGAAGAGAGCACTACAGAACAAGTGGATTTGCAGGTTGAAAGAAGAACCTGATGGTAATTAGCACTACGAGTTCAAACTTGTAGTTAAATATTTTTAGCAGAAGGAAGGATTATACTTCACTGAATTTTTTTCCCAACAATGAAGATGACTATAATCATAATTATACTGAGAATAGTAATATTTGAGGATTTACATCTATAGCAGATGAATATAAGGACAACATTTCTTCATGTTGACCTTGATGAAGAGTTGTACATGGTATAATCTCAGAGATATGTGATCACAGGTAATAAAGATATAGTGTGTAGGCTTAGTAGGAACTTATATGGGCTAAATTAAGCATGCACCAAGACAATGGTTTAGAAGATTTGATAAGTTTATATAAGATAATGGCTGCACGAAGTGCAAGGTAGATCATTATTATATTTAAAAATATTTTGATAACTCTTATATTATTTTTGCTTTTGTATATGGATGACATGCTGGTTGCAGGTATGGAAAAGATAAAGTGTTTGAAGGAACATTTAGTAAAGGAGTTTAAAATGAAAAATTTGGGTCCAACAAAGAAAATTTTCAGTATGATAATCAATAGGAAAATAAGTACAGGTGTACTAAAGCAATCTCAGGCTGAAAATGTTGAAAATGTGCTTCAGAGACTTCAGAGATTCAACATGAGTGAGACAAAGCCAATTTATACTCCCTTGGATAGTCACTTTTGGTTATCCAAGGAGCAATAGCCTAAATATGAAGTAGTGCAAGAGCTGATGGAGAGGACTTCATATGCTTTAGTTGTAAATTTGATGTATGTTATGATCTGCACAAGAACTGATATAGTATATACAGTAGGAATAGTCACTAGATTTATAAGTAACTGAAGAAAATTTTATTAGGAGGCAGTTAAGTGGATTCTCATATAATAGAGAGGATTAAGTGATAAAACTCTTTACTTTGGTGGTGCAGGAATTAATCTATAGGGTTATGTATATTTTGACTTTCCTGGAGATCTTGATGGTATGAGGAGCACATCAAGTTTTATCTTCACCTTAAGAAAGACTACAGTGAGTTGAGTTTCCAAGTTGGAGAAGATTGTTTTACTCTCAACAACAGAAGCTGAGTAAATTGATATCACTAAGGTTAGCAAGGAGATGATATGATTAAAAAAAATTATAGAACTTGACAAGGGGAAAAAGAACGAAAGCCGCATAGTGACATCATGAGCATTATTATGCATTCCATGCCATAACTAAGCATATCCAACTTCGTTATCATTTCATCAATTCACCTCTAGAAGATGGTCAATTATTTTTGGAGAAGATACATACGACCAAGAATCCTGCAAACATGTTGATGAAGATGATGATAGATGATAAACTGAAGCTATATGTAGCTTCAATTGGTCTTCATGGAGGATGAGAGCAGGGGTGAGCCACACTACAGTCACTATAATTGGTGTTGTAGATCAAGAGGATGATTGATTGCAATCATTTTTAAAGTGAGAGATTATTAGTTATGTGTGGAATCTGATTGTGCTGATCAATAGGGTTGTTCTGTTGTCTCGGATCTTAGTTCAAATTATCGTGCTCGGTAGGGGGTGCAGGTGGTTTATCAAAAAAATTTTTTTTTTTTTGTTTTTTGTTTTTGTACAATGCCTTGGTTATGTTTACCCAAGCACCCTGGTATTGTATTCTCGGGTGCCCCAGCGCTGATCGACAAAGAGCAAAGCACCGCACTGCTCTAAATTTGGCACCGATTTGCTTTTTAACACTACAGCACTTTGAGTTTGACTACCACAACATCATTATGACATATGCACTCGCAGATCCAAAGCTACATGTGGACAAATACTTCCTCTATTATGCACCGCCAGATACAAACATCTATCACTAGTATATTATCCACTTTATCAGATAAATTATAATAAAATGTTCAAATATTTGCATATGTTCCATTAGATTTTCTTTAATTACAATAGTTAAGCAAAAATCCTTTTTTTTTTAGTGCACTAGTCTCTTTATTAAGTCCCTATGTCGTATACTAATTGTTCTTCCCCTTCAACTGCAGCAGGGCAAGCCGGCAAGCTATTTCTTTTTTACACGCCATTAACCATAATTCTAGTTTGGTACATAATAATTAAGAACGTAAAACTACTCCATTGTACATTAATAGTCGCCCTGCTTGTCTTTTCTCGTACCTCATAATGCACCTATTTCTCAATTTTCGTATTTTAAGATAAATTAACATATATTAATCAACATTTATATTTTTAGAAAACATATACATATAAAATATAAATTAAATTCCATATGTGAACATATTTTTTTAATATAACTATTATTGTATAAATTTATATTATTAATATAAAGTTTTGAAAATGCATATTTTAGGGACAAAAAATCAGCCATAATTTTCAAAATATAAATATCTTTTTTGAATTCTTATGCAGCTTTTCCTGCTTAGTTCCAATTGTTCTCTCTTCCTATCTTTTCGTTTGACCTCTTTGCCATTTGCTAGTTGTCCAAAAAAAAACTTATTACTTTTCCATTTAATCACAGAAGGCGATTGCTTATCTACCATCCTTTGCAGCCACACAATAAATTAAAAAGAATAATACCTAGCAAGGTAGCTTTGGAATGCATTTATTAATAAGATTTTTTATTCAATTTGATAAATAAATGTAATTAATTTAATTTATGGATAATAGTATTAATCAATACTAAAATAATAATAATTACACAGTTCACGTTGGTCTTGGTTGAGATCTTAGGCTTCCAACTAAGAAGTATTGCGTTCGAGTCTTTGTGTATGCGTTGTGTATGTGTTTGCCTTAAATGTCGCCTAAATGTCCCAAAAAAATAATAATTTATAAAATTTAAATGCAAGACTTAAATTTAGGGGTCTAAGTGAGTCAAACTGACTAGCGAGTCTGCTCGAGTTTCCACTTTCTCTCTTTTATAATAAATGAGCATCTCAAACTTTACTAATTAATCAAACTCAAGTTCACATAAGTAGTGACTCGAGCTTGGCTTCGACCCATACTCAAAATTATCCTGAATTATATATATATGTAAATATAAAAAATAAATTTTTTTGTCGTTTTATTTTGAGCGAATATTTTTCTTAGGATACCCTATTAATTTCCTTTGGTTAGGAAGTGAGGTCAAATTCAAGAGGAGTAGATTTAAAAAAAACTTCCAGTTCCGATTGGAATGGGCACCGAAATAGCTTTCTATTGGCTTCAAAGTGAAGGAAAAAGACGAGAAGTTGCTTTCCCTCTCACAGTATTCTAACCGATGACATAATAATATTAATATTTCTTCCAATCTTCATCACGTTTTCCAGTCTCCTTTCTTCGACCAGCAATTAATAAAGAAGAGGAATTTTTTTTTCTTTCTTTCTCTGTCCTGTTTCCAACTTGCAGGTCTTCTTCTTCCTCAACGTCTCTTTCTCTCTCCTCCTTTTTCAAACCTCTTTCTCTTGGTTTCAAACCGTCCTTCTCAGCTTTAAAGAGAGAGAGCAGGACGAAACCCTAACTTTGGTCTGCCTTCTTCTAGAAGTCAACGTTAGGGCAAATGGTCTTTGTCTTTAGCCATGTTGTATTCAACCTACTCCTTCCTTATCTTCGTGCTTATCTTTTCATTAATTAATGACTATTTAAATAATTATAGTTTATGTCTTAAGTCTATCTTGATGACATTTTCATGACAGGTTCTAGGGTTAGTCAATGGGTGTACTTGGCCTTCACGTGGAATTGGAAAGCTCATATGATTTATTAATTATTAATAAACTTTTGTGTTAAATGTAGATTTTTATTCTATATTTTGGAATGATAAATTGTATTTATTTAATTATGTTTCAAATATTAAATTATTTTATTAACAATGATTTTTAATATGTAAGAATAAATATTTAAAGCTATCCCAAATGAACCCCAGTTAATCGCATTTTTACAATAATTATAATCAAATTAATTTTCAATCGCATAGCGAATACTAACATTTCCTCAAAAAGTATGACATGAAAAAAAAAAAAAACTATTGCTAACTTTATTGCTTTTAATAAAAAAATAGAATATTAACAAACAAAATTGGCTAAATATTTTGTTTAGCCATTTATTTTTTTCTTTATATTCTCGCAATATTCATGATATGAATAAAAAGTTTGATCAATATTTTTATTAAAATGTGGTAAAGTAGTACTGATTTTTAGCAAGGTTGTGAAAATCGGACCGGACAACGAACCGGACGAAGGAGAGGTTCACAGTTTGACCGGTTCGACCGGTCGAATCAGATGACGTAATAAATAATAATATTATTATAAAAAATAATAAAATTAACATAATAATGAAATATAATAATCATATACTTTAATATAGATTATTTTTAATTTATATTACATATTTTGATATAAACTATAAATATAAATTATATAAAAAACTCACAATAAAAATTAATTGTTTATAATATATAATTAAATATAAATTTTAAATAGAAAAAAAAATTATTAACTAAAAAAGTAAAATTTCCAAAACTAAAAAATAAAAAATAAATATTATTTATATTATAAAAATAATATATAATTAAATATATAAAAAATAAATGGATAAAAAATAAAAATAAATATTATCAACTAAATATTATTCATATTATAAAAATTAATTAAAAAAACCATTAAAAAAAGATGTTTTGCTTTGCATAGTGTAGACATGAAACCAAAGAGAGCTTTTTTGCTTTGTATGATTTAGTCCCACATCACTTGTGATGTTTTATTTTGCATAGTTTATATACCTTTTTGCTTTTGCACATGATAGGAGTCCATATGAAGCCTTGTTAAGCCATGTGAGAATGTTGTAAGTATTTATAAACCATTCTTTAATATTGATTTAAGAGTTTTTTACATATAATATTTATATTTATTAATTAATTTTATCATTTATTTAATATTAAATAATTTATTTAATTATTTTAAAAAAAAATTGGACCGGCCGGTTTTAGGAAACCAGGACCGGTTAAACCGGTGGTTGAAATCGATTCTGGCCGGTTTGCTGTACACCCTGTTTTTAAGGGTACCCTATTTTTAAGGGTGAACCAGACCGGCCTTCAGACCGGTTCACGGTTTAACAGGTAGTTTTTAAAATGTGGATTTTTAGTGAAAAATACAGCTTTTAATCAAACCATTAATAATAAAATTTTTGAGAAACTTTATTAAAAATTACATTAGCAAGACTAAAAGACACGTTTTTTTATCTATAAAAATTATAATCTAAACTCAAAACTATTGTAGTGGAGATATTAATTTTACTTCTTGAATAAAATTCTTCATCAGATTATTCTAAGGGTAAGTTATTTTAGTCGAGGAGGTCAATTGCCGACCTTCCTACCTTGAATAGTGGGAACTATAAAGATGCCAACGCTAATGACAATTGTAGAGCTGACTACTGGTTTTAAATTAAGTTAGGTTATCTCACAGCTTAACTCAGCCTCATCTGTTTAGTTTGATGAATTCATTAAAATTCAAAACAGCCATTGATGACTCAGGTCACGATGAGCTCATGATCAGCTTATTCAATATTTATAAACAGGGAGAAGGTTCAAGTTTTAGACGAGTAACGGTTGATTTTTTCTTCCATCTCAGTTTGGTCCAAAGGTTTTAACCTAAAAAATAAAGTAGGATGACATATATCCTTTCCAATGATGCATACTAATTAAATGCATCACTTCTATACCAAATTCAAGGTATAGGCTTTTTTTCTGAGTAATTTAATGAGAGTGCTCGACTAATTCAGTTTGTTTTCTTCTTCATTGTTGAAAGAAAAAAAAGGAGATATTATGAAGTTTATTTTGATATAGGAGATTCAACAATGAAAGATATTAAAATGGTTCAGTCAGATATGATCAAATAGTCTTATCTTAACTAATATACAATACTCATAAAATCTATATTATTAATTTTAATTACTTAATTTATTTTTTTAAGAAGTGATTATGGTTCATCAACTTCCCAAAGTAAACCTATATGGCTTAATTAATTATGTTATAAATACCTCCAAAAGATACTCTCGATAAGTGATTCGTGCTTGTATTATGATTCCAAGTTTATCATCTTTATAGGGTAATTAATCTATATGGCAAGGTAGGTTATATCACAAGGCGAGGATTAATCATCATAATCAAGCATACGAAATCCTTTACACAAAAAAATCATATTTATTGATGATTAATAAATTAACAAAAAAAGTTGGACATCCTCACTATTTAGAAGAATATATATAATGTTAGGGAAATATTATTTTCATCTTTTTTATATCTTGATACACAATTATCGAATAATGTTTCTATAATTTGAAAGTAAAATATTGATGATTAGAATATATCAATTCTATAACCCTCGTTATTATGATTGAATCTTATTCAATTACTATATGCATATTGCTCAAAATAATAATAGTTTAAAAAATGAGATGATCTTATGTTTATACGTCTGCTAGGGTCTTCTTCTCTAGTTTCGCCGAGTTTTCTCCCTCCATGTTGGGGCCTCCCTCTTGCTGGAGCTAGCATCCTCGGTGGCTCTCAAGGAAGTTTTTTCGATCTTGGTTTATTTTCTTTCGATTTTGGTGTTTCCTTATTTTGTTTTCGCACTTCTCTAGCGTTCGCCAGTATGCATGGCTCCTGTTAGGTTGAGCGACCCTGATTTTTTAGGAGGGTCATCTCATTCTCGTTCATTTTTAGAAGCGCTGGCTGGTTCCAACTCATCTTCCTCCTTTTCGGCTCTGCGACCCTCCACGTTTCTTGGTTTACCTTCACTGTGGATTTCTGACCAGAAAATTCTCTTGTTGGTTTTTTCCCTTCAAAGAGGTCTTCTCTTGATTCTATTAAAAAGTTTTTCTTTAATCTTAAATAAAATGGTGATGTTTCGGTTATTCTGCTAGATGCTTAGCACATTTTGATCAAACTTGCGAATGATTTGGACTACTATAGGGTGTTCTGTCATCGTTCGTATCTTATTTTCAACTGTTACATGAAGCTCATGAAATGATTGTCGTCCTTGGATGTTGGTGTCGAATCACTTGTTATCCCGATTTGGGTTTCTTTCCCGCTTCTACACCCTCACCTTCTTAACCCTCGTATTCTTCTTGCATTGGGAGAGTTGTTTGACAAACCTCTGAAAATTGATACCGCAACCTTTGTGGGCTCCCGGCTGTCTGTTACTCGTGTACTTGTGGAGCTTGACATTACTAAATCCTTTCCTAAACAAGTGTGGTTAGGATCTGAGTCTCTAGGGTATATCTAGGAGGTTGCTTTTGATGATTTTTCCCCTTCTGTGCTTCATGCAAGTGTATTGGGCATTTACCTGAGAAATGTCATCCCCTGTCCTCTAATGAACTATCTATTGCTAAACCTATTCCTAATGCTGCTGAGCAGGAGTTGGAGGATATTTTAGTTTTTGCTAAGGCTAATATGTCTCCTGGAATCATTTTGAATGGTAATTCCTACCTTGGTATGTTCTTCCCCCCCTTTCCCAGTTGTGCCGTTACCTGCTGCGGGGGATGTTTCATTTGAGGTAACTGAGGTTTTTTGTGGCCCTGTTACTTTGGGTGTGAATGGTAATCCGGACTTGGTTTGCTCTTCTCCCCCTACCCCGATTTTGCTATTACCTATTGTGGATGATGTTCCGATTGAGTTTACTGCGGTTGATGGTAACCTTGTAACTTTGGATGCTGATGTTTTTATATGTTCTAATGAAAATGTGGTTAGTAAAATAGTTGGTGTTGAGGGATGTCCTCCTGTTAATTCTATTCCTAGTTTAGCCTCGGTCCATCGGGTTTGTGTTAGTGATGTTGGTGCTCTTAATGATGGTATCACTTCGAAACTTAATTTATCTGGTGCGATGTCTGGGTCTGTTCTGTGTGGTTTGGCGTTAACTGATGGGCTTGGTGAGCAGACTTCTATGTCCGCTTCGCTCAGGAATGAATTGCTTGGATGTGTTGTTCCTTCCCAATTTCGGGAGGATACCTCTTCTGCTAAGTTTAAGGCTCAACCTGAGGATACTGTTTCGTCCTCATGTAACACTGTTTTGGATGAGGTGCTTGCTGTTGATATTGTGTCTAATTCATTTGTGGATGTGCCAGTTAACTTAATTGAGCCTCAAGCTTTGGTGTATCATGTGGGAGACAATTTCAGGGTGGATGTGAGGGTACATATCGATTAGCTTCATTGTTCGTCTGAGTACGATCCCGATACGAATTCCTCTTTGGAGTCTTTTGGGGGTGATGATCCTGTGAATGCTTTTGCCTTGCTGCGTGACAAACTGGTGGTATTTGTCACCTCTCATGGAGGGGTCGAGGGAAGGGTAGACTGGTAGGTAGCTTTCCTCCCTTGTTGGTTGACTTCCTATTTCTCTGGTTCGTTTCCTTCTCTGTTCATCTTATGGGTTGGATTTTGGGCTGTGGCAGTTGGCCTTTGCTTTATTGTTCTTTCCTTATTTTTTGCTGGAAGAAATATTATGCTAGTGCATTGGAGCTTCGATCTTTATTTTCTGTTGGCCGTTGGTTATTGCCAAGCAATGATGTGGTTGGGGCTCGCTTCTCCGTCGTCATGGCTCGTGGCAACCTTTGGTGGTCATCCGTTACTCGGTTGGGTTGGCTGCTTCGCGCTTGTCGTCACCAAATTGGATTGTTTGAAAGCTCGGCTTTCGGGAAGCTGGAAGCCCCAAAAAATTACTGAGTCCGTGTGATTGTATCTCGATTGTATTTTTCTTTTGTTGTTCCTTTGCTCTCATGTATTTTTGTTGTTTCACATCCTGTAACCCTTTTTTTGGTCTTCAAAAAAAAAAAGTGTGCCTCATAAATAGTGATATCTACACTAGCCTTATTTATTACTATTTTTTTTTTATCTTGTTTAGAAATCTTCAATATTTGAATACAATAGATATATGTATTACAAGCTTTCATTCTTAATAAATAATTGTTATAATATCTATGCTATTTATCGAAGTGGTAAATCCAAAAATTTTAAATTGGATCACTAACTAATGCTTCATACGATAGATGCTATAAGTGGTCTATTTAATCAAAGAAAAAGACAAAATATTCTTCCTAATCTATACAGTATAACTTAATTATTCAATTCTCTATATACTAAAGAGTCTTCCATCAAACATTTGGAGCATAGATTTAGTTTAGTCTAACAAAATATAATAGTCATGACTTCATTTGAAATAATTTTTCTAATCTCATATTCACAAACCAACTTAAATTTTGAAGCATATTATACATTTGGCATCTTCTTGGACCACACTCAATCAAAAATTAATCTTCATTAATCTAATGTTAGCATAAATTTACCTTTAGCCTTTAAGATATTAGGCGGGCCGGGGGCTATGATATGTAGGGAAGAACATTCAAGCTTCATTTGGGATATATATTTTACTATAAAGATGCTTTAGAAAGTAGTAATAAATTATCCCAAATGAAGCCTCAATCTAAATGATCATCTTATCATCATTTTTTAATGTGAATACTTTTAGTAACTTCATGTAATATAGATAAGATAATTTGTTTATAGTACTCTATCTTAATAGTATATTATATATTGTAAATTCACCATTATATAAAAATTTATTTAAAAATAAATAAATTTTTTACCAAGCTCCTTTACATAACAGTGCAACCAAAAGTTTTATGTACAATTCTTAAAAAAGTATAGCTAAATTTGTACAAACACTTTTAATCAGGCATTCAAGAGTTACTCCTATAAAGGGTTGTCAATATTGGACCCAACCCGAAAACCCAATCCGAACCCGACCCGAAAATTTCGAGTTTGGGTTCTAGTTTGGGTTGACTGGAACCCGAAATGTGTCTGGTTCGGGTTCAATAATTCGACCCGTTTCAAAAATCGGGTCAGGTTCAGGTTGACCAGTCAACCCGAAATTGTCCCGAAAATGACCCGTTTTTGACTCGAGAACCCGAGATTGACCTGTTTCTGACCCGTTCTTGACCCGAAAAAAGGAGTTTGACCCATTTTTAGACCCAAAAACTATCTGTTTTTTGTTCGAATCGGGTCATTCGGGCCGGATCGGGTTGAATCGGACCCGATGCGGGTCGGGTTCGGGTCCGGAAAACCGAACCGTTTACAGAAACGGGTCGGGTTCAGGTTGACCCGAATAGTACCGGGTCAGTTTCAGGTTCGACCCGAATCCAACCCATGACCAGAAATTGACACCCCATTATAATATATGTGACTATAAACCATTAAATTGTGAGAAAATATACTTTTGTTTATACTTAAATACCTGTAATTCATTGGGGTGCTCTATCCTTCAGTTGATCTAAGTTCACTAAAATCTTCATAAGTCAGAACTCAGAAGAGAGAGGTGAGAAGAAATCTCATCTAATCTTCTTCCGTTTCGTGTATGCTAAGCTTCTTTAATTAGTTTATACTATATTAATTAAAATGAACTCATTCAGATGCTCCATCGATTTCAACCTTTAATCATGCTTGAAAATTGATATTTTACTTAAAAAACAATTTGGTAAAGCTAACGAAGGATCACCAATAACATTTTTATTGCCGACGGCACTCTTGTTTATATTATGTGAAGGGATAATCCAGTCCTTTTCATAAAAGAAAAAAAAATTTAGCGATATAAGACATCTCACTGGTACACTTTAGAGCTACAGATCTCTCAATTATTGTAATTTGTTAAGCCTAATTAATATTAAAAAAATAGATCCATATACAAAAACGGTATGCAGATTGTCTTAAATTTTCATTCTAAGAGAAGCAAAGTCAGTAGGGTTTCGGCAAGTTATTAGGTGGGGAGTCCTATGTGGTCCGGAGACTACTGAGCGGTACCGCACTTACCAAGTCGGTACCCAGCTCGGTACCAAGCGTAACCGGACGGTTCTCCCATCCGATGTCCGGACAGAATAATCTCTTGTAGGATATACATTAAAAATACACATAAAGTGCATAAAACTAATAAATTTCTCCTACCATCATAATCATTATGAAAATTGTAATTAATGGAAGAACTTATATAAAATTTTTTATATTTCTTTTATACATATTTTATTTTAATTATATTCCTGAATAATTTTCAACAAGAGCTTTGATTTAAAAAAAAAATCATCCATTCTCACAACACTACAAGAAAATCATGTATTACCGTCAGATTTTTCGGCGAAAAATTCTTCATTTTCGGGCAGATATATATGCAACTTTTAGTTATATATCTTCAGCTCTAGCAGTTGAGGGTACGATATGGTTTAACTTTGATTCATCAAGAACATTTAGTCTAACATGAGCAGAGTCAAGGTCGTATAAGAGTCAGCATTAACCTCAGGTATTTGAATAATATTCGCCAGTCTCTGTAGAGCAAGAATATCACAGTTCACACCTTTATCATCAAGTGTAGCTAGCTGCCCTTAATTTCCATTAAACTTCACAATCAGGAAATATTCTTAGTCATTTAAATGACCCAAATCTTTCATCAACTTTGATACCACTTGCAAGAAAAAATTTCACCAAATGAACGTTGGAGTAATGAGAAAAGACTTTTAGCTAATCTGAGACCGTAATATTATCATACTTATTGCTAAGTTTGAATTTATTCCAAGCCCAGTCTTGCAACCCTTCTCTTTGCTCAATCTTTCAAATAGAGATAAGAGAAAAGATCTCCAAAGTAGATCTCACCAAAACTTAGGTTTCATTTGGACGTCTTTTTTATTGTTTCTTAAAACAAAATTTTAGTTAAAAATAAATATTTTTATACTGAAACTTTATTTTAAGAAGCAATATAAAAGCTGTTCCAAATGAAGTCTTAGACTTAACTTGGAATAACTTTCCTACTAGCTTTATTTTTTAGACCGCAATCATAATTTTTATTTGACCACTATTTTTTTCAATGCTTTAAAGAAAAATTATATTAAAAAGTTTTTTTTTTTTCTTAATGAGACTAAATTGAACATTTATAAATTATGTTAGAAAGTTAATTTCTATAATAGCTTTAAAATATTATGTTTTCTATAATAATTATATAATGTAATAAAAAAGTTTACCAAATTTACACACCAAAATCTGTTAATTAAAGGAGAGATACAGAAAGAAAATTCTTCATGAAACGAAAATATTTTTCCAAATAACAAGACTTGTCCACTTTGTTGAAATTCTAGCAATTAAATACTGCATAAAAGCCACAGTCTAACGGCAAATTATTGCATCAGGTCACCGAACAGAGAGGATCCGTTCGGATCCTCTCTGTCTACAGTAAAGCGCAGGTCTACAGTGACCTGCGCTTTACTGTAGACAGAGAGGATCCGAACGGATATTTCCGTCAGGTGACCTGGTGCAATAATTTGCCCAATCTAACAGCATGTGTATCTGAAAATTATTACCTTAAAAGTAGCATAACAAGCCCTATGATATTCTTTGAATAATGATAGTAAGATTTCTTAGTTTTTAATCCTCGGTGTTTAAAATCATAGGTTCTGAATGTATAGGTATTTATCTGCTATAAAAATGGTGAGGAAGATGAGGAAATGTGCTCACATCGATCAACTTAGCACAGTCAAAGCATCTTTTTCATGTTATATGAAGCAAAAAAAAAAAGAAGTCATATTTACCCAAAGTTATTTTTTTTTTAAACTCATAAAAAAGCTTACGTGTTAATTCAACATAAATGATTGCAGCTGGATTTCAACGTTTCTTTTTCCATCAGGCATCAGATAACTTGGTATTTGCATAGCGTTGTTTCTTTCACTATTATGAAAAAATCCTGATATTTTTATAAATAAATATATTAAGTGTAACTGTAATGATTCTATATTCATTCACCAATGGTACCCTGTTGAAGCTGGTTTATGAGCATATCTCTCTCTTTTGGATTGTCTTTTTGTTCCTTTTGGGGGTATTTTCCTGTTTTGTTGCAGGTATTTCAATTAATTTCATCCCAATTTGACAAATTACTGCTCTTTGCATTTCTTTGTAGGGCATTAATGGTGGATTGTCAGATTTGGAGCATGTTCATTTTTTGAGCAAGGAGGCGGAGCTTCAACATTATTTTTGGACCTTTTTTGGATGCTGGCTTCTGGCCCACCTAACTTGTTATTAGGTTATTATTTAATTGTGATTAGTATAGATCGTTAGCTCATAGGTATTTTTTGGACTTTTTTAGCTTGTTTGAGTCATAAAGAGCTGGAGGCCTCTTTAAGGACATTGTATTTTTTTGTGATGATTAACACGTAAGTCCGTCCGTAGGTTTTAACCAAAAAAATAACTCACTACTAATCAAAGAGCTACTAGCAAAAACTAAAAAAAATAAAAACTAATTTGTCAATCTAGTTACAAGCACTAAGGAAAAAAATCTCACAAAAATCAGAATCAGATTGGATGATTAGTAAACCATAGAATAAACAAATTACCCAGCCACGTTCTCAAACACTACTATGCCCCGTTTAAAACCTAAGAGAAAAACAATTATCATAGATGATTAGTGAACATAATATATATACTTATCTCTGATAATTAGCAACGTAATATTACATCAATGGATGAAGACTTTTAATTTCTTGCATTATTTATATATAGCTAAGATCACATACGGATAAAAAAAAGTAAAAAAGGCCAGCGAGCTTTTTTCAATATGTGAGAAGCTTTTCATTCGAAATAGTGTTAAATTAAGTGATTATAATTAAATTATAGTTCTCGAGCGAAATCAGCCCGTTGGCTTTCGGTTGAGCAAAGCACTGCTCAAGTTGCTAGACAACCTAGCTAGCTAGGAATATGACATGGTTGCTATCCATTCATGCATGCATGTAAGTCAAAGGACTAATTAGATATTTTGTCGTGAGCCAAGGGTGACTTGTCGTGCTTAACCATCTTGTTGGCTTTAAAGCTGGCCTGCCTTGCCACTGACGACGACCTTTTAACATTAACAAAGATGGGTCGTTGCAATATTCTTAGGTCTTAGTCATTAGTTGGTGGTGTATACAGGAGTCATGAAAGATGCTTAAAGCTTGATTAATTGTATAATACTTTGAAATTATTGCACTGGATGGAGTTAAAGGCCAATGCTGCGAATGATAGATATCAAATTGATCCCCACTTAAATTTTAAAAAATTGGCAACAATTTTTTTAGTTTGATCTCAGACTTACTCAGAACTTTAAGCTCAGTAAAGCGAAGTAGTTAATTAGGTTCAAATTTGTTCGATAAAAATCAGTTGAACCTTAAAAATGCAACACAAACAAATGGAAGAAGAGTGAGAAAGAATGGATGTATTAGTATTTATATTCTCTCAAGTGAACTGCTATGAGGAAACAAGGTTGGACACTTTGCCAGGAAGGCTAGCTGCAACTCAATTGTACAGTAGTTGAGAGAGAGTGTGTGTGTGTTGGAGTTGCCTCGAGTTTAGCTCAACCCTTATTTGTTCATGTTCTTGATTGTTGTTCACTTAATTGGTAGATGTGTCAGGGGTCCAAGCTGGGGGTCGGTCAGTGCCCTCTTACGGGATTTGACCTTTTGTTTTCTTTATAGTGCAGTCGTCCTTTTTTGAGTTCCTAGTGGTTGTTTGAGCAACTTGTCTTTGATGACTATGGATAACTATGATCAATTTTCTACTAATGTAAACTAATTATCACTTCAAAAATAGTTCGAGCTAGTTCAGTTATCTCAGCCATTCAAGTGTAGACTTGCCAGCTAGTTCCTCTCAACTGCAATTACCTTTGTGCATTTGATCTATGTATATGTTATCGTACACAAACTGTTATCTAATTTTGATTAAAACTTAATAAAAAAAAAGGTATGTAATTGCTTCTAAGATTACAAACAAATATGTTCAAATGGATTTATATAGCAGCAACTGGGTGGTGGTGACAGCAGCCAACGATTGTTGTGGATTGATGCATGGTCGTGGTACATAGTTGGCGGAATCAATCACTCTTTTGAGGCGGAACCAATCACTCTTTTAAGGGTGAGCAAAATATGATCGGGACGTATATATCCTTTGGAGTGAAATATAAAAATAAAATCATAGTATTTTAGACAAATGTATTTATTGAAAAAAATCAAGGATAAGCAATCGGCCACACTAAATTCTTCTTAAGTCCACCCTAACGATGATATTTGGTAGCGTTTCACTCAAGCGATGCATTTTAATTTATAACTCACTCAAATCGAACAAATTATAAATACATTGAAAATATGTTGGATAGAGAACTATAAATATATTGAAATATACATTTCATCTAATAAATCATCTAAAATTCCACAAGTAAAGCAATTGATATACTTTATGCTAATTTAACTTGCAATCAAGCAGCCTCAAAATCATAAAACTATTAAAAATTAATGATTAGTGTGGTCAAACTTTGGTTTATGTAAAGATGGTCAAACTCCCAATCACAACGCTACAAAGCCTTAACCCTTTTACGACCAGATGCATGAACTATCCGTGCATAGGAATATTTCAGCTGATTGGAGACGTTACAAGATGCGTGGTAGCTAAGAAGAACACATATTATGCAGAGAAAACTAACTAACTTCTGCTACACTATATTATTTTTTACTTGTACTTGTAAAAAAAGTATATCAGCGAAGAACAACAACGACACAGTTTATATAAACCAAGCTTGTCTATTAATCTCTCTCTCTAACCAATTAACGATTAGCTAGATTCGTCTATGCTAAGAAAAGAAAGGAAAATATCGATAAGGTGAAGAAAGCGAGTCCCTGCGTCACTTTCGCCTTTGATCTTCCCAACGTGTAGAATAGGGTTTATCCATCCGCTTTCAGAGGGACCCATGAAAGCTTTGTATCTTGACTCGCCTTAATGATGACAGTAGCTTATAACAACACCGTTCTTTAGAGGCCTTTATACTTTTGGATTCCGGAAATAAATTTTCTTCTTGCAGAGAGTGATGGCTGAAAAAGATCATTTATCTGAAAAGACTTTCGTTGAAACAACCAAAAATAAAAAATAAATAATGAACGGATGATAATTTAGTTCTTCTGGGGGTTTTCAGAGAGCTAGAATGAGGCCGGACCAGCCGCTGGATGATTAATTGCGTCGTTCGCTCCTCGTCTGTTCTTCACCACCTGCACCGTTCGGTCAGGATACAGAAAGGAAACAGAGGAAAAGGGAGAGAACAGAGCTTTTATTTAGCAAAGGAAAATTTCCTTTTACAATTCAAATCTCAAAAATCTCCCTTATTCTACTAGAGAGAGACTATTTATACACATAAGAAACAAACGTAAAACATAGCTAATGGACACACGCAGAGCTACACCGGCAATGGGAAATGTCATAAGGAGGTGCTCCAGTGTTGCAAGTAGACGCTCCGGCGTCATTCTTCTGGGGTGGGAGAAGACTCGAGTTCAATATGAGGGGTTAAGTCCGCCACATTGAACACAGCCGAGACGTTGTAATCACCCGGCAAATCAATTTGATATGCGTTGTCATTGATCTTCTTGATAATTCTAAAAGGTCCATCAGCCTTCGGCTTCAACTTCCCAAATGGTCCCGGAGGAAATCTTTCTTTCCTCAGTCGAATCCAGACAAGATCACCTTCCTGAAATTGGACGAGCTTTTTGTGCTTATTAGCTTTGGCTTGATATTTACAATTCTGTTTGAGTATTTCGGCTTGGACTTGCTTGTGCAGTTTCTTTATTTCCAAACTCCTCTGTTCGCCGTCAGAGCTGTAATGAGTGGGGGAGAGGATAGGGATTAAGTCTAGAGGAGTCAGGGGATTACTCCCATAAACAATTTCGAAGGGACTGTGTCGAGTAGTATTGTTTGGTGATCGGTTGAATGCAAATTCGATTTGAGCTAGAATTAAATCCCATTGCTTAACGTTCTTTCCGACAAAGCAGCGAAGAAGATTACCCAGGCTTCTATTGACAGTTTCGGTCTGGCCATCTGTCTGAGGATGTGCAACCGAGCTAAATTGCAATCGAGTCCCCATTTTTCCCCACAAAGTCTTCCAAAAATGACTTAAAAATTTGACATCCCTATCAGAAGTGATAGTTTTAGGGATGCCATGAAGCCGAACTATCTCTCTAAAGTAGAGATCACCAATGTGAGTGGCGTCAAGAGTCTTATTGCAAGCAACAAAATGCGCCATCTTGGAGAATCTATCCACGACCACCATGATAGAATCTTTGTTTCTTTGTGTTCGGGGTAGTCCTAGCACGAAATCCATGGATACATCTTCCCAAGGACCTTGAGGAACTGGTAACGGCAGATACAAACCGGCATTGGTGCCGGTTGTTTTGGCTTGCCGACAAATTCTGCAACTCTGTACATATTTGTTTACCTCTTTGGTCATAGCAGGCCAATAGAATTTTTCCTTGAGCAAGAACAAGGTCTTGTCACGCCCAAAATGGCCGGCCAAGCCGCCATCGTGACATTCCGAAATGAGAACAGTCCTGAGAGAACATCTAGGCACACAAAGGCAGTTGTGGAAGAATAAGAATCCTTCTCGGATGTGGAAAAATTGGTAAGCACAGTTTTGACATTTCTGCCATATGTCGCTGAAATCTACATCCTGTGTATATAATTCTCGGATAAAATCAAAGCCCACAAGCTGAGCTTGCATTTTCTGAACCAGTACATGGCGCCTACTTAAGGCGTCTGCTACTTGGTTTTGCTTGCCTGATTTGTGTTGTAACACAAAGTGGAATGCAGCTAAAGATTCAGCCCATGTCGCATGCCGTCCGCGAAGCTTCTTCTGGCTACTGAGAAATTTTAAAGCGGCATGATCGGAAAAGAGAACGAACTCCTTGCTTAAGAGATAATGACTCCAATGGTGAAGAGCCCGAACTATTGCATAAAATTTCCTTATCGTACGTCGAATATTTTTGACGTGCTTCATTCAATTTTTCACTGAAATAAGCTATAGGCTGGTCTTCTTGGCTTAACACTGCTCCAATGCCTACATTGGAGGCATCACAGTCGACTTGGAACAGCTTGCTGAAGTCAGGAAGTCGGAGTAATGGCGCTGTCGTCATTTGCTCTTTAAGGCATTTGAAACTGCTTTCAGCCTGAATTGTCCATATGAATTTATCAGCTTTCAATAATTCTGTGAGGGGAGCAGCAATGGTACTAAAATTTCTGATGAATCGACGGTAGAATGAAGCCAGGCCATGGAATCTCCGAACATCGGTGAAGCACTGAGGTGTCGGCCAGCTCACAATAGCTTCAACTTTTTCTGGATCGACTTCAATGCCAGTTGCCGATAATATAAATCCCAAGAAATGAGTGCGTCTGCTCAGGAATTGGCATTTGGAAAGGTTGCCAAACAACCTTTGTTCTCTTAATACCTCTAGCACTTGCCTGAGGTGTTGCAAATGGCTTCGAATGTCGTTGCTGTAGACAAGGATATCATCGAAGTATATGATCACAAATTTACACAAGAAAGGTTGGAATACCTGATTCATTAATCGCATGAAGGTACTCGGGGCATTGGAGAGGCCGAAGGGCATTACCAACCATTCGAAAAGACCATCCCTGACTTTAAAGGCTGTCTTCCATTCGTCCCCTTCTCGGATCCTGATTTGATGATAGCCACTGCGTAAATCTATTTTGGAAAAGAAACTCGCCCCTTGCAATTGATCAAAGAGATCATCAATCCGAGGAATGGGAAATCTATAACGGATAGTGATTTTATTCACCGCCCGGCTATCTATACACATCCTGTAAGTTCCATCCTTCTTGGGCACAAGCAAAGCTGGAACCGCACATGGACTGACACTTGGTCTTATGAACCCTTTGGTCAGTAATCCTTCCACTTGTCTCTTCAATTCTTCATGCTCTTCAGGTCGAAGCCTGTATGGAGGCCGATTAGGTAAGGAAGCTTCGGGCATCAAGTCAATGGCGTGTTGAATATCTCGGAGTGGTGGCAATCCCGTTGGTAACTCATCAGCAAAGACATCCTGAAATTCTGCTACTAGTGATTGAACTTCGGTGGGTTGGCAACAGATCTCTTTACCCACTTCCTTGAGGAGAATCAAGTAACACTTGTGAGTTTCTTGAAGGGCTAGGTGGCATTCAGATTTGTTAATGATAAATTGATCGGCATGTACTTCATCTTGTGAGGTGGTTAAGGGAAGCAGAACAATCGGTTTCCCCTCTTGAATGAAAGAATAGGTGTTTTTGATTCCGTCGTGCACCGTTTGCCGATCATATTGCCAGGGTCTTCCTAGTAATAGGTGACAAGCGTCCATAGGAAGTACATCGCACCATACACGATCTTGATACTTGCCGATAGAGAAATTAACAAGACATCTTCGTGAGACTTCTAACTCGTTCTTCCGCTGGACCCAAGACAGCTTGTAAGGTTTGGGGTGAGCTTCTGTTGGTAAGTTTAACTTCTCTACCAAAGTAGCTGACGCAATGTTCTCACAGCTTCCACTGTCTACTATTACTTGACAGACACGATCTTGCACTGTACACCTTGTCCTGAAAAGGCTGTGGCGTTGCGCAGGTTCTTCTCTCTACACACTAAGCATTCTCCGAAGAACCAGGAGAGTTCCTTCATCTGCTCTTATAACAGTGGGTTCACTCAGAGAGCTGCTAACTTCTGTAATATGGTTTTCAGTATGGAATGTCTCAGTGAACTCCCTCTCTTCTTCTTCAATGAGGGTGATCGTTCGTCGAGTTGGGCAATTTGAAGCAATATGCCCAAACCCATGGCATTTGAAACATTTTCGCGCGGACACCCCCGTAGGCTGACGGATAGGAGGTTGATTAGTAGCAGGATGATTGTCGGATGATGCCGAAGCTCCTTCACTTAAAGGACGAGTGGCTGGATTATTTCTTTCAGCACCATTATCACGTGATCTGAGAAAATTTGGCTTGTGACTTTTCTGTTGTTTTTCCACTTTCAAGGCCAGGTTGATAACATCCTGCAAAGTCCAATAAGATTGTAGCTGGACAACATGAGCAATTGATGGCTGAAGGCCTTCAATGAACCTTGCAATGGTATTCTCAAGTGGTTCATTTAAATCACATTTTAAAGATAATTGTTCGAACGCAGCCACATATTCCTCCACCGTTCGTTGCTGCTGTTGCAACCTGTGTAATTTCAAGAACAGTTCTTGCCGGTAATGCTCGGTTACGTATTTGCGTTGCAACTCCTTCTTCATCTTATCCCAGCTTGTGATTTTACTTCTGCCTTCCCGCAACCGTGTGCGCTTCAAATTTTCCCACCACAACGAAGCATTCTTCGTTAATTTGATGGCCACCAGTTTTACGATTCGATCAGGAGCAACTTCTTTATATTCAAGAACACGTTCCACCGTGTGCAACCAATTCAAGAACTCATCTGGATCCATCCTACCATCAAATTCTGGAAGTTCTACTTTCACTCCACTGTCGTCCCTGGTCGCCGCTCTGCCCCGCGCTGGACCTCTCCTATGGCCCTCTTCGTCGCTGGACAGTTCTTGATGGAATGGATTGACGTTTTCTTCCCCTTCTTGATGATTCACTGGATCTTAATATCCCCTTCTTGCTAGTTGTTGCTGCAGCTGATGAATCTCTCGCCGCAACTCTTCGATCACTACTTCATGGACTGGACGTTGAGGATTCCGGCGAGGAGGCATCTTGCCCACGCTCTGATACCAAATGAGGCCGGACCAGCCGCTGGATGATTAATTGCGTCGTTCGCTCCTCGTCTGTTCTTCACCACCTGCACCGTTCGGTCAGGATACAGAAAGGAAACAGAGGAAAAGGGAGAGAACAGAGCTTTTATTTAGCAAAGGAAAATTTCCTTTTACAATTCAAATCTCAAAAATCTCCCTTATTCTACTAGAGAGAGACTATTTATACACATAAGAAACAAACGTAAAACAGAGCTAATGGACACACGCAGAGCTACACCGGCAATGGGAAATGTCATAAGGAGGTGCTCCAGTGTTGCAAGTAGACGCTCCGACGTCATAGAAGAAGATAAATGAGAGAACCTCTTCTATGTTTTAATATAAGATAATCTTTAAATCTGCATCAGCTGTAGAGGATAACTATCTATCTTCGAGGGAGTTATTAGGAAGCCCCCTCGCAATTTCACTAAAAAAGGAAGTAGATACTAATTTTGCAACTCTTAGTTGAAATTATTATAGTCAAGATCTCATCATTTTATCTCTTGTTCCACTTGGGGTTTCTTCTTTATCGCCAACAAAATTCTTCTTTGCATGTGTTACAAGTGTCTACGAGTGCTTTAAAATAGCCTACAGCCAATGTACAATGATGAGGGTGATTCTCATATGAGAAAAGAAATAGTATATTCTAGGAAGTCCAACCCTCCTTGAAGCAATAGGGATGGAAAAGGAGAAGGATATAATATATGCATGAATTATTGAGTTCAATCTTAAGAGTGATGTGATCCCTTCTCTAAGACCTTAAATTATACATTCATAAGCACAATAAATTAAACAATATCATTAGTTATGGAAAATAATCATAAAAATGCCTACAAAAATATGCTGTCTTTTTTAATCATTAATAGCATAGTCAATGTGACATGCACATAACATCCTTAGATTGATATGGAAGTGTAATGCCCTAACAAGATAAAGAAGTGGGTGGTGTTTTTATGGGACTTAGCAAAGATTGGATATAATCATTTCTACCAATTATGATGATTTTTTTAAAAGTCTCAATATGTTGAACTATATCATTCTTGCCATATATGGATATTCTTCATGATATTAATCTTTAACAAAAGTTCCAATATTTCTATGAGCTTGGACATGACCAAAGCTTATAATCAAGTTCAATGGCCTTTTGTTGGACATTTATGATTAAGTATATTTTCATCTTTAGTTCATTAATAGGATTAAAGTGATGGACATGACCAAAGCTTATAATCTTAATTTAGGTTTTGAAATAAAAATTACAACTTTTTAATGGCATTTTAACCACTAAATATCCATGCATTTGATCTTCCTTACTTTGATATGTTCAAACCTTTGATTTTATGATGGAACTTCAGAAAAAATCATGATGTTCTACATCATAGGGTCATGCCAAAAAATGGTGAATGGCATCACAATGTAGTTTTGATTATTAGGTTAAGATTTTTCATAGGAGCTAACTCCTATAATTAATATATCCTGAGTATAAAAAAAAAAAAAGCATAACACACTCTTAATTAAGATCAATAACTAGTGATTTACTTTCATGCATACTCATAAATGTCTTAAATGTAATAATTCATGACATTAAGCTTATGATGAGCCGACAATGTAATGTAATGTAATGCAAGTTAAGATTGAAAGATTATAGGCCTAGGACATTAATGATGCCTAAGAATAACAAAAATTTGTATTTTGAATGAACTTACACTAAGAAGATGAAAAATATGATTAAAATTTTTTAGGATTATATTCATTATTTTATCTAGTTCTTTCAGGATTATATCTTATAGTTCCACAATAAAATAAACATGAGTTGATCAGGGGAAATGTCCCAAAGTAGGAGTACATTATCAAGTTGTGAATAAATTCTAATAATTTAAATTTTTTTCAACAACTTAATATTTCATAAGGGAGTTTCTCAATTTAAGTCCTACAATAGATATTAAGTATTATCCTACATAGGCTAAGATAGCTGTATATAGTATTTTTTAGAACTAATCTCTCTACTTGCAAGAAAAATGCTTAGTATGAGATTTACGCTCTTAATCATGAGAGGTCAAAAGCTTGACTATTTAGTTACTTACTTCCTAGAATGAGATTAACATTGTGTAGCCATATATCCTAAGATATTTACAAATTGTTCTATTTACATCTAGAAGATATACAAGATAAATTGGTTGTTATTTAAAATAAAAAATAACATATAAATAAAAAATAAAAATAGCCTCACACCTCCTCCTAAAATGTTCCTTTGATCTACTAGGGCTTTGCCCTAGTCGCCTCTCCTTCTGATATGTTGGGGCTTTGCCCTAGCTTATTCTCTCTTTCTTGTCGTATTTTCACTCATGTCTCCTCCTCCTTGTCGAAGGGAGTTTTCTCTATCTCCTTTTTTTGCATATTTTTTACATTTTTTGTTTGGTTTTCTTCAAATTTTTTTTTTCGAGTTTTGGATCAGTTGTTATGGCTAAAGTTTCTTTTAAGAGATCGAAGTGATCCTATCGTTCTTTCTTACAATAACCCATCAAAATCTTTCAAAGATGTTTTGTATGGCTTTATTTCTTTGAATGATTTTATCAATCTAAAGGCTACTACTATTTAGGGTTTATAAGCTTTATGGATTTCAGATGAGGAAGTTCAACATCTTGCTAAGCCTTTCGAATTTGCCCTAGTTGGAAAGTTTTAGATTCTATATGTAAACCATTTTTCAACTTGAAGCTTTAGGGTGAATTTTTTATCACCCACTTGGATCAGAGGCATGTCTGATCAAGTTATTCAATGATATGGATTATGATAGTTTATGCATAGATTGTATTATATTAATAATTGCTTTATGAAGTTCATAAAATGGTATCGTTTTCTTGATAACTCAGAGGATCCTCTGATTAATACAGTTTTGATTTCATTCATGTATCTCCGCACCCATTTATTTTCTCCTTGCATTCTGCAAGGCTTAGGTACTTTGTATGGCTGATCGATTCAAACAAATAATTCCACTGCCATTAGCTCCAGGCCGTCGATGGCCAGTATTCTTGTTAAACTTGACATTACCAAAAAAATATCATAATTTAGTTTGGCTTGGTCCAGAGAAATTTGGCTATATTCAGAAGGTGTTAATAGATGATTTCTCAAAATTTTGTGTTCATTGTAAGTCTATTGATCACAAAAAATTAGAATGTTTTTATTTACATCCTCATTTGAGGAAGACTGTTGTGCCTAAACATGTCTCAGAAATAAATGCTACTTGTTATGTTCCTGCTATGGGATCCGATGACTTAGCCTTGAATGAACTTAACATTCCATTTAAAAAATTGCATTTAGCAATGAATTCACAAATCTCTCTCTTAAACCCATCTAATTGAGCCAATGAAAAAAAATAATATAGCTCCTCCCCTGGTTATTCCCTATGTTTCTAATTCTTCTTATGCTATGGATTGTGAGGTCAATAATATGGATATGTTTGTTAACCTGTTCCAAGCTATGTATGATGGTAATCCTTTAATTTTTTCCCCTATTGTTGAATTTTTGGATCTTCAAGTTGGTAATAGCATGTTGATTGTGGCATTTGGTTCTTATCCTGTGGTTTCTCGTGATATCCTTCTTGAAGGTTTGGACGTCTTTAATTGGGTCCCTATTATTAACCTATGGGTCTCCATTATTTCTAATGATGTGTTTATAAATTTGAGTGGTGGGTTACAATGGCTGGTGATTTCCTTTGTTGACCCTTTGGACCATTTTGAATGGTTTTGTGATCTTTCGAGTGATAACTACTGTGATGGGGAACTTAATGATGGTAGATGTAATGTGTTGCTACATGACATAGATTTGAATTTTGTGCAAGTTGAAAATGATGGCTTTTCAAAAAATTTAGGCAAGAAAAGTAAGAAAAGTAAAACCAGAAGCTTGTTGAAGAATTTTAAATATTTTCTTGGCATAACTACTAGATCTAAGTCTATGCTTAGTTCTTTTGGTTGGTCTTTGGTTTCTTTTTTGTCGTCTTGGTTGGCTCTAATGTTGAGCTTTTGCTGCTTCTGTTTTGGTCTTGCCTTGTCATGTCGTTTGGTTGGTTAGCATCTATGATGTTGGCTGTTTGGGGCTCTTTGGGGGTGCATGGTTGGTGTTGAGCATCTATTATTTATGCTATGTTCTTATTGATTATTGTTGTTAGCTTGGTGTTTCAGTTTTTGTCATTGTCCGATTATTTTTTGCTCCATGGTTGGCTAGTTGGCTTGATTAGCTTGGCGCATTGTGTTTAGGTTTCATTTGTTGTCTTGTTTGGCTTATCGGTTGTTATATTGGTCATCTTGGTTGTTCGTCTCTTGGTTTTTTTAATTTTATGTTCAGTTCACTTACTCTTTCTTTTAGTTTTTTGCAGGTCGTCTGCTCGCTAGAGATGTTGAGTGTGGACCTTTGAGGTGGCCTTTTGGCTTGGTCTCCCTTTAGGTATTTTTTAATCTTTGTTTTCCTGCTTGTTATTTGATTTATAAGTGGTTTACAGCCTTTTCTCCTTGTGTTGGATGCATTTTGGATCACACATACTTTGGCTAGAATTTTGATGGTTTTTATTTGTTCCTTGGGGACTCCATTGAAGATTAAGTTTGGGCACTTTTTGAGGGTTAGCTTCTTGCCTCCCTGATCTTTTTCTTTTCAGTTCTTGTATTATACAGAATCATTGACTCATTAGGTTTTATTTTAATGATTGTACTTTCTTTGTTGTAGAGAGCATTTAATCATGTAAAGACTTGTAATCTTTTTAATTAATAACACATAGGCTCCTTTGTACGTTTTAACAAAAAAAAAAAAAAGAAAGGAATTTCTAGTTCCCATTAAGCATTCACATATGCATGTGAGGTTTAGATCGATGCCAAGTTTATGCTAACATTAATTAGATTATGTCTGCATACCATTTTTTTATCTTGAAAAAAAAGGCTGACAAAATATATTTTTTTAATGGGGCTTTTGATATTGCTTTGAGTTGAATTTATTTTACATGAGAAATATTAAAACTTAAGATGTTAACATTAAAGAATAATCTAGGCCATTATATAATAGTTTCTATTAAAAGCTCCAAACATTTATTTTTATTTAATGTAAAAATTTCAAGTAGACATTGCCATCATGAACTTGGGCTTCATTTGAGAGAACTTTCATATTATTTTTTAAAATAATATTTAAGAACAAAATATTTTTAAAATTTTTTAATTCAAAAACTTTTTGTACTAAAAAACTATTTTACAAAGCATTAGAAAGTTGTCTTAAATAAAACCTTAATAGTCAATCTGACTTGGGTCCTTGTTAGGGAGAAATTATAACATCTGGTCAAAAACCGAACGGTCCAAATGTATATCGAGTCCAAAATACCGAGTGTAGGTGACATGTCATGTGGTTATTAGTTTCTGAACGCATTCGGACACTGAATGTAATAATTGCTCCTTGTTAGGACACCCCATAAACTTACAAATATTTTTTCAAAAACATCTTTAGCAATTAAAAATTTGTTCCAAATGAAGCCTAAGACAACATGACAATTTCTTCCATCTTCCGTAGATGCATTTGCTAGCTATTTTGAGGGTTTACAATGTTCATAGTGTGAAATGGTCAAATATGACTTCAACATACTACAAATATGTAGGCTATTAAAAAGTCTTTTAAGTAGGCAAAGCTTTGAATGCCACACAATTTAGCTTAGAAAAATGCATTTACAAAAAAATAGAAATTGAAAAAGATCAAACAACTTAGATTATATTAAAAATATATTTGAAAAATCATCAATGGATAATTTCAAAGTATTTAATTTGTTTTAAAAATGAATTTAAATATATATCACAAACAAATGATACAAAATATATTTTGCAAATTTCATTTTGATGTTTAGGGTTTATGCCCACTATATAGAATATGAGTTTGATTTAGCCCACAAAGTAATTTACTTGAATTATAAATTTTAAATAATTTATTATTATTTTTTAATTGATTTAGGATTTGTGGGTGACATGAGCCAAAATTTGATAGATGAAACAAATTTTGATTCAATTATCCATTTTTTAAAATATTTGAGAACTATCATAAATAATTGGACAACTTATGGATATATTTAGTAATTTAAACAAATACCCATTTATTTTGGGAAATTTAAGGGTGAATTAAAAAAAAATTAGTTCATAAATCTAAATTATGAATCAATTATATTATAATATCAACATTTTCATGAATTTCTTACAAAGTTATGTGATTTTTTTGTAATTAAACTCTAGTAAAATAGGAAATTATACCATTTTTGATATTTTTGATGTTTTATTTATGTTGGAAATTTTAAATAAAAGAGAATTTTGATTTTATAAGTGGATAAATTTATTTGGGTACTTCCAGATATGTCTTTTGGGAGAAATTTTCCACTAGAAATTAATTTTTCGAACTTCCCTTTCTTTGCTTAGAAAAAATTGAATTTAATCTCTTAACTGAATAATCACCCTTATTATCTTTATTGAACTTACTACCATTATTAGTTCATGTAGATCCATATTTGCATGAAAAATAAGAGCAAATTAACCAAAATATCAAAGTAAAATTATTGTGGCAAAGCAAACTTTTAATTTCCCTATCAAATTTATACTGTAGATGCAAAGTATTTCGAAAGAGGAAAAACCATTGGTAGCTGATTTTGAATGTATTGCACTATTGTTTCTGTCAAGCATTACTTTTAAGTTCAACTAATTGATTTCCTTTAAATAATATAACCATAGAAATTGTAAAAATACTTAGGAACAGTAAGGATTCAAAATAAGATTTTCAAAGGCTTAAAATATTCCAAATCAGTTGATTTATGCATTTGTTTGGCCTCATAACAGGAACTTTTATTAGGTCCTCTGACCGGACGTAGCTCTATTTTCGGTCATCATTGAGTTACTCGGTTTTTGCTCGATATTTGCTCGGTATTGCTAGGTATTGCTTGACAATAACGAAAAATACCGCTCTGTGAAGACCAATACTAAGTAATACCACAAAATACAGGGTATGTTTTGGTATTACTCGGTATTTTGTCTTCACATAATGATATTTCTCGTTATTGTTAGTATTGCTCGGTATTTGATCAGTATTTCTCGTTTTGTGCCTGCTACGTGGCGCGATCTCAGTGCTAGCCGAACGTAGTTCTACTTACGTTCACCGGATCAAATAAAAGTTCTCATCCAATAGCTTTGTCCTGATGTCCTGATGTGCTTGAAGTATTACGTTGGCATACATATTACCTGCACAAACTCAAGTAGAAACTAACAAAAAATTCTCAGCTTATTTATAATCATCAAAAGCTAGAGCTCATGAGGCTAACAGAGATAAGATCACCTAAAGCTAATTGATGACACAATTACAACCACAAACTCAATAGTGTTCAATAATTATCTATGTGCGATATTGCTTAAGATCTCTACGATAAGAACCAAACTAACTCTTATAATGAAGGAGCTTAATGTTGTCCCAAAGCACAGATATCCATGCACACCATTTCGGTGTATCGAGCAAAGGTCTACAGTACTTTTCGCGACGTTATAACAAATGCTACGACAAAAATCATGCAAAAATTTTAGAAGAAAGTAATACTCCATAAGCCAACATGCGGGTGAAAATAGGAGTGTAAACAAGTCAAATCAAGCCTAAGTCATCCTTGTGGCTTGAGCTTGAGCTTTATTATTTAATCGAGTTCGAGCTTTATTCAACGAGTTAAAGCCAGCTCACTATTCAACTCATTTACTATCAAAAGAAAGAGAAAATGATTATGATAATCATTATAATGAAATAAAAAAAATAATGGAAAAAAAAACAAAGAATTGCTAAATATATGTAAAAGAGATTTATTTTTTATTAATTTTTTAAAAACTTTATACTTAAAATCTTGAATGCTAACATATTTTAACTATATTTTATAGTAATATTTTTTAAAAAATCACTAAATAGAAGTCATCTAACAAGTTAACGAGTTGAGAAAGGATTGACTCAAGCTTAGCTTCATCAGCTAATCGAGTTTGATTCACAAGCCATTAATCAAGTCGAGATTTAATCGGCTTGACTCAATTACACTCCTAAGTAAAATTTTATCATGACTCTACTAGTCACTAACCTAACAAAAAAGAACTAAACTCTTTCTTAAACAATTAAATGACAAAATAACATAGAGAATAATATAGAACAAAAAATATCAGCTTCTATGTTGGAAAAAAGGGGCTTTTTTTTGGAATGAGTACGAACCTCCACAAAGACTACACGAAAATTGAAATTCAATGCCTGCAAGTGCACATATTTAATGAAGCAAATAAAATAGACCAGAGAAAATACCTGCAAGTGTATATGGCAGAAAACAAATATAAGGCAAAGGTGAAACCATTTCAATACCAGCCAGATGACTACTAGAACTAAAAATCAAAACTGCAAAATAAGGAGAAAGAAACCCAGAATAAAGCCAAATAGACATATAGGGAGAAAACCACCCAGTAACAATCCAACAAGATACAATTCAGATACAAATTCCAATGCAACAAGAATAATAGAATATATAAATAAAATCCAACAGAAGCCGCCTGAACATCATGAAATAGGAAGCCAAAAAAGCCTATACAAACTATGCCCAGGAGCCATCAGTAACGTTAGAAAACTGTCAGTTATAAGGCAAAAGGGGGGTTGTACTATAAGCAAAGCATACAAGCGGCCCTTATGGAACCAATGAAGGACCATTTGTAAGTTTTGGTATTGTGCCATTGTTATGCCGCCGGCCCAGAGGGGCCGGCTGGACCGGTCCTCTTTTACTCCTGCAGGCCCAAGCTGGGCGGAAATCAGAAGGGGGGGGGGGGGGGCCGGCAGACCTTGTGAGCCCAAGCAATGAATGTATTAAACTTTAGGAGGGAAAATTTGAATTAAGGAGCTGTTTAGGGATTTTTAATTATTCCTTTTGCTTTAATTAGGAGAAAGGGTGCGAGTTAGGGTTTTATCTTGAGATTTGCTGAAATTTTGAGATCTACTCATGGATTGGGGCTCTAGACTTTGCTAGAGAGTTTTGGAGAGTGGTTCTTCCTCTCGAATTGAAGAACATTGTATCTTACTTTGTTTTCTTGCATCTACTAGTAAAAATCTGAGTTTTCCCTCCCTAATTTCCACTGTTTTGGTGCAAAACCTGCTGTGTGGCTGCTGTATTACTGCTGGGACAGCAGTTTTTCTTCTGTTTTCATACTAATCTTGACTTGGGTTGCTTGCGAACTCAAGTATTACCTTGGGGTTACTTGCGAACTCAAGTATTTCCCATCAGCCATCCACAAGCTATGAGGTTCACAGCTTGAAGGGCTTCCTTAAGGATCTCCTCCATAAGGACTAAGCAATCATTTTAGGGATTTGTAAAATCTTCTTCTGGGTTCAGCAAAGAAAACTTGAAGCTCAGAAGGTAACTCTTATCATTAAAGGTAGCAACCTACCACAGCATGCCTGCAATTTGAGGGTTGCCTTCGAGAACATAGACCTGAAGTTCACATCTCTCAATTTCAATATGATATTGCTTCCTGAGTCAGTCCACATACATGTAAAGAGTCTTGTGTCTTAAGTACCAAAATCTTAGAACTACAACTATATGTCCCATGATCATGAAGTGTAGAAATTTTTATTGCATGCACATAAAACAAATGGAGAGAGATGTGTTGAAGTTACCACTTGAAGGGGATGTTCAGTACGCCTATTTAAATGGATTTTAAATAAGCTTTAAGCTAAAATCCTCCATACACAATGTAAAGATCCTTTAATATCTGCATCTTCTATATCCTAATTTTATCAAATTTTGATTAGAGGTTTGTTTGGGGAAGCTTTCTTACTACTTTCTAAAGCAATTTTTTAGTACAAAAAAAATTTTAATAAAAAAAATTTATGCTAAAAAGTTACTTTAGAAAGTAATAAGAAAGTTGTCCCAAACTAAACCTAAAATTGGCACAAAATTAAGATCTAACAAAACCCAGTTGTGAACTAAGTATTAGGATTTAATTGAAGAATTGAAGCAACCACAAGCATCCATTAAATACATGCTTGTGGGCCATATCTAGCCCACCAACGCTATTCGGGAGTACTAACAGTACCCACATTTAGTTGTTATACATGCTTGTGGGCTATATCTAGCTTTTATTACTTTAAACCCAGGTGCTTGGGGGAGAGGAGTTATGGAAAGGGAGGAAAGAATGCAGGTTCTTGTCTCACACGCACTTTGTTCCGCCTCACGCGACCTGCACCAGCTCCACACGCAGCCCTTCCTCATGCTCCCGTGATGCGTGCGTCTAACCTAGGCACTCCGTTGGCTTGATCCTTCAAGCCTGCGTCCGTGATCTGCCTCTATGTGATCTGCTTCGGCCTCTTCTCTGCATGCGGACACAGACTGCAAAAACGAGATCTCCTTGTGCAACATTGCCCGTGCGATCCGCTTCTGATCATCTCCTCTTCTTCCTTTTTTGAATAATAACCTTCTTCCACCTTGAGATCACTTCCACCAGGCTCGATACCAATTTGTTGGAATTCTTGTAGGAGTTCTTAAATGAAAGAGAGAGGGAAGGGAAGAGAGCATAAGTCTTGGAAAGGAAACACTGAACTTAATTCTGATTATTTGGCTTGGGTTAGCAAATATTATAACCATTATGTCTATATAGACACAAAGGAATGCACAAAGCAAAGGCTATACAAAAAAATGCCTAAAGAAAGTACACCTATATAAAACTAATAAAAAAACACAAAAAAAAAAAAAATTAGATCACAATAAACACTAACAATTTCCACTTTCAAACAAGTGCATTATTTAGCATGTTGGCCATATTCTCCGGGCAATCATCAATGCAGTGATTTTGACTTAGAATGTGTTGACTCTAAATCAAATAAGAATTCATCATTGGTGATCTAATATGAGGCACCAAGGGCAAGCCAAGATATTTTATAAAATATTGCTACAAAATTTATATTTGAGATGCATTCCTCTATTGTCTATTCATACCATAACAATTCCACACGAATTTATTTTTATCCATTCAAATATCACATCAGTGGATCATACGCACTTAGATGAACAACAACTTATTGACATACATTGCAAAATGATCGTTCAAGTCTTTGACTTAACCATTTCACTTGGACCCACATAGAAGCATAACATCTAGTCATCAAAGGGGGCAATAGTTCAATCCTTATCCCTATATAATGCCTTGTGGGCTCCGAAAATTCGGCCTCGGCCTCCGCATCGCTCGCGCTTTTTCTTATTCGGCGAGGGAGTTTTAACGAACTAAGTTCCGGGGTAAATTTTGGAAGGCAGATGGGTTTGTAGATAAGACACTACCCAGAGATTTCGCCCTCATTTTGTGAGGACTTTATGATCTGAGTTCTGGTTTCCTATAGGCGCAAGCCCCTATAGTTAATTACCCCTCCCGATCACGAGAGAGAACTTTCGATTAAGGCTAGTCATCGATCAGATACGTATAGAAATACGTGTTATCTGGCATATAGTAGCAGCAATGATTGGATTTGGAAATGTTTGGAAGTTTAAGAGTTTGGTTTGGAAGATTTGAAGATTTGGATTGGGATATTTGGGAAAATTTTATATTTAAAAATAGAAATTTCATCATCTAGCACTTCAAGCGGATGGTGGGGGAATGGATGATGGACCCGATCAAGATCCCATGGTTCCGTCGTCCCGGGCCATCATGGTCCCTGGTCTACTTAGTCAGAGGAGGTAGTCGACCCAACCTGACAGAAGGATCCTTGTCGGCAGCCATGGGTTGCTTCGTCCAAGGGAACCTTGTAGACCGGGGTTGAATGTTTGTCTAAGGGGACAAATTTGAATCCACCTTAGCTAACAGAGGGCTTTGTGCCCTATAAATCATACCCTATTGATTCATGTCTCAAGGATTTAACACCATTAAGGAACGTATTGGCTCTGACCATAACCGATATATCGTGGTGCCATTTGGCGGCGAAACCACGCGGTTCAGAGGGCCCCGGGTCGTCGTAACCGTTTATCCTGCGGTGGCCATTTAGCGGCAGACCGCCGGTTAGAGGACACGTACCACGTCCTTACTGGCAGGAGATTGTTTGAGAATGGATCCTAGTGATATTTTCGACTAGGCATTTGGCTCTTTGTGAGCAAAAGTAGATTTTGATTTGTCCACCCCGGCAGACTGTTGCGGAGGGTGGATGAATTTTGCTTTGAGTGATTGATGGATTGATTTCAGATTTAAATATCTTGATTTTTGGGATTGATTTTTTTGGATTTTCTGGAGTTTTGGATTTTGAATGTATATTTGGGTGGACTTATGGGAGGCATTTGAAAATATTTGTGAAATTAACCCCTCCGGTTGAGATCATCATTCAACACGGCCATCATCGGGGTGTTTAGGGGTCATTTCCATTTGATTGAACCTTGTCGACCCTATCAATTTGTCGATAGGGGATCGGGTTTCTCGTAGGCTTTGTGCCTTTTGTTTAGTGAATTCTCTTGATTTTAGGCTTTGAAGGCCTAAAATAAAAAAATGTATTTAGATAAATACACCGGTCGCTACAACCGTGTATTTTGTTAGGTAGTTCGAATCTTGTCGACTTCTATTGATCCGTATAGAAGGATCGGATTCGAACTTGAATTCACTTGTTTCCCCGCGCAGCATCCCTAGACGTCACGTGTGTACCAATAACACGCTCGCCGGGGCCCATGCGGGTTTTATAATTTCTTTTATCCCTTTTAGTGTACCTATGTGTATACAATTTATGGTGCACATGGGGGGGTATTTTTGGAATAGACGCCTTCTGTCTGCTTATATCAGTGTTGCAGATCCGGTGGCGTTGAGTTGTAGATTGTAGACGTCTTCTGTCTGCTTGTATCAGTGTTGCAGATCCGGTGGCGTGGCGTTGTAGATTGTAGACGCCTTCTGTCTGCTTGTATATGTGTTGCAGATCCGGTGGCGATTTGGTCTTGATGTTGACTCCCCCTTTCTCAATCACTGGGGATGGGTCTTTCTGAACTTTGGAGTATTGGACTTGATATTGACTCCCCCTTTCTCATTCACCGGGGAAGGATCTTTTTGAACTTTGAAATCCACTGATTGTCGCTTCACTTTGAGAAGATCTCTTTCAAGATCTTTAGTGTAGTAAAGTTTTTCGTACATCGGGTTGCTATTGTACCCGAAATACTTGAAGATCTTGATCACCGTTGTCATAGGTGATATTCATACTTGTGCCCACAGTGATTCATCGTGCTTACAATATATCCACTGTTGTTATCCACGAGTTGTTTGTAGCCATTTGCAGGGGACTGTTATACTCACTACGACCTCCTGAAGGTATTTGTAGGAGACCCATTGACATTAGTATTGTGTCCACCTCTCACCAATCTCAGGTGGTTTGATGTCTGGATCTGTTTATAGAGGACGGGTCTTTGATTGCTGATCTCCAGTATTGCCTTCTCAGTCAACAGACAGTTGTAGAAATTGTCGTAGGAGATATTTATACTTGTGCCCACAGTGGTTCATTGTACTTGCGACACACTGTTGTTATCCACAAGTATTCATTTGCTGGAGATCGGTTGTATCCGCTACGACCTTCTAGTAGTATTCGTAGGAGAACCCTTGCTTTTGCATTGAAACCACCTTTCACCAATCTCAGGTGGGTTTTGTCGGGCTGCATTTGTTTGTAGAAGTGGGTCCTACATCATTGGTCTCCTATATCGCCATCTCAATCAACAGGCGTTTGTAGGAACTGTCGTAGGAGATTCCAACAATATATGTAGGAAGGACACCGGTTGTAGCCACTACGAGCTCGTAGGAGTATTCGTAGGGGAGTTGTTGTCAACTTTGTCATCTCCACCTTTCACCAATCTCAGGTGGTATTTTTTACTGGCATTGAATGTGAGAGGACGATAATGTTCGAACCAGGCTCAAGTTCAAGCCCCTTCAGGATCAATTTAAATCAGGTTCATGAGCTTAATGTGCAAGTTCAGTTCTGTGTCCTTTGTAGTCCGAGTCTTGTTCAATTGATTACTCAAAGTCTTTTGAGATCTTGCAAGTTCAATGTCATTTGTTCAAGTTTGATTTGAATTCAATTCCAATTTGATTTGATTTTATTTGGATTTGAACTTCATGAATCATTTGAATTTTGTTCAGGTCCTCTGCACATGTTCAATCAAGTTCAACGGTCCACCGCTCTTATTCATGTTCAAAGTTCACTGCTCTTTCTTGTTTGGTCCAAATCTTTGTTCTTTTGAGTTCAAAACAGGTCCGAATGTAGTAATATTTCACCCGAAATTTCGGCAGCCTCCCGACGTCTCCCCCGTTTAGGGGAAAACTACGAGAAAACTGGGCCTTCCCACCACGACCAATAAAGGCGTGCATGGTAGGTGCCCTCTTTCGAGGACACCTCGGCCGTGACTTTTCTTCCCACCACGGCCAATAAAGGCGTGCATGGGGTCTTTGACGGTACCTGTTACAAGAAGAAGAGCAGTTGCTTTCCCCCCGCCCGGGGGTACTTATAAATCATTCCGGCCGCGCAAAGAAAAGGGAACACCAGGCTCGCCTGGCCTCGCCGTGTGCGTCGAACCGGTTTTCCTCCTACCACGGCCACTAAAGGCGTGCTTAGGTGGTTTGCCGGTCCGACACGCATGTCGAGACAGGAAGGCGTGGGTCGCTCGCTTACCTCAACACAGGTGTCGTGCCGGTTGCCCCTCCTACCACGCTCAACAAAGGCGTGCATAGGTAGACCGCCGACCCGACACGTTAGTCGAGATAAGAGGGCGAGGGTTGCTCGTTTACCTTATCGTAGGTGTCGCGTCAGTTGCCCCTCCCACCACGCTCAATAAAGGCGTGCATGGGTAGACCACTGACTCGCCACGCATGACAAGGTAAGAAAGCATGGGAGGCGACTGTCTGCCTCGTCGTAAGCGTCGGACCGGGGTCCCATCCCACCACGCGCAATAAAGGCGTGTATAGGCGGTTTTTCGGTCCGTCGTACACGTCGAGGACGGAAGCCTGAGTTCAGATGGTTATACCTTCGGGGCCGGTGGATCGGTGGACCGGCGGTGATGATGGCTCGGACGTCGAGGAAGGCCCGGGGACCGAGGCGGGCATATACAATTCATTATTATTCTTTATTATGATTTATATTAATTATAATAATAATAATTAAATAATTATTATTGATAATTAATTCTTAATTAACAATTAATTAGAATTAATAAATTAATTCTAATTATAATTAATCAATGATTAATTATAATTAATAATTACTAATTAATTATAATTAGGTAATAATTAAATAACTATTAAACATAATTAATAATAATTATAACAAAAATAATAATGGATTAAAAATAGGATTAGAAATTTAAGGCTTAAATCCCGTATTTACTAAATCCCTAAGCTCAGTGGATTTATGGGATTCGGCCGAAGAAGCACCCGAGAGGTAGAAAGTTACCTTCTCAATCGGCGAGCTCCTGTTCTTGTGTCCGATCAAGATGCCGCAACTTCCAATCCTTTTGGAAGGGAAAGTCGGATAAGGAGCTGGGTCGGACAGAGAGGGAGAGGCGGCGAGCTCCTGCTGTCGCTTCCGATCTGACCGCCAGGGAACGTCGTCGAAGGAGCTCGTCGAACAGTCACGGAGGAGCTGAAGAAGAGACGCCAAAGGGAGAAAGTCACTTCACAAGGAGCTCCCGTTGTTGCTTCTGATCGGAATGGCGTAACTTCCGATCCTACAGGGAGGAGGAATCGGGGAGAGAGCGCGTAGAAGAGAGAGCTCGGGCGAATTTTTGCGTGGAGAAGAGGCCGAAGGCCTCGTCGCTTTGGGCTTTTAACGACTCGAACGAGTCGTGCGAGCGATCGTGGGGAGAAACGACGCGAGGCATGGCCTCGACGTGCGACGAACAGCTCAGCGTGGGGAGCGACGTGCTCTGGCAGGGAGCAGGTAAGGATTTGATTTTTTTTTTTTCAGCTTTTACGGGTCAACAAATGCCCCCCAACAAATGTGGTAGGCGTCTGGAGCGGGCCACGTTTGTTGTATGCTGATTGACCCTATGGATCTCTAGATATTTATTCTAGATGTCACACTAGGGTTTCTATTTAGTGGATCTCCAAGAATTTACTTGGATGTCACACTGGAAATTTCTTTTAGTGGATCTCCAAAATTTGCTTGGATGTCACACTACTCTCCTTTAGTGGATCTCCAAAATTCATTTGGATGTCACACTAAGATTCTTTCTCCACTGCGCTTCTAGATGTATCCATAGATGGTTGATATCTTGTTGAAATTTTAAATATTTATTTGGGGATCTCGGCACGCAGCGCAATGTCGACCCAAATAAATATTTAAAATGCCCCCAGTTTTTAGGGACATTGGTAGATGTCATTCAGGGAACTCATCTGCGACTTCAGCTAGAGCCCTGAGATTTTGATTCCTTCTGTCCTGTGCTTTGTGCTGCGGACTTGGTGAAGGATTGTCTGATTTGTCTTTGCTGACTTATCAGAAGATTTGTTTTTCCTTCTGCCCTTTGCTTCTAGCTTTGGCGGGCTTGATGAAGAGGTAGATGCCAGTGACCGAGACCCTTAGGTTTGTATTAGATCGGTGGCAAGAAGTCATCGGTCCAAAGCTTTGTGCATAGCGGACTTGTTGATGACGAAATCCTCTTAGTTCAGCCATAGGCTTTTCATGAACTTTGGGATGGTTTTCTTCGGTCCTTTGCTTTGTGCTTTGACGGACTTGTTGAAGAAAGATTTCTTCGATCCTCGCTTTGTGCTTTACGGATTTGTTGAAGGATTTACAGGTTTTAGATTCAGTTGATAGTACCGAATGTAGGTAGTATCTTGATCCTTAACCACTTGAGAAGACTTTAATCTGAGTTACTTGAGTTCATCAGATCGGGAGAGCTGGGATTTGACAGCTCTTCGTCCTCTGGTTGCTGAGATGGGGGTTCCTCTACTGCGGCCTTTCTTATGGCTTGTTGAGTAGATGGAGCTGCCAGCGATCCGGCCATATTTGGGCTTGTTGGATCCGACCTTTTACACCCATTCAGTCTTCAGACTTGAGCTATGGGAATTGCGCTTCCTAATGCTGATTTTGCTGAAGTTGACAGATTTGGAGTCATCCTTCATGGTTTTGGATTTTGGAGCCTACGAACATTCAATAGCTGCTTGAGACTCATCTTCCTTTAGAACTTTGATTCTCCGGTCATTTTGGTGAATTTTGCAGACTACGATCACTTGGACTTGTCGAGTCAAATTGGCCTTCGTTCTTCCTACAGTCTCTACTAACGGGTTGACGAAGTGGGGGTTCCGCTACTACGGCCGTTCTTATGGCTTGTTGAGTAGACGGAGCTGTCAGCGATCCGGCTATATTTGGGCGTGTTGGATCCGACCTTTTACACCCATTCGAACCTTAAGCTTCAGGCTGTCGCAAGACTTCAAGCTTTTTCGGCTCAATTTGTAGTAGTGTGTAGTTGCAAAAGTCTCTTTCTTGACCTTCGAGTCTTTGTTTGTTGTAGAAGGTGTTGTTTCAGTCTTTTGTAAGATCACCTGCATAGACTTTGAAAAAGAAATCTTTGTATTATTTAGCACAAAAGAATATTTGGATTGATAATTTTAAATATTTATTTGGGAATCTCGGCATGCAGCGCGATGTCGACCCGAATAAATATTTAAAATGCCCCCTGTCTCACAGGGACATTTTAGAATGAAATAGAATTGGAATCTTGAAATTTTAAATATTTATTCGGGGATCTCGACATGCAGCGCGATGTCGACCCGAACAAATATTTAAAATGCCCCCAGTCTGATGGGGAATTTTGAAATGTGTTCTCATGACATAAGAGAATTTCAAAATGTAGAATATATACGCTAATAAACATGTATGAAAACACAACGTATTAAACATGACATCTGCTTGAGCAATTCATGAATAGTATTTCTTCAGGTATCGACCGTTGATTGGCGGCATGGGCCTTTGACCATTCAGATCGATCAGTTGATAAGCTCCTCCTTGAAATACCTTCTCGATGACGAAAGGTCCTTCCCAGTTGGAAACGAATTTGCCACCAATTTTTCTGTGCGGGATGATTGGCCTTCTCTGCACCAGGACCAATTCTCCTTCTTGAAATGATCGAGGACGCACCATTCGATCAAAAGATTTTGTCATTCTTGCTCGATAGATCTCCAGGTTCTGCTGAGCTTGTAACCTGATTTCATCGAGTGCATCGAGCTCCTCCATTCTTAGACGAGCATTTTATTCTTGAGTCAGCTCATTCTGGACAGCAACTCGAAGAGATGGAAGTTCAACTTCTAGTGGCAGTACGGCCTCAACTCCAAATACTAGAGAGTAAGGAGTGGCTTTGATTGGCATTTTGTAAGTTGTACGATACGCCCATAGCACTTCTGCCATCTTCGTATGCCACTCTCTTTTGTTCTTGGAGAGAATCTTTTTTAGCAATTTCACCAACGTTTTGTTGAAGGCTTCGGCTAAGCCATTTGCTCTTGGATAGTAAATGGAAGAGTACCGCCAATCAATTTTGTGTCGATCAACGAACTTATAGATTTTTGTACTCTTGAAAGCAGTTCCGTTGTTTGAGATTATGCGGCGTGGCACACCAAATCTGTAGACGACATTATAGGTGAAGAAGTTGATCACATGCTCGGACGTAACTTCTTTAAATGGAGCCGCTTCTGCCCACTTGGAGAAATAGTCGGTTGCTGCCAAGATGAAGCGGTGTCCTGCTGATGACGGCGGATCTATCGGCCCGATAACATCAGTACCCCAACATTCAAATGACCAGGACGCTATTGTAGGGTGCAGCGGATTTGGCGGTTGATGTATAACATCACCGTGGATCTGGCACTCATGGCACCTCTTAGCATGATTGATACAATCTCTGACCATGGTCGGCCAATAGTAGCCCATTCTTTTGATTTTGACTGCCATCTTGGGACCTGATTGGTGTGCTCCACAAAGTCCTTCGTGAACTTCTGCCACAACTTTATCAGCTTCTCGAGTCCCTAGGCATCTTAGCCACATTTGATCGAAAGCACGTCGATACAATGTGTTGTTAACAAATGCATATCGTAGCGCTCTCTTCTTGATTTGAGCAGCTAGTGATTTGTCTGTTGGCAATTTACTTTCTTTAAAATAGTCAATGAAAGGCAGTCTCCAGTCATCTTCTTCCTCGACATCTAGACAATGCCACCATGATTCTGAAGCTTGACTGGTCTTGCGCCTTTTCTTAGGAACTTGTTGTTCTTCAGACTGATCTTCAACATCAACTGGTTGGGGAGATTGAGGATCAACCGGAGTTGCATCCTGTTGGCTTGAATTTGGTATTCCCTCTGCCTGCGGAAATTGTAATAATGCTGGCTCTAGGATCCGACGATTGTGCACCATAATTATGATGGGTCATTCATCATCCATATTCGCCATTTCTTTAGCCAATTTGGCAAGAGAATCGGTTTTGGCATTTTGACCTCAGGGAACTTGAGTTAGTTTGACAACTGGAATTTGCTTCATAAGCTCAAGAACTCGCCGATGATAACAGGCCAACTCAAACTTGGTGATTTTGTAAACTCCCAACACTTGATTTACAACAAGTTGGGAATCACCGAAGATTTGGAGATTTTGAATTCGGACATCGATTGCAATCTCCAATCCTGTTATTAAGGCTTCATATTCAGCCTCATTATTGGTCCGAGGTTCAGTCAAACTGAATGAAAATCTCATTATGCCTCCCTCGGGTGCTACGAAAATGATTCCAATTCCGGCTTGAGCCTTTTCGAGATTTGGAGGCCGAGCACGCTTGATTGACGATGCTCCGTCAAAGTACATTTCCCATACTCGAAGCATCTCCTCTTTTTCAACATTCATGATCTGCTCGTCAGGTAGATCGTCGTTGAGCGGAGAATCTGCAGGGATAGGATGAGCAGCGAGAAAATCTACCAACACCTGCCCTTTCACTGCCTTTTGAGGGACATATGTGATATCAAACTGCAGGAGTATCACTGCCCACCTTGCCAAACGACCTGTCAACGCTGGTCTTGTCATCAAGAACTTCAACGAATCGATCTTTGATATCAAGGTGATTTTGTGAGACAACATATAATGGCGGAGCTTCTGAACTGCGAAAATCAGAGCCAAGCAATGCTTCTCAATTGGAGAGTAGCGGATTTCTGCTCCTATCAACCTACGACTGATATAGTAGAGCGCATTTTCTTTTCCTTCTTCATTATGCTGGGCCAACAATGCTCCGAGGGACTCTTCTAGTGCTGCCGTGTACAGTATAAGAGGCTTCCCCGGGATTGGCGCCGCGAGAATAGGAGGATTCAACAGGTATCTTTTAATGCTGTCAAACGCTTCTTGACACTCTTCGTCCCATTTGAAACGGACATCTTTCTTCATTAGTTTTGAAAATGGCTGGCACCTACCCGATAGATTTGATATAAATCTCCGAATGAAAGCCAACTGCCCTTGTAAAGAACGGAGTTGACGGAGGTTCTTTGGAGGTGGCATCTCCATGATTGCTTTGATCTTATTGGGGTCGACTTCGATGCCTCGATGTCGAACAACGTACCCTAGGAATTTACCTGAGGATACCCCAAATGCACACTTGAGAGGGTTCATCTTTAGATCATATTTCCTGATTCTTTCGAACACGATCCTCAAGTCATCAAGGTGATCTTTTCGATCTATGCTTTTAATGACCAAGTCATCCATATAGCATTCGACCTTTTGATGAATTAAATCATCAAATATATGAGTCATCGCCCGCTGGTAGGTGGCACCAGCGTTCTTCAGGCCGAAGGGCATGACTGTGTAGCAGAAAATCCCGATGGGCGTTCTGAATGATGTATGTCTTTCGTCTTCATGCGCCATTTTAATCTGATTGTAGCCTGACGATCCGTCCATAAAGGAGAACATATCGTAATTGGATGTATTGTCAACTAGAAGCTCTGATACTGGGAGCGGAAAGTCATCTTTCGGGCATGCCTTATTGAGGTCCCTGAAGTCGATGCAGATACGAATCTGGCCATTCTTCTTCTTTACAGGGACGATATTTGCAATCCAGTCAGCATACTTCTCTTCTCGGATGAAGCCTGCTTCTATGAGTTTCTTTGTTTCTGCAATCACCTGTTCTTCAATCTCCAATCTCATTCTCCTTGGAGCTTGCTTGACGGGTGCTGCATCAGGCTTGATGGCCAATTTGTGAACTGCCACATCATGAGATAAGCCAGGCATCTCAGCATACGTCCAAGCAAAACAGTCCCTGAATTCACAGGAGTCCCTTTACTTCTTCTATTTGATCTTCTAGTAGAACGACACCGATGAAGATCAGGCAAGGATCTTCTTCAGTCCGAGATTATGTAGTTGAAAAGCGATGGGATTTCTTGAAGGATTCTTCAAGGTGTCGACCATCGAAAATATTGTCTGTAGGGGCCATCTTCGGAACCCACTTTTGACGAATTTCTTTAATAGTGGATCTCTAGGAGTACACACTAGATGTCACACCATTATTTGAATATATTTTTTTTTTCTAGAGATGTGAGTCTCTATATTTATTTTCTTTACGCCGGGACCTTTCGACAGTGGATTCTTGGATATGCATCCAAGTGTCACACCCCGATGCTCACCGTACATATCTTGTTTCTTTCTTTACTTTACCATCATAATAGATGGTTGGCTTTTAGCTCTATCGGGACCTTTCAATGATGGATCTTTGGACATAAGGACCAAATGTCACATCCTGATGTTCACCATATAGAGCATAGCATTTTGGCTGCTACTATAACATTTATATGATTAGCAAAAGATGGAAAGAGAAACCATTCCCCAGCGGAGTCGCCAGAAATCTGTGGGCGACTCCGATTGTTGGCTTTTGGCTCTATCGGGACCTTTCAGTGATGGATCTTTGGATACAGGGACCAAATGTCACATCCTGATGTTCACCGTACATAGCTCAATATCATCATTATATTATTTTTTTTTTTGCTACTACTATAACACTGAGACAACTAGCCAAAGATGGAAAGAGAAATCAATCCCCAGCGGAGTCGTCAGAAATCTGTGAGCTCCGAAAATTCGGCCTCGGCCTCCGCATCGCTCGCGTTTTTTCTTATTCGGCGAGGGAGTTTTAACGAACTAAGTTCCGGGGTAAATTTTGGAAGGCAGATGGGTTTGTAGATAAGACACTACCCAGAGATTTCGCCCTCATTTTGTGAGGACTTTATGATCTGAGTTCTGGTTTCCTATAGGCGCAAGCCCCTATAGTTAATTACCCCTCCCGATCACGAGAGAGAACTTTCGATTAAGGCTAGTCATCGATCAGATACGTATAGAAATACGTGTTATCTGGCATATAGTAGCAGCAATGATTGGATTTGGAAATGTTTGGAAGTTTAAGAGTTTGGTTTGGAAGATTTGGATTGGGATATTTGGGAAAATTTTATATTTAAAAATAAAAATTTCATCATCTAGCACTTCAAGCGGATGGTGGGGGAATGGATGATGGACCCGATCAAGATCCCATGGTTCCGTCGTCCCGGGCCATCATGGTCCCTGGTCTACTTAGTCAGAGGAGGTAGTCGACCCAACCTGACAGAAGGATCCTTGTCGGCAGCCATGGGTTGCTTCGTCCAAGGGAACCTTGTAGACCGGGGTTGAATGTTTGTCTAAGGGGACAAATTTGAATCCACCTTAGCTAACAGAGGGCTTTGTGCCCTATCAATCATACCCTATTGATTCATGTCTCAAGGATTTAACACCATTAAGGAACGTATTGGCTCTGACCATAACCGATATATCGTGGTGCCATTTGGCGGCGAAACCACGCGGTTCAGATGGCCCCGGGTCGTCGTAACCGTTTATCCTGCGGTGGCCATTTAGCGGCAGACCGCCGGTTAGAGGACACGTACCACGTCCTTACTGGCAGGAGATTGTTTGAGAATGGATCCTAGTGATATTTTCGACTAGGCATTTGGCTCTTTGTGAGCAAAAGTAGATTTTGATTTGTCCACCCCGGCAGACTGTTGCGGAGGGTGGATGAATTTTGCTTTGAGTGATTGATGGATTGATTTCAGATTTAAATATCTTGATTTTTGGGATTGATTTTTTTGGATTTTCTAGAGTTTTGGATTTTGAATGTATATTTGGGTGGACTTATGGGAGGCATTTGAAAATATTTGTGAAATTAACCCCTCCGGTTGAGATCATCATTCAACACGGCCATCATCGGGATGTTTAGGGGTCATTTTCATTTGATTGAACCTTGTCGACCCTATCAATTTGTCGATAGGGGATCGGGTTTCTCGTAGGCTTTGTGCCTTTTGTTTAGTGAATTCTCTTGATTTTAGGCTTTGAAGGCCTAAAAAGAAAAATGTATTTAGATAAATACACCGGTCGCTACAACCGTGTATTTTGTTAGGTAGTTCGAATCTTGTCGACTTCTATTGATCCGTATAGAAGGATCGGATTCGAACTTGAATTCACTTGTTTCCCCGCGCAGCATCCCTAGACGTCACGTGTGTACCAATAACACGCTCGCCGGGGCCCATGCGGGTTTTATAATTTTTTTTATCCCTTTTAGTGTACCTATGTGTATACAATTTATGGTGCACATGGGGGGGTATTTTTGGAATAGACGCCTTCTGTCTGCTTATATCAGTGTTGCAGATTCGGTGGCGTTGAGTTGTAGATTGTAGACGCCTTCTGTCTGCTTGTATCAGTGTTGCAGATCCGGTGGCGTGGCGTTGTAGATTGTAGACGCCTTCTGTCTGCTTGTATATGTGTTGCAGATCCGGTGGCGATTTGGTCTTGATGTTGACTCCCCCTTTCTCAATCACCGGGGATGGGTCTTTCTGAACTTTGGAGTATTGGACTTGATATTGACTCCCCCTTTCTCATTCACCGGGGAAGGATCTTTTTGAACTTTGAAATCCACTGATTGTCGCTTCACTTTGAGAAGATCTCTTTCAAGATCTTTAGTGTAGTAGAGTTTTTCGTACATCGGGTTGCTATTGTACCCGAAATACTTGAAGATCTTGATCACCGTTGTCATAGGTGATATTCATACTTGTGCCCACAGTGATTCATCGTGCTTACAATATATCCACTGTTGTTATCCACGAGTTGTTTGTAGCCATTTGCAGGGGACTGTTATACTCACTACGACCTCCTGAAGGTATTTGTAGGAGACCCATTGACATTAGTATTGTGTCCACCTCTCACCAATCTCAGGTGGTTTGATGTCTGGATCTGTTTATAGAGGACGGGTCTTTGATTGCTGATCTCCAGTATTGCCTTCTCAGTCAACAGACAGTTGTAGAAATTGTCGTAGGAGATATTTATACTTGTGCCCACAGTGGTTCATTGTACTTGCGACACACTGTTGTTATCCACAAGTATTCATTTGCTGGAGATCGGTTGTATCCGCTACGACCTTCTAGTAGTATTCTTAGGAGAACCCTTGCTTTTGCATTGAAACCACCTTTCACCAATCTCAGGTGGGTTTTGTCGGGCTGCATTTGTTTGTAGAAGTGGGTCCTACATCATTGGTCTCCTATATCGCCATCTCAATCAACAGGCGTTTGTAGGAACTGTCGTAGGAGATTCCAACAATATATGTAGGAAGGACACCGGTTGTAGCCACTACGAGCTCGTAGGAGTATTCGTAGGGGAGTTGTTGTCAACTTTGTCATCTCCACCTTTCACCAATCTCAGGTGGTATTTTTGACTGGCATTGAATGTGAGAGGGCGATGATGTTCGAACCAGGCTCAAGTTCAAGCCCCTTCAGGATCAATTTAAATCAGGTTCATGAGCTTAATGTGAAAGTTCAGTTCTGTGTCCTTTGTAGTCCGAGTCTTGTTCAATTGATTACTCAAAGTCTTTTGAGATCTTGCAAGTTCAATGTCATTTGTTCAAGTTTGATTTGAATTCAATTCCAATTTGATTTGATTTTATTTGGATTTGAACTTCATGAATCATTTGAATTTTGTTCAGGTCCTCTACACATGTTCAATCAAGTTCAACGGTCCACCGCTCTTGTTCATGTTCAAAGTTCACTGCTCTTTCTTGTTTGGTCCAAATCTTTGTTCTTTTGAGTTCAAAACAGGTCCGAATGTAGTAATATTTCACCCGAAATTTCGGCAGCCTCCCGGCGTCTCCCCCGTTTAGGGGAAAACTACGAGAAAACTGGGCCTTCCCACCACGACCAATAAAGGCGTGCATGGTAGGTGCCCTCTTTCGAGGACACCTCGGCCGTGACTTTTCTTCCCACCACGGCCAATAAAGGCGTGCATGGGGTCTTTGAAGTATCTGTTACAAGAAGAAGAGCAGTTGCTTTCACCCCCGCCCGGGGGTACTTATAAATCATTCCGGCCGCGCAAAGAAAAGGGAACACCAGGCTCGCCTGGCCTCGCCGTATGCGTCGAACCGGTTTTCCTCCTACCACGGCCACTAAAGGCGTGCTTAGGTGGTTTGTCGGTCCGACACTCATGTCGAGACAGGAAGGCGTGGGTCGCTCGCTTACCTCAACACAGGTGTCGTGCCGGTTGCCCCTCCTACCACGCTCAACAAAGGCGTGCATAGGTAGACCGCCGACCCGACACGTTAGTCGAGATAAGAGGGCGAGGGTTGCTCGTTTACCTTATCGTAGGTGTCGCGTCAGTTGCCCCTCTCACCACGCTCAATAAAGGCGTGCATGGGTAGACCACTGACTCGCCACGCATGACAAGGTAAGAAAGCATGGGAGGCGACTGTCCGCCTCGTCGTAAGCGTCGGACCGGGGTCCCATCCCACCACGCGCAATAAAGGCGTGTATAGGCGGTTTTTCGGTCCGTCGTACACGTCGAGGACGGAAGCCTGAGTTCAGATGGTTATACCTTCGGGGCCGGTGGATCGGTGGACCGGCGGTGATGATGGCTCGGACGTCGAGGAAGGCCCGGGGACCGAGGCGGGCATATACAATTCATTATTATTCTTTATTATGATTTATATTAATTATAATAATAATAATTAAATAATTATTATTGATAATTAATTATTAATTAACAATTAATTAGAATTAATAAATTAATTATAATTATAATTAATCAATGATTAATTATAATTAATAATTACTAATTAATTATAATTAGGTAATTAATTATTATAATAATTAAATAACTATTAAACATAATTAATAATAATTATAACAAAAATAATAATGGATTAAAAATAGGATTAGAAATTTAAGGCTTAAATCCCGCATTTACTAAATCCCTAAGCTCAGTGGATTTATGGGATTCGGCCGAAGAAGCACCCGAGAGGTAGAAAGTTACCTTCTCAATCGGCGAGCTCCTGTTCTTGTGTCCGATCAAGATGCCGCAACTTCCGATCCTTTTGGAAGGGAAAGTCGGAGAAGGAGCTGGGTCGGACAGAGAGGGAGAGGCGGCGAGCTCCTGCTGTCGCTTCCGATCCGACCGCCAGGGAACGTCGTCGAAGGAGCTCGTCGAACAGTCACGGAGGAGCTGAAGAAGAGACGCCAAAGGGAGAAAGTCACTTCACAAGGAGCTCCCGTTGTTGCTTTTGATCGGAATGGCGTAACTTCCGATCCTACAGGGAGGAGGAATCGGGGAGAGAGCGCGTAGAAGAGAGAGCTCGGGCGAATTTTTGCGTGGAGAAGAGGCCGAAGGCCTCGTCGCTTTGGGCTTTTAACGACTCGAACGAGTCGTGCGAGCGATCGTGGGGAGAAACGACGCGAGGCATGGCCTCGACGTGCGACGAACAGCTCAGCGTGGGGAGCGACGTGCTCTGGCAGGGAGCAGGTAAGGATTTGATTTTTTTTTTTTTTTTTGTTTCAGCTTTTACGGGTCAACATGCCTGTGACATTTCCTAGTGAGAATAATAAAAGGTTATTGGTTCTAAAAAGTTAAGCACTTCAAGTTTGGGAATGAAAAAAACTCGTGCAGAGGAGCAAATTTCTGTCAAGTAAAAGATTAAGCCAATGATAAAAGCATGACCAAGAGAATTTGGTCTCTTATGAGGACTTCATGTTCCTAGTTTGAACGTTTTCTATAATCACAAGCCCTCATGATCAATTCTCTCTCCTAATAGAGATAGAACTCTAAATTAAACCAAGTGGTGTAGGCTCTCAAACAGACTTGTGCTACGATGGCTGTCTTAGTGCAAAAGGGAGATACTTTGCTCCCATGCTCGAAGGAGTTCAATTTGTGGGAGAATAACAAACTTGATTAAGATCTTATTATTGCAGAATCTCAGGAAATCATGGACTGTAGCGAAGGTAGCAGCAGACCAAACCTAGCTAGAAAATTCTTGTTTATAGCCATGAGTTTATTTGTCTAAGGAAACTTCATAGATTGGGAGATGGAAGTTGATTAAAAACCAATTTCAAGCCAACACAAGATGAAGAAAGGCTTTGTTCGCTATCATCAAGAAGGATCAAAAGTTCAAATGCATGATATTAGGGAATAAATTGGACTTTTCTAGGGGCATTTTATATAATTTTAGGGGTTGAGGGCTAAGGGCCGATGAAAATAGGTAGGTCGACTACAATATGAGATTGTATATTGGGAGTTAGAGATCTAAGTAGCTTGATATTAGAGGTAAAACTCAAGTTGGGCGACTAAAAGATATAATTGGTTGGTGGGTAAAATTTGATTGAGATGTGATTTTATATCAACACAGTCATCGTCAAAGAGCTAAGAGTAGATATCAGTGTTAAGAATAAATTGAATAGTTCTTCTTGACCAAATCATTGACTTTCTAACCCATTGAGTAATTTTTTAAGAGAAAAAAAAGATATTAGATCATTTTCATAATTTAGAAAAATCTAAGTTATTAAAATGGTGGACTTCTGATTTGAGACTTGTTTTGAAAGTTGATATGGCCAAGGAGAGGCAACCCACTAAATTTCATATTTTTTGGGCCAAAATTGAATATTTCAAGTTAGAGGAAATTTTTTGTTTTTTGGTTTCTACAATAAAAAAACGATAATTTGGAATTAAAACTTTAAAACATATGGTTATTATTTAAGAGGAGATTTCTAATAAAGTTTCAAAATATTTGGGAAATATATTGCACATAAGATTATTTTGATAATTTTGCCCAACCTTAAGGCAATTTAAACAAAATGAGTATTGGGGTTCCTTCCTACCATGATTGAAGAATCTACTCTATATTTTGGGAGTTTTTTGGGAATTTGTAGAATACTTGATGGATTTTTAATTTTGGAGGGAAAATGAAAATTTGGGTAGAAGTGGGCTCGGAATGGTAACCAGATTGATCAAGCTTTGGCATAGGAAGGACAGCAAAAGGTTTATAAACTATCCTTCAGAGTTCCATCAAGAAGTTCCATACAAAAACTAAAGTCCATCCAATCACAGCAAGCTACTCACTTATTACAAAGGGCGCCTTAATATAGACAATAACTTATCAATATATAGCAAATCCTAGTAGCATCTACGTGAACCCCCACTCAAGAGATGAGAACAAAGTTGCCTAATCTCAATTGTTGCTCGACCTAATTTAAAAATTAGGTAACTTAGATAAAGGCGAACAATGGCAAATAATCATCTATAGTGGGTAATCATAAGAACTTCGACGATTAGAACTCTAAATCATGCATACATCAGTTGATAATAATACTAAATCAAGAGCAAAATTTGATAAACAAAACTAGTATCAATGCTCCTTTGGTTCACCAATAAACCTACTTTCTAATAGGATAAGTTATCATAAGGAAGGTGAGTGTTGTTTGAATGAAACTTTTTATAATTTTTCCCTACCTTTTTTATTATTTGCCTAAAAATTATGCCCTATAAAGTAGCTCTTATACAATTTGGAAATTTAAAAAAAAAGGTGGTGCCAAAAAAAGCCTTCATAAGATGTTATATTAAAAAAATTAATTGAATAGACCCTTTATTCTTCTAAAGTGGAGCATATTTACAAAATCATGCATCACAGGGACTATGGTCCTAGAAAAAGCCCCTCATTGTCTAGTTCCCACTTTAGGCACAAAGTTGTTAATAGGAATGTGCAAATATTCGAAGATTCAAAGAAATAATCTAAACCAAACCAAGATGATTAATTTGGTTTGGTTTTGATACAAGTCAATTTGATATTGGTTCTTAAAATGCTTAAAACCAATTTAACAAGTCAGTTCTCAATTGTAACAATCAAATAACCTAGAACTAAATTGAATCTGATGTAGAAGTTTAAAATTTGGAAAGGTGATATGAGTAAATAAGAAATTAAGTGGTTAATAGTTGCATATTATTAGTTTTTTCTATATTCAAGATGATGACCAAATGAAGTATACAAAAGTTGCATTTTTTTTAATTTAATATAAAGATGGCTATAATTTATTTCTACTCAATTCTGAAATGGATTTTAATCATGTCTCTATAATTTTGATTTTGAATGAATGATTGATGGTCATATTATCATTTCTATTAAATTCAAAAGAGCATTATTTTATGTAGGCAATCTATATATTGGTATTTCATAGCCATATTATGATCCATATTTTTGTTCTTCAACTTTAATCGTTTATTTTGTTTAAGCAAATAGTAGGTAGTATAAAATTGAACCTGAGAATTGAAGCAATTTGAATCCAATTCGGTTCTGATCTAATTCAGGTCAGATATGGTATAAAATATGATGGAAATGAACATACTCAGTTTGGGGGTATTAGCGTAGCTTAAAATCAAACTGAGCTAACCTGAGTTGCAACCTAGTTGTTAGAGATACTTTGCAGAAAGGGTTTAAAACTTGAACAAGTTTGGTCCTTTGATATGTCATTCCAATTATAACTCATAAATTTCACACAAAGAACTTAGAAATTAAAAAGAAAAGAAATGTGCGTTACTGACAAATATCATAAATTGAGTCTAAAAAAGTAATCGGAAAATTATTTCTATTCCTCAATGACATTATACAAAGTTTATATAACGCTTGAAATGACAGTGGAAACACAGAGAAGTAGCAAAATCATCTCCAATAAGACAAGAAATTAAAACACTCAACTAGAAGAAACTATCAGAACAAAAAATAAGTAACAGAACCTGCAGAAGATGAGCACAAGTGGAATGCCTTCTCTTAACCTCTCCCAAATGAATTGCAACCCAAATTTACTGAAAGAAAATTTTCTTTCAAGAGACATTTATCTGCCAGCGCCATATCCCAAAATCTTCTTTTTGATCTTTCTGACCTCTCCACCACCCGACTCACTCTCATCCCTTGCTCTCTTCCCGGCAGCTCCCTCAGCCCTCCTCTCTGTCTTTCTATGTTTTTCATCCTCCACTCTTTCTTCTTCTACACTATCCTCATCGTTATAATTGTCATCATCACCCACCTTCTGAGGCCAATTACTCTTCTCATAAATCGGCAAAGCCAGCGATTCCGATGTTTTGAGATGGAAACCCTTTACACTCGACCACTTCCGTGGAACATTCTGGACCGCCCCATCCACCGCCGCCATCAAATTGTCGACAATTTCATCGCTTCCCTGCGACGCTCTCCCCACCCTAATGCCGCAGCACGTACCGGAGCCGAGATTAAGCACCGTCGAGAAGCACACTCGTCTCACATATTCCGGCCACACCTTCCGCGTGAAATCTATCTCCACAGGCATACTCCTCTTACTCTTCTTGTTCTTCCCCTTCTTGTCAAAGCTACTTAGAAGCCTAGCGATGCGGCGGTCCGCAAATAGAAGTTCACCGCCGGGAAGGATTCCAGAGCGGAGATCGGAGAGGGAGAGGATTTGGGAGATAGGAATGGAGAGAGAGCGGACGAGGTCGCGAGCGGCGGAGAGGGTGAGGAGGGAGTTGGGGCGATCGTCGAGAATGAGAGAGACAGTGGAAGGGTCGTGAATAGGATATGGAAGGGGAATGCGGTAGGGTTTGGAGTGGACCTTGTGTGGGGTTTTGGTGAGGGTGAGGATGAGGTAGATGGAATCGTCGTGGCCAGCGGCGGCGATGTTATTAGAATTTCGTTGGGCTCGGATCCATTTGAGCAGGGACCCGACGGCTCTTGATGCTGCTGCACGGCTTAGGCGGGATCGAGGTGGTGACCGGGAAGCGTCGGCCATATTGGCGGAGGCTTGGCTATGGAAGCGGTGGAACCTTAGGTTGAAAACGTTGTGCGCTAGCTGAATATTTATTTATTTATTTATCATATTTGTCTTGAGAAATTATTTGGGCATCTTCGATGATAATAGTACTATGAAGAATTTTTATAACATTGAAGCTCTTCATTTTCAAGTTTATTTGAGCTACAATTCATTAGCTTGTGCCTTGTCTAGCCAATCAAGACATTCATTTGGATCACGGGAGGAACAACAACTGGTGCGGATGCTTGTGAGTTAGAACGCGCATGGGAGCAAGTTGGAGCCCTAGATCTGAATGCACAATGAAGGTTGGGCACGAGCATGATTGGGCTCGATTCAGCATGTTTGCTGTGGAGTTTGTGCAGGAAGTCAGTCAGATCACTGCAAGAGCAAGTTCTTGCGAACAAATGGTTCTTTAATTTGATCATAAAATCTGACCAATATGAAGATTGTTGTGTATTGGTCCGATTATGAATAGTTGTTCCTAGCTATCATTATATCATCCTAGTATTATAAATAGAGAGGCGCATAGTGCTGTAAAAAAAGAGCCTCTTATAATAAGCTCCAACATGAATGAATAAAGCTATACCCCTCCCTTTGTCCCTTTCAAAAGTTGTTCTTGCAATAGAACAAGGAAATCTTGAAGCTCTTTCTCTTCCCAGATCTAACAATCTTGATACACTTTATATTAGTATGAGATTATTTTTATTAAGCATGTTGGTGATTTCATGCATCAAATTTTATCCCTCAATATGATCGGCTTTTTCAAATCAATATTATCCGAACATAATTATATATGAAACAAATATTCACACTTAAATAGAAACAAGAATTGCACCATAATCTACTAATTACATGTTCATTAAATCACAAAAATTATAAAGATAAAAAATGTGTTTTATTAATTAATTTTTTATATAAAACAAAATTAGTTTTTTTTTTTCTAAATAACTTGAATGAAATCAAAGCAAGCCTATAATTTTGTGATTATAGGCAACAATATTAAATTATTAGATTCAAAAGTTGTTGCACATGAATATAAAATATTATTGATATATCATCAAAAAATTATCTTGATCGGGCATGAATCTCGAGGCAAAATCAAGCCAAAAACTTCTAAAATTAAACCCGGGATCACCTGAACTCAGATTTCAGCAAACTTACAGTCAAACTGAGTGTCTCGAAAATATGAACCTAACGACACCAAATTTAACTCGATCTGAGCCCAAATGAGTCCGAATCAAAGACCCGATTTGGATTACCAAACGATTTGCAAACATGACATGCTTATAGTCAAATCGAACAGCTTGACGAGAAAAATCCAACGACCTCAATATCGCCGAATTTTGATATTGTTAAGACCTTCAAATGTCTGATAAACGGTCCACGATCAAAGGATTAAATATCGATCATTCATTCAAACCACTCCACCTTTTCACTTGATCATCATCGCATTTTACGGGTCATGCAATCCTCAAAAAAACTATAAATAGCCCTTTCTCTTAAGAGGAGACCCAAGTAAGAAGAAGAAGAGATGGATAGGAGGGAAGAAACTCCTCCTCGACCACCGCCGGAATTTTGCCTGACCCCCAAGTGACGCCGGAATTCTGCCCGACGCCCAAGTGATGCCGGAATTCTACCCAAATGACACCAAAATTTTGCCTGACGTTCAAGTGATGCCGGAATTCCGCCCAACTTTCCAGTGACGTCAAAACTCTGCCCGATTTTCAAGTGACGCCGAAACTCTAAGTGACTCTGAATTCAACTCGAATACACAACTTGTTTGTAACTGGACTTCAATCCGGAAGTGAATCATTGTAATTTGATCGTCATAAATTTTAAGAACGAGTCAGCATCTTATATCTCAAGCAAACACTAGTGGAATTATTTCAACTGGACATGACCTCGTGGGTTTTTCCTTTTCCAGGATTTTCCACGTAAAAATCTTTGTGATTTTTATCTCTCCTGTTTGTGTGCTTGATATCCATACAACGCTGAGACGAAAACTTTCTAACTCTATCATTTTCGTTGCATAGTCCGCAATAATTATAAAAATGAAATTACATTCCATAAGTGAGAGGAAGAGAGAGAGAAGTTATGTCTTAAATAAAAATGAATATATTAGACCTAGTATAATAAGCTGTGTAGCAAGTTACTTATTTATGAATTCATCTTCTAGTTGAGGGAATTGTAGCCAATTTCTCTTGATAAATTCTTCTAACTAGAACTTCTAGTTAGTTGGTGAATACCCAAGTGAGTTGAAGAGCTATTTGAGTGAATGCTCTTTGATATATCATCAAAAAATTACTTTGATCGGGCATGAATCTCGAGTCAAAATCAAGTTGGAAACTTCAAAAATTAATTCAGAGATCATCTCAACTCCGATTTCAACAAACTTATAATTGAACTGAACGTCTTGGAAATACAAACTCAACGATACCAAATTCGACTCAACCTGAGTCCAAATGAGTCTAAATCAGATGAAAGCACATTCAGAATGTTCAAAACATAATTTAGATTATGAAATAGTTTCCAAACATGACATGCTTATAGTCAAATCGAGCTGCTCAACGAGAAGAATCCAACAAGCCCAAGATCACGAAATTCTAACATCATTAAGTCCTTCAAATATCTAGCCCGGACCATGTCTCTCCATGAAATCTATAAATAGAGCCCCCCTTCCTCCTGAAAAGTGACCCAAAGCCCAAGGAAAAAGGTGAGAGATCGGAGATCGTTCTTGCTTCCTTGCCTCCTTGACCATCGCCCGGACTTCCTCCGAATCACCACTTGAGGCTTGGACTTCTGCTAGAACAACCACCTGAGGCCCGAACTTCTGTCGGACCACCACCTGATGCCTGGACTTCTACCGAACCACCAGTTAATGCACAGAGTTCTATTAGAGTACTGCACTACTACTACGGTCTTTCTGACCCCAGTCTCTTATCGACTACGGTCTTTCTGAAATCTGTCACCTACTACGGTCCTTCCGACCTCCATCTTCAGACAACGATCTTTTTGACCCATGTCTCCTGTCGACTATGGTCCTTCTGACTTCTATCACCTACTACGATTCTTCCAAGCTCCATCGTCATACAACGGTCTTTCTAACCTTGGTCTCCTGCTGACTACGATCCTTTTGACCTCCATCACTAGACAATGGTCTTTCTGACTCCGATCTTCTGCCAACTATAATCCTTCTGACCTCCCTCGCCAGACAATGGCCTTTCTGACCCCTGTCTTCTACCGACTACAGTTCTTCTAACCTCCATTGTCTACTACGATTTTTCTGACTTCTATCCTATCGATTATGGTCCTCTTGACCAAATAAACATGTCTATGTTAATTATTGTAACTCCCACCATGTAATGCGCTCTATATGATGTACATTTGTAACGTCAAGCCAAGGCCTTCTCCCAAGGAAGGGCGTCATTTGAAATCGACTGCAAATATTAATGGATTCATTCAAACTGGGCCTGGCCCCGTGGGTTTTCACCCTTTCAGGGGTTTACACATAAAAACTCTGGTCTCTTATGAACGCTACGGTATCTCTTTCATCTGCTTGTGTGATGGATCTTCATATAATGCTAAGATGTTAAATTATATATTTCTCTACCGTCACGAATATTCCAGGATGCAACACTCTTGATTAAGGAGCATCGTAAGTAACTTGGGGAACATTTAATGGCTTAAAACTTAGGTCCAATTGGACTTAATTATTTATGTAATTTGCAATATTTAATTTTGGATGGTCAGAGGTTTTAAGCTTCTTCAATTTTGATAAGTTTCACTTCGCAAAAAAAAAAAAAAACATATGTATATTTAGCTAGTTGACAATCAACAACTTATTTTCCCTAAATCAAAACCTCATTATGATTAAATTAATTTGAAGGATACTTGTTTGGATCAAAATGATTGGTTGGTTGGGTCTGATTCTACGCCCTATGGGGGTGTTGGGAATGACTTGGATGAGTCTTCCTATGAGTTCCATGCAATGTATAGTTTGAATGAGGATAGCATTGTTGAAAATGTATTTTCTAATAGAGGTGGCAAACATGGTAGGAGGAAGTCTAAAATGAAATAATTGGTTGTGTTTGTTTTCTTTCTCTAGTGTTGTTGGTCCTTCTCGATTGGCTTTGCCTTTGGATTTGGTGTTGCTTTGGCCGGTGGATGGCCCGTGTTTCTTTGGTTGGCTGTTGGATGTTGGTTTGCTAACTTTTGGGTCATTTATTTCTTCCCTTTTCAAGTTTATGTTGGATCTAAATCATGCAGGTTGCTTTAGGTGGCTCATGTTGCTCCATGTCTGGATTTGGAGATCTTCATGTTGCTATGTTGTTTTATCCTTGTTTGCTTTGTTTTGTTGCTCTATTTTCTTTTGATTTTCATTGTAATAGGTCTAACATTTGGCTCGTAGGTTTTATTTTAAAGGATGTATTTTTTTTAGAGCTGATGGTTCTTTAAGGACTTATATTTTTCTTGTTTTTAATGCGTGCGCCCCTTTATGGGTTCATTAAAAAAAATTGAAATATACAAATATGATGGCATGCTAACAATAAATTGCATCATATGGCACAAACGATAAGCTTTGAAGAAGTACAATACCAAAAGGAAGTTGTTGCTTCAATTCAAATAAACAAAGCTACCACAAAGCTCAGATAGAGACCCAACAGAGCAAAATGACAAACCCAACCCAAATCTTAGAGCCCAATCCATTCCAAAATGGTGAAATTCTAACGGCTAGTAAATCTCAAAACTTACCGAGAACAAATCGGCCATGCCAAACACAAGATCAGAGCGGCATCAGTCACGGATTCTCCGCACACAAAGGAATAAGCCCCATTAATTCCCCTCATCACTCTTACCCGAGCTACCCCTCTTTCTTCATCCATTTCTCCTCCACCCTCCCAATTACCAAAACACAGCCATGAGCACTCTCCTCCACCTCTCCACCACCGGAAGCCTCACCATAAGCGAAGCTATGTTCTTCTTTCTCCTGGCAGCCGTTATGACCGTCGGCCTCTGCTCAACCGCTGCGCTGAGGAGGAAGAGGGAATTTGCGGAGGGAGAAGAGAAAATCAAGCTTCCGGCTGCGAGGTTCGAAAAAGAAGAACAAGGGGAAAAATGGGCGGTTGGTTGGGGAGGCATTAGTGAGGTTATGGCTCGTGTGCTGTGTTGGAGCGGGAGGAACGAGCGGTTGGAGTTAGACGAAGGTGGGGTGGGATGGAGGGATGTGGAGGCGACGACAGCCACGGCGACGGCTGCGGCGGCGGCGGTGGCGGCGGGTGGTGTGGAAAGTGGGAGTTCAGTGGCCATGTCGCCGCTGTGGCAGAGGAGAATACTAATGGGAGAGAGATGCCAGATGCCGATGTTTAGTGGCGTTATACTTTACGACGAGCGCGGGCGGCTGCTCCGCGGCAACTCGGCCAAAGCTAAGCAGGTGACTATTCTTTTTTTTATTATTATTATTATTTTTATATAGAATTGATTTTACTTTTGGTTAAAAAATTAATTAATTGAATCACCATAAATTGGCAATAAATACAATTCAAAGACATTTGTAATTATAATAAATTATTAAATACTTTCTCTCTCTTTTGATATTCTTTGACGTCAACAATTGCAATATTTTAAGCTATGAACTGAACAACATATCATTGCTACGGCAAATTATTGAGTCAGGTGATCGGATGCGGAGATATGTCTGAATATTAATAAAATATTATTTTAAATTAAGCGCATGTAAAGCACAAGTAAAACGCAGGTAGAGCACAACTAAAGTGCAAGTAAAGCGCAACTAAAGCGTAAGTCAAAAAGCGCAAGTAAAGCGCAGGTAAAGCGCAAGTAAAGCGCAACTAAAGCTCAAGTCAAAAGCGCAGGTGATGCAGCAAATTTTTATTGGATGTCCGAACTTATTTTTCACGTCCGGTCACATGACCCAATAATTTGCCCATTGCTACACTCCCTTAAATAAATTCAGGAATGAAATATCAATATTTATTTCCTTTACATATTATATAAGATCACATCAATCTTTAAGGCAATTTTAAATATTAAATTTTAGGTGTGCATTTACTTGGTGGAGCATAAAATTACAAAAAAAAATAATTAAATTTCAATAAAATATTTATTTTATGTATAAAGATTAAATTTTTTATTCTAAAATATTTCCTTAGATTTATGTTGTATTGAAAATATTAACAATTTAATAGGTTTTGAGATTTAGCACCAAAATTTTGTTAAATTAAAATATAAATAATATGCTAAATTAAAATTTTACAAAATCCTACTTCCATGATATATTAATTTTGATATGCGATGCTAACAAAAAGGTCTTCATTATTGATGAAATGTTATTCTAATAAATGAATAAATTTTCATATAAACAAATTAATATGATGTTTTGATTTGTGAAAATCATGGCAGGTTTAGAATTAGAAGAAGGAGAGGGTTAAGGTATAATAGTTTGATTAAAGTTAAATTGAATGATATATTAAATTTTAAAACTATTTAAATAACATCCAAATGATATAATACTTATGTAATAATATAAATTTAAGACAGAAAAAAGAATAAAATTTATACACAATAATATTATAATTTGAATGATAAATGTAAACACTTTTAATTTTAAATTTAATTCATATTTAATATAAATTTGGTTCATATATATGTTTATAAATTTAATATAAATCATTATTAATATATATCATATATTTTGATATTATTCTAAATACATATTATAAAATTGTATCTATAAATTCATATTAGATCATTTCTAATTAAAATTAAATAAAATTTAATTTTTTATATCGTATAAATAAATATTATTAACTATGAAATATATATTTTTCATATTATTAAAAATAATTTAAAAATAAATAGTGCATATTTCAAGACCTACTTGAAGACTTCAATTAATGAGAGATAGTGAAATAGTTAAATTATGTTTGATAAAGTTTCTAATAACCATTTACTAGATATACTGAAAAGGCCTCCGCAAACTCCAAATACATTTTAAGCAATAATAATAATAACTATCTCAACAAATATCTATAAAATATAAAGCAACTTTTCTAACAATTAACAATTAATTTTGAAATAACCATAAAACATATCTTAAGCAATGTATGACACTCATACATATCTTAGCATTCTTTTTAATTAATTAATATAATTCTCTCAGGAGACATCGCCTAAATAGTATCAATTAATGTACTTTCTTTTTCAAAATCTTTTTCATTTCATGCGCGTGGTACATTGCGTCTCTAATCAGTACCATAAGGTGGTGTAATCCATCAATAAGTATGCACATCCAAGTATTTTACATCTAATTATTTCATTCATATATCATTCAATAGCTTTATATATAATGTAAAACATAACTTGCAAACTATCATCTAATCCAAAATAATCAATCATATATCAAAAAGATAAATCATGATTATACTTGCATTAATGACTAAATAAATATGGGTTAATATCATTATGTACATTTACTTTAAAGAAAATAAGAAAATAAAATTATTATTGTAATTTTAAAACATGAGTATTCATCTCATTCTTATAAATTATGTCTTAATTTTATCACTCCATATCCTCCACCTCTTTTAAGACTTCCAGTATGTACCTAAGGCAAGCCTCTGGCCTTCCTTTGAAAGAGGCAATGACTGTCCTCATTAGACAAACTTAATTTGGAGGCAAATATAGCTTCCAATCCCTATGAAAAGACTCTGGTCTTCTCTTGAAAGAAGCATTAAATATACTCATTAGACTGACTTGATTTAGAGACAATCAAGATTTTTATTTACTACAGTGAAGCATTATCATTCCTTGAAAGAGGCATTGATTATTCTCATTGAATAGGCTAGATTAGGAGGAAAACAAGGCTTCCAATCCTTACATTATGGCTTTATCATTCCTTGAAAGTGACATTGATTATTCTCATTGAATAGAGTAGATTAGGAGGCAAACAAAACTTCCAATCCATACTTTAAGCCTCCAATTTTCTTTGTTAGACAAACCAATTTTGATTGTCATAGTCAAACAAGCCAATTTTTAATATAAATAATGATCATTTTTATACTTCTTCTCAAAGTTGTAATCCAAGATACATCCATCCGTGTTGGCTCTAATGTCATTGGAATCATAAAGACGTGTTGCATGCAAGGAAAAAATTATGTTTTTTAATAAATTGTAACAAATATCAAAGGATAAGAAACCACTTATTGGAAGCTAATGTAAGGTTTTAAAGGTTGTAAAAAGACTTAAAAAAAACTTTAAAGATGTTAATGACGAATGTGACAATATCATATAAAAATTAAGTAGTTCATCAGGCAAACTTGAAGTATAACTTCTTCTTAATGTGAACATCGTTTTTGAGGTTATAGCAAGGGTTTCTCTTAACAAATAATCAATTTTCACATACAGTGCTAAACTGTTGCGTGCTAGAACATTCATCACAAGATATATATATATATATATATATATATATATATATATATATATATATATATATATATATATATATATATATATATATATATATATATACAGAGAGAGAGAGAGAGAGAGAGAGAGAGAGAGAGAGAGAGAGAGATAAATTAACAACTTGTCTTTGTATAAAGGTTCATCACACATAAAAATGCAGATTTATAATACACATCAATATTTTTATGAGGAAAGCCTGTAAAAGGAAAAAAATTATAAGGTCTAACCCTATTAAAATGATTTCAATAATGTCCTTCCCCAAAATATAATAGATGTATAATGTATATAATGTATTTCATAATGTAAGTTAGAAGAGCCTTACGACATGGGAGCTATATTCAAGATAGTATTTATTATTTATTTGATCGTTATCTTTTAAGGAGGGAAAATCAGAGACTAAGAAGCCTAACATAAATCTTCGTGTTGATGTTGAGATTTAGAGTTGGTGTCATCAATATGCATTGGCCTTACATGAAATTGCATGGGTTAACATTGTTGGCAATAACATGTAATAAACTTAGCGGGCATCATTGTAGCAAGGTGATGATAGTCAAAGGATCATAGTTGAGAAACGGGGGTTAGATGACCATAGTCGAGCAACAGTAGTTAGTTGACCATAGTTAGGTTGATGATGGTCAGAGGATCATTATCAGGCAATAATGTTCAAATGGTCATACTTAGGCGAGGTGTTTAGAGTGTCATAGTCAGGTGATGATGATTAAAAGAACATAATCGAGACACCAATGCTTAGATGATTGTAGTTAAGCAACAATATTCGGATGATTGTTGTTGGGAGATGGTTATCGAAAGACTTTAGTAGGGCGATGTGGGTTAGGAAACTGTTATGGACGAGGGACCATACTCTAGGGAAGGTAGTTAAAGGATTGTAGTTGAACGATAGTAGTCCAATGATAGTGATCGGGCAGTGATCCAATGGTAGTGATGATGGGGGTAGACAAATATTGGTCTGATGGCAGTGGATGAGTGGTGGTGCTTGGGTGGAGTTTTAGGATTTTTCAAGCGTTTGAGCTCTCTTAAAGCTTGAGCTATGAGTCCAATACTCCTCTCATGTAGATAGTGAGGAATTATTTACAACTTTTTGATAGTGCATTGCCAATAAATATAACCACAATTCAGAACACTTAATCGGATGATCAATAATTATTCCCTTGATCCTAGACCATTTTTTAAGCATTGAAATGCCATAATTATGTCAAAATTAGATAGCTTTTGGCTCATTGGATTGGTTTCATCGAGATTCGCAATTTGATTACAAGCATTCCAAAATTTGATATCATTGGTTGTTCAATTTATATCTCAAAATTTTTAATTATTCATCAAGTGCTTGATTTAAACTCATTTGGACTTGAATCAAATCATTTTTCTTGTGATAGATTTTCTAGTCCTACCATTTTGTTTGACAATAAATTTGTCAAAATCAGAATTTGAATGGTCTTGAATTTAATTTCATATGTTTACATTCAAATATGCATTGAGATTCATGCTCAAAACATATCATATATATAGTTGTTGCATCCAGCAGTATTCACAGTGGTAGAGAAATATAAAATTTTGCGTCTTAGCATTGTACGAAAATCCAGCACAAAATCAGATAAGAGAGAGGGTGTAGCATTCATATGAGACACCACAATTTTTACATACCACCTAAAAAAAAGGGGGAAAAACCACGGAGCCTAACACAGTTTGATAAATTCACTAGTATTGCAGTTGATTACAAATGAGACCCTTTCTTGGGGGAAGGCCTTGGCTTGACCTACATTATATGGAGTACATTACATGATAGGAATACAAAGAATAACTGTTGACATGTTCATTTGGTCAGAAGGACCATAGTCTGGTGACGGAGGTCAGAAGAATCATAGTCGGTGGGAGATGGAGGTCATAAAGATCGTTGTCTGACAACGGAGGTCAGAAGGACTATAGTTGGTGGGTGACGTAAGTTAGGAGGACCGTAGTCAGTAGGCGACGGAGGCCAGAAGGACTATAGTCGGTGGGCGACGTAAGTCAGAAGGACTGTAGTCGGCGGGCGACGAAGGTCGGAATGACTGTAGTCGATGGGTGATATAAGTCAGGAGGACCGTAGTCGGTGGGTGATGGAGGTCGGAAGGACTGTTGTCGGTGGGCGACATAAGTCAAGAGGACAGTAGTTAGCGGGTGACGGAGGTCAGAAGGACTGTAGTCGGTGGGCAATGTAAGTCAGGAGGACCGTAGTCGACGGGCGACGGAGGTCGAAAGGATCGTTGTCTATCAACGGAGGTTAGAAGTACGACGTCAAATAGAAGTCTAACAATGGATAGAAATCCAGCATCGGATAAATGTCCGACAACTGGCAGAAGTTCGACGTCGGGTAGGAATCTGGCAACGAGCAGATATCTGGCGTCGAGTAAAAGTTCAAGGTCAATCGGGAGCCGAGGAGAACTCCGACGTTACTTGGAGATCGGGCGGAGTTCCAGGATCACTTGGAAGTCGGATGGAACTCCGGTGTCACTTGGGCAGAATTCTGGCGGCGGTGGTCGATGAGGAGTTTCTTCCCTCCTAATCTTCTCTTCTTCATTCTCTTCTTCTCTTCTTGCTTTCCTCCCCTCTCAAGAGAAATGAGGGGTCTATTTATAGATTTTTGGAGTGGCATCACTCATAAATAGGTGAGAGATCAGGGGTAAATGGGGAGTGTTTGGATGGACGACCGATATTGAATCCTTTGATCGTGGATCATTCATCAGACATTTGAATGTCTTAATGATGTCAGAATTCGGCGATCTTAGGCTCGTTCGATTCTTCTTGTCAAGCCGTTCGATTCGACTATAAGCACGTTATGTTTGGAAACTGTTTTATAATCCAAATTGTGGTTCGAACCTTCCAACAGCGCTTTGGGTACTTGATTTGGACTCATTTGAGCTCGGATTGAGTCGAATTTGGTGTCGTTGGATTTGTATTTCCGAGACGCTCAGTTTGACCATAAGTTTGCTGAAATCGGAGCTCAGGTGATCCCAGATTTAATTTTGAAGTTTCCGGCTTGATTTTTGCCTCGAGATTCGTGCCCGATCAAGATAATTTTTTGATGATATATCAATAGTATGTGTGTTCAAATTGATTTGGGTAAAGTCAACAGAGAGATTATTACGTGCAGTCATTAGGCCTTCCGGAGGCCAATTAGAACGCGTAACGTCACCCGATACACAACTGTATATAATAACAGTACATAACGTATTGGTTATATGGCACACACTAATTGGCCCCCGAACGCTGTTCGATGACCTCACGTAATAATTTTGCAGCCAAGGCCTTACTCGTGCGAATAGGAACATCAAGACTTTATCCTATTTTTGGAGCGTTTCTAACGTGGATCTCATAGACAAAATTTTCTCTCCAACCAACAAGCCACATATCCAACGGCACAGTATTTTCCATAGAATAATTCTTTGGTCTCGCTTCCCCTGAATGGTTCATGAATTGCAAACATAAATATCCTCTTATGAGGCCATAATCTCATTGTACATTCTTAATGAAAGATCTATAAAATGATCATAATGATTATTTATTATTGTGTGATTATCGTCTGTTATTGTAGGTTCCAAATAAATAAAAGAAAGGGATTTTTACATATATAACCCCTAAAACTATTGAAAATACATATTTTACATCTAAACTTCTATATTTATTAATATACCGCCTAAAATCTCTCTTTTTAATCAATTCTAACATTATGTTTAAACCTTTTGTCAAAAATTACTATCAACGACTGTCTTCCCTGTCAATAGCATCCTTTTACAGTGAATACAAGTATCTCATCGCTTCAATCGAGTGGTGAAATAGAAGGAAAGGAGGATTTTTGGTGTTATATTGGTAAATATATAAATTTAGGTGTTGAATATGCATTATTAATAACTTTAGGTGTTATGTAAGAAAGCAACAACAAGGTAGTGATGGCCTACAAACAACATCAATGACGATGAATGTATTATATATTTGAAAATCGGACAATTTGGTGGAATTCAAAATACATCAAAATTGAATTAAAAGGGAAATCTAAAAGAGCCAAAACTTTACACTACACTTGTTTTGCTTCAAACTAAACATCGAATTTATCAAAATTTTTGAATTTAGAATATTTTACACCCATTTTATTTCAAACTAAATAGGCCTTAAATATGCACAAACTTTATCAATGACTAAAGACTTTAGCCTTAAAATTCAAAAGTGTTATTCTTTTACCATATTAGCCATAATCATATTTTATTAAACACAGCCCTAATAGATAAAAATGTAACTAATGGCTACAATTAATTAAAAAAAAGATTAAAAGGATTATTTAAAATGTAACTAATGGCTACAATTAATAAAAAAATTATATATTAACTATGTAAATATATAAAATTATGTGATATTTATATAAACTCCCCTTAATTTAATTACACATCAGAGGAAGTATAAGCATATAACAATATTAGACCTGTCAATATTAGACCCAACCCTAAAACCCGACCCGAAAATTTCGGGTTTCGGTTGACCCGAACTTGAAGCGGGTCGAGTTTGGGTTGATTCGGGAACCCGAGAATAACCCGGAATGACCCGGAAACCAATCCTGACCGGCCCTGCCCTCCTGCCCCACGACCCCGCCTGCCCCAGCTACCCCGCTGCCCCAGCGCGTCGCGTCAGCGATTCCGCAAGTCACGTCAGCCGTCCGGGTAACTCGCGTCGCATCCGCGACTCCGCTTGACCCGCGGTCCGTCGTCCGCAACTCCGCCTGACTCACATCGCATTCGCGTCGTTGCCTGACTCTACCGTAACCGCTGTCCCGCCAGCCACTTGATTCTGTCGTAACTGCCGTCGCTTGACTCTGTCGTAACCGCTGTTGTCGCCTGACTCTGCCGCTGCCCCACCAGCTACCTAAACGGGTAAGGTCGGGTTGACCCGAACCCGAAATGGGTCGGGTTCGGGTCCGAAAAATTAACCCGTTTGTAAAAACGGGTCGGGTTGACCCGAACCTGAATAGTGCTTACAAACGGGTCAGGTTAACCCAAACCCGAATAGTGCCGGATCAGTTCTGAATTTGACCCGAATCCAATCCGTGATCCGAAATTGACACCCCTAAACTTTATATCGAATTTCTAGTAGTGATTAATTGTGTGCTACTGTCATAGCGTCTTCTGCTCTACCAATGCCGCCTATAAGCCCGCCCCGTGTCAGCCGCTCGCTAGATCTTATAATTTATGTATTTACAAAAAATGCCATATTCAAACAACTGAAGTTATTTTTTATTCAAATTGTGCAGGAAACGCCAGTAGCTCCAGTGACGACCCTAAAGGATCTGCTCTGAAAAAGTAAAAATGTTTTTTTTTTTTTTCTCTTTTCATCATGTTCAGAAGAATCCTAGCAGCTCAATTTCCTTGAGCTCTCTAACAGGAAAGGAAATTTTCCGAGCTATCTGAACTAGTTCAATTATCAGATTACCAGTTGATATGATGCTATCTGAACTTACTCCTGCATCTTGTTATTTTGCTAGCTTAATTAGTAACTCATTACATATTGAACCCAATTTCACTTGTGCGGTTGATTTGCTTTAACTTGTTTGTTTGTCAACATGAATAATGAAGAAGAAATCAATAAGACAATTGAAATGTTAATATATACAAAAACAAAGATATGATTTGTCAAAAAAAAGTTAGCACCAATAATCTTAGGGTCTATTTGTTATGGTTGTAATATTTTATAAGGTTGATCATGAAATTGCTACTGGTAAAGCAAATTAGCTAATTTGGTTGCAAAACAAACAACTTTTCATCATTAAAATTTTTAGAAGGCAGTAAAAAAATATTAGCCAAATGAAATTATGGTTGATTTCTGAAAAAGTAAAGCAGTGAGAAAAAAATATCCTCAAACAAAGTCTCAGGCTTCGTTTATGACGGCTTTCTTTCTGCTTCTTAAAGCAGGTTTTTAGTTAAAAAATTAAAATTTTTATACTAAAAAGCTGATTTAAGAAGCATAAAGAAAGTAGTCTCAAATAAAGCCTCAACCAACTTGAATATATTTAGGATTATTTTGACAATTAAATGACATCAGAGGGATGATCATGAAGAAGATGATGATAATGATTATGGTGGGTGATGATGATGAGATTTTTCCAGCTATTGGGCGATCATAAGCAATTATTAAAACTGTTAAACTAATGATAAATTCAAGAATAGCATGGGTATCAAAAGAATCACTCTTAAATAAAAATAAATAAATAAAAAGATCAAATGTGCATAATCAAGTAGTAGCATACTGAAAGAGAAGTCTAATAATAACATTGCATTAGGCACAAGGCATAAAAAAGTGGAACTTCTTCATCAAAGCCTAATATTTATTTGCATGTGTCCTGCATAAGGACAAAGTTAATTTCATAAAACACCCAAAACAAGAAAACATGAAATTCTTAGTATTATGCTCAAATTTAAGTAGATTTATGGTCAAAAATACATAAGACGAATGCAACATTGTCTCCTTAATCTAACCATTCTGTCCTGATAGAAATTTTAGTATGGTTAGATTAAATAGCAACTTTGACAGAACGAGCACACAAATCATATAAATGGACAGGAAAGCAAAAACTGCAGCAGACTATCTGTTTTGTCTTAAGAATGATCTTCAGAAACCACTCTTGTCATGAAGTTCTCTTTCTATCACGGCTTGAATCTTTGGTGCATCTTCACTAACTGATTAAAGAGCAGGAAAAAATGCAAGACTAAGGTGCGGCAATAAAAATTCTTAGATATAGTTAAACAAAGAAGCATGATTAGAACAAGAAAAAAAAAATGCACTAGCAAGACCAGATGTCAAACAAGAGCTCAAATACGTGGAAGTTCAATAGAATACATCTTGCTCTCTACTTTAAGAGCACGGTAGCATATGTAAGAATCCCGGCTGAGTGAATGAGAGATATATTAAGTCTTCATTTGGGACGGTTTTTTTTACTGCTTCTTAAAGCAGCTTTTCAGCACAAATTTTTTAATTTTTGTACTAAAAAACTACTTAAAAAAGCAGAAAGAAAGCCGTCCCAAACTAAGCCTAAATTTGACGTTCAAGGGTAAACCAATTCTGAATCTTCAGGCAAAGATTCAGGTTTCATTTGGGACGGTTTTCTTATTGCTTCATAAAGCAGTTTTTTAATACAAAAATAAAATTTTTTATACTAGAAAGCTGCTTTAAGAAGCCGAAAAAAAGTCATCCCAAACGAAGCCTCAATCAAAGGGCTTATTTCGTTCTTTGGAAGTTAGAAAAATGCTTAAAAAATGATGAGTTTATTAGTTCCATCATTTGTTTCTACGTAATTGAAAATCAATATGAATTGTAGACTACAAAAAGACATTTAAAATCTCCAAGTGATTAGTCCATTTTTACATTCACAATCAATGAAAAATGAGTCATGTTTTTCTATTTACAAGCAACAAAATGAGCGTCAAGGGGTAAAGGAAAAAAAAATTAATTACATAAGATCATAGTATGCATGGAATTCATCTTCTCTAAACGGTATTTTCCATGGACTGACTGATGATAATGTAAGCAGGAGTATTCTTATGTAAGCAGCTACCAACATTTAGTACACAGTATTGTAGTTCTGTGGTAATCTATCCTTCAAGATAGACGTACATGAAATGACTCTAACAACAAAAAATTTCCAAAGAGAACTAACGTAGATAGTCAGATATGTGCCGGTTTTGCTTCACCAACTGTCAAACATTCCTTGTTTATGATTAAGAAACCAATAGTCCTATTACTCCAATTTATTTGCTCGCAGTGGAAAATCTAACCTCAAACTTTTCCAAACACTCTGAATACTCATATAAAATATTCTCAGCCACAATATCAATATTCTCAGATCAAACATTTAAATCCTTTTTTCTAAACTTTGATAACGAATCAACAATTTATCATCTGCTAGCCATGTTGTGCATTAAGATCTTAAGTTGATAGAATTGTAGGCTTTGTTTTGTTCACCAGAAATGTTTAGTTCACATAAGAGAATATAAATGCGCAAAATAAACTTTCAAATTCAGATCCCAGATTGATAGTTGAATTCGAGCTCCCAACTAATTTTCCCATTCAAAAACAACTCATAGAACCTAGTCAATCCTCTGAAATCAGTTAGGCATTTTGGATGGTCAGAATATTATTGAATACTAATTTAAATGTAATGCCTATCAAGCTAACCAAATCGTTCCTAGTACAAAACCTTATATATAATTCCATCCCTTCACTAATATCGAAGATCCTTCATTAAAAGACCTAATTTTAAATAATATCACCAAATATTCACCAAAAACCAGATGATTCTATGGGCAGATTGAATTAAGAAGCTAAAAACTGCATCACTTCAATATAGCAAGCCTGCATTTGGGAGGTAAACAACAGTTTAATTCAAGTACAAAGAGTAAATCAGAAGCAGGAAGTATCAATTAATCAAAAACATGGCAGATCAATGTACGTGCTACTACCAAAAACATCTAACCTTCCACAGGTATGGGTGTCAAGATATAACCTGACCAGAAAATGACCAAAACAGCTCAATCCATCTCAAGAAACAAACATATAACTCAACCCGTGAAAGTTTCTAGTCATTTCTGAAAAATGTTGCAAATAATTCGAGAAATAAGGTTAAATTCTAGATTGATAGAGGACCCAATGACAACCAAGGCCTAATTTTTTTGGGTTGAAACCAAACCCTCCAAGAACTGCTTAGAACTGCTTCAAGAATTTCTTATTTCGATAAGGACAAGTTTGCTCTAACTCAACATGAACCATTTCTCAAATGGGTTCTTTTAGGGATCCGCAAGTTTTTATTTACTTGGGTTAAGCTTTTTGTGCCAAACTAACAAATTTTTTATTTAGATTAATGCTGATTGAGTCGGCTGTATTTTGAGTCAAATTTGAATACACATGGATTGACACCTTATGTATATATAAAATCTAATTAACACAGCATATTCTCAAAATTGACTAGCCTCTTCAAACAAGTTGAAGTGTTCAAATTGTTCAATTCATTTGATTCAAGCTTCAGCTAAACCCAAAAATAATCAACCACATTCCCAATCTGCTCAACCATATTGAGCCGCACTTACACATGATGACATTTTTTAAGTATTGATTCATACGTGTCCCCGTAGTGTGTTTGTGTTAGAAGCAATGAACTGTAAGTAATCAAGACTGCCCAACAGCAAAATTCTCCGAGTGAGCTTTCCATCAACGTGAACCTTTTTCTGACTGAAACAGGCAGCTAAAAGTTGAGATATTCCAAGCTGCTTATACAACCGAGCTAGTCATCCAGGAGGAGGAACTCCAAATCAAAAAGCATGCCACAAAGAACAAAAACAACGAAAAACAAAAGAGAGATCATCTTGTATTTTAAGTACATTCCAGCCAATCATAGCAGGCTATACAAACTTCCCTTCCATAATCTACATTTTACAGATCCTCAAACTAGCTCAAGCTATGTTTATGCAAGACCTATCAGCAAATATATTAAGAACTAAAACCATTGAACTAGATAGAAAATGATCATTATGCTCTGCAATTATTACAAAAATAATTAAAAAATTGTGACTAAAATGAAAACTGATATAAATTGATATGGCTCACAAAATCTATTTGATCAAGCATAAGTTTTCAAACAATTTTTTCAGGTCAAAAAAAACTTTCAATCAAATTCAAAAACTTCAAAATTATTTCAGAAGTCATTCCATTTTTAATTTCAGCAAATTGATAGTTGTGACAATGCATGTTGATGAGATAAACCCAATGAGAGAAAAATCCGTGAATCTGAGCATGTTTGGACAATAAAATGCCTAAACCAAGCCTTACTAGACTAAACCAGATCGATCCATGGACCGACTAGCCCCAATCCTTCCTTGCACGTGATATTAAACGAAAGCGCATGTCATGTCCCTTAGGAGTCATGGTGGCCTTTGGCCAACCTACAAGTAAGAAATGACCTTTGATGAAAAAATCCACGTTTGGTTCACAATGAAATGCATCGATATGCATGCAATTCACTAGAAAAATAAAATCAAAGATCAAAACTTCTTGAAGCATTGTGCACTTTACAAGCCGCAAATTGTGATTCATTTGTAGCATGATATCACTCTCAAGAAGAACATTTCATCTAAACGATGTTGAGTTCTATCATCATTTTCCAACAACCCATGACTTAAATAAGAGATTTCTCGAAGTTCTTACAACTCTCACATGGACCCTTAATTTGAGAACTATTATTGATTTTGAATTGCTCTCATTAGGATGAATAAAATCAATATCAAGATCATGGTTTGTCGTCAAAATTGTTTGGGCAACAATTAATTAAGATCCTATACCATCCAAGAAATGTTGTCTGATTTGGCCATTGGATCTTCAGTCCATTAACTCTATTACGTTCGTGGCATTAAAAACTTCAAATAGGTATTTCCATTCATCAATTAGATCGTTATCATAAGGATATTGAACACTATTAAACTACCATTATTGGTCATCAGTTGGTCGGCCAAATCGATCTTGGCCAAAGCTATCCTATCAAGCTAGCCCAACGGCTAGATTGACATCATTTTCTGAAGTGAGAAAGACATAATATTGAAAACACCCCACTAAAATCTATAAATGGGCATTTCTCCATATTCCACAAATATTTCTACAAGGAGAACTTCCATATTCATAGGAATATTTTAGATTTTTGAATTCCATTTGAAACCTCCAATCGATCACCTCTGATATTCTATTGATCGAGACTTCTCTATGTTTCCTTGATTGTCTAGCCTTCTTTGCTGGCAAGAGAAAGATTGTCCCAAATTTCTTCCCTATCGTCTGACACCAGCTGTCCATTGATGTTGATGCCTTTGTCTAGCACCAATATTTGTCACACTCCAGCTTTTGACATCAGTTGTCACCCATTGGCTGACATTTGCCGTCAACCACCAACATAACCATCAACTAGCACTATTAGAGATAGTCAAATACATTATAAACATTTAAATTGTAATTTTGTCGTCTGTAATTATGAGAAAGCTTATAACCACCGATTTATATCAGTGAAACTATTGTTAAAATGGTAAACTCTCATGGTCTTTTCTAATATGGTTTTCCAAATAAAAATTATATGACACCTATATGCATATCTACCTTTTTTATCTGTTTGTGACACATTGATGTAAGCTACGATGCAATTCTTAATCTCTCGTCATGAAATTCGAGGCATGGGCATTCAATAAAAGTGATGCAATTTTATAGTTAATCTAAAAATATACTTGTCCAGCCTCTACATTTTAGATAAATAAAGTACAAACTATATAAAGGGGGCGAGCTTGTTAAAACCAAAAAAAAAAAATCAATAACTCCATGGAATATCACTAAAGACTAATAATATAGATTAATTATATCTTTAAAATCCTATAAAGATTAATTATTAAACATGACAACATGTAATTCATCGATCAACAACTCACAATTCACATAAATGATTTAAAATGGTTTATATGCTACAAAAATGGGTATAAACTATCAATCGCTACTCTATAAACCATGGATGATTATAAAGCTCGTACTTTATGATCCACCAACCACAATATCTTCCCTAGCTAATGTTGTATTCCATTTACAGTTACGGGCGATCGCATCACCACCCTTAGCACTATATTTTATTTTCATTCTACTATTACATTGCCTTTTGAATGCCCCTTTAAGTTTAACAATAATTTATTAAGGACAAAGTTAAGTTTAGGACCTCATTATCTATGCCTGAGAATTGGGCCAGCGGTTCATACCCCAATTCTCAACTTTGAATTCATGATTTTTATCCCTACTCCTCACACTATTGTTAATATTTTAGAGAAAGTCAAACTTATTTTCTATTGGCTCTTGCATCAAAAGTTTTGTACCCCTTCAATGTCATTTTTCAAAATCTAAAATGGACTTATGCCTACTTTATAAATATATGAGATAGATTTCTTATTTTCTTTAAAAGAACCTTTTACATGGCAAATCTTTGATCTACTCACATGCTAACTATCAACCAAAAGACTGATGTCAATCAATCTAGCACCAAGCATTTTACACGTGAGCTCTAGCAACCACCTTTAAAGTCTAAACTTCTATAAAAGCCTCTAACCGCAGATAAAAGAAGTAGCCAACACTTATTCAAGAAACTGGAAAGATAAGATAGGAACTCCCATTTCAACAACTAGCAGACGATCTCTTTTGAACTATCTTTGAACAAAACAAAAAGGAATCTCCGCTATTAACCTGTTTGCTCTATTTCAGCTTTGAGATCCCCCAAAAACTTCAAGCAATCCGCAGCAATTCCACCATCTAGCACGGCGCTCTAACAGCGGGGAAGGTCCCGCAGCAGGACTATCCTACAAAAGAATTTCATCCCAGACATTTAATTAAGGTGCAAATAGAAGAAAAAAAAGGAATGCCAAAATTGTCCAGACAATCAGTAATCTCAGTACCCGAGCAATAGCAACTGGAATCTCAGTCCCCTCACTGTACGAGCTTCCTTCGCCACTCTTTTCCCTAACTTCCAGAGGAGCAGATGATTCCTCCAAAACCTCCAATGGCGCCGCCGTGGCTACTTCAGTTCGCTCCGATTCCGAAACGGTTTGCTGCTCGATTGGAACAACAGATGCATCCTGATCACTAACTGCAGGCTCGGGCTCGGGCTCGGGCTCGGGCTCGGGCTCGGGCTCGGGCTCGGGCTCATGCTCAAGCTCAGGCTCGGGTTCGTGCTCGGGTTGTGCTTCCATTGAGGCCCTAGGGGAGAATTCTTCGTCAGTGAACGGGCGGTCGCTGCTGTCTTCGTGGTGGCCACCGTTGCCTAAAAAGCAAGAAGTTTAACCGCTTAAGAAAGGAAGACGAGGAAAAGAGGGTTGGTAGGATAAGGAGGAACCTTGAGGGCCAGAGGAATTAGTTGGAGTTTGGTGGTTGGCCGTCTCCTTCTTGTGTTTCTTCTGTTTGCTTGCTTTCCCCTTTCTGGAGCCATGAGGCATGACGACGATGATGACGGTGAAGGCGATGAGCGGCGGAGCGATGAATGCGAATCTCGAATGGTCGGGCTTCGGCGCTCTTGTGTCGGTATATCTTCATATTATTAAAATATGAATTTCCGAAATTATGCGTCGTTACGTTAAAAATACAATTAAATAGCATTAATTATTTAATTGTGATTTTTCTAATAGTCTTACAAAAAATACGTGGTTTTGGAAAATGTAAAATAATGCTATGAGAGTGACAAAATAAAGAAAAAAAAGATAAATATTAATATGAAACTTTTAATTTTAAATATGCAACTGGAATATATTTTTTATTAATTAATTTGTTTAAATTATATTTTTAATAATAATTGTTTAGATTTTTAATATGATGACAATTTATATATATATATATATATATATATATATATATATATATATATATATATATATATATATATATATATATATATATATATATATATATATATATATATATATATATATATATATATATATAGACATGTGTCTTTATTGGACATTATTATCATCTAATTTTGTTATAAATATATATAAAAAAAAACTTTGCTATAGGACAATTATTACGTCCTCCGACCGGACGTAGAGGAACGTCCGGTCGGAGGAAAATTCCCGCCAAAAAATTAGAAATACCGAGTAAATACCGAGCAATACCAAACAATAACGAGGAATATCATCATTTGAAGACCCAATACCGAGTTATACCGAGCTATACCCAGCAAATACCGAGTTATACAAAAGTTGTACCGAGTTTTCCTAGAAAAAACTCGGAACAACTCGGTATTTCTCGGTACAGCTCGGTATAACTCGGTATAACTCGGTATTGGTCTTCACAGAGCGGTATTCCTCATTATTATCAAATAATAACTAACAATACCGAGCAATACCGAATTTTTTGGCTGGATTTTCGCCTCCGACCGGACGTTCCTCTACGTCCTTACACTGGACGTAATAAAAGTGTTCTTGAAATAGACATTTAAAAATGCTCGTCATGACTTGTTGGCAATCTAATGATACATTAAAAATTTAAAATTTAAAAGAGGCAAGGGGAGGAGGATTCTTTTATAGATATTTTATGCACTTGAGAAAATTATTATATCTTGTAAGAAAAATAATATATTGTATATTTGATCAATGTTTGTGTTGTATACTTGATTGGTCTGTGAGTCACCTGAGTCTTTAGCCGTTAAACATAAATTATTTGCCTTTTCTTTAGGCTCACCTATGAACGATTATATGTTTGAGTTGATGGATTCTCTCCTCTTGTCTCTTGTATTTATAAATCTTTGATTCATTTTTAGTTTATAAATTATCAATGAACCTAGTAAAAGATTAATGAAATAAATAGATATTTTTTAATTAAAAAATAACAATCTATATACCATGAAAGAGTGCATAATTGTGCATGAGTTGATTAATATGTGTTTTACCTCTTTTGTCTCCTTATAATTAATGCAAAGTTTGTTCGAGATCTCCTTACCTATTTTTCATATGAATATATGAATGCCATCATTGAATTTCAAATTATAGAAAAAAACAATTCAAATATTTGGAATTGAATTATGCTAATTCCCTTTCTTCATATGTCCAATCTTCAAAAGAGACGCTATATATTTTTCCCTATCGATTTTATAAGGGGGTGCATATCCTACTTGGATGTAGTAATCTATGGATTGAATAAATGTAACCCTTTGACATTTTTATAAAACAAAATGCATGTTATTAAATAGGGGAGGTCATGTAATGGAATACTCTCACAATGTATTATAATTTCCAATATGTGCCATTATAGGATATAATTTAGATGATGAAACCTTTCACAACATAATCTATTTGACACCGATTGATCAATGTTTTTGACCAAAATAACGAGAGGGGTGAGTTAGTGTATCTTAAATTTTAAAACTCCTTTTTATTTTTATTTTAGAATTTTTTCTTAAATGATGTAGGTAAAATACAAATATTATGAAAGTAAAAATTGTGGATCTAATGAAATAACCATCATCATCAAATATTTCATTGAAAATACAATAGATTGTAAATCAAGTAATGGTAATAAGTAAAGAAAGAGGGTGCTCCTCGTCAATAATAGGCAATGGAGAATTCCTACTCTTCTTCTACTCTAAACTATAAGATTACCACTCAAGGTCACTAACTAGTCCACCACTTTTTAAACAAAAAGTTTGATATCATAGCGATCTCTTGTAACGCTTCTAATGAACAATAACTTTTCAAACGAACAATAAAAATATTGGATGATTTGAAATAGAAGAAAAGTGGAATAATAATGGGGTATAATTTTGAGCAAATTTAATTAAGAAAATAATTTTTCAATCGTAATTTGTTTGAACTTATAGTTTGATTAATATCCTACGATACAATTAGTTTAGTATAATAAATTTCTAATTATCTTAAATCATATAAATCGATATTATAACGCCTCAAGATCAAAATTTGAAAGAATTATCTATTTAAACTCTTAATTAATCTATTAGAGCTACTAATTTTATTTTAATGAATAGAAACAAGTGGAAGCAACTATAATTTCTTTTATTTAATTGATAATTTTATTAATTTTGAAAAAAAAAATCATATATAATTATCATGAGTTCAATTGCTATATCTCCATCTTGTATACTTCTAATATAAAACAATAAAACAAAAATACATAAAACAAAATAAGACATAAAAAAGTTAATTTTCCCCACAGTAGCTTTGCAAGTTACAACCATGCACCTTCACAAATAGTGGTAGCCATCACAAATAGACTCTCAGGGCTTGCTTGAGATGGCTGCAACTTTTAATAAAGATGATTGTAAAATTGTTGTAAAGAAAGCTATTTTTAAGCTGCTGTAGAAAGAAGCTTCCTAGTACAAAAAAATTTTAAATGTAATGAAAAGTAGAAGTCAAACAAAAATTATGGTTGCAATCTAAAAAGCAAAGCAGCAAGAAAATTGTACCAAATAAAGCTTTAGGCTTCGTTTGTAACAACTTTCTTACTATTTTTTTAAGCAGCTTTCTAGCATAAAAATTTCTTGAATTAAAATTTTTTTGGATTAGAAATTTGTTTTAGAAAGCAATAACAAAATTATCTCAAACGAAGTTTAGTCATTGTATACACATGTGCTTGATAATTCTAATTTCTAAAATAAGTGTATTGCTTTAAAAAATAATGTAATTATATTAATCCAAATTATATTTATTATCATCAAAATTAGGGGTGTCAAAACGCAGTTTCGGGTCGGGTTCAGGTCCAACCCAAAATTAACCTGCCTTCAACCCCCTTGACTCGATTTGCAAAACGGGTCTGGCTCTTAAACCTGAACTTGACTCTGATCTAATCCAGGTTGACCTGACTAGGCACGCCAACATGCAAGGCTTCGGACTGGTGCAAGCGCAACGTGTTTGGAAGAAACAACGAAGGGGGCTTAAGTGTGTGCGGCGTGCAGACGAGTACAGGTGTGGGCACAGGGGTGCATGCGGGCGAACGGGTGGGCTGGAGCGGGTGAGCTTGGGTGCGGGGCACAACTGTTGTAACGAGTGCGAGGCAGGCACGGGCGCGAGGCAAGCACGGAGACGATCGCGGGAGCATTGCAGGCGCAAGCAAGGGCATTGCGATTGCGAGCGAGGGCGCTGTGGGTGCGAGTGCAGGAGATCGGGAATACTGTGTGCGCAGGATTCGAGTCATTTTGTGTTGATTTCGGGTTTCTGGATCAACCCAACCCGGACCCAATTTTAAAAATGAGTAAAAAAATCAAATCCAAACCTGACCCATCTGGCAGACGGGTTGATATGAACCATGAATATTTACACCACTAATCAAAATGTGTGATATGACTTTAGACTCATGAGACCAACAAGTCATTTGTCACCAATTCAATCCAATGTTGAAAATCATCACAACCACGCACCTTGAAGAACTCTACAAAGAAACCTTCAACTATCACATTTTGTTTTAAGACCTGATTACCAATTATGCTCTTATGCCACCGAGGTTAATCCTTACGCCAAAACCTGCTAGCTATTCACCAACTCCAAATTTGAACTTCCTTTATTCATTGCTTCAGGCATGGGTGCTTAGCTCTGTCCCCAATGGTACATCTTATGATGGTAAATAACATGATTTAGGAAACTTAAATAAAGTTATATATAAAATTAATGGATTATATCAGATCATAAATCAAATTTCAAAATGTTGAGGAAAAATAGTTTGGCAAATTTTGAGGGATTTTATTATTAAGAGAGATTTGAGGGAATCAATCTGCATAATTGTAATGCTTGACGCATCATAAAAATGTCTAGATCTTGCATGAATCTTAATATATATTGAATTAGAGACATCCAAAATTAAATTCAGAATGATTTGAACTCTTACCTTAGGAATGTTATAGTCAAACTTAATTTCTCAACGAAATGAATCTAACAATACTAAAAGTTGTCCAATCCGAATTTGAATGAGCCCAAATCAAATAGTTGAAGAGTAATTGAAAATTTTAATACAATAATTGGATGATCAAAAGATCTCTAAATCAAACATGCTTATAATCAAATGGAGCGTCTAACCCAAGCTTGTTTAATTTTGACATCACTAAGACAATTAAATCTTGAAGGAACAATAAATTATTGAGAAAATTAACAAGGTTCTTGATAGAGTGTTTTAAATTTGGCTTTATTTACTAGGTGTGTTACTGTTAAAAGTAAAAAAAAAAAAAAAGCCCCCCACTCTTTACATATAAGAGGATTTGGAAGTAAGAGCTTGGACCTGGGCTTTAGATTGAATAGAACATAAAGACTCTACAAATCTCAAAGCTACACTTAAGTACCACTACGAGATCACTGTCCAACCGTTGTCGTAGGACCATAACCTGAAAACCACTTTAAGAACATCGCCATTGGTACGTCATCCGACCACCGCCCTCAGAACACCACCTAACTGCCAATGACAGAATATTGCCTAGCCACCTCCATCAAAGCAACACTCGACCACCATCGTCGCACCACCATCACTCAACTATGATCCTCCAACCATCATTGTCCAATCATCTAATCACCATCGCCCGATTATGATTCTATGTCATATGATCTTCTGATAGTTGTCAGCGAGCAACGCCAAAGCTTGATGACTTCAGCATCTATTATCGTTAGTAATCTCAATGCATACCAACATTTATAACATTGATGAAAGCAATCATCACACTAACTTTAACTCTCTCAATGCAAGCATAAAAATTAATACTGAACTTTTTTTTTCTGATCTCTTTTCTCAAATGAGCATGATCAAACAAATAAGTAAATAATCTCTTAAATACAGGTTGTATGTCACAAGTATTCGGGATCAACTATAGATTCGGATGCAGCGATAGTGTCGACGATCGATTTGATTTTCGCGAGGTATTGCTGCATGGAGCAATCTTTGAGCTGGACGGGTGTAACTCGTTCTTGAGTTGAAGAACTCTAGAACGGCTTGAGGATTGTAGTCGTTTTTCAAGAATCGTCTAGGCCTCATGAGCGGTAGAGGAGGAGATCACATATGGGAGGATTGAGGGGGAAATGATGAAAGAATGGCGGAAATCAAGTTCTTGTCGACAAGATGTAAAACCGTTAAATCAGGGTCGGCGGAATCGGAGGGGTGGATGGTGGAATCGGTGAGGTGTCGGACGAATACATTTGCCGTAAAATGCTGAAGAAGTTGAAGATGCCAGATCGAGTAGTTGTCGGCGGTGAGTTGAGTTGGAACTAAGTTTTTGAGATTTGATATAAAGAACTTCAGAGGAGCCTGTACCGTGAACTCGACGAGGGAGGGGGAGAGAGATGGGTTGGGAGGGTGGGAGGTCGGTGAGTTCTGGTCTACCATGGATCTCTCTGATACCATGTGAATAACCCAAATTGGCAGAGAGAAACGAAAATAGAGAACTAGACGGAGAAAGAAAACATGTATATTCTATTTATCTCAGGTGTTTACAGAGGAGTTATAAATAGAAAAATAAATGAGTACAAATGTTATAGCAGAACAATATTAGTAAAGCGGTGCTGCTTATGTAGGTTCACTAACACTTTCAACTTCAACCACGTAATATGTTATATACAATGCATATGGAAACTTTAGTGTCTCTTACAATTCTTGCACGCCTTTCTTATTATGTATATATTGAATCTTTATACAAATGCTAAGGTAATAAACTTTTTCTATCTCTACCATTATGAGTATTGTAAAAAGCAACAATATTATTAGATAATATTAATTATTATAATCTCGACCATGTAGTTTTTATATTAGGGAGAGATTGATATGCATTTTTTTAGCCTCCGTGCTTTGCAGCAATCTTCTTTGTCATTGATTACAAACCAACCAAAAGAGACAAGTAGAGAAGGAATTTTTGAAATCAAGAGCAAACTGTATTTGATCTTCATAGCTCTCATGGTTATAGTTGCTGACAGCATGCTAGTGAAAGCCATTTGACGGGATGATATGCGGATATCATAGAGCTTGGTTCCAAAGTATCAAAGAACGGCATCATAATATGAATTGGCTTAGGCTTCGTTTGTGACAATTTTTTTTACAATTTCTCAAAGCAATTTTTTAGTACAAAAAATAAAAGTTTTGTACTAAAAAATTGCTTTGAGAAAGCCGTCCCAAACGAAACCTTAAAGACTGAACGAATGAAATAAATATTTTCACAAACAATACGTTTCGATATATTAAGCTATCATGTAAAGTTTTAGACCGATGTTATTGTTGACCTAGTTTTTGGCCCAGACCAGGTCAAAGAGTTGACCTGGTCAAATTTGACCAAGCTAGACCCCAGAACCCATCCCATTGGGTTCAGGGAGTCAAACTGAGTCTGTCGAGCCCGGGCCTAGGCCTTGGGTCAACCTGGTTGACCAGGTCAACCCGGGTTGACCCAAGTTGACCTAAAGAGCTCAAATTAGTTTTTAAATAATTTCAAACCCTTTCATGGCTTGATCCGCATCCTCTTTGACCTAATTGACTTGTTTGACCAAGTCAAACCCTGACTTGGTCAAACCAAGTCATAATTTGGTCAAAATCACCTATTTATTTGGATTTAAGGCCCATTTAATGCCCCCAATCAATTCCCTTCGTTTTAAATTCAAAACCACGGCCTAAACCGACCTATTTCCCTCATAATTTTGTTTTGATTCGATCCTAGCCGTTGGTATTAGGTTTAGGAGCCTTAAATAGCGAAAATCAAGTCCAATTAGGGATCTTTTTTTGATTGCTCTTGCCCTAGCCCTTCTCGTTCTGAGAAACTTGGCGTGAGAGTCCTCCTCATACTCCTTCACCTTTCCTATGTCGAATCCCGACGATCAAGGCTTGCCGGCGGCGAGAAATCCGGCGAACCAAGGCTATTTTCGTTCCAAGGCGTTTCGTGATCGATCCAAGGCGAATCGAGGCTCAAGGTCAACTAGGAACTTGTTCTTGGGGAGTCCACGAGTCCAACGAGACCAAGATCTCCCGAATCCACCGTGTGGATTGAGGTATATCGCAAACCCTAGCTAGAACACTTAGATCTAAATAACTTTCAATATATCGCATATTAAATCCTAAAAATATACCCCCACGAATGCTCTTCATTATTAAGAGACATGTCTAAAGTTTCGTCGCGTTTGATCCAGCCGTTTGTGAGAACGAAGTGAAAATAGGTTTAGGGCTCTCGGTTCGGCTGGCTCCCAGGCGCACGGTCTCTGGACCGTTGATCTCGCTGATCAACGGTCGAGATCTCTGCTGGACCACGCCCCCGTCCGACCGATCCTTCGGTCCGGTGTTTGGCCCCGCGATCCGGCTCGATCAGGGCCTTTGATTTCGCGCCGCGCGAAATCAGCGGCTGTGATCAGCGCTGACTCACTTAAGTGAGTCTCGAGTGGACCCCACCGCCGCCGCCAATGATTGCCCTTCATTGGACAATGATTGCGGCGGCGCAATCATCGGCCGAGAACCGCGGAACCAATGGGAGCACGCCACGTGTCTCCCCGGGACCCGCCGCCAATTTTTCTTTTATTAATAATTATTTTAACTATTTTTAAGCTATTTTAACTTCAAAAATTCGTAGTAAATTCGTTTTCGCTCCGTTTTTGACGTATGATATACCGAATTGCTCGGATTTTTATCCTCTTTAATTTAAAATTATTTTTATTTAAAAATTATAAGTATTTATTTATTTATTTTAAAAACAGTGAAGTGTTATTTTTCTTTTGTATTATTTTAATTATTTTTATTATAATATTAATATTTTAATTATAATATTAGTTAGTAGACTATGTTAGCTTAGTTCTATTACTATTATACATGTATTAGTATTATTATTATTATTATCATCATATATAAAAGTATATTTATAATAATTAAATATTATTTTAATTGTTTTGATTAGTTAAATTCTCTTTCTTTTTTTTTTTTAGTAACATTAACAATAAAAAAAAAAATTATTATATCATTTTAAATTATTGTTATATTTTAGATATTTTCCCTCATTATTACTATTAATATTATTATTAATATTAGTTAGTAATTATTTAATTATCTATAAATATAATTATTTTAAAGCCTTTATTGATTTTAAAACTTCTAAATTGTATAACTTTCTCGTTTTTAACCCGATTTTAGCGCACAACGTCTTGTTTTGATCGTATTTTGATTCTGCACATCCTGGAGTCTGCACTGCACAAATATTTTTAGTATTTCTGTACTTATTTTGAAAACAGCAAGCTGTATTATTTTCAAATATTCTTTTTATTATACTTAGACTTTGAAATTACATAACTTTGTCGTTTTAAGTCCGCTGTCGACGCACAACAACTTGTTTTGGATGTACTCTGAATTCTGCATATTTTAAAACTATTTTCAGATGAAAATTTTGTCTGTATCTCTTGTTATTTCAAAAACAGCAAGACTACACTATTTTAAAATATTATTTTATTGTGTTTAAACTTCGGAAATTCGTATTTTCGTCGTTTTAAGTCGGATTTTGACGTATAACCCCTCGTTCTTTTCAGAAAGACGAGCTTTATGTTGTGAAACCATTTCCAGCCCCCTGATTTTGGCTGTTTTTGGCAGATTTCTATCTTGAAGTAATATTTGATTATTAAATTATTATTTAATTGGTATAATAGCTATTTTCAAAAATACAATCTACTTTCAAATCTTTTCGAAGCCTCGATTGAGTGGTCAGCAAGTCGCCCATATACCTATTTACTATAATCCAACCTATTTTTAATTATCTTAATTTCCAAAATTTATGTATATATATATTTAAGTATTTTTAAACTACTTTGAAACTACTTATATATTAAATCTCTTAACCTTGGGAGACTTGTTTCATGAAATTTTAGACATGGATTCTGGATATGAAGAGCAGTCATGGGGGGGAGTGGGTTAGTGAATGGTTGAGTCCCAATCATTCACTAATCCTTTCTTTAGGTGTCTTTCCTTTTTCTATTTTTCGTAGATTGCATGTATAGGATTGCACCACCACCACTTAGTTTAGGCTCTCCTAGATTTAAGGACATGGTGTGTTTATTTATTTACTGTACTCCCATGCATTTATTATCCCGAGGGTTAGTGTAGACATCACTTTAAACTCCTACAACGTAGTGACACCCTAAGGATAAAAATTAAGGACCTGTCTAGCGAACTTAGAAGTTTTCTAGGAGCTAGGATAGATCCCAGAACGACATGAAAACTTCAACATTTAAACTTAGTGACATCATAAGCCTTTCATAATTTTCTAGGAATTTTTAGGGCTTGTTAGACCCTTTAGTTAACTAACCCTAATTAACCTGCTAATTAAGGCCCCGAGACCTTCTGAAAAATGCAATAATTACATATTAGGTCAGAAAATTACCTATAATACCTTGAATTGACCAGAATATGACCCTTGACCTTAGATAAATAGGGCTCCCTAGTTTGACTTCAGGTTGACCCCTAATTTGACCATAGGTAGAAATTACCGTTTTGCCCCTAATAAATCATTAAAAATTATTAAAAATTCCAAATTTTCTCCAAACACTTGGGAACACTTTCTTAGGTCATCCCTGATCTTTGGGAGTGATTCCAATCAGTTTGGAGCTTGTTTGGATCAAAACAGTAAAAAGGGCCCTTCCTTAGTTAATTTAGAAAATTCCCTTAATTGCCCGAAACTTAGAAAATTCATAACTTTGGATAGGAAACTCCGATTTCAGCCTACTACCTGTCTAACTACTCGTATTAAGGTCTAGTATTTTTCCTAAGGTGATAGGAGATCCAGACTTAGCCTTTTTACCATAGTGATCTTTTGGACCCTTAGTCTAGTTCCTAGGAGGGCCCAGGACTTTCCAAAATTGGCTAATACAACTTTAACTTCAAATATCATCACCCTAAGTTCCTAAAATTGATCAACAAATTATATTAACTAAACTGCACCCCAATTCACTAATATTTGAATTTCAACAAAAATTTCCTTTTCTGGCCCTCAACAGACTTGAACTTTAGGCAATTTTAACTAACTACCCCACTTAGGATCTATCCAAACCACACTAGCCTTACACACACATAGAATGGTTTGCTAGGGCACCACTTCTAGACCTAGGGTAGGCCGCTGGGTTTTATTTTTCTGCTGTGTGCCGGAGCTTTCCGTGGTTTTCATTGCATGTTGTTTGAAAAATGATTGGTGTGTTTGCTTACTTTCTCTGCACTCTGGATGTGAGCGTTAGACTTACCCATAGGTTAGGAGCGCTATATATATCCTGTTCTTCCGTGCAGGTGGCCATGCTCAAGCTAATAAAAGGGGGGGCACCGTTATGATTTCTAATGTTGTCTTATGCAGGTGCTTGCTCAGCCCCCCTGATATAATGAGGGCTAAAATCATTAAATAATTATAATTGCTACAGATGGAGCTGCTTAGCCCTCAGAGCATGGCTTGGCACAGGGTCAATGGTGTTAGCATTTTCATTTCCATATAAACTGCTTGGGATGATTTTTACTAGGATAACCTTGCAGGGATTCTTAGATTTACTGCTTTCCATTAATGTAATTTATATGTAATAATTGTTAAGAGTTGTGAAAACAACTATTGAGTTGGGATATTCTTATCCAGCTCGAATTCTAAAAGAAGAAGGCATCCCTAAGGGGAGAGTCTTCTTCCATTTGGAAGATCGAGCTGGATGGCTTTAGATATCCAAAGAGAAAAGGCAATACACCCCTATTGGGGGAAATTGTCTCTTCGTTTGGATATTCAAGCCACGACGGATCCAAGGAGTCCAAGGAGGAGTGATCCAAGGAGTCCAATGAGAGGATACCCAGGAGACTGAAGATGTTGAAGATTGAAGACCCAATATCCCACTCAAAGTTGTTGGCGTCTGTCATAGGCTTAGAAATCCGGGTTGTTGGCAGTGGTGCCCGGCCACTTTACTTTACTGCATACCCTGGGTTGTAATTAAAGGGCAGTTGGCCTATGGACATTTATTTGATTAGTTTGTGGATTTATATTGATATGCTTACCTGATTGCGCTTAGAAATATCTGCTTTTTCTAGGTTTCTTTCTTGCATGCCATTTTTGTTTTCGCCTGGATCGTATTAGGCTCATTAAGGACTATAAAATTCTTCTACTCGTAATTAATCTTTTAAAAAAAATTTAAGTTTTAAATAACATAGAAACTTAACGCACCTAGGAAATTGTCGGAATCGTCCGGGGTCGCATGCATATTATTGCATTTCTTCTTTCCTTGTTATAAGACATCTCCCTGCCTGCGGGTAGAGTCCGGATAATCTGGCCTATGAGGATGAAGTGCCGGACCTAGGGAGACTCAGTCTTTTTTAAAAATTTATTTTCTATAAGCCTGTTTTTAAAGTTCTATAGCATTCATGAGCTGACAATTCAACTAGCATGCATTGCATTAGTAACCAACTAATTAAAATTTAATTGCATTAGCTAGGGGCATTCACCCAACATAAGTCCAGGACCACCTAGGAAATTCTCTAGATGTCGGTCCTACTTCCAATAACTGTACCACCCACCCATCTTTCATAATTGACTTGACACCATGGTTTTAAAACGATTAGGTGGTTAGCTGGCTCCCCCATCCAGGCCGGGATAAGTCCAGGTTTTGCATTGCATTAGCTAGGACACTGGTCTTAGTGTGTGTCGAACACTAAGTCCAACCTAGATTTATGATTCGAGGCTACTACATTCGGTCTCGTAGTAGGCCTTAAATAGTAGGTAGGTCCTTTCTTTTCAGAGACCCTAAATCCTACTTATCTTCGTCACAGGATGACGCCACCTCCATCCTTCTCTCACGCATGTGATCGAATGTTTGATTTTGATTTTTTTCAGTTTCTCTCTAGTACCCTAGAGCCTCCGAATGCTGGTATGAGCCACGCATGTCGATTCAGCCCTTCGGACCTTTCTTCCCTTTGAGTAGGATTTCCTAGTTTATACCCATGTGTCAATCCCACTTTAGGAGAGGATAATGTATGATCCTTAATCGAGAGTTTTCTCAGGCTCCGGCCTGGGATGTAATTAACCACGGGGGCTTGCGCCCGTGGGAAACTTGGTCTCCACAATCTACTAAACCCCATTCGAGCTCTTGCATCGGGTGGGGGAAACCCGTGATTTGGTCGTGTATATTACTACCCATCGGGGTGTGTTGGTGAAAGCCTCTATCCTCAATGGTTAGTCGTATGCACGATCCAATCTGCCCTTCCAATCGACCCGTTCGCACGGTGTTCCTTTCGGAGGTCCACAGGTTTCTGGCGACCACGGTGGGACCAGTTTCTCTCTCCATCTTTGGATTCTATATTATCCTTTCTTGTGTGTACTCCAGGGATTAGTACTCCTTAGATTAGGTCCGTCCCACTCTTAGTTAGGGTCTTTCCTTAGCTAGGATTTCTTTCCTTTAGCTAGGATTTTCCCTATTCTACTTCTTTCTAGCCTTACAGGCTATTCCTTTCCCTATCAATTATTCATTTCCTTATCAATTCCTATCTATCTTTATCTGTCTCTATCAAATCCTTCATTCTTTCATGATTTCTAATTTCTAACTTTTCAATTTCTTTTCTTGGCAGCAGTGCCATGACTTCTTTCGTACCTTCAGTTACGTTCGCTTTTGGTTCGGACGCGCGGGTGACTCTTCCTGAGTCCCTGCTCGCTAGTCCGCTAGTGGGAGGAATCACTTTTGGTTCCTTCACTGACTCGGCTTTCGTCACCCTTGGCGGGCCGACCCCGGCGGAGGCTGCGGCATTCTCTCCTCCCCAGAGGAGAGGACGCGCAGTCATGCGCCCGTTTGGACGTCCTGCTGCTCGGCGCCCAGTCCGAGCACCACGTCCTGTTCCTGTTCCTGCGCAGCCAGTGCGCCCTGTGGCTAGGCGACCAGTGCCTAGGCCACTTCCTGTTCCAGCGGTCAGGCGTCCAGTGCCTGTCGCTTCTACTGCACAGGTTGCTCCGGCCCCTCAGCGCCGGCAGCCTGTCGTAGTTCCCCCCGTTCGTCCAGCGGTCCGGCGTCCAGTGCCTGCCGCTCCTGCAGCACAGGTTGCTCCGGCCCCTCAGCGCCGGCAGCCTGCGACTACTGTTACTTCCGTTGTTCCAGCGGAAGTACCTCGTGTTCGGGTTCCCCCTCCCACTTCCACCAGGAAGAGGGGTGCCCAGACCGAGGTGCCTTCGCCTTCCACTGGTCGGGTTTCTGTTTTCGCCCGACTTTCTCACCCTGAGGATGTTGGGCAGACCCCGACAGTTCCCGTTGTTCCTGTTCCCGGTTCTGATGTTCCTTCCTCTTCCACCTCCGGCCTTGGGAGAAGGGCCAGGAGGAATAGGAACAGGAAACTTCGTTTAGCTGCGTCAGAGGCAGAGAGGCAGCGGATGGCCGATGCCATCGTTCACGATGAGATCGTTCAGAGTCAGAGGAGAGTGGCTCCCAGGCAGCGGAGGCCACGGCCAGTTGTTGTTGCACCTGCTCCAGAAGTGGTGGTAGCCCCCGAGTTGGAGGCAGTTCAGGGAGGACGCTTCTCTCCGCTGACGCATAGTGGTGATGAGGAGGACGTTGCCCGCATAGCGGCGGCTCCTCCTGTCGTCACTACTCTACCCCGAGCTAGGGTACCCAAGGACGCTGGTGTCCGAGCCCTCACTCAGAGGATTCGGAACATCGTCCGCCTAGCTCGTAGCAGAGGGCCCGTCAGTCGGGAGGGCTTACTCCGTCAGATTTCTCGGGCTACCTTCCAGTTACGACGACAGACTGCGAGGAGACTCTACAGTTGGTAGAGGGGGCAGGCACCCCAGCAGCCTGCGGACACAGTTCCAGTAGTCAGACCCCCGGCGGTTACTCCTGCTGCAGGACGACGCCCACGTCGTCGAGGACGGAGACAGCAGCGGAGGCCTGCCCAGCCTCAGGTCAGTTCAGAGGTTGCAGTCCCAGAGCAGCCAGTTGCCCGTGCAGCACCCCACCGTAGGAGGTGGGTTTGGAGGCGTCGGCAGGCGGACACCCCTGTCGACCCAGTTGAGCCAGTAGAGGCAGCACCACCGTCAGATGCAGAGCAGTTTGGCGATGTAGATGATTTGATGGACGTAGCAGTTCCTTCCGAGACCGAGCCGGTCCCGATGATGTGTGATGAGGATGTTGTACCTACTCCAGATAGATCCCCAGAGCGGGATGAGACACAGCTAGCCCGTAGCCCTCATAGGATTGGTTCTCCTATGAGTCCGTACATAGCAGCCCTCCAACAACATTTCTTGAAAATGATGACACACTAGCAGATGAGTTGGAGGAGGAGGTACCAGTTCACCGGGTATGTGTGATTACCCGACGAGGTCACTCGGATGAGAGAGAGCCCGAGGACCAGGACGAGCAGGGAGACCCCGAGGTGGGTGGATCTCCCAGATCAGTTGACACGGATGCTACCGTTCTACACTTACAGACACAGATGGCGGAGATGGCCAGAGCCATGGCAGCCATGACAGCACAGTTGACAGCTCTGGGGGCGATGCCTCAGGTGACAGGTGTAGCAGCTACCAGTACCTCCAGAGAGCAGCCAGTAGTACCACCTGTTACAGTAGACCCCGTAGGAGTGGACAGGGTCCAGAGAGTAGTCCCAGCACCACCCACGGTACTTCCTTACACTACTTCAGTTCAGAGTCAGCCAGCTCATATGTCAGCAGGTCAGATCCAGGATTAGATAGCCCAGAAGGTAGAGCAGGCGATTTCCTCTAGGAAGACTAGAGAGTCAGTTAGCAGGGGGCGTCCTTACCCTGTAGAGTACGAGCAGGAGCCTTACCCCCCTGGTTTTATCCCTCCTAGGTTCAGAGTTTTTGACGGGTTTGGGAACCCGAGGCAGCATGTGGCTCAGTACCGAGCCATATGTTGCAATATAGGAGGGAGTGATCCACTGATGTTGAGGTTGTTCGTCAGCAGCTTGGCGGGGGTGGCGTTTGCTTGGTATGCCGACCTCCCCAACGACTCAGTCAGGACCTTTGCAGAGTTGGAGCAGCTGTTTGTGCAGAGGTTTGTTAGCACAGAGCACAGAGTTACAGTGGGAGAGCTAGTGGTGACCAGGCAGCGTCCCAGAGAGAGTCTCACAGATTACATAGTCAGATGGAGGAACCTCAGTTTGCAGTGTGAGCCACAGCTCCAGGAGCAGCATGCAGTTGAGATCCTTCTGAAGAACATAGATGGTCCGATAGCACCATACTTGAAGGGTTTCACCATTAGAACCTTTCAGAAGCTCCTCACCAAGGTCACTAGCCTACAGGACAGCATACCCGCTGCAGTCCCTCCTAAGGTTGAGAGTCAGCCTTCGCGCAGACCTCAGCGGCAGGAGTTTTCAGGGGCACCTCCACCTAGGAGAGGAGAGGTTCACAGTACTCAGGGACCATCAGATAAGGGCAAGAAGCCCTTAGTCACTTCAGTACCCCAGCAGCCACGACCAGCTAGTCAGCCACACTCAGCCAGCATGTCTTACTCAGTTGACCAGCCAGGGGGACAGCCCAGGACCTCCCGCAGGACTCCAGAGAGTCAGCAGTACCTGTAGGAGAAGCTTAGGAAGGAATATCCCTTTAAGATGGAGAGTGTGAAGAAAATTTTTAGATTCCTTACTAAGAACAACCTGTTGGTATTCCCCGAGAGCAGTAGAGCAGAGGAGGAGGGTCAGGCTGAGCACCCCCTTTACTGTCCTTACCACAGACATGTCGGACATGTGTTGGAAGACTGCTATGTCTTCAAGGATAGAGTAGAGAGACTGATGATCACAGGACAGATACGCCTTCAGGACAGTGATCTAGTGCAGCCCAAGGGCAAGGCCCCTCAGACAGTTCAGCTAGTCTCCAGCCCCAGTGATTGTCAGAGTGATGCTCAGGGCACTACTAGCAGTTTACTCACGGGTTTTGATGATGATTGGCAGATCTCACTTTCCAGGAAGACCAGGAGGATGATAGACAGAGCAGTTCAGAGCTCAGAGGCAGTTGAGAGTAGGCCACCTCAGGCCAAGTCGATAGTTGCCGCTGCAGTTACGACTCCAGCACTTTCTTCCTCTTCTTCTCCTTCTGTTGTAGTGCTAGATAAGCACATTTCCTCTTCTACTTTTTCTTCTTATGGATGTAATAAAAAAATGTATGAAAGAGAAAAGTATGTTGTAACTGCAGAGGGGAAGACAGTGTTCCTTCCAGCACTTACACTGAAGGACTTTGTTCTCCCTTCTTTTGATGAGGAAATAAAAATAGAAGACGATTCTGAGTACTTTTGATCTTCTGTACCTTTTACTTACGCTTCTACTGTTACTCCTAGTTCTTCTTCTTCTAGCGCTCGCTCTTCCTCAGTACTACATGTTTCTTATAATATGGATGATTCTAATAATGAGTTTGAGTCTGATGAAGAACCTGTTTTTACAATACCAGAGGGTGGATGTTACATGGATTCAGAGGATGAATCCGAGAACCCACTCTCACTAATTTCCTTAGAACCAACACCTGCCACCACCACTGAACCAAAGGAATCTCCTATTGAGGATGACTCAATACAGGAAGTTCATCTGCGTTCAGGGAAGGTCCTTCCACCCAGGTTGGCTAAAAATACAAAAGATAAGAATATCATTACCCAGCAGGATGATCCTATCCCTTCCTCCCAGGAGCAGCCTAAGGAGAAAGGGAAAGGCTCTCAGCTGGAAGTTGATTACAATGTGTTGACTCACCTAAGGAAAATTCCTTCCCTTCTTAGTGTCTATGATGCTTTGATGTTGTCACCCGACTTGAGAGAGACACTGGTAAAAGCCCTGCTTGAACCAGAGACCTACCAGGCATTCTTTACTTCCGACCCTGATGATGGGGCATGGCATTTGTACAACATGCCATGCATCACTTTCTCTAGTCGTGACCTCCTGTTAGGGACCACTGAGCACAATCGTCCCTTGTATGTCACTGCTGAAGTAAATGATTATGAGTTGAATAGGGTCCTCATAGATCAAGGGGCTTCAGTAAACATACTAACCCATGAGACTTTGAAGAGCCTCTCCCTAGGTCATTTGAAGCTCACTTCCGACAAGATCATGTTGAAAGGCTTCAATGACAAGGCCAGCGAGCTCTAGGGTCTATTACCCTGCCTCTAAAATTTGGAAATTTTCTAACTGAAGCAAAGTTTCATGTGATTGAGGCTGATACTTCATACAAGGCTCTCTTAGGAAGGCCTTGGATCCATGAGTATGGAATGGTGCCCTCTACCTTGCATCAATGTATGAAGTTTCTGAGGAATGATGTTGAGTATATCATCCCTGGAGATACCCAGCCCTTTTCCGTGCATGAGATCTCTATGTACGACGATGCCGAGTACTACGTACCTCGGAAGACTCGTAGAGCTCCACCTGCTCAGTCCCCAGTGATACCTGATACTGTTGTACAGGGTCCTACGCAGCCACCTGCACAGGGTCCTATACAATCGTCAGTACAGGGTCCATCACAGGTTGGTATCGAGCTAGGTGTTCCCACTGCCCATTCTGATGGAGAGCCCTCTCAGTTGGCAGTGGGGCATGACGTTCCCCCTAGTAGAGGCAGGGGAGGTAGAGGTAGAGGTAGTGGGAGAGGCAGAGTTGCGATCCGCGAGCCGCGAAATCACGACACTCGTACACCTCCTCCACCTAACCTTTACACTTCTTCTTTGACTGTAGAGTCCGACTCTTCCGACGATGAAGTGATCGATATTCTTCAGCGTCCAGTCACTTCACCACCTCCCTATTCCGTAGGCTATGATTCACTACCTACCCTTTGTAGTCATTTGATACCTGAAGGTGGATTGGTTATTGATATTAGCTCAGACGAGGAAGAAGACTTCCGACGTCAGACTACTACCAGACAACCTTCCCCCCATCAGATACGCGGGATAGGAGTTGGGGATTCCAGTCAGAGATCTTCTGGCACTCCTGTAGTTGATGATACCGACACAATTTGGGGTAGCCACAACCCTATACCTCGCTTGTACGATTCATTTGGGCCAGCCCGACCTAGGGAATGTCCCTCCGTACCCCGTAGTATAGGTGCACCACTGGGTCCTGTGAGGCATGATCTGGAGGAGACCGCTATGGATATAGAGGTCAGGAGTGCCCCTCGTTACTTTTCACCTGCTGTAGAGAGCTTTGTTGAGCGTGGCCTCGTTCGTTCCACTTGGCCCGACGAAGAAGCTCTACAGCAGGCACGAGTTTGGCGGACTGATTTTCCCCAAGGTCTAGGAGGCGTAGGTTATATGGGGTTAAATCAGTCCAGTGATGCCAATATTCATGTCGTTGCCCACGCCTATCCGGTTGTTTCTCTTGCCGACGAAGAAGACCCGGATAGTGAGAATGATAGGATACTTGATGCTCCACAAGAGTTTGAAGATGGCGCCACTTCAGCCATGGACGAACTGTGTGAGGTAAACTTAGGCACTGAGTCAGATCCTAGGCCTATTTTTCATAGTGCTCTACTGTCTGAGTCAGAGGCTCAAGAATACATCGAGTTGCTATCAGAGTTTAGAGACTGTTTTGCCTGGAACTACACCGAGATGCCTGGTCTAAATCCAGAGGTAGCAGTCCATAAGTTAGCCATTAAGTCTGACGCAGTCCCTGTTAAACAAGTACCTCGTATGATGAGGTTGGAAATTGAACAACAGGTGATCGCTGAAACCAAGAAGCTTATAGAAGCTGGTTTCATTAGGGAAGAGAAGTACCCAACATGGCTTGCCAACATTGTTCCAGTCCGGAAGAAGAGCGGACAGATACGAGTCTGTATCGACTTCCGTGATTTGAACAAGGCATGTCCTAAGGATAATTTTCCTCTCCCCATTCCAGAGCTTATGGTGGATATAGCATCATCCCATAGCATCTTCTCATTCATGGATGGTTCATCTGGTTACAATCAGATAAAGATGGACCCTGAGGATGAGAAGTTTACCGCTTTTCGGACACCTATAGGTGTCTTTTGTTACAAGGTGATGCCCTTCGGCCTCAAGAATGCCGGGGCCACCTATCAACGTGCCATGACTGTCATCTTTGATGAGATGATACATGAGCAAGTTGAATGCTATGTGGATGACTTGGTCGTCAAAAGCAAGGTCCGCGAAGATCACCTCAAAGATCTGCGAATCGTTTTTGAACGTCTGCGCAAATTTGATTTAAAGATGAATCCTTTAAAATGCGCATTTGGAGTCAATGCAGGAAAGTTCTTAGGGTTCATAGTTCGCTACCGTGGCATTGAGATAGATCCCTCTATGATCAAGGCCATAGTAGATTTAAAACCTCCTAAGAGTCTTACCCAGTTGAGATCCTTTCAGGGTAAACTAGCTTTCCTGCGGAGATTTATCTCCAATCTTTCTGGTAGGTGTCATCCTTTCTCTGCACTAGTGAAGAAGGATGCCCGATTCCATTGGGATGAGAGTTGTCAGGAGGCCTTTGATAGCATAAAGCGCTACCTGATGAACCCCCCTGTTTTAGCTGCACCTATCCCAGGTAGGCCGTTGATTCTCTACACTACGGCCTTGGATGAGTCTTTAGGTGCATTGTTGGCTCAAGAGAATGAGGAAGGCAAGGAGAATGCCTTGTACTACCTCAGCAGACGACTAATACCTATAGAGCTTAAGTACCCAGCGATAGAAAAGCAATGTTTAGCCGTAATCTTCGCGGTACAGAAGCTTAGGCATTATATGCTATCACATAAGATCAATCTGATCTCTCGAGTCAACCCATTGCAGTACCTGATGACCCGTCCGACCCTTTCAGGTCGTCTAGCACGATGGTCTATGATACTACTGCAATTTGATATTACTTTTGTTCCTCAGCGGGCCGTCAAAGGACAGGCTCTAGCTGACTTTTTGGCCGATCACCCGATACCTGCTGATTCCCCACTCAACGATGAGCTACCTGATGAATTCATTATGAGTGTGGATGAACAGGAGTCCCCTACTTGGGAGTTTTACTTTGACGGTGCGTCATCCGTTAAAGCTTCAAGTCCATATGAAACTCCTACAATTAGGGTAGGATTAGGCCTGATTTTTGTGTCTCATGATGGTCATACTCTACGGTACTCCTATAGTTTATCAGAACCTCGTACTAATAATGAAGCTGAGTACGAAGCTCTGATTTTGGGGTTAGAGTTGGCTATTCAGATGAGTCTTACGCGGGTGAAGATCTTTGGAGACTCCCAACTGATAATCAATCAAGTAGCGGGAGTCTACAAAGTACTTAAGCCTGAGCTCATTCCATATCATAATAAAGCAATGGAGTTCCTGAGCTTAATACCAGAAGTAACCTTGGCCAAGGTCCCTAGATCTGAAAATGGAAAAGCAGATGCATTGGCCAAGTTAGCAAAAGAACTAGCTGACCCTACTGGAAACCCAGTTTCTATTTCTGTCCAGTATCGTCAAGCTCTATGCCCCGCAGACCTGTCCTCCTCCGATCAGACCCTCACAGTCCTTGCTGTTGATGAGGAGTCAGATTGGAGAGAACCCTTCATAGAGTATTTGAAACATGGTAGGCTTCCGGATGATAAGTCTCTCGCTGCTCAAATTAGAAAGAGAGCCTTATCATTCGCCTATGTAAATGAAACTCTGTATCGACGCTCTTTTGACCAAATGTGGTTAAGATGTCTCAGTAAAGAAGAGGCTAAAAGAGTCATGAGCGAGATACATGAGGGGCTTTGTGGTGCCCATCAGTCTGGACCTAAAATGAAAGGCAGAATTAAACGCCTTGGCTACTACTGGCCGACTATGATCCACGATTGTATGGAGCACGCTAAGAGATGCCACCAGTGCCAGATTCATGGCACGGTGATTCACCAACCCCCTAATCCGTTGCACCCTACTGTTTCTTCTTGGCCATTTGAGGGCTGGGGCACGGATGTGGTGGGTCCTATAGACCCTCCTTCTTCTAAGGGTCATAGGTTCATTTTAGCTGCCACTGATTACTTCTCTAAGTGGGCAGAAGCTGTCCCACTTAAGGAAGTTAAATCAGAAGATGTGATGCGCTTCTTTCGCGATAACGTTGTTTATCGCTTTGGTGTTCCGCGCCGTATAATCTCAGATAACGGCCCGTCCTTTAGAAGCACCAAAATTGCCAGATTTGCTCGCCGCCATAATATTAATTGGCGATACTCGTCGATTTACTACCCTAAAGCCAATAGCTTTGCAGAGGCATTTAATAAGACTCTTGTGCAACTGATAAGGAAAATCCTTGTTGCAAATAAAAGAGAATGGCACGATAAGTTACCTGAAGCATTATGGGCGTATAGGACTACCTATCGTACTCCTACCCAGTCCACCCCATATGCTTTAGCTTTTGGGGCTGAAGCTGTCCTCCCACTTGAGGTCGAGCTCCCCTCACTGCGTGTCGCAGTCAGTTACAATCTATCCGAGGAAGATAATGCCCGACTAAGGTTGGAAGAGCTAGATGGTTTAGATGAGCTTCGCTTACGAGCTTATCAATACCTTAAGCTAAGTCAGGCTCGAATGATACGACACTACGAGCGCCTTGTTAGACCCCGTGCTTTCCGGGTAGGCGAGTTAGTTCTTGTTTTGCGTAGGCCTATCATCTCGCACCGTCGGCGAGGTGGTAAGTTTGAGCCTGTTTGGGAATGCCCCTTCGCTGTAGAGCAAGTTTATGAAGGTGGTGCCTACCTACTTGTTGATGCAAATGGCGTTCACCCGATGCCTGTCATCAACGGACAGTACTTGAAAAAGTACTATGCCTGAGTCTAGTACTTCACAGGGGAGCCTCCCTACCGCCTGTAATATCCCTCTGTATATGTAACTCCTAAAAGGATCTCTTTTACTTTTCAGCATTCTGCGTGGCCACGACGATTTGTCCTCTACCACGCGACGTCGCTTAGAAGAGTATGAAGCTATCCTTAGAGGTGATACACCAATACGCCGTAGGGATGTTTTGTACTTCTGTCTGTGCGCACCAATCACATTGGTGCTATCGCATAAAATTTTTAGTCTGTTCTTCCCTTTGTAGGGCTTAGTCCCCCAGTTTCACCTGTCGTCCCAGGTGTGGTTTGGGATATCAAAACTAGTAGTTTGAGTCTAATTTTTGAGATGTGATACTGGGTCCACACCACACCCTGACAGTCATGTATGGTGATGGAGATTCACTATCCCAAATTGAGTTTCTCTTTTTCCTATCAGCCCTGATCTGATAGATGTAGCCCCTAGTCCATTCATATGAGTTGAATGTGATAAAGGATGCTAGAGTCATTGGCTTAGACTCTTTTTGAGACAGGATACTGGGTCCACACCATCCCACGCTAGATAAATATGGTAGTGTTGATCCTTTATCCTGATGATAATTTCAGTTGTACATCAATCTCTATACGATTGTGCTCCCCAGTTCATTCACAGGAGATGAATGTGGTCTGGGTTATCAAAACCATCCAATACCCCCAATTTAAAAATTTATGTGTGATAGAGGATGAGAGCTCTTAGTAGAGCAAAACCGGTTGCCCTTGTTGTAGGAGGAACCCGGTAAAACTCTCCAAAAGCACAAATTTCCCAG